>CM022300.1:10661894-11261894 GCA_011799875.1 Thinopyrum elongatum | reverse complement strand
AGGTTGAGAAGCGACCAACTAGAGAGCGAAAACGGTCGTAATCATGCATTATGAATAATCAACATTGAATACTAGCATGGGATGAACTATTCGAATTGTAAAAAATGGAAATTATACGTTGAAGCCAAAAATCACAAGTCGTGCTTAATTACGGAAAAATACTTGTTGTCGTTACGTACCGTAAAAACGTCGAAAGTCTCCTTCAGCCCAATGGTGAAGCACCTACCATTTTGCAGATGAGGCATCCTGTCGCACATACCCGGTTGTGTTTGCAGTACTCGCACTCAGGGATCCTATCATCGTCAGACATTTCCTATGTTCATAAGTCAAAGATTAAAAATCAATGGCAAATAACAGGAACTCAACACATGATCATTATTATTCATCACGGATTGACTGTCGGTATGTCGAGTCTTTCCTTGAAAACTCTCATCTCACGTGGTGTATATGGTGGGCACTTCCTCTCTGATATACTGGACCGTCGTTGATGGCCGCTCCTCCCTTCGTTCCCGGGTGCATTACACCAAAATGTCTAGCACACGGGATCGAAGGAGAAGCGACCCCCACGACAACAGTCGGGATTCTTCCTCTCTGACATTTGCGACCATCGGTGATGGTCGCTCCTCCGTTCATTCGAAAGTGCATTACATCAAAATGTCTAGCACCTTTGAATGAAGAAGAAGCGACCCCCACGACAACAGTCAGGATTCTTCCTCTCTCATATTTCGACAGTATATGGTGGACTCTCCCTCACAGATATTTCGACCGTTGGTGATGGTCGGTTTCCCACCTCCTCTCCTGCATTACCAAGGTATATCACGAGAAGAAGGAAAGGAAGCGACCCCCACGACAATAGTCGGCATTCTTCCTCTCTCATATTTTGACGGTATATGGTGGACTCTCCCTCACAGATATTTTGACCGTCGGTGATGGTCGCTTCCCCTCCTTCTCTCGTGCATTACCAAGGTATATCACGAGAATAAGGAAAGAAAGCGACCCCCAAGACAACAGTCAGCATCCTTCCTTCAAGAGCAGACTGAAGGTTACATAAGGAGCCCAGATAGAATGATAGTCAACCCATTACATATATCGAGTAATGACATAAAAATGACCTATGGGTTGCCAGAATGTCATTTAACTCCTGTTCCGGCAAATCAGGTCCACTCGATATTTCCTACTTTATAGCACAAGTCATGCTGAAATCCACGGAAAATTCCGGCATGACCTTTGCTAAAACAGGATATATCGACCACCTGAAATTTGCCAGAACGGAAATTAATCAACATTCCGGCAAAACATAGGCCACTCGGAGGTGTTCCCTGCAAAATGCATCCATGCATCCATTTTGTCGGATTTTTTCATAATCAATAATGAAACAAAAGTGCAACAATCAATAATGCATCCATTCTAGCAAACATACATACATCTACATATATATTAAATAAAACTAAACCAAAAACTAAACAGAGAGGAGAGGGAGGTGCTCACGGTGGCTGGACAGGACCGAGCAGGAGAGGGAGATGCGACACGAGAAATCATGCATAGTCCACCGATTGAAAAATTATATCATCAAGATAACTGCCAACAACAATTTTATATTCCATTACTATTTTTCTATTTATAATTTTCTATTATATTACTTTTTTTACTTCAAATTTTCTATTTTACTACCATTCATAAAAAATTTATTAGCAACACCATCTCCATCACAACCTCTATATATACTACAAATGGTCTTTCATCTGCGTGCGGGTTGCGCGTGCGACCTAGGACTTTGGGCGACGGCGAGAGGAGAGGAGAGGACGCTTTCCTGGGTTGGTCGTTGCCGGTGATTGCTCTCTTGACAACGTTGCCAATTTTCCTCCTCTAGATCTCCGTCCGCGTCTATGGCGGCTAAGACGCTCACCTTCGTCTCCGTCAAATCCACCCTCCTCTAAGACATCGCAGGTTGATCATCTCCTTCCCATGGTGGCCGTCGCCGATGCCGCAGCTGCATTGATCTTGTTGTCCTGGAAATACCTGAACATGGTCTTTGTCCTAGTAAAGGATGCTCTAGCTGCATTAGTCTGAGTCTTGGAAGCAAGATCAGCTTTGACAATTTCAGTGCTCGGGATAATCTCGATGCCTGCCAACACAGGATCATGAATATGCTCAGATCCAAAATCATTACATTACGAACAAACACATGGAATGGATACTCTTGCAGACATGTATTGCTTTGGGTATTTTGTGAAGCTTAATATAAGCTGGGAAACAAATAAGTTCCAATACTTTTTTAGAGCTACCCCATACATCTATAAAATGTGATGAACAAATTACGACATAAATATTCAGCGGATAAATGAGACTTTTTGATACCTCAAGCTAAGCGCTCCAAAACAGAACATCGAAAGAATAAGATTAATGATTTAAGGTTGTTCTTTTCCCCCAATCTTAAACAATATCTCGCCAATCTAGTGGTGTAAAACTTAGCAATCTTGACATCATCTTCTTCTAGAGTACTATATCTCTTGCTAGTTCCTTATGGATTTTTCGGAGGAGAAGAAGGACCTCTTCTCTTCATCTATACCAAGAGCAACCACAGACCGAACACTCAAGCACAGGTACCCCCTGATTCATCCTCACCAAATCTTAATCTATTGTATTGTTACCCTGGGATAGGAATCAAGAGGTGCATACATATATCATTCGTAATTAGGATGACCATACATCTGTTGATACGTTCCATGCTCTGCCTTGTCATGTCTAGTAATATGATGCTTAGATGAAGTCGCAATGAGATATGTAGGTAGCATGAGAAGGAGATTTGTCCTCCCTCTGGTCTAGTGTTATTCTTTTGCTTTGCTTTGCTTTATTGATTGACATGATACTGTTAATCTCTAGCACTATAGGGACAACATATTTAGTCTTGGTCCCTTTTGTTTGGTTCCAGTGAGCTGTGCAGAGTCTAATGATTATGATTTTTAGCTTGTTTACTCAAAGAGTTGAGTGTAGTTAATGGAATTGTCAAAGTTGTGTTTGTGTCTTGAGCAATGCTAACTAGTATGGTATGTTGCAGACTCATTTCCAAGATGTTTGAACCTTTTGAAATGAAGATATATCTTTGTTGGAAATGAAGTTTTTTAGGGCAGCAAAGAAGGGTAACGGACACCACACTGGGTTTGTTGGAGAGCTATGACTCAGACAAAGAAGTGTGGAGGTTTTGGTTTTAGGGACATCAAACTATTTAACCTATCTTTATTAGCTTGGCAGTCATGGTGCCTCCAAAAAGTACCAGACTCTCTGTGCGCACATCTTCTTAAATCTATTTATTACCCAAACAATGATATTCTCAATGCTGAGCTGGGTTCACTGACGTATCAAGTATCGAGATGGCATGGATGTTCAGGATGGCTCGCCGGCGAGGTCTCCCTAGGGGGGCCATCATGTAGGAGATGGAGTGGAGAGGAGGTCTCCCTGCTGATCCAAGAATCACAGTTCAGAAGGGGGCTGGACCCTATAATGTCAGGATGGCAAACCACCGATCTCGCCCGGTGGACGCATCGATGGAGTAGAGGATGGGGCTGTAGGGCTATAATAGCATGGAACAATAAAAAATATAGATATGTTGGAGACTTATCAACGCTCGGTAAATATTGTGCCACTTATTTATTTTTCCTTCTTTTTGTGTTTTTGTCTGGCACTCTCTTTTTGTGTCTGATATTTCATATCTTGTTATGACTAACGTTTCAAAATGCCATGACTTTTGATGACTTGTGTTCTGGGCTAGATTTTTTCAAATCTCAACTTCTAAGCACTATAAAGTAAAAAAAACATGAGAACGGGGACCTTCCATAACACGGAGAACCGTTTGTATAGGACGTCTCTGCACCAGTGTTAGGATCTCCCAGTGACCATGGCCTGCATGCCTACATTCCAGGAGAGTCAGTTCTCTCTCCCTCGACATATATGTTTGATCTTTGTAAGAGAAATCATCAAGGAAAGAATTAGTCTCTCCAACTTGCAAGGCCATCAACTACTCTCAAACAACATACTTGAGCAAACAATTGTATTCATTGATGACAATCAGGGTGTGCTATAGCGCTGAACTCTACAGACTAAACCTCCCCAAGATTGGACCTCTCTGTGAATACATAATGGACTTGTTATCTGCTTTAGAAGAGCATCGGATGAAGTGGAATAGAAGAACAACTAATAGGGCTGATCGCATCTTGGCAAGGGAAGGTTGCCTGGATAATTTGTGTAAAACTTGGTTTCATGTTTTTCCTCTTTGTATCTCTGACATTGTGGCTGCTGAGGCTGTGGACTATTTAATAAAGGCATGATTTGAATTCACTTAACGTAGATTAGCATAGGTGTTCTTCAGCTAATGAGAATGTGATCCTGAAGCCTTTGGAGTATCTTTTTGATAGGCGCCTCTATCTGTATGGAAAATTTGCTACTGAAAGTCCCACAAAGTGTCCCCTTCCTCCACTCTGGAAGAAAAAAATTGAGTTGGATGTGGAGCGTGGTTGTACTGAAATTTTGGCACATATATAAGAAAGCGGGATCCAAATTTGTTGCGTGGTACAGTTTTTTTTTCATCAAGCAACCATACCCTAGTCGGCGAGCCGGCATGAGAAGCGATAGCAGTCATGGAAGGAAGGGCGTATGAGCATCGGCTAGCCATGGAGATGAATAACAACACTTTCTACTGCCATCAAAGACCCGAAGTTTCAGAGCAGAACATGGTTCGCAACATGTGAGATCTGCCACTACAGGAGAACGAAGAAGATGGCCACATGTTCTCTTGTCCAGTCGGTGATTCACGGTAGTCTAAATAACTTTGTGGACTAGGAGTAGTATGATGTTCCTGCGATCATCGTTGGAGCTGTAATTGACGACTTAATTAGCACAGACTTTTCGTACCAATGCAAACATACCTAAGCCCAGAAATCTTCTTCACGCCGTCTCGCGAACCGACAGCTTTGTGATCCCTGGATGTGACCTCGCAGACCATCCCCTCTGTTTTTCCCCTCCTCCAGCTACTGCTCCTGGAGCCGTCGTACTCTTATAAGAAGGCCACGCTGAAATTTCAGACCGAAAAGTCATGTTTAACATGCCCAAATATGGTGATTGGCTACACTCTGGGTACAGCAACCAGCAACAAGACTTGCTTATAGAGAAAACCAAACAGAACATACAGCAAAACAAAGTCACTAGAAGGCCAACCAAACAGAACACACAGCCCGTAGGCGAGGCACACATCCACGACACACTAGAATATGGACTTCACACTGACATCAACACACGACAACAGTTCCCGTTCACCGGGTTACGAGCCCAAAGTTCCGACGCGAGAATATTCATCTAAGTTTTACGTGCACCCTTCAGTGCTAAACACCCTTTGAAAACCGCTACATCTTCGGAGACACATGGAACGCATAATACAAGGGGTTGCATGGGGCCACACTCTCTCCCCTTCACTTGCCGCTACTTAAGAGTTAGGACCACATGCCGCGATCTGCTCTTCGAGGTGCATCAAAAGATGAATAATAGGTCAATGATTAAGAAAAGTACCTTCCGAAAAATGATTAAGATAGGTCTATGGCACATAATGGTGCTCAAGTCACATGGTTTCACTAATCAGCCATATTCCAAGTTAGCTAGTTTCTTATTTGGGCATTTGGCGAAGCTTATTTAAGCTGGGAAACAAAGAATTTCTACCACTTTTTTTGAGCTACCCTGTGCATCTACCAAACATGATGACAAAATTACCACATAATCATTTAACGGCTAAATGAGACTTTTCAGTACCTCAAACTAAGTGCTCCAAATCTAAATGTCAAAAGAATTAGATTATAGATTAAAGATATTGTTCCCTTTTCTCTATCTTAATATGACTAATCTATGTGTTATGAAACTAGTGGGAAGTTGGTATCAAAATCCAACATTAGGCAAATAAGGTGCTACCTGCATCATGACCTCCAACTCATGTCGCACAATATAGAACTCATTCCTAACAAGATCCAATGACACGAGACACCTGAAATAATGCAAAAATACCACATTGTCAAATTCTGAAGAGGTTAACAGAACTCAGATGAAATGGTTCAAAAATTGTAACCCTATATTTCAAAAAAGAAAAATCTCTAGCGATATAAGAATTTAGTTGTGCTATAAACAGAAGTCTAGAGCCAATAAATTACAAGAGAAGCATCAAAGGGTAGCATATTCAGGTAATGAACCGAGTAATATCAACAACGTGATTGCAGATGAAGTGAAAAAGCAAATCAGGTTACTTCTTAACAATGTTAGATTGGTATGAGCTGAAAATAACGACAGAAAAGACAACATGAGCTGGCAGGTTTACATAGAGACATTGAAAACAGTGTTGCAAATAGTTATTGTGTAACATATGTAATAAGCTATTGAGTTCTGACCCTTGTATGTATTTTATGGCATAGAAATTGCCGAACTGCATGCAGGCGAGGTTCACTTGCTGTGCACCAACACTGAAACGTGCAAAAAAATGCAGATCAGGAAATTAGGAACTTGTCAAACTTAGTATAAATTGAGATGTCAACTCAATAATATTCTCAAGGAGCCATTTCCTATCATGATTGTCAACTCCATAAATTGTTTGATGAACCAGAAAAAAAACACCATTGCCCTTATGTGCAATAGCAGATCAGTAGTACCAGAAATATTTACAAAGCGACAAAGTTTTTCTTGCCGAACCATGAAATTGTCATGAATACCGACAATTCCGCTACACGAGACACAACTAAAATGAGGTCTTCTAATTTTCGATATACGACACCCAAATGACGTCCAAGACGTACACACCCTGCGCCTGACAAATCTGAATAGAAACAACAATGTTCCAATGGAGAAACAGTAAAAATGGCCATTGGCTTATGTAGAATTGCAGATCATTAATACCGGCCATGCTTATGAAACGACAATTTTTTCATTTTCGGCCTAGAATAATGGCATTGCCCGAAGAACAAACACGATAGTAGAACAAACGTTTGCAAAACGACAAAAAATCCCCTCGCCAAGCTATACGATTAGATTAATATTGGGAAGAATACCAACAATTTCGTTACATGATATATGACTACACTCAGCTCTTCTACCTATGGCTATACGATGCCTGTAAAACGACACGAACCTCAATTGTGCGGCCGTGTCATGAGGTACACACCCCGTGCCGACACATCCAAATAAAAAACAACATCGATGCCATGGACAAACTTGAAAAAACACAATTAGAGATACATAGAATAGCAGATCATTAATACCAGAAAAAACACCATTAGTAATACACAGAATAGCAGATCATTAATACCAGGAATATTCTGAAAACAACAGCCGGGATACCGGTAACTCCGTTACACTAAACGCAACTAAACTCGATTCTTACGCCTATGGGGCAGTGCAACCGACAAATAAGAATCCTTTGCCCAGCATAATAAACAGATCTGAATCGCATGACATTGACGCAGCGGGCAAACAAACATAGAGTTAAAAATAAGCAGGTGGAAGAGAGAGAATGGGTTTATGATGGTCGTCACCTGGAGGTGCACCGCATGAGCTGCTGCGTCAGGGCTTCCACCTCGTCAAAGTCCACTTCCTGCTCCTCCCTGTGATTTCCAGAGCAGATAATTAAGATGAGTCAGTACCCGAGACAGAGAGCAGAGGGAGAGATGATAGTAGAGGGCGTGGGGGTGGACATCAGGGTGTCGATGTCGTCGATGATCTCGGAGGCGTCGTAGATGAAGAGGCGGGAGACCTCGGCGGCGGTGCCCTCGTCCCGCAGCTCCTCGAACGTGTCCTCGTCCACCACACCCTGGATCGACGTCGACCATGCCAAGGCAAAGGCAAAGGCCAAGTTAGTCGGCCAGCCAGGCCAAAATCCACAACCACATGACTAAAGGGGAGGGGAAGGGCCTCACATCGGTGTACATGCCGGCGATATGGGCATTGAGCTGCGCCCTTAGTGCTGCGGCTGCCATGGCATGGCGAGGAGAGGTCCGGCGGTCCGGGGGACTGAGCGGTGGAGACGGGGGAATTCGGCTGCGGAGTGAACGAGGACGGGAGGAGGAGCGGAGGTTGTATAGCTGGCCTCACGAGGGTCTCTCACGTAGGCGTTTGGCAGCGAGTGCTGTACTAGCTGTACTTTGTCGTCGGCCGGGCGCCATTAGTTAGCTTGGAAACGGCCCGCGTGCGTAACGTGCGATGCATGCATGCATGGTTTCACCGGTTGTGTGTCCAGGTGTTCATGGAAGTGAGCGTACTTTAGTCTCTTTTGCTTTTAAAAAAACTTTAGTCCCTCACAACGTTTATAGGGACAAATAGTAGACTATCCACTCTCCTCCGTCTCACTCAAGTGAATTGGTTTCAAGAGCATTCCGCCACTTTTTGTGACTTTCACAGTTTCACTTTCAACCCGATTCACCGCCTACGTGCCCTTTACGCCTAGCCATTCAAAAGAACACTTGCCCCCCACCCCCCGTCTTAGCGCGGCTGCTGGCATGCAGTTAGCCGGGGCTTCTTCCTCGAGTTATGTCATGATTGCGCACTCGAAGTAAGAGCTTTACAAGCAGCATTGACCTTCTTCACTCACGCGATATTGCTGGATCGGGCATTCGCCCATTGTCCAAGATTCCCCACTGTTGCCCCCCATGGGAGTCCGGGCCGTGTCTTAGTCCCTGTATGGCTAATCATCCAAAAAGACCAGCTAAGCATCGTTGGCTTGGCCAGCCTTTACCTGACCAACTAACTAATACTACGCAAGCTCATCAAAACAGCGCTATAGGGACAACATATTTAGTCTTGGTCCCTTTTGTTTGGTTCCAGTGAGCTGTGCAGAGTCTAATGATTATGATTTTTAGCTTGTTTACTCAAAGAGTTGAGTGTAGTTAATGGAATCGCCAAAGTTGTGTTTGTGTCTTGAGCAATGCTAACTAGTATGGTATGTTGCAGACTCATTTCCAAGATGTTTGAACCTTTTGAAATGAAGCTATATCTTTGTTGGAAATGAAGTTTTTTTAGGGCAGCAAAGAAGGGTAACGGAAACCACACTTGGTTTGTTGGAGAGCTATGACTCACACAAAGAAGTGTGGAGGTTTTGGTTTCAGGGACATCAAGCTATTTAACCTAGCTTTATTAGCTCGGCAGTCATGGTGCCTCCAAAAAGTACCAGACTCTCTGTGCGCACATCTTCTTAAATTTATTTATTAACCAAACAATGATATTCTCAATGCTGAGCTGGGTTCACATACGTATCAAGTGTCGAGATGGCATGGATGTTCAGGATGGCTCACCAGCAAGGTCTCCCTAGGGGGGCCATCATGTAGGAGATGGAGTGGAGATGAGGTCTCCCTGCTGATCTTGGAATCACAGTTGAGATGGGGGGCTGGACCCTGTAATGTCAGGATGGCACACCACCGATCTCGCCCGGTGGACGCATTGATGGAGTAGAGGATGGGGCTGTCGGGCTATAATAGCATGGAACAATAAAAAAATATAGATATGTTGGAGACGTATCAACGCTCGGTAAATATTGTGCCACTTCTTTATTTTTTCTTCTTTTTGTGTTTTTGTCTGGCACTCTCTTTTTGTGTCTGATATTTCATATCTTGTTATGACTAAAGTTTCAAAATGCCATGACTTTTGATGACTTATGTTCTGGGCTAGATTTTTTCAAATCTCAACTTCTAAGCACTATAAAGTAAAAAAAACATGAGAACAGGGACCTTCCATAACACGGAGAACCATTTGTATAGGACGTCTCTGCACCAATGTTCGGATCTCCTAGTGCCCATGGCCTGCATGCCTACATTCCACGGGAGTCAGTTCTCTCTCCCTCGACATATATGTTTCATCTTTGTAAGAGAAATCATCAAGGAAAGAATTATTCTCTCCAACTTGCAAGGCCATCAACTACTCTCAAACAACATACTTGAGCAAACAATTGTATTCATTGATGACAATCAGGGTGTGCTATAGCGCTGAACTCTGCAGACTAAACCTCCCCAAGATTGGGCCTCTCTGTGAATACATAATGGACTTGTTATGTGCTTTTGAAGAGCATCAGATGAAGTGGAATAGAAGAACAACTAATAGGGCTGATCGCATCTTGGCAAGGGAAGGTTGCCTGGATAATCTACGTTGCGCAGATACTTCAGAAAGCGCGCGTATCCTGCCGGATACTGCCCCGATACGGCCCGATAGGTATCCCGTAAGTATCCCTCGATTTTTTGATTTTAAAAAAAGAAAATAATGTTTGATACTCCTAGGATACTTCTGCGATATGTTTTGGATACCTGAAACCCCTCATTTGATGTGAAATCCCCACAGTAGTAAAGGCACACCTTTTGAAGATTCCCAACATGAGTGTGAGTTCATATCAAAACATGTCTGCCAATGTTCTAGTTCAATTGAAAGGTGAGCAAGAGAGAGTCGATGCACTGATTGGAATAGGAAACCTAGGGAAATCCCACTGCCAATTAATGGAAGTGGACCAAGTGTAAGAAAAGAAAGGGGGTAATCCTATTGAGTCATGCTTTGACCTAGAAGATCCTTATTTTTTCATATTTTTAATAATTAATATATGTAAATATAAACGTATCCCCGTATCCATGTTTTTGGAAAATTGACGTATCGGGCGTATCCCCGTATCCAAGTATCTGTGCAACGTAGTGGATAATTTGTGTAAAACTTGGTTTCATGTTTTTCCTCTTTGTATTTCTGACGTTGTGGCTGCTAAGGCTGTGGTCTAGTTAATAAAGGCATGATTTGAATTCACTTAACATAGATTAGCATAGGTGTTCCTCAGCTAATGAGAATGTGATCCTGAAGCCTTTGGTGTATCTTTTTGATAGACGCCTCTATCTGTATGGAAAATTTGCTACTGAAAGTCCCACAAAGTGTCCCCTTCCTCCACTCTGGAAGAAAAAAATAGACTTGGATGTGGAGCGTGGTTGTACCGAAATTTTGGCACATATATAAGAAAGTCGGATCCAAATTTGGTGCGTGGTAGAGTTTTTTTTTCATCAACCAACCATACCCTAGTCGGCGAGCCGGCATGAGAAGCGATAATAGTCATGGAAGGGAGGGCGTAGGAGCATCGGCTAGCCATGGCGATGAATAACAACACTTTCTACTGCCATCAAAGACCCGAAGTTTCAGAGCAGAACATGGTTCGCAACATGTGAGATCAGCCACTACAGGAGAACGACGAAGATGGCCACATGTTCTCTTGCCCAGTTGGTGATTCAGGGTAGTCTAAATAACTTTGTGGACTAGGAGTAGTATGATGTTCCTGCGATCATCGTTGGAGCTGTAATTGGCAACTTAATTAGCCCAGACTTTTCATACCAATGCAAACATACCTAAGCCCACAGATGCTCTTCACGCCGTCTCGCGAACCGACAGCTTTGTGATCCTTGGATGTGACCTCGCAGACCATCCCCTTTGTTTTTCCCCTCCTCCGGCTACTGCTCGTGGTGCCGTCGTACTCTTAGAAGAAGGCCACGCTGAAATTTCAGACCGAAAAGAAATGTTTAACATGCCCAAATATGGTGATTGGCTACACTCTGGGTACAGCAACCAAGAACAAGACTTGCTTATAGAGAAAACCAAACAGAACATACAGCAAAACAAAGTCACTATAAGACCAACCAACCAGGTATATGTTTTACACACAGCCCGTAGGCGGGGCGGAACCACATCCACGACACATTAGAATATGGACTTCACACTGACATCAACACACGACAACAGTTCTCGTTCACAGGGTTACGAGCCCAAAGTTCTGACGCGAGAATATTCATCTAAGTTTTACGCGCACCCTTTAGTGCTAGACACCCTTTGAAAACCGCTACATCTTCGGAGACACATGGAACGCATAATGCAAGGGATTGCATGGGGCCACGCTCTTTCCCCTTCACTTGCCGCTACTTAAGAGTTAGGACCACATGCCGTGATCTGCTCTTCGAGCTGCATCAAAAGATGAATAATAGGTCAATGATTAAGAAAAGTACCTTCTGAGAAATGATTGAGATAAGTCTATGGCACATAATGGTGCTCAAGTCACATGGTTTCACTAATCAGCCATGTTACAAGTTAGCTAGTTTCTTATTTGGGCATTTGGCGAAGCTTAATTTAAGCTGGGAAACAAAGAATTTCTACCACTTTTTTTGAGCTACGCTGTGCATCTACCAAACATGATGACAAAATTACCACATAATCATTTAACGGCTAAATGAGACTTTTCGGTACCTCAAACTAAGTGCTCCAAATCTAAATGTCAAAAGAACTAGATTAAAGATTAAAGATTGTTCCGTTTTCTCTATCTTAATATGACCAATCTATGGGTTATGAAACTAGTGGGAAGTTGGTATCAAAATCCAACATTAGGCACATAAGGTGCTACCTGCATCATGACCTCCAACTCATGTCGCACAATATAGTACTCATTCCTAACAAGAGCCAATGACACGATACACCTAAAATAATGCAAAAATACCACATTGTCAAATTCTGAAGAGGTTAACAGAACTCAGATGAAATGGTTCAAAAATTGTAACCCTATATTTCAAAAAAGAAAAATCTCTAGCAATATAAGAATTTAGTTGTGCTATAAACAGAAGTCTAGAGCCAATAAATTACAAGAGAAGCATCAAAGGGAAGCATATTCAGATAATGAACCGAGTAATATCAAAAACGTGATTGCAGATGAAGTGAAAAAGCAAATTAGGTTACTTCTAAACAACGTTAGATAGGTATGAGCTGAAAATAACGACAAAAAAGACAACATGAGCTGGCAGGTTTACATAGAGACATTAAAAACAGTGTTGCGAATAATTATTGTGTAACACATGTAATAAGCTATTGAGTTCTGACCCTTGTATGTATTTTATGGCATAGAAATTGCCGAGGTGCATGCAGGCGAGGTTCAATTGCTGCGCACCAACACTGAAACATGCAAAAAAAAATGCAGATCAGGAAATTTGGAACTTATCAAACTTAGTATAAATTGAGATGTCAACTAAATAATATTCTCAAGGAGCCATTTCCTATCATGATTGTCAACTCCATAAATTGTTTGATGAACCAGAAAAAAAAACACCATTGCCGTTATGTGCAATAGCAGATCAGTAGTACCAGAAATATTTACAAAACAACAAAGTTTTTCTTGCCGAACCATGAAATTGTCATGAATACCGAAAATTCCGCTACGCGAGACACAACTAAAATGAGGTCTTCTAATTTTGGATATACGACACCCAAATGACGTCCATGATGTACACACCCTGCGCCTGACAAATCTCAATAGAAACAACACCGTTCCAATGGAGAAATAGAAAAAACGGCAATTGGCGCTATGTAGAATTGCAGATCATTAATACCGGCCATGCTTATGAAACGACAATTTTTTCATTCTCGGCCTAGAATAATGGCATTGCCCGAAGAACAAACACGATAGTAGAACAAACGTTTGCAAAACGACAAAATTTCCCCTCGCCAAGCGATACGATTTGATTAACATTGGGAAGAATACCAACAATTTCGTTACACGATATATGACTAAACTCAGCTCTTCTACCTATGGCTATACGATGCCTGTAAAACGACACAAACCACAATTGTGCGGCCGTGTCGTGAGGTACACACCCCGTGCCGACAGATCCAAATAAAAAACAACATTGATGCCATGGACAAACTTGAAAAAACACAATTGGAGATACATAGAATAGCAGATCATTAATACCAGAAAAACGACCATTAGTAATACACAGAATAGCAGATCATTAATACCAGGAATATTCCGAAAACAACAACAATTTATCCTCATCATAACATTGATATTAAGCGGGATACTGGTAACTCCGTTACACTAAACGCAACTAAACTCGATTCTTACGCCTATGGGGCAGTGCAACCGACAAATAAGATTCCTTTGCCCAGTATAATAAACAGATCTGAATCGCATGACATTGACGCAGCGGGAAAACAAACATAGACTTAAACATAAGCAGGTGGAAGAGAGAGAAAGGGTTTATGATGGTCATCACCTGGAGGTGCATCGCATGAGCTGCTGCGTCAGGGCTTCCACCTCGTCAATTTCCACTTCGGGCTCCTCCCTGTGATTTCCAGAGCAGATAATTAAGATGAGTCAGTACCAGAGACAGAGAGCAGAGGGAGACATGATAGAGGGCGTGGGGGCGGATATCAGGGTGTCGATCTTGTCGATGATATCGGAGGCGTCGTAGATGAAGAGGCGGGAGACCTCGGCGGCGGTGCCCTCGTCCCGTAGCTCCTCGAATGTGTCCTCGTCCACCACACCCTGGATCGACGTCGACCATGCCAAGGCAAAGGTAAAGGCAAGTTAGTCGGCCAGCCAGGCCAAAATCCACAACCACACGACTAGAGGGGAGGGGAAGGCCCTCACATCGGTGTATATGCCGGCGATATGGGCGTTGAGCTGCGCCCTCAGTGCTGCTGCTGCCACGGCAAGGCGAGGAGAGGTCCGGCGGTCCAGGGGACTGAGCAGTGGAGACGGGGGGAATTCGGCTGCGGATGCGGAGTGAACGAGGACGGGAGGAGGAGCGGAGGTTGTATAGCTGGGCTCACGAGGGTCTCTCACGTAGGCGTTTGGCAGCGAGTGCTCTACTAGCTGTACAGCGTCGTCGTCGGCCGGGCGCCATTAGTTAGCTTAGAAACGGTCCGCGTGCGTACTGCGTGCGATGCATGCATGCATGGAGCCACCGGTTGTGTGTCCACGTGTTCATGGAAGTGAGCATCTGTTTCAACATTAGTCTCTTTTCCTTTAAAAAAACTTTAGTCCCTCACAATATTTATAGGGACGAATAGGAGACCATCCACTCTCCTCTGTCTCACTCAAGTGAATTGGTTTCGAGAGCATTCCGCCACTTTTTGTGACTTTCACAGTTTCACTTTCAACCCGATTCACCGCCTACCTGCCCTTTACGCCCAGTCATTCCAAAGAACACTTGCCCCCCAACGCCTGTCTTAGCACGGTGGCTGGCACGGAGTTAGCCGGGGCTTCTTCCTCAAGTTCTGTCATGATCGTGCCCTCGAAGTAAGAGATTTACAAGCAGCATTGACTTTCTTCACTCACGCGATATTGTTGGATCGGGCTTTCGCCCATTGTCCAAGATTCCCCACTGCTGCCCCCCATGGGAGTCCAGGCCGTGTCTCAGTTCCGGTGTGGCTAATCATCCAAAAAGACCAGCTAAGCATCATTGGCTTGGCCAGCCTTTACCTGACCAACTAACTAATGCTACGCAGGCTCATCAAACAGCACTTTAAGCTTTCTTCAGGATTCGGCCCGAACTATTCGGCAGATTCCCACGCATTACGCATCTGTTCGCCACTTTATTCTCAACTATTCCGATTAATTCCAGCAAACGGAGGCCGTTAGATCAAAGCCGTAGCGCACACCCTGTAGTTTTGAAGCAAGGTGACACAACTTTAGCTATGGGGTGACCAAACAAAACATGGCGGTCAACCCCTAGGGATAAAGCATGATTCACGAGTTTGTGAGTTTCAACATTCAAGCTCCTAAATTCATGGCTAATGATACAATTAGTAAAAGTTGCCGCTCAATCTATGATCTCATGTATGATCTGCAACGACCACCTTGCAATCAAGCCACATGAATCTTCCTCTCATAGAGACTATCAGCAAGCGCAAGGGCCACCCTGATTGCTGAAGATTCGAAAGTAGCAAGAATTGATATATGTGGGAGCACAATGGCCGACACACCCAGAACATTACCTGCTCGATCTCTGCATATAGCTCCCACTGCGCCTCGAGTGCCGCCTGGTCCAACCGCCACATCCACATAGACCTTCAACGTATCATCCCGAGGAGTGATACATTGATTTGGCCTAATCACGGGTGCCCCTGGAACTGGACTTCGAGTGATTTGGGTAGCTCTCAGCTCAGTTAAGTAACTCTGCACAAAAGCTTGAAAAGGGAAATGGCTTTTATATATCTCCTCATGTCAAGCTTTGTGCCGAGCTCCCCATATCGTCCGCAAAAGTGATCGCAAATGTGATGAAATCCTCATGTGATAACAGCTCATGCATGGTGAATAGCCACTGTTTGGCATCATCATTTACATTCAGACTCAATCGCTCGACAATTTGCTCGTATGATATTGCCCGCGTGCTCCTTGAAACCAAGCAATTTAGCAGGGCGTGCCTGCACGTATCCGTAGACCAGCACAAACAACAAGCACTCATCGTCGACATGTTTCTATGATGAAGATGGACACTGTGAGTATTGTGCTAATCTCCACATGAACACCTTGATTTTTTAGGGGAGTTTTATATGCCATAAGTCTGTCCATCCTTGACAATCAGCCTCTGAGTTTGATCGGCCGCCGTGCTCATACAACCATGATTCTCTGCTGATCTTGGTTCACTGTATCGTCTTGTAAGCGGAATGCACAGTGAACATACCCCTTCTATCCACACCCCAAGCCCAAAAATCAGATATTTGTCTCGTGCAAAGAGGGATCTTCAATATAGTCTTGACATCAATGGGAGTAAGTATCGATTGAATAAGTTGCTCATCCCTTGACGACACAGTGTGATCAATGCGTTCAGCGACCCTTGTCGGCGGCTGCGGTATTTGTGAAGTTATCGGCCTCTTTATATGCTCTCTAGATATCCAGTTGTCATTCCAAATATTAGGGGATTGTCCGTCTCCTATTCTCATTATCAAACCCTGAGTCATTATGTCTTTCTGACAACCCACAAGAACAGGGGATCGCAATAGTTTTGGAGGGTAGAGTATTCAACCCAAATTTATTGATTCGACACAAGGGGAGCCAAAGAATATTTGCAAGTATTAGCAGCTGAGCTGGGGAATTTTGTTTCCACTTCTTCGTTCTTGTAACCTTTTGTCAGTTGAAGTTGTTCCCGACCGGCGCGCTCCTTCCACTGCCTTTTTAAGAGCGCGGACATGGTTGTCATCCGGCGGAGGCGGTAGTGGTCGCTTCAGGTTCTTCACAGTGCGCTTCAATTTCACCGGATCCATCTTCTCCTCCGGAGGTGGATTTTTCTTTGCAAAAGAGTCCCTCACTTGGGCTTTACAGATCTCCGCGTTTTCCTCGTCGGTCATCTCGTATGGTAACTTCTCTAGAGGCGTGAGAGTCGGACCGAATCTGTATTGCCTCCCGCCTCTGGCTGTACTGCTAGACGCCGGAGTAGTCGGAGTGGCTGCGGCTGTCTTCCTTCGTTGCTTACGAGGCAAAGAAGGAGGCGGAGTGCTACGACGCGCCGTAGCAGCCGGAGCGGCGGCGGCTGTCTTCCGCTGTTGCTGACGAGGCGGGCTGCTCAGACGTGCCGACGCAGGCGGAGAAGGAGGCGGAGTGCCCTGACTCGCCAGAGGAGGAGGCGGAGTGCCCTGACTCGCCGGAGGAGGAGGCGAAGGCGTCCAGTTCGGAAGGTTGATGAGCTCCTTCCGCCATAGACATGGAGTCTTCAGAGCAAGACCCAGCTGAGTCTCCCCTTCACCGGTAGGGTGGTCAAGCTGGAGCTCCTCAAATCCCTCCGTTATTTCATCGATCATCACAACAGCATAGCCTTGTGGAATTGGAAGGCAGAGAAAAGTTGCGCCGGGTTGAGGAGGTGTAACAGAGCCGACAGCCGCCTTGACTTTGAGGTGCTGTCATTGCGTCATAAGGTGGCAATCTTGAGCCTCCGTGATAGCATCCACGGGGTAGCTGGGAGCCGTGAAGTCAGGCTGCTGAAGGACCTCGGTGGAAGCCACGCTGCTTCTCCGCTGAGATGGAGGGGTAGCTTCTGGGGTAGCTCCGGCAGGTCGCTGGCTCTGAACTAGTAGTGCTTGTTCCTCTAGCGCTTGTACCCTTGCATTCAGCGACTGCAGTTCCGTCTGCTCCACTTTCCTCCTCCTCTCCCGGGTTTTGTAACCGCCTGCGCTGGGAAACCGAACCCTCCACGCAACGGATCCTACCATGCCTCGTGTTCGTCCTGGGTGCTCAGGATTCCCGAGGGCCTGTGTGAGCTTGTCGTTCTCTCTGTCGGGAACAAACGTCCCTTCCTGCACTGCGGCGATATACTTCTGAAGCTTCTTGATGGGTATTTCAAGTTGCTCCTTCGTCCAATGGCACTTCCCTGTTTCAGGGTCCAAGGTTTCCCCAACCCCGAAGAACCAAGTCCTTGAACGGTCTGGCCAGTTCAATGTCTCTGGTTCGACCCCTTTATCAAGCAGGTCCTTCTCAGCCTTGTCCCACAACGGCCGGGCTTTGAGGTAGCCACCTGACCCCGTGCGATGGTGATACTCCTTCATTGCAGCATTTTTCTTGTTTGTCGCTGACATCTTCTTACTCTTCTCCGATGTCTTGTGGGCCACAAATGCGGGCTAGTGATCTCTTATCTTCTCAAATCGGCCGGTGAATTCTGGAGTCTTCCCTTTGTCGACAAACGTTGATTTCAACTCATTCTTCCACCTCCTGAATAGATCTGCCATCTTCTTAAGAGCATGAGCCTTGACCAATGGCTCTATAACTGGCTTATCCGGATCCTCCTCTGGCGGTAGGGTGAAATTTGCCTTCAGCGCGGTCCAAAGATCATCTTTCTGTCTATCGTTGACAAAAGACACTTGAGGGTCTTCGCTGTTAGGCTTATTCCATTGGTGGATGCTGATCGGGATCATGTCCCTAACAAGAACCCCGCACTGAGCAGAAAATGCTTCCTTGGTCCGGCTGGGTTCAATCGGTTGGCCATCGCCCTTGATTGCTGTGATCGTGAACCTTTCATCCTGGCGCAACCTTTTCTTCGGGCCTCGTCTCGTTACCAAAGTTTGGCTCGATCCGGAGGGCTAGAAAAGAAGAAAGAAGAGAGTTAATATGTGTACATACCAAAATAATTAATGCATCAATTAGCTAGTCAGCACAGGCTTAATTAATATATATACCTCGCCGGACTTTGCAACAGCTCCTTCCTCCGTTTGCTCATCGGAGCCATCATAATCATGTCCTTCCACCTCCATTGTTCGATCACCGGAGCCTGCTTCACCCTCTCCTTCCAGACCATCGCTGTCGTTGAGATACGGCAAGATATCACCTCCGCTGAGGATTATGTCCCCCAACAACTGTTCTGCTTCGATGTCTCGGTGCTCCATAGTTTCTGCAAATATTACAACATGGCAATTAATATACAAACATGACAGATGGATATATTAGTGCAAACGTAGACCTAGCTAGCTCGACGCTTCTACGGTTTGGGGTGGCCTCGACAACTCTTCTACGGACCGCCTCTCTCATGAATGTCCGACGTCCGGACCGACAAGGGATTTAACAAAATGACGCCATTCTGGATGTGCAGAAAATGGTCCATATTTTTCCTGATCTCATCTACCCTTCCATATGTCACGTTGTCTCGTGTCAAAGAATTCAAGAAAACCATGACTTCATCATTAGCCGGAAATGACAGGCGTATAATGGTACGAAGCTCTTCAAAGTTGTTTTGGAACGGAGTTCCCAATAGAACAATTCGCTTTTTGGTACAAAGTTCAGCAAAGAGCCTTCCGAATATCGCTATTTGGAAGGCCTTTGCTGAAATTCATACCAAAAGGCGAATTATTCTATCCGGAACTCCGTTCCAAAACAACTTTGACGAGCTTCATGGCATTATACGCCTGTTACTTCCGACTAATGATGAAGCCATGGATTTCTTCAATACTTTGACAGACAACGTGACATATAGAAGAATATATATATATATGAGATCAGAAAAAAAATTGGATCAACTTGTGCACATCCATAATGGGGGCATTCTTGATAAATCTATATATGTCAAAATTCAAACTTTGACATATGATCAAATGTTGCATATGTCAGAATTCAAACTTTGACATATGATCAAACTTTGATATATGATCAAATGTTGCATATGTCAAAATTCAAACTTTAACATATGATCTAACTTTGATATATGTCCACCGCGATATAAAATAATACATAGATTTGTTCGGGCGAGAGGGGGTTGATCGACGTCCCCCCTCATGTCGAAGTTACCGGAGTTATCTTCTAGTGGTTTGGGTGGCCTCGAGAGTTTGTCGGGTAGGGGCGGGAGGGGGTAGGAGATCGACAACGCTTTTTTTCTAGGGGAAGGGGTATATCGACCCCCCCCCTCATGTTGAAGTTATCGGGGAGGGGGTATATCGAGAGGGGGGTGAACATTTTACCTTAGTAACTTAGAAAAAAATGTTATCGGGGAGGGGGTATATCGACCCCCCCCCTCAGGTCACAGTTATCGGGGGGGCTTATCGACAACGACATACATATAGCCCACTAGATATAAAAAGAATGTTATCGGGAAGGGGTATATCGACCCCCCTCCCCCCTCATGTTGAAGTTATCGGGGAGGGGGTATATCGAGAGGGGGGTGAACATTTTACCTTAGTAACGTAGGAAAAAATGTTATCGGGGAGGGGGTTCGACCCCCCCCCCCCTCATGTCAAAGTTATCGGGAGGGGCTTATCGACAACGACATACATATAGCCACATACATATAAAAAAAATGTTATCGGGGAAGGGGTATATCGACCCTCCCCCCTCATGTTGAAGTTATCGGGGAGGGGGTATATCGACAACGACATACATACAAGGAAAAAAATGTTATCGGGGAGGGGGTATATCGACAACGACATACATACATCGAAAAAAATGATATCCATCTATACATACATAGCCACATACATATATACATGGAAAAAAATGCTATGAAAAAAATACATATATGAACAAAAAATTAATACACATATGAACAAAAAAATACATATATGAACAAAAGAATGCTCTGAACAAAAAAATTAATACATATATGAACATCCATACATAAATATAGCCACATACATACATATATACATTATATATATATGAACAAAAAATTCATCATATAAAATATGAAAAAAAATCATCATATACACAGAGCTGGGGAGGCGGCGGCTCACAGCGGGGGCGGCCGGCGAGGGCGACGGCAGGGGCGGCGAGGGCGGCGACGGTGGGGGCGGGCCGGGGCGCAGGGGCGTGGCCGGGCACGCTCGGGGGCGGCGGACGGCGACGGCGACGGTGGGGGCGGGCCGGGGCGCAGGGGAGCGGCCGGGCGCGGTCGGGGGCGGCGGACGGCGACGGCGTGGCGGCGGACGGCGTCGGCGTGGGCTCGGGGGCGGGGCAGGGGCACGGGCGACGGCGACGGCGTCGGGGCAGCCTGGCGGCGTCGGGGAACTGCGATGAAACTGAAAATTTTCACAAGTCTTGCTTATATACACGAAGCATTGGTCCTGGTTCGTGACACCAACCGGGACTAATGACCCCTTTAGTCCCGGTTGGTGCCACCAACCGGGACCAAAGGTCTCTTTTTCCAACCGGGACCAAAGGTCTCTTTTCAGCAGCCCAAAGGGCGGGAAGCAGGGACCTTTGGTCCCGGTTGGTGGCACCAACCGGGACAAAAAGCCTTGTGCTGCTCGCGTCGCGGCCAAAAGTTTAGTCCCACCTCGCTAGTTGAGAGAGCTCGAGAGTGGTTTTTAAGCGCTGCTGCGCCCACTCTCTCGAGCTCCTCTCAACTGCAGGCTTTCGGGCCTAAACTCGCACTATGTGCCTGTGGGCCTACTCGGCCTGCTGCGGGCCTGAATCCTGGCCCATGGTTGGGTTTCTAGTCGTATTCAGGCCGTGGTGGCCCAGTAGGCGGCACTTTTTTTATTTTTATTTTGTTTTCTTTGTTGCTTTTTTTATTTTATTTTGTTTCTACTTATTTATTAAAGTTTATTTTGTTTCTACTTATTTATTTTATTTTGTTTCTACTTATTTATTTTATTTTATTTTTTGCTTTTTTTTTATTTTATGAAAATTCTTTTTATTTTAATGTTTTGAAGAGAAAATACTTTGATAATTTTAGTTGCATAAATTTTATATAATTTTAGTTTCAATAATACAAGAGGTTTAAAAATTTGAAAAGCACTTCAAATGAACTCTGAAGAGGTTGAAAATGAGCATGATATTATCATTTCACCCACATAGCATGTGCTAAAACTCTGAAGAGGTTGAAAATGGACAATCTCTTTCGAAGTATCAGGGTTTCGGACAAAAACTCATCTGTTACAAAGGGATTTCATTTTTTTGAACTAATTTGAACTCCAGACTTTTTGTGTGCTCAAAATGAACCATTCAAAGCCACATCATCAATTTTCAACCCTTTCTGACTTCATCTGTCTTCACTTTTTCTTCGCTTGTGTCCTTTGCTTATTGCGCCGTAACCATGGATATTCTTCATCGCTTAACAGGGTGCTTGGGTCAGCCTTGACTTTGAAGGGAGGAATTTCATGAAACTTTTCATAATCTTCAGACATGTCTGTCTTACCCTCCACTCCCACGATGTCTCCTTTCCCTGAAAGAACTATGTGGCGCTTTGGCTCATCGTATGATGTATTCGCTTCCTTATCTTTTCTTTTTCTCGGTTTGGTAGACATGTCCTTCACATAGAAAACCTGCGCCACATCATTGGCTAGGACGAATGGTTCGTCTGTGTACCCAAGATTGTTCAGATCCACTGTTGTCATTCCGTAATGTGGCTCTTCCTGTACCCCGCCTCCTGACAGATTGACCCATTTGCACTTAAACAAAGGGACCTTAAAATCATGTCCGTAGTCAAGTTCCCATATGTCCACTATGTAACCATAATATGTGTCCTTTCCCCTCTTGGTTGCTGCATCAAAGCGGACACCACTGTT
The DNA here is from genome assembly GCA_011799875.1 of Thinopyrum elongatum. Lineage (NCBI taxonomy): Eukaryota > Viridiplantae > Streptophyta > Magnoliopsida > Poales > Poaceae > Thinopyrum > Thinopyrum elongatum. The sequence continues at coordinate 11,239,115 of CM022300.1, read as the reverse complement.
TTGGTTAGTGCTCTTTTGATCTTGGGCGATCGTGTAAAATGTATTCCCATTTATCTCGTATCCTTTGTAAGTCAATATAGTCGAAGATGGTCCCCTGGACAACGAGTACAGCTCATCAGAAACAGTGTTGTCACCTCTGAGATGTGTTTCCAACCAACTGCCGAAAGTCCTAATGTGTTCACATGTAATCCAGTCGTCACACTGCTCCGGGTGTTTGGAGCGCAGAATGTTCTTGTGTTCATCGACATACAGGGTCACCAAGGTAGAGTTCTGTAGAACTGTGTAGTGTGCTTGAGACTAAGAATGCCCGTCCCTGCATATTATTGAGTCCCCTCCTAGCGTGCCTTTTCCAGTCAGTCTCCCCTCATACCGCGATTGAGGGAGACCAATCTTCTTAAGGTCAGGAATGAAGTCAACACAAAACCCAATGACATCCTCTGTTTGATGGCCCATAGAGATGCTTCCTTCTGGCCTAGTGCGGTTACGGACATATTTCTTTAGGACTCCCATGAACCTCTCAAAGGGGAACATATTGTGTAGAAATACGGGGCCCAGAACAACAATCTCGTCGACTAGATGAACTAGGACGTGCGTCATGATATTGAAGAAGGATGGTGGGAACACCAGCTCGAAACTGACAAGACATTGCGCCACATCACTCCTTAGCCTTGGTATGATTTCTGGATCGATCACCTTCTGAGAGATTGCATTGAGGAATGCACATAGCTTCACAATGGCTAATCGAACGTTTTCCGGTAGAAGCCCCCTCAATGCAACCGGAAGCAGTTGCGTCATAATCACGTGGCAGTCATGAGACTTTAGGTTCTGAAACTTTTTCTCTGCCATATTTATTATTCCCTTTATATTCGACGAGAAGCCAGACGGGACCTTCATACTGAGCAGGCATTCAAAGAAGATTTCCTTCTCTTCTTTGGTAAGAGCGTAGCTGGCAGGACCTTCATACTGCTTTGCAGGCATGCCGTCTTTTTCGTGCCAACGTTGCAGGTCCTCCCGTGCTTCCGGTGTATCTTTTGTCTGTCCATACACGCCCAAGAAGCCTAGCAGGTTCACGCAAAGGTTCTTTGTCACATGCTTCACGTCGATTGAAGAGCGGACCTCTAGGTCTTTCCAGTAGGGTAGGTCCCAAAATATAGATTTCTTCTTCCACATGGGAGCGCGTCCCTCAGCGTCTTTCGGAACAGATAGTCCGCCGGGACCCTTTCCAAAGATTACATGTAAATCATTGACCATAGCAAGTACGTGATCACCGGTACGCATGGCAGGCTTCTTCTGGTGATCTGCCTCGCCTTTGAAATGCTTGCCTTTCTTTCGACATTGATGGTTGGTCGGAAGAAATCGACGATGCCCCAGGTTCACATTCTTCCTGCATTTGTCCAGGTATATACTTTCGGTGTCAGCTAAACAGTGCGTGCATGCGTGGTATCCCTTGTTTGTCTGTCCTGAAAGGTTACTGAGAGCAGGCCAATCATTGATGGTTACAAACAGAAACGCATGCAGGTCAAATTCCTCCTGTCTGTGCTCATCCCACACACGTACACCGTTTCCATTCCACAGCTGTAAAAGTTCTTCAACTAATGGCCTTAGGTACACATCAATGTCATTGCTGGGTTGCTTAGGGCCTTGGATGAGTACTGGCATCATAATGAACTTCCGCTTCATGCACAGCCAAGGAGGAAGGTTATAGATACATAGAGTCACGGGCCAGGTTCTGTGATTGCTGCTCTGCTCCCCAAAAGGATTAATGCCATCCGCGCTTAAACCAAACCATACGTTCCTTGGGTCACCTGCAAACTCAGTCTGGTACTTTCTCTCGATTTTTCTCCACTGCGACCCGTCAGCGGGTGCTCTCAACTTCCTGTCTTTCTTACGGTCCTCTCTGTGCCATCGCATCAACTTGGCATGCTCTTTGTTTCTGAACAGACGTTTCAACCGTGGTATTATAGGAGCATACCACATCACCTTGGCAGGAACCCTCTTCCTGGGGGGCTCGCCGTCAACATCACCAGGGTCATCTCGTCTGATCTTATACCGCAATGCACCACATACCGGGCATGCGTTCAAATCCTCGTACGCACCGCGGTACAGGATGCAGTCATTAGGGCATGCATGTATCTTCTGCACCTCCAATCCTAGAGGGCATACGACCTTCTTTGCTGCGTACGTACTGTCAGGCAATTCGTTATCCTTTGGAAGCTTCGTCTTCAATATTTTCAGTAGCTTCTCAAATCCTTTGTCAGGCAAAGCATTCTCTGCCTTCCACTTCAGCAATTCCAGTACGGTACCGAGCTTTGTGTTGCCATCTTCGCAATTGGGGTACAACCCTTTTTGGTGATCCTCTAACATGCGATCGAATTTCAGCTTCTCCTTTTCACTTTCGCACTATCTCCTTGCATCAACAATGACCCGGTGGAGATCATCATCGGGCACATCGTCTGGTTCCTCTTGATCTTCAGCTTCCCCCGTTGCAGCATCATCGTATTCAGGGGGCACATAGTTGTCATCGTCCTCTTCTTCTTCACTGTCTTCCATCATAACCCCTATTTCTCCGTGCCTGGTCCAAACATTATAGTGTGGCATGAAACCCTTATAAAGCAGGTGGGTGTGAAGGATTTTCCGGTCAGAGTAAGACTTCGTATTCCCACATATAGGGCATGGACAACACATAAAACCATTCTGCTTGTTTGTCTCAGCCACTTCGAGAAAATTATGCACGCCCTTAATATACTCGGAGGTGCGTCTGTCACCGTACATCCATTGCCGGTTCATCTGCGTGCATTATATATAATTAAGTGTGTCAAAAACCATTACAAAACATCATGAACAGATAGGTGACCAAATTAATAGAAGTTCATCATCACATTAAAACCAAAGTACATACATAGTTCTCATTGAACAACATATAGCTCTTCAGAGCATCTAATTAAACCATACATTATTGAAACTATGTAAAACATTTCAATGCAACAACAAATGCGATCATAATCGCAACCAAGGTAACAATTGATCCAACGGCATAATGATACCAAGCCTCGGTATGAATGGCATATTTTCTATACTGTCTAATTTTGAAGCGCATTGCATCCATCTTGATCCTGTGATCATCGACGACATCCGCAACATGCAACTCCAATATCATCTTCTCCTCCTCAATTTTTTTCAATTTTTCCTTCAAGTAATTGTTTTCTTCTTCAACTAAATTTAACCTCTCGACAATAGGGTCGGTTGGAATTTCCGGTTCACATACCTCCTAGATAAAAAAAATCTATGTCACGTTGGTCGGCATAATTTTCATAAACAACAAATGAACCAAATAGTTATAAAATATAATATATACCACATCCGAATCATAGACAGGACAAGGGCCGACGGGGGCGGATACCAAAACCATCGCACTATATAATAACAAACAATAATAAAACTAAGAAAATTATACAAGTATCTATGTAAATCATACATGTAAGAATTTTTTTTCTTTTAGAAAGAAGATAAGAACAAGAGGCTCACCACGGTTATGCCGGCGACGAGATCGGCGCGGGCGATCGACGGCGGTGAAGACGGGGACGGGACGTGACGGACCGCTAAACCTAGACAAATCTTGAGGTAAATGGAGCTTGAAGGTCGAGTTTGGAGAGGAGAAAGCTTAAGTAGTGTTGCTCGGGCATTTCATCGAACACCTCATGTGCATAGGAGGTGAGCTAGAGCACCACAAACACCTCCCCTCGCCGGCCAGAAAAAATAAAGTAGTGGAGTGCTCTGCTCGCGGGCGAGGGGTATATATAGGCACAACATTGGTCCCGGTTCGTGGTTGGAACCGGGACTAAAGGCCACCCTTTGGTCCCGGTTCCAGCCAAGAACCGGGACCAATGGATGTGGGCCAGGAGCGAGGCCCATTGGTCCCGGTTCGTGTCTGGAACCGGGACCAAAGGGTCCAGACGAACCGGGACCAATGCCCCATGAGCCCCGGCAGGCCCCCTGGGCGCACGAACCGGAACGTATGCCCCCATGTGTCCCGGTTCCTGACTGAACCGGGACTAATGGGCTGGCCTGGCCTGGACCAAAGCCCTGTTTTCTACTAGTGAGAGGGAGAGAGAGCAATGGTGATTTTTTTTCTGGAGGTAGGTGATGACTTGGGCTAAAGAGATAAGTGAGGAGACCCACGTGGGGACCACAACCCACCAGGGCGCGCCTGGGGCTGCTGGCGCGCCCAGGTGGGTTGTGCCCACCTGGTGCACCCCCTCTGATGTTATTTGCATAAAAAAATTAGAAATATTCAGAAAAAAATGTATTAAATTTTCATATCATTCTGAAAACTTTATTTTTGAGTCATTTTTTTATTGCACGGGAAACTCCAAAAACAGATAAAACATGGCATTTTATTTTATTTAACTAAGAAAAACAAAAAATAAAAGTAAGGACAGAAGGTAGTTCCTACTAAATTCATCAACTTCATACCTCTGAAAAGTGATCCATTAATAAGGTTGATCAAGTCTTATTAACAACCACCTTCGATTAGCATGAGACCGAAGAACTTTCGTAAAACACTAAATTACCTCAACGGGGATATGCATGTCCCCAACAATAAGTATATCATATTTCTTTTTGGCAGTACATAGAGGTATTTGAAAACTTCCAATAGTGAGTGTCGAAGAATTTTCAATAACATTAATACCATTCACTTGGAATTGTTTCTTCGGAAAGTGCACCGTATGCTCATTACCATTGATATGAAAAGTGACCTTGCTTTTATTGCAATCAATAACAGCCCCTGCAGTATTCAAAAAGGGTCTACCAAGGATAATCAACATGTTGTCGTCCTCGGGCATCTCAAGTATAACAAAGTCTGTTAAGATAGTAACATTTGCAACAACAACGGGCACATCCTCACAAATAACAATAGGTATGGCAGTTGATTTGTCAGTGATTTGCAAAGATATTTCAGTAGGTGTGAGTTTATTCAAATCAAGTCTTTTGTATAAAGAGAAACGCACAACACTAACACCAGCTCCTAAATCACACAAAGCAATTTTCACTTAATTTCTTTTTATGGAGCAAGGTATAGTTGGTATTCCTGGATCTCCAAGTTTTTTAGGTACTCCATCCTTAATAGAATAATTAGCAAGCATGGTGGAGATTTCAGTTTCCGGTATTTTTCTCTTATTGGTGATGATGTCTTTCATGTACTTTGCATAAGGGGCCATTTTTAAGATATCAGTCAAACGGGTACGCAAAAAGACTGGCCTAATCATTTCAGCAAAGCGTTCAAATTCTTCATCATCTTTCTTCTTATTTGATTTAGGTGGAAAGGGCATAGGTTTTTGAACCCATGGTTCTCTTTACTTACCATGTTTTCTAGCAACAGAGTCTCTTTTATCATATCTTTTATTCTTGGGTTGTGGGTTATCAAGATCAACAACTGGTTCTATTTCAACATCATTATCTGGTTCTTTATTATTTGTTTGAGTGTCTTCATGAAACTCATCATTATCTTTTTCATTATCAGTAGGTGAGTGTTCATTACCAGATTGAGTTTCAGCATCAGAAATAGAAACATCGTTATTAGCTTCAGGAGGTTTTTCTATTTCAAGTTCACTAGAGGTATGCAAAAGTCCTATCATTTTTCTTTTTCTTTTTCTTTTTAGAAGGACTAGGTGCATTTGTGTTAAGTCTTTTGGAGTCTTGTTCAATTCTTTTTGGGTGTCCCTCAGGGTAAAGTGGTTCCTGAGTCATTTTACCTCCTCTAGTTGCTACTCTAACAGCAAAGTCACTTATATTATTGTTCATTTCATCAAGTAATTCTCTCTGAGATTTAGCAACTTGTTCTAGTTGAGTTTGAAACATAGAGGCATGTTTTCCTACACCTCAAACATCATTGGTAATTCTAAATAACAAGTCACTCAAGCGAGCAATCATATCAGAATTGTATTTCAATTGTTTCATAACATTTGCATTGAAGTGATCTTGTTTTCTAATGTAGTTATCAAACTCATAAAGGCATTGACTAGGATGCATATTATAAGGATTTTCATTGTCATTGAATTTCATTAAGGAGTTTACCTCTACCACCTTGGGTGGTGATGGTGTTTCAAGCCCATGTATTTCTTCAATAGGAGGTAAATTTTTGACATCCTCAGCTTTAATACCTTTTTCCTTCATAGATTTCTTTGCCTCTTGCATATCTTCGGGACTGAGATATAAGATGCACCTCTTCTTCGGAGTATGTTTAGGCAGTGGTTTAGGAAGAGTCCAATCATCATAATTTTTCAATATGTTATTCAATAGTTCCTCAGCTTGTTCAACAGTTCGTTCCCTGAAAACTCAACCAACACAACTATCTAGGAAATCCCTAGAAGCATCGGTTAGTCCATTATAGAAGATATCAAGTATTTTTTTTTTCTTAAGAGGATGATCATGCAAAGCATTAAGCAATTGGAGAAGCCTCCCCCAAGCTTGTGGGAGACTCTCTTCTTTAATTTGCACAAAGTTAAATATTTCCTGTAAGGCAGCTTGTTTCTTATGAGCAGGAAATTATTTTTCAGAGAAGTAGTAAATCATATCCTGGGGACTACACACACAACCAGGAGCAAGAGCATTATACCAAGTTTTAGCATCACCCTTTAATGAGAACGGAAATAATTTGAGAATATAATAGTAGCGAATTTTCTCATCATGAACAAATAGGGTGGTATGTCATTCAACTTAGTAAGATGTGCCACAACAGTTTCGGTTTCATAACCATGGAAAGGATCAGATTCAACCAAAGTAATTAACTCTGGGTCAACAGAGAATTCATAATCCTTATCATCAATGAAGATAGGTGAATTAGCAAACTTAGGATCACATTTCATTCTAGCATTCAAAGATTTTTCTTTCAGTTTGAATAATAATTTTTTAAGATCATCCCTATCATAGCAAGCAAGAAAGTCTATAGTTGTCTCCTCATCCATCACATAACCTTTCGGTATCTTAGGTAATTCAAATCTAGGAGAACTAGATCTAATAGGTGTTTCAAGATTTTCAGTTTCAAGTACTTCATCAGTTTCAATAATTTCATTCTCTTTAGCTCTAGCAATTTGTTCATCAAGAAATTCACCTAGTGGCACATTATCATCAAGCAAGGTACTAGCATCATCATGAGTATCATTCATAGCAGAAGTACCGTCATCAATGACTTGCGACATATTAGGATTAATAACATGTGGTGGTGTTGCAAGTCTACTCAAAACAGAAGGTGAATCAAGTGCAGAGTGTGATGGCAGTTCCTTACCTCCCCTCATCCTAGAGGGAACGATCCTTGTCTTAGTATCCTTCAGATTCTTCATAGTGATAAATTGATAATAATCCCAACTGACCCAATAAATATAGCTATGCTCCCCGGCAACAGCGCCAGAAAAAGGTCTTGATAACCCACAAGTATAAGGGATCGCAACAGTTTTCGAGGGTAGAGTATTCAACCCAATTTTATTGATTCGACACAAGGGGAGCCAAACAATATTTGCAAGTATTAGCAGCTGAGTTGTCAATTCAACCACACCTGGAGATTAATTATCTGCAGCAAAGTGATCAGTATCGAAGTAGTATGATAGTTTTGATGGTAGTAGCAACAACAATAGTAACAGTAATAGTATAGCAATGATTTTGTAGCAAGTGTAACAGTAACAGAAGCAGTAGTAACTTAGCAAGAACAATATAAGAGAAATTCATAGGCATTGGATTGGTGAATTCGTTGGATGATATTCATCATATAACAGTCATAACCTAGGGCGATACGGCACTAGCTCCAGTTCATAAATATAATGTAGGCATTTATTTCGTAAATAGTCATACGTGCTTATGGAAAGAACTTGCATGACATCTTTTGTCCTACCCTCCCGTGGCAGTGGGGTCCAATTGGAAACTAAGGGATATTAAGGCCTTCTTTTAATAGAGAACCGGAACAAAGCATTAACACATAGTGAATACATGAACTCCACAAACTACGGTCATCACCGGAAAGTATCCCGGCTACTGTCACTCGAGGGTTTGTGGATCATAACACGTAATATGTGAATATAACTTGCAAGATCGGATCTAAAACATAGATATAATGGTGATAACATAAACGTTTCAGATCTGAAATCATGGCACCCGGGCCCAAAGTGGCAAGCATTAAGCATGGCAAAGTCATATCAACATCAATCTCAGAACATAGTGGATACTAGGGATCAATCCCTAACAAAACTAACTCGATTACATGATGAATCTCATCCAACTCCTCACCGACCAGCGAGCTTATGAAGGAATTACTCACTCCCGGTGGGGAGCATCATGGAATTGGCGATGGAGAAGAGTTGGTGATGACGAAGATCCCCCTCTCTGGAGCCCCAAACGGACTCCAGTTCTGGCCTCCCGGTGAAGAACAGGAGGTGGCGGCGGCTCCGTCTCTCGAAATGCGATAATTCTTTCTCCCTTATTTTTTTCTCCAAATATAGGTATTTGAGGAGTCAGGGATAGGTTCTGCCGGGCCACCAGGTGGGCACAACCCACCTGGGCGCACCAGGATGGGGGGCGCGCCCTGGTGGGTTGTGCTCACCCAGGGGCCCCCCTCCGGTGGTTCTTTGCTCCTGTAATTCTCTTTTATTATATAAAAAATCCTCTGAAAGTTTCGTTCCAGTCCGAGAAATTTTATTTCTGCACAAAAACAACACCATGGTAGTTCTACTGAAAACAGCGTCAGTCCGGGTTAGGTTCATTCAAATCATGCAAATTAGAGTCCAAAACAAGAGGAAATGCATTAGGAAAAGTAGATACGACAGAGACATATCACTTTCCCACGCAAAATATCCCGCCATATTTGTGATTGAAGTGGTCCCAAGGTTGCATCAGAAAGAGAGTTATTTGGATAGTAGACAACTTTCAAGATTAATGAACTCCGAGAGCTAGGAAGATCTAGCAAGCACCAGGCTTGCCTGGCAAGTAGGGCTAGATTAAAGATCTCAAGGTCATGGAAACCGAGGCATCCCAAATACTCGGTCTCATCATAACATCCCATGAGACCCAGCATGGCTTCCTTCTCCCCTGTTTACTTCCCTGCCAAAATTGTCTGATTAAATAGGTGTGTCATGGTTTTGTCACGCCAGATGCCCTCTTGAAAGGACTTAGGTACGAGGCCATGGCTACGTAAAGGGGTTGAGCGGGATGAAGGACACGAGTTTACCCAGGTTCGGCCCCTCACGTTGGAGGTAAAAGCCTACGTCCGGCTTTGAGTTGTATTGCTTGAGTATCGATTACAAGGGAGCGGAATCGCTTAACCTAGCTATCGATTGATTGTAACTTTAGTTTAACCCACCGCAGGGACTTGCCTTTATATACACAGGTCGAGGCCCTGGGCTTACAAGAGTCCAAGTCGGGTCATAGTCCGCGACCGACCCTAGCTCTATATTGTCTTGCCTTGCTAAGCAAGTCGCCGTTGAGCGGCTTACACCTCCGGGTCATGCGCCACCTCCGGGTCTTGGGCCTTTAGTTGGCCCGCCTCGTAAGCCGCCTCAAGGATTTCATGTCTTGACTTCTTGGGCTTGCCTTGGCTTCGTCGTTGATTCGCCACAGCGTAACCCGGCCCCTCCTGGGTGGGTCACACCGTGGGGTTATATCCCCAACATTAGGGCCCAGATTGATTTGAACCTGTTCATGTCAATCTTCACTCTCCGGTTGGCGAGTCTTCTTTGGTTCTTCTAGAAGTTTTAGCATTAAACAGATCTTTATAACCCGCCATATAAAAGGATGACATAATCTTCATAAATTCGGAAAAACCTCATGACGTCACAACGGATCTTTGCATTAATCAATCATTCCAAAAATCGAGGTGCCTCTTCTATTGTGAAAATTATGACGCCTCCTCGATCGTTGGGTCTGCTGTTTCACTGTTCCATTTTCCGCTTATAAATAGGAACGGGGTCCATATCTTTTCACTTTACCCCGTCGCCTCCACTTCTTCTTCTTCTTCCTCACAGCAACTACCGCGACCGACGCTCCGCCGCATCAGCCGAACCCCGCCAGCTACTCCGTCGAGGCTGCTGCATCAACCTGTCGTGACCAGAGCTCAGCGGCGCTCGTCCTCTCTCCTTCAACACCGTCAGGTATCCTTCTTCTCCCCCCTTAGATCCACATTAGGTCATCTGAGTTCATATAGTTCTTCAGTGCTCATCTAGGTTCTTCTTGTTCTTCTGGCTAGAATTGATATTTCAATCCAAAACAAAGTAGGAGTAGTGCGGTAGCAGTTTAGCCTTCACTTTGTATTTTGTGTAGATTGCTTCCTCTTCAGAACCAATATATAACTTACTAGCTTTTCCGCCGCCACCCCTTTTAGGTCTAACAATTATTTTCCTTTTTGTATCGTTCGTAGATCCGTAAACATAGCTGCAAACTTGTGAAACCTGTTTGTCCCATACTTAGCAAAATGTCAGCAATTTTGGATCCACAGACAATTGACCTGCCCTTCGCCTTTGAGGCGGCTTAACACTGAATTTGTAACTCGCCAAGGAGTCGAAAAAACTGCTTCTTTCAATTAACCCCGCAACATGCTGCCGGCTTATAGTTTCATAACTTTACCCACCATATTCTCATAGCCAGATAGTCACTTCAATCCATGGCTAGGGCGGCTCATAATTTCTTAATGGTTCACTGTAATACGTAGTCTTTTAATCATAATTAGCTCATTATTGCTGAAACATCATGTAACCACTTGGGCGGCTTACCACTGCAATTTTAACCCGTCATATCTTTATTCCTTGGTCACAGCTCTTTAACCCGGCCAATCATGACTAAAGCTCTCACTTCCTGTGAGTGGGAAGCCTCCCAAGTTTCAGAGCTCATGCTCAATGAATTTATGGATATGGGCGTCTTACCGGCTAAAGAAGTCGTTCATTGGCGGGTTCCTAGTCCTGAAGTTACTCCACAAGCCGGAGAGGGTGAAGTGGTAAACTTTGTAGACCACCTTCTCTGTGGCTTTTCACCACTCGGGTCAAAGTTTTTCCGGGATGCGTTGCATTTTTATAACCTTCATCCTCAAGACATCGGGCCCAACTCCGTCTCCATTCTATGCTATTTCCAAGTATTCTGTGAGGTGTATCTGCAAGAAGAGCCTACCGTTGACCTCTTCAAGGATTTATTTTATATCAACCGCCAGACTGAGATGACAGACGGAACCAGTCTAGAACTTGGAGGGGTTTCCATCCAGCGGCGAAGAGATGTGACCTTCCCCTCAGCTGTCTTACCAAGCCACCCCAAAGGTTGGAAGTAATTGTAAACAGCCATCCAATTGATAATATTTCCTACGAAAAGATCTGGGCTTGCATACGTTTTTGAGTAACCCAGAATGAATGATGGAAACAGGGATTTGCAGAGGTGCCAGAGCTCAATGCTTTAAACCAGAGATAAATAAAAATTTGGGAGGTATACCTTTCATGTCAACGTTACGACCGAGAGTTTTCAATATCTTCCATGCTAAACAAATTAGCAGTTGTTCCCAAGTGGTAAAAGAAAAGTTTACTCCCCCTCCACCAACAAACACAAGCCATGGCTAGCCGAATCCTCGGGTCCCATCCATACCAACAACTTTTCGGGGGAGTTTGTTTCATTATTATTGCAGTTTTAATCATGTGACTGGGCATCCCAATTACCATCCCCTCTCATGCAAGGAAGAGTGAATAAACACTCATCATGAGAATAACCCGCTTAGCATGGAAAATACTAACCACCCCCTGTCGCTCCATGAGCAGTACGGGCACACAAAACAGATGTTCATTTAAATATTTAGAGATGGCACATGCAAATTTACTTGGAATGGCAAAGTAATACCGCATATAGGTAGATATAGTGGACTCATCTAGAATAAATTTTGGTTTAAGGATTTTGATTCACAAGAAGTATTCCCGCTTAGTACAGGCGAAGGATGGCAAATAGGTTGAGAAGTGACCAACTAGAGAGTGAAAACGGTCATAATCATGCATTATGGATAATCAACATTGAATACTAGCATGGGATGAACTATTCGAATTGTAAAAAATGGAAATTATACGTTGAAGCCAAAAATCACGGGCCGTGCTTAATTACGGAAAAATACTTGACGTTGTTACGTACCGTAAAAACGTCGAAAGTCTCCTTCAGCCCAATGGTGAAGCACCTACCATTTTGCAGATGAGGCATCCTGTCGCACATACCCGGTTGTCTTTGCAGTACTCGCACTCAGGGATCCTATCGTCGTCAGACATTTGCTATGTTCATAAGTCAAAGATTAAAAATCAATGGCAAATAACAGGAACTCAACACATGATCATTATTATTCATCGCGGATTGACTGTCGGTATGTCGAGTCTTTTCTTGAAAACTTTCATCTCACGTGGTGTATATGGTTGGCACTCCCTCTCTGATATACTCGACCGTCGGTGATGGTCGCTCCTCCCTTCATTCTCGGGTGCATTACACCAAAATGTCTAGCACACGGGATCGAAGGAGAAGCGACCCCCACGACAACAGTCGGGATTCTTCCTCTCTGACATTTGCGGCCATCGGTGATGGTCGCTCCTCCGTTCATTCGAAAGTGCATTACATCAAAATGTCTAGCACCTTTGAATGAAGAAGAAGCGACCCCCATGACAGCAGTCCGGATTCTTCCTCTCTCATATTTCGACAGTATATGGTGGACTCTCCCTCTCAGATATTTCGACCGTTGGTGATGGTCGGTTCCCCACCTCCTCTCCTGCATTACCAAGGTATATCACGAGAAGAAGGAAAGGAAGCGACCCCCACGACAACAGTCGGCATTCTTCCTCTCTCATATTTCGACTGTATATGGTGGACTCTCCCTCACAGATATTTTGACCGTCGGTGATGGTCGCTTCCCCTCCTTCTCTCGTGCATTACCAAGGTATATCATGAGAATATGGAAAGAAAGCGACCCCCAAGACAACAGTCAGCATCCTTCCTTCAAGAGCAGACTGAAGGTTACATAAGGAGCCCAGATAGAATGACAGTCAACCCATTACACATATTGAGTAATGACATAAAAATGACCTATGGGTTGCCCGAATGTCATTTAACTCCTGTTCCGGCAAATCAGGTCCACTCGATCTTTCCTACTTTATAGCACAAGTCGTGCTGAAATCCACGGAAAATTCCGGCATGACCTTTGCTAAAACAGGATATATCGACCACCTGAAATTTGCCAGAACGGAAATTAATCAACATTCCAGCAAAACATAGGCCACTCGGAGGTGTTCCGTGCAAACTGCATCCATGCATCCATTTTGTCGGATTTTTTCAAGATCAATAATGAAACAAAAGTGCAACAATCAATAATACATCAATTCTAGCAAACATACATACATCTACATATATATTAAATAAAACTAAACCAAAAACTAAACAGAGAGGAGAGGTAGGTGCTCACGGTGGCGGGACAGGACCGAGCAGGAGAGGGAGACGCGACACGAGAAATCATGCATAGTCCATCGATTGAAAAATTATATCATCAAGATAACTGGCAACAACAATTTTATATTCCATTACTATTTTTCTATTTATAATTTTCTATTATATTACTTTATTTACTTAAAATTTTCTATTTTACTACCATTCATAAAAATTGTATTAGCAACACCATCTCCATCACAACCTCTATATATACTACAAACGGTCTTTCATCCGCGTGCGGGTTGCGCGTGCGACTTTGGACTTTGGGCAACGGCAAGAGGAGAGGAGAGGACGCTTTCCTTGGTTGGTCGTTCCCGGTGATTGCTCTCTTGACAACGTTGCCAATTTTCCTCCTCTAGATCTCTCTGCGTCTGTGGCGGCTAAGACGCTCACCTTTGTCTCCGTCAAATCCACCCTCCTCTAAGACATCGCAGGTTGATCATCTCCTCCCCATGGTGGCCGTCGCCGATGCCGCAGCTGCATTGACCTTGTTGTCCTGGAAATACCTGAACATGGTCTTTGTCCTAGTAAAGGATGCTCTAGCTGCATTAGTCAGAGTCTTGGAAGCAAGATCAGCTTTGACAATTTCAGTGCTCGGGATAATCTCGATGCCTGCCAACACATGATCATGAATATGCTCAGATCCAAAATCATTACATTACGAACAAACACATGCAATGGATACTCTTGCAGACATGTATTGCTTTGGGTATTTTGTGAAGCTTAATTTAAGCTGGGAAACAAATAAGTTCCAATACTTTTTTAGAGCTACCCCATACATCTATAAAATGTGATGAACAAATTACGACATAAATATTCAGCGGATAAATGAGACTTTTCGATACCTCAAGCTAAGCGCTCCAAAACAGAACGTCAAAAGAATAAGATTAATGATTTAAGGTTGTTCTTTTCCCCCAATCTTAAACAATATGTCGCCAATCTAGTGGTGTAAAACTTAGCAATCTTGACATCATCTTCTTCTAGAGTACTATATCTCTTGCTAGTTCCTTATGGATTTGTCGGAGGTGAAGAAGGACCTCTTCTCTTCATCTATACCAAGAGCAACCACAGACCCAACACTAAAGCAAAGGTACCACCTGATTGATCCTCACCAAATCTTAATCTATTGTATTGTTACCCTGGGACAAGAAGCAAGAGGTGCATACATATATCATTCGTAATTAGGATGACCATACATCTGTTGATACGATCCATGCTCTAACTTGTCATGTCTAGTAATATGATGCTTAGATGAAGTCGCAATGAGATATGTAGGTAGCATGAGAAGGAGATTTGTCCTCCCTCTGGTCCGGTGTTATTCTTTTGCTTTGCTTTGCTTTATTGATTGACATGATACTGTTAATCTCGAGCACTATAGGGACAGCATATTTAGTCTTGGTCCCTTTTGTTTGGTTCCAGTGAGCTGTGCAGAGTCTAATGATTATGATTTTTAGTTTGTTTACTCAAAGAGTTGAGTGTAGTTAATGGAATCGTCAAAGTTGTGTTTGTGTCTTGAGCAATGCTAACTAGTATGGTATGTTGCAGACTCATTTCCAAGATGTTTGAACCTTTTGAAATGAAGCTATATCTTTGTTGGAAATGAAGTTTTTTAGGGCAGCAAAGAAGGATAACAGAAACCACACTGGGTTTGTTGGAGAGCTATGACTCAGACAAAGAAGTGTGGAGGTTTTGGTTTCAGGGACATCAAACTATTTAACCAAGCTTTATTAGCTCGGCAGTCATGGTGCCTCCAAAAAGTACCAGACTCTCTGTGCGCACATCTTCTTAAATCTATTTATTAACCAAACAATGATATTCTCAATGCTGATCTGGGTTCACAGATGTATCAAGCATCGAGATGGCATGGATGTTCAGGATGGCTCGCCGGCGAGGTCTCCCTAGGGGGGCCATCATGTAGGAGATGGAGTGGAGAGGAGGTCTCCCT
This sequence comes from Thinopyrum elongatum, assembly GCA_011799875.1. Taxonomy (NCBI): domain Eukaryota; kingdom Viridiplantae; phylum Streptophyta; class Magnoliopsida; order Poales; family Poaceae; genus Thinopyrum; species Thinopyrum elongatum. Next base: position 11,223,703 of record CM022300.1, on the reverse strand, counting down.
GCTGATCGAGGAATCACAGTTGAGATGGGGGGCTGGACCCGGTAATGTCAGGATGGCACACCACCGATCTCGCCCGGTGGATGCATCGATGGAGTAGAGGATGGGGCTGTCGGGCTATAATAGTATGGAACAATAAAAAAATATAGATATGTTGGAGACTTATCAATGCTCGGTAAATATTGTGCCACTTCTTTATTTTTCCTTCTTTTTGTGTTTTTGTCTAGCACTCTCTTTTTGTGTCTGATATTTCATATCTTGTTATGACTAAAGTTTCAAAATGCCATGACTTTTGATGACTTGTGTTCTGGGCTAGATTTTTTCAAATCTCAACTTCTAAGCACTGTAAAGTAAAAAAACATGACAATGGGGACCTTCCATAACACGGAGAACCGTTTGTATAGGACGTCTTTGCACCAGTGTTAGGATCTCCCAGTGACCATGGCCTGCATGCCTACATTCTAGGGGAGTCAGTTCTCTCTCCCTCGACATATATGGTTGACCTTTGTAAGAGAAATCATCAAGGAAAGAATTATTCTCTCCAACTTGCAAGGCCATCAACTACTCTCAAAGAACATACTTGAGCAAACAATTGTATTCATTGATGACAATCAGGGTGCCCTATAGCGCTGAACTCTACAGACTAAACCTCCCCAAGATTGGGCCTCTCTGTGAATACATAATGGACTTGTTATATGCTTTAGAAGAGCATCGGATTAAGTGGAATAGAAGAACAACTAATAGGGCTGATCGCATCTTGGCAAGGGAAGGTTGCCTGGATAATTTGTGTAAAACTTGGTTTCATGTTTTTCCTCTTTGTATCTCTGACATTGTGGCTGCTGAGGCTGTGGACTAGTTAATAAAGGCATGATTTGAATTCACTTAACGTAGATTAGCATAGGTGTTCTTCAGCTAATGAAAATGTGATCCTAAAGCCTTTGGAGTATCTTTTTGACAGGCGCCTCTATCTGTATGGAAAATTTGCTACTGAAAGTCCCACAAAGTGTCCCCTTCCTCCACTCTGGAAGAAAGAAATTGAGTTGGATGTGGAGCATGGTTGTACCGAAATTTTGGCACATATATAAGAAAGCGGGATCCAAATTTGGTGCGTGGTACAGTTTTTTTTCATCAAGAAACCATACCCTAGTCGGCGAGCCGGCATGAGAAGCGATAGCAGTCATGGAAGGAAGGGCGTATGAGCATCGGCTAGCCATGGCGATGAAAAACAACACTTTCTACTGCCATCAAAGACCCGAAGTTTCAGAGCAGAACATGGTTCGCAACATGTGAGATCAGCCACTATAGGAGAACGACGAAGATGGCCACATGTTCTCTTGTCCAGTTGGTGATTCAGGGTAGTCTAAATAACTTTGTGGACTAGGAGTAGTATGATGTTCCTGCGATCGTCGTTGGAGTTGTAATTGACGACTTAATTAGCCCAGACTTTTTGTACCAATGCAAACATACCTAAGCCCAGAGATCCTCTTCACGCCGTCTCGTGAACCGACAGCTTTGTGATCCCTGGATGTGACCTCGCAGACCATCCCCTCTGTTTTTCCCCTCCTCCAGCTACTGCTCCTGGTGCCGTCGTACTCTTATAAGAAGGCCGCGCTGAAATTTCAGACCGAAAAGTCATGTTTAACATGCCCAAATATGGTGATTGGCTACACTCTGGGTACAGCAACCAACAACAAGACTTGCTTATAGAGAAAACCAAACAGAACATACAGCAAAACAAAGTCACTAGAAGACCAACCAACCAGGTATAGGTTTTACATACAGCCCGTAGGTGGGGCACACATCCATGACACACTAGAATATGGACTTCACACTGACATCAACACACGACAACAGTTCCCGTTCACAGGGTTACGAGCCCCAAGTTCCGACGCGAGAATATTCATCTAAGTTTTACGCGCACCCTTTAGTGCTAGACACCCTTTGAAAACCGCTACATCTTCGGAGACACATGGAACGCATAATGCAAGGGGTTGCATGGGGCCACGCTCTTTCCCCTTCACTTGCCGCTACTTAAGAGTTAGGACCACATGTCGCGATCTGCTCTTCGAGCTGCATCAAAAGATGAATAATAGGACAATGATTAAGAAAAGTACCTTCCGAAAAATGATTAAGATAAGTCTATGGCACATAATGGTGCTCAAGTCACATGGTTTCACTAATCAGCCATATTCCAAGTTAGCTAGTTTCTTATTTGGGCATTTGGCGAAGCTTATTTAAGCTGGGAAACAAAGAATTTCTACCACTTTTTTTTAGCTACCCTGTGCATCTACCAAACATGATGACAAAATTACCACATAATCATTTAACGGCTGAATGAGACTTTTCGGTACCTCACACTAAGTGCTTCAAATCTAAATGTCGAAAGAATAAGATTAAAGATTAAAGATATTGTTCCCTTTTGTCTATCTTAATATGACTAATCTATGTGTTATGAAACTAGTGGGAAGTTGGTACCAAAATCCAACATTAGGCACATAAGGTGCTACCTGCATCATGACCTCCAACTCATGTCGCACAATATATAACTCATTCCTAACAAGATCCAATGACACGAGACACCTGAAATAATGCAAAAATACCACATTGTCAAATTCTGAAGAGGTTAACAGAACTCAGATGAAATGGTTCAAAAATTGTAACCCTATATTTCAAAAAAGAAAAATCTCTAGCGATATAAGAATTTAGTTGTGCTATAAACAGAAGTCTAGAGCCAATAAATTACAAGAGAAGCATCAAAGGGTAGCATATTCAGATAATGAACCAAGTAATATCAAGAACGTGATTGCAGATGAAGTGAAAAAGCAAATCAGATTACTTCTTAACAACGTTAGATTGGTATGAGCTGAAAATAACGACAGAAAAGACAACATGAGCTGGCAGGTTTACATAGAGACATTGAAAAACAGTGTTGCGAATAATTATTGTGTAACATATGTAATAAGCTATTGAGTTCTGACCCTTGTATGTATTTTATGGCATAGAAATTGCCGAAGTGCATGCAGGCGAGGTTCACTTGCTGTGCACCAACACTGAAACATGCAAAAAAATGCTGACCAGGAAATTAGGAACTTATCAAACTTAGTATAAATTGAGACGTCAACTCAATAATATTCTCAAGGGGCAATTTCCTATCATGATTGTCAACTCCATAAATTGTTTGATGAACCAGAAGAAAAAAACACCATTGCCGTTATGTGCAATAGCAGATCAGTAGTACCAGAAATATTTACAAAGCGACAAAGTTTTTCTTGCCGAACCATGAAATTGTCATGAATACCGACAATTCCGCTACACGAGACACAACTAAAATGAGGTCTTCTAATTTTCGATATACGACACCCAAATGACGTCCATGACGTACACACCCTGCGCCTGACAAATCTGAATAGAAACAACACCGTTCCAATGGAGAAATAGAAAAAATGGCCATTAGCGCTATGTAGAATTGCAGATCATTAATACCGGCCATGCTTATGAAACGACAATTTTTTCATTCTCGGCCTAGAATAATGGCATTGCCCGAAGAACAAACACGATAGTAGAACAAACGTTTGCAAAACGACAAAAATTCCCCTCGCCAAGCTATACGATTTGAGTAACATTAGGAAGAATACCAACAATTTCGCTACACGATATATGACTAAACTCAGCTCTTCTACCTATGGCTATACGATGCCTGTAAAACGACACGAACCTCAATTGTGCGGTCGTGTCGTGAGGTACACACCCCGTGCCGACACATCCAAATAAAAACCAACATCGATGCCATGGACAAACTTGAAAAAACACAAATAGAGATACATAGAATAGCAGATCATTAATACTAGAAAAACCACCATTAGTAATACACAGAATAGCAGATCATTAATACCAGGAATATTCGGAAAACAACAACAATTTATCCTCATCATAACATTGATATTAATCGGGATACTGGTAACTCCGTTACACTAAGCGCAACTAAACTCGACTCTTACGCCTGTGGGGCAGTGCAACCGACAAATAAGAATCCTTTGCCCAGTATAATAAACAGATCTGAATCGCATGACATTGACGCAGCGGGCAAACAAACATAGAGTTAAAAATAAGCAGGTGGAAGAGAGAGAAAGGGTTTATGATGGTCATCACCTGGAGGTGCACCGCATGAGCTGCTGCGTCAGGGCTTCCACCTCGTCAAAGTCCACTTTGGGCTCCTCCCTGCGATTTCCAGAGCAGATAATTAAGATGAGTCAGTACCCGAGACAGAGAGCAGAGGGAGACATGATAGAGGGCGTGGGGGCGGACATCAGGGTGTCGATCTCGTCGATGATATCGGAGGCGTCGTAGATGAAGAGGCGTAAGACCTCGGCGGCGGTGCCCTCGTCCCGCAGCTCCTCGAACGTGTCCTTATCCACCACACCCTGGATCGACGTCGACCATGCCAAGGCAAAGGCAAAGGCCAAGTTAGTTGGCCAGCCAGGCCAAAATCCACATCCACACGACTAGAGGGGAGGGGAAGGGCTTCACATCGGTGTACATGCCGGCGATATGATCGTTGAGCTGCGCCCTCAGTGCTGCAGCTGCCATGGCAACGCGAGGAGAGGTCCGGCGGTCCGGGGGACTGAGCGGTGGAGACGGGGGAATTCGGCTGCGGAGTGAACAAGGACAGGAGGAGGAGCGGAGGTTGTATAGCTGGCCTCACGAGGGTCTCTCACGTAGGCGTTTGGCAGCGAGTGCTCTACTAGCTGTACAGCGTCGTCGGCTGGGCGCCATTAGTTAGCTTAGAAACGGCCCGCGTGCGTACTGCGTGCGATGCATGCATGCATGGAGCCACCGGTTGTGTGTCCACGTGTTCATGGAAGTGAGCGTCTGTTTCAACTTTAGTCTCTTTTCCTTTAAAAAAAACTTTAGTCCCTCACAATATTTATAGGGACGAATAGAAGACAATCCACTCTCCTCTGTCTCACTCAAGTGAATTGGTTTCGAGAGCATTCCGCCACTTTTTGTGACTTTCACAGTTTCACTTTCAACCTGATTCACAGCCTACCTGCCCTTTACGCCCAGTCTTTCCAAAGAACACTTGCCCCCCAACGCCTGTCTTAGCACGGCGGCTGGCACGGAGTTAGCCGGAGCTTCTTCCTCGAGTTCTGTCATGATCGCGCCCTTGAAGTAAGAGATTTACAAGCAGCATTGACTTTGTTCACTCACGCGATATTGCTGGATCGGGCTTTCGCCCATTGTCCAAGATTCCCCACTGCTGCCCCCCATGGGAGTCCGGGCCGTGTCTTAGTTCCGGTGTGGCTAATCATCCAAAAAGACCAGCTAAGCATCATTGGCTTGGCCAGCCTTTACCTGACCAACTAACTAATACTACGCAGGCTCATCAAACAGCGCTTTAAGCTTTCTTCAGGATTCGGCCCGAACTATTCGGCAGATTCCCACGCATTACTCATCTGTTCGCCACTTTATTCTCAACTATTCCGATTAATTCCAGCAAACGGAGGCCGTTAGGTCAAAGCCGTAGCGCACGCCCTGTAGTTTTGAAGCAAGGTGAGACAACTTTAGCTATGGGGTGACCAAACAAAATATGGCGGTCAACCCCTAGGGATAAAGCATGATTCACGAGTTTGTGAGTTTCAACATTCAAGCTCCTAAATTCATGGCTAATGACACAATTAGTAAAACTTGCCGCCCAATCTATGATCTCATGTATGATTGCTCCATAGATAGTTGCGCTCTTCTGATGTATATCTGCAATGACCACCTTGCACTCAAGCCACATGAATCTTCCTCCCATAGAGACTATCAACAAGCGCAAGGGCCACCCAGATTACTGAAGATTCGACAGTAGCAAGAATTGATATATGTGGGAGCACAATGGCCGGCACACCCAGAACATTACCTGCTCGATCTATGCATATAGCTCCCATTGCGCCTCGAGTGCCGCCTGGTCCAACCGCTGCATCCACATTGACCTTCAACGTATCATCCCGAGGAGCGATACATTGATTTGGCCTAATCACGGGTGCCCCTGGAACTGGACTTCGAGTGCTTTGGGTAGCTCTCAGCTCAGTTAAGTAACTCTGCACAAAAGCCTGAAAAGGGAAAGGGCTTTTATATATCTCCTCATGTCAAGCTTTGTGCCGAGCTCCCCATATCGTCCGCAAAAGTGATCGTAAACGTGATGAAATCCTCATGCGATAACACCTCATGCATGGTGAATAGCCACTGTTTGGCATCATCATTTACATTCAGACTCAATCGCTCGACAATTTGCTTGTATGATATGTGCCCGCGTGCTCCTTGAAACCAAGCAATTTAGCAAGGCGTGCCTGCACGTATCCGTAGACCAGCACAAACAACAAGCACTCATCGTCGACATGTTTCTATGATGAAGATGGACACTGTGAGTATTGTGCTAATCTCCACATGAACACCTTGATTTTTTAGGGGAGTTTTATATGCCATAAGTCTGTCCATCCTTGACAATCAGCCTCTGAGTTTGATCGGCCACCCTGCTCATACAACCATGATTCTCTGCTGATCTTGGTTCACTGTATCATCTTGTAAGCGGAATGCACAGTGAACATGCCCATTCTATCCTCACTCCAAGCCCAAAAATCAGATATTTGTCTCGTGCAAAGAGGGATCTTCAATATAGTCACGACATCAATGGGAATAAGTATCGATTGAATAAGTTGCTCATCCCTTGACGACACAGTGTGATCAGTGTGTTCAGCGACCCTTGTCGGCGGCTGCGGTATTTGTGAAGTTATCAGCCTCTTTATATGCTCTCTAGATATCCAGTTGTCGTTCCAAATACTAGGGGATTGTCCGTCTCCTATTCTCATTATCAAACCCTAAGTCATTATGTCTTTCTGATAACCCACAAGAACAGGGGATCGCAATAGTTTTGGAGGGTAGAGTATTCAACCAAAATTTATTGATTCGACACAAGGGGAGCCAAAGAATATTTGCAAGTTTTAGCAGCTGAATTGTCAATTCAACCACACCTGCAGATTAATTATTTGCAGCAAAGTGATCAGTAGCAAAGTAGTGTGGTAGTTTTGACGGTAGTAGCAACAGCAATAGTAACAGTAACAGTGATAGCAATGATTTTGTAGCAAGTGCAACAGTAACAGAAGCAGTAGTAACTTAGCAAGAACAATATAAGAGAAATTCGTAGGCATTGGATCGGTGAATTCGTTGGATGATATTCATCATATAACAGTCATAACCTAGGGCGATACGACACTAGCTCCAGTTCATAAATGTAATGTAGGCATGTATTCCGTAAATAGTCATACGTGCTTATGGAAAGAACTTGCATGACATCTTTTGTCCTACCCTCCCGTGGCAGCGGGGTCTAATTGGAAACTAAGCGATATTAAGGCCTCCTTTTAATAGAGAACCGGAACAAAGCATTAACACATAGTGAATACATGAACTACTCAAACTACGGTCATCACCGGAAAGTATCCCGACTACTATCACTCCGGGGTTTGCGGATCATAACACGTAATAGGTGAATATAACTTGCAAGATCGGATCTAGAACATAGATATAATGGTGATAACATAAACGGTTCAGATCTGAAATCATGGCACCCGGGCCCAAAGTGACAAGCATTAAGCATGGCAAAGTCATATCAACATCAATCTCAGAACAAAGTGGATACTAGGGATCAAGCCCTAACAAAACTATGTCGATTACATGATGAATCTCATCCAACTCCTCACCGATCAGCGAGCCTACGAAGGAATTGCTCACTCCCGGTGGGGAGCATCATGGAATTGGCGATGGAGAAGGGTTGGTGATGACGAAAATCAAAGATCCTCCTCTCCGGAGCCCCAAACGGACTCCTGATCTGGGCTGCCGATGAAGAACCGGAGGTGGCGGCGGCTCCATCTCGCGAAACGCGATAATTCTTTCTTCCTTATTTTTCTCTCCAAATATAGGTATTTAAGGAGTCAGAGATAGGGTCTGCGGGGCCACCAGGTGGGCACAACCCACCTAGGCGTGCCAGGAGGGGGGGCGCCCTGGTGGGTTGTGCTCACCCAGGGGCCCCCCTCCGGTAGTTCTTGGCTCCAGTAATTCTCTTTTATTATATAAAAAAATTTCGCAAAGTTTCGTTCCAATCCGAGAACTTTTATTTCTGCACAAAAACAACACCATGGTACTTCTGCTGAAAACAGCGCCTGTCCGGGTTAGTTTCATTCAAATCATGGAAATTAGAGTCCAAAGCAAGAGGAAAAGCATTAGAAAAAGTAGATATGACGGAGACGTATCAACTCCCCCAAGCTTAAATCTTTGCTTGTCCTCAAGCAATTCAGTTAATAAACTGAAAGTGAAAAAGAAAAACTTTTACGAACTATTTTGCTCTTGTTTACATAAATAAGCTTAAGTAGCACCCAGGTTTTCAGCCAAGATCATGACTAACCATGTCGACAATAACTCTTAAAAATTATATTAACTCATATCAATGACATAATCAACTAGCGAGTAATAATAAAATATTTCAAACGGCAACACTTTGTCAAAACAACCATGATATAATATGACAATAGTGGTATCTCGCTAGCCCTTTCTGAGACTGCAAAACATAAATGTAGAGCACCTCCAAAGTTTAAGCAGCGACTAAACATTGTAATTCATGGTAGCAAAGATCTAGTCATGATGCCCCCAACATTAGCTACACACAATGCATGAGGATGACAATAGTGCTCTCAGGATCTGGCGCTTATTTGAGAAGGTGATGACACAACATAAAAGTAAATGGATAGTCCCTTCGCAGAGGGAAGCAGTGATTTGCAATGGTGCCAGAGCTCAAATTTATAAAACAGAGGTAAATGAAATTTTGAGAAATGCACCCTTCTTATTTACTTCGCGGCCATTAGTTATCGGTATCTTCCATGCTAAGCACATTAGTGGCGGTTCTCAAGTGATGAAAGTAAAGGTTTACTCCCCCACCACCAACAAACACACTCCACGGCTAACCGAATCCACGGGTACCGTCCATACCAACATCAGTCCTAGGGGAGTTTTGTTTAATTATTTGCAATTTGATTTCGGGACTGGGAATCCCTATTACCGCCCCTCTCAAGCAAGGACGAGTGAATAAACACTCATCATGAGAATAACCCGCTTAGCATGGAAGATACTAACTACCACCTGTCGCTCCATGAACAATCCAGGCACACAAAAAAGGATATTTATTTGATGTTTTTAGAGGTGGCACATGCAAATTTACTTAGAACGGCAGGGTAATACCGCATACAGTTAGGTATGGTGGACTCATCTGGAATAACTTGGGTTTTTGGATTTTGATGCACAAGCAGTATTCCCGCTTAGTACAGGCGAAGGCTAGCAAATAGGTTGGGAAGCGGCCAGCTAGAGAGCGAAAATGGTCATGAACATGCATTATGCATAAGTAACATTGGATACTAGCATGAGTAGGATATGAACACCATAAACATAAATATCATAGAGGCTATGTTGGTTTTGATTCAACTACATGCATGAACATGTGCCAAGTCAAGCCACTCGAACATTCAGAGGAGGATAACATATCATCATACTACATCACAATCATTTTAACGCAATGTTGACATCCAAGATAAATCATTATCCACTCCTAGCTACTTAAGCATGGAATGAGAAACTATAATCTCTAATTGTCATTGCAAACATGTTTGATCATAATAGGCTGAATCATGTATACTAGGTTAAACATATTTACAAAAACAGAACAAGTTGAATTCATACCCGTTTCTCCCTCCCACCGCCAGTTCATCAAATATCGTCATTATTGCCTTTCACTTGCACTACCGAACGGTTTGAAAATAATAAAAGTGCAAGAGTGCCATGGACTAAGCTGGAATCTGCAAATATTTTATTCAAAGGAAAAGACAAGGTAATTTGGGCTCTTTGTTAGATCAACAATAATGCATATAAGAGCCACTCAACAATTTCATCGTGGTCTTCTCCTTGGTATGACTCAATAAACAGAAAAAAAAATCAGAAAAACACACTGAAATATTTTTGGGGTTTTTAGTTTTTCTAGAAGAAAGCAAATTAAAGAAAGAAAAGCAAAAACGAGAAAACTATTTACACGAGAAAGCACCCAACAAGTAAGAAGAAGAATTGAGAAATCTTTTTGGGTTTTCTTTTAATATTACCACTAATTTAACTAGAAAGAAAAACCGAAAAGAAGCAGGAAGTATTTTTGTATTTTCTCAAAGTTTTTCAAACACACAAGAAGAAAGTGAGAAAATAAATCTAGCATGGATTATACAATGAAAAAGTGTGAACACCGACAACTGGAATGAAATATGTGAACAATGAATGTAGTGTCGGTGGAAATACGTACTCCCCCAAGCTTAGACTTTTGGCCTAACTTGGTAATCACCGTAAGTAGCCTGCGTAGTGGTCGGAGTGATAGCTCACGGAGGCTCTAGGTGCAGACGCCTCAGCCCGCCGAGCAGCCACAACCTCCGCATTATGCGCGCGGGCCTCGCTCTCCAGAACATAATATCTTCCCTTGTTGTGAGCATCAAAGAGAGCAGGCGCAGGCAAAAAGGTGTCCACAACGGACTTTTTATTAAACAGCAGGTTATATGTAAAATTATGGGCTTCACCACTAAGGAACCTATGGCGTTTCATGGCGTCAAAGTCTAAGTACTGCATGGGTAGGATAGGGTCATAAGGCCAAGGTGAAACACCCAGCTCCCTTGCTAAAAGTGTGGCATTAATGCCACCATGAAAATATCCACCACCAGCGTTGTGTTGCAGCCTGCGTGCAACAATCGCTCCAAGTTTATAACATTTGTCACCGGTGAGAGCGGTGCATATGAGGCTCAAGTCAAGAGCACAAAGTGTACTACAATCTTGTTTGACTACGATTCATTTTTCGTTAAATAGTGCAAAGTATTGAATTAAGGGAAAATGAATGCTATTTATTCTACCTTGCGTCACTCCTCTAGTCTCACCGTAGCAAAGGCTAGTCACGAATAACTCAGACTCAGATCTTGGTGGTTCGTCAAGCGAACCCCAAAATGGAATTTTGCAGTAGTTAGAGATTGTTTCTAGCGGTAAAGTAAATGGATTGTCATAAAGTTTAAATGACACTCTAGACTCACGAGGATGGAATTTAAATTCTTTGGTAAATGAGTTAGTGAGGCTGAGATGTTGGTTGCACTTATCTTCAATGTAGGGACCGAGCTCGGCATTGTGAACATATTGCTCAAACTCTTCTTTAATACCTGCACGCACCATAAAATCGTTGCATGGCCATAGACATTATTTGGTAGCGGCATCTCGTATGGAATTTTCACTTGGTTCAACATAAGACCGACAAACTAATCCACTACTAGAGGACGCCTCTGAGGACCTCCGCCTCAAAGAACTCCTTCCAAAGAGGTTCATCATTTTTGCGTACAATTTTCTGAAAAATTTTGGGTCACAAAATTTATGTCAACAAAACATCACAAGATTGATAGCAACTACTCATAGGGATGCATAGAGGCCATATCAAGCATTCAAATTATACTACTTAGAACTCTAAGAATTCAACATATAAGCACATCTACAGTAGCACCAAGAGTAGCTAATTATTCAAAATATAAACCACTAAAGCAAAAACTAATTGGACCAATGGAGGAGCACATACCAAGTAGCAATCCCCCAAAACAGTTTCGAAAACGGAGCTTCGAGCAAAGAGATCGAAATCCGCGGGTTTGAGAGCAAGAACACGAGAGAGAGAGAGAGAGAGAGAGAGAGCAATGGTGATTTTTTTCTGGAAGTAGGTGATGACATGGGCTAAAGAGATAAGTGAGGAGGCCCACGTGGGGACCACAACCCACCAGGGCGCGCCTGGGGCTGCTGGCGCGCCCAGGTGGGTTGTGCCCACTAGGTGCACCCCCCTCTGATGTTATTTGCATAAAAAATTCAGAAATATTTAGAAAAAAATCATATTAAATTTTCAGGTCATTCTGAGAACTTTTATTTTTGGGTCATTTTTTTATTGCACGGGAAACTCAGAAAACAGATACAATATGGCATTTTATTTTACTTAACTAAGAAAAACAGAAAATAAAAGTAAGGACAGAAGGTAGTGCCTACTAAATTTATCAACTTCATACCTCCCAAAAGTGATCCATTAATAAGGTTGATCATGTCTTATTAACAACCACCTTCGATTAGTATGACACCGAAGAACTTTCGTAAAACACTAAATTACCTCAACGGGGATATGCATGTCCCCAACAATAAGTATATCATATTTCTTCTTGGCAGTACGTAGAGGTATTTGAAAACTTCCAATAGTGAGTGTCGAAGAATTTTCAATAACATTAATACCATTCACTTGGAATTGTTTCTTCGGAAAGTGCACCGTATGCTCATTACCATTGATATGAAAAGTGACCTTGCTTTTATTGCAATCAATAACAGCCCCTGCAGTATTCAAAAATGGCCTACCAAGGAAAATCGACATGTTGTCATCCTCGGGCATCTCAAGTATAACAAAGTCTGTTAAGATAGTAACATTTGCAACAACAACAGGCACATCCTCACAAATAACAATAGGTATGGCAGTTGATTTGTCAGCGATTTGCAAAGATATTTCTGTAAGAGATATGCCCTAGAGGCAGTAATAACAGTTATTTTGTATCTCCTCGTTTGCAATGAATGTTTATGTTCCATGCTATAACTGTTGTGGCTCCCGAGCCCGTATATCCATAAAGGCTCTGAGGAAAACCCATGTGCACGTGTGGGATAATAAACGGTGAAAAATATTCCTAGTCATGCCTCTAAGACTAGCTCTAGTGTTGCATGATGATTATGTTTTCCTGATCATGGGCATGTCTATGCCAGCAATTTTGAGGGCACAATGTTAGTAGAACACTTGTGTTGAATCGACCCAGATTGATGTTATGCTATGAGATATGTTCGTCACAAGTTTATGGTTTATAACAAAGAGATAGTTAATGTTTGCATAATTCCTTAGACCATGAGAGTATCGAGTTCCTTTGTACTTGCTTCGTGAACTTTGGGGTTTGTTAAACGTCATCCGTAACTGGGTGGCTATTACGGCGGCTTACGGGTTCACGGAAAAGTATGGAAAGTAACGAGATAGCTCAAGATTGGGATTTGCTCCTCCGGCGATGGAGAGATATTCTCGGGCCCTCTCGGTGTTACGGTATCCATCATCGTCTGGCCAGACACATTGTGATTTGATCACTGGGATGTCGGAACACAGAAACGAGAAAAGAGAACAAAACCGGTAACGAGGTTACTTGCGTAGTGGACAAATTGTTGATCCACGGGGATGCAATAAATCTCACCTCGGGTGTTTGCGAAAATATCGTGAAGCAACAGGAATAGCTCACGGCAACTGGAGGTTCACTCGAATATTCATTCGTGAGGGTATAGGGGTCAATATGGGTGTCCACAGCTCCGATGTTGATCATTGATCGGAAGGGGTTCCGGGTCATGTCTATACTTCACCGAACCTATAGGGTCACACGCTTAAGGGTCATCTATCTGCTGAATACTAGACAGGGAGTCTGAGAGAAAGTCACCGAAAAAGTTTCGGAGAAAGCGGAAGAGTTCCGGAGAGGAGAACACCGAAAGAGTTTCGGTAAAACTGAAAAGTTGTTTCAGAATATATTATTAGGTCAAAAAGGGTTTCGGCACCGCATGGAAATTTTTAGAAGGTGCCAGAATTGGTCTGGGAACTTCTGGGAATTTTCGAAAAAAAAAAACGGAAATGTTCCGGAGCTGCCGTAACCGTTGTTGTTGCTTTTCACTTATAAAAACTACCATACCGAAAATGTTTCGGAACATGCCCAGAATAATTTTATAGGGTGCCAGAAATATTTTGGGACCTTCCAGAATTTTTTCAGAAAAACATTAACGGAAAACATCTTGTCTCAGCGCAAGGGGACAAGATCCCACGAATCGGGGGTTGCTTGTTTGGTGGCTTTTTGTCTAGGGAGCACCCTTGTTTCAAGGGAGACATGTTGGTGGCTTGTTGGGGGCCCCCCCATGGGAGGGTGCAAGGTTGTGGCCGGCCAAGGGGTGCCTCCTTGGTGTCCCCTTGGTGCCCCACTTGAGTTATCTCTTTACCCTTCCATGTGGGACATGTAGCATGGGTATTTTGGTATTTCCTCCACCACCCCACCCCTTGCCTTGGCCTATAAAAGGAGGAGAAGTGGCTGCCATTCTCCTCATCCTTGGTTCCCATACACATGCTATGCTTTGCTAGCTCTCTCTCTCCCTCCCACGAAAAGAGTTTTTCATAGAGCTGAAAGGCTGTCTGGGTTCCGGCAGGAACTAGGTCTGGACGGCGAAGCCCTGCGGGATAGTTGACACCGTATGTGTGAAACCCCATAGAGAGGTCGTAGTTTCGGTCCTTTTTGCCCGAGGGGCTGTTCGAGTGTCCTCCCGAAGGGCTATCCGAGTCTCCGTTCGGGTTTTCGAGGGTCCTCCCGGAGGGCTGTCCACGACATCGTCTGGGGGACTGTTCGACCGCCTCCCGGAGGGCTGTCCGACGAGGGAGTACATCCTCGTGGTTGGGAGGTTGTAAATCCTAGCTGCGGGGATCTGCACCAATGATCTCCACCCACTCTTCTTCCGCTGCGCTTCGAGTCGGTACGGAACAGATCAAACCTTGTATGCAGTCTACATAGTGGTCCTGGGCGTGCTCGCTATACCAAAAAAATTTATTTTCTGTCGCGTTCCCCTACAGTGGCATCAAGATCCGTGCTATGCGTAGATGCAGGTTATGATCTAGAATACATGGAGATGTATGGGTATTGCATAATATAATTTTGGAGTAGATGAGATCTACTGCTGAAAATTATTCATGGGGGTAGCAGATGAAATCTGTTACCCGATGTTCTTGTTGCTTCCCTGGAATTTGCGTATTTCTAATCCTGAAATGGCATGGTGGAATTTTACAAAGTTCTGCAATCTGTGATCCTGATTGATCAACGAAGTGCTATCAGCTCTTTGGGTTCCACCATAGTTAAAGGAAAGATGAAATTTCATAGATGAAAGGGCAATGCAGATATGATCTGCATGGGGGTCATACGTATGACGAAGTTTAGTATGGGGCTCGAGATTTTATTATCTCGTGTTTCATACACCCTGGAAAGTTAATCTAGCGACTTGAATAATCATACTTGATGATAAACGTTGGTAGCTGCGGTTTAAGTCAAAACCTTAGAAGCAACGTAAAATAAAATTTTGCACAAACCGATTAGAGGCGTCTAACTTGGTTTTGCAGGATGGTTTGCATGTTATGTGGTATAGCAAGTCTCATATTCAATTTTATTTTGTATGAGATGACTATATGATGTAATTAACATGACCTGCGTGTCATGATTCGGCATGATGGCTGGAGCCATATGATTGCACTTTAATGACCTGCTTGTCATCCTTAAGTAATGCATTTAATTTTGTCCGCTATGGAGATAGCAATATTATCTGGTGCATCGACAAGGTGGTGGCAATCTTCGGGAAGGTGAACACCGACGCGAATGCCGAAGACGAAGAAATGAAAGACTTCTCCGTCAGAAAGGGCTATACCATATCATGCTAATTATGAATTGCCTGAGATGTTTATCCCTTTTTATGCACCCTTCTTGATTGCGCGGTAGTCGCCTTTTATTAGGGTGATCTCTCACTTAAAATATCAAAGTAGTTAGTGTTCACCCTAGTGTAGCACCGTCTGAAATTCGTATCTTTTCGGGGTGCGCCATGTACACATGAGCACGAACGAATCGAGAGGAATGAGGCGGGTGAGGTCAGACCTCGCAGCAAGATCACTTGGTTATCTTTGACGTTCAGGCAGGAGAGTCCTGAGCTCGGAACACGCCCATTGGAAGATGAACAAGAATCACATAGATATGTGATCGGCAAGTTGGCCTACCGATTGAAATTCATGTCATCAGTGATGAACCCGTTAATGGCATCGAATTGAAATGCGGATCTTGAATCACTCATAATCAATTTTGAGAGATATTGATTTGAGTGGGAGCGCACTTTAGAATAAAATTGTTTATTCACTAGTGCAAATTTCATTATAAACAAAGTCTAAGTGAAACCTGTGTTTTCCGTTGTAGATCAAATGGCTCGCAACACTGCGTTCAACTTAGGGCCGATGTTAGAGAGAGAGAAGTTAGCTGCGACTGGAAACAACTATGCGGACTGGGTCCGCAACCTGAGGATTGTCCTCAGGAGTGCTAAGAAATTGTATGTGCTTGAAATTGCTCTTCCAGCTAAACCGGTGGCAGATGGCCCGGAAGATTTACAAAATGTCTGGGCCACTAAGGATGATGATCACAACTTAGTGCAGTGCCTCATGCTAGCTTGCATGAGTGCAGAGCTTCAAAAACGTTTTGAATTCCATAAACCCCGTGATATGATCCGGGAATTGGATGCTCTGTACAAGGAAACCGCAAAGCCTGAACGATTTGATATCGTGAAGGCTTTGATGGATTGCGAGATGGCTGAGGGTAGTTCAGTTGGCGAACACGTGGTCAAAATGATTGGCTATTCTGAAAGGCTTAAAACCCTAGAATTTCCACTTCCACCTGGCCATATGATGGACATGTTGCTTTCTTCACTGCCCCCCGTCTTACGACGGTTTTGTCTTGAACTACAACATGAGTGGGATGGAGAAGGAACCGGCAGAGGTGCTCGACATTCTGAAAACTGCAGAAGGAGGACTGCGGAAAAATCGCAAGCAAGTGTTGCTTGTGAATAAAACCGCCAGTTTCAAAAAGAAGAAAGGCAAGCCAAAGAAGGGCAAGGGCGCCGGTAAGACCGGCTCCCAAAGCAACTCTAAGGGTGGAGCCAAGAATGAAACTGAGTGCTTCTACTGCAAGGGCACAGGACACTGGAAGAGAAACTGTAAGAAGTATCTGGAAGATAAGAAGTCCGGGAAAACCGGAAAAGGTATAATTGTTATACAAGTTAATGTCATCGACGTTTTGCTTGCTAGCGAAAATTCTAGGTCTTGGGTATTTGATACTGGATCGGTTGCTCACATTTGCAACTCGATACAGGGGCTTTAGAAGGTGCGCAAGCTGGCAAAGAATGAAGTCGTGATGCGCGTCAGGAACGGCGCTGGGATCGCCGCTCAAGCCGTCGGCATTATGGCTCTACGTCTCCCTTCAGGATTTATCTTAGAACTAAGTAACTGTTATTTTGTTCCACTGTTGGGTAGAAACATTATCTCCGGATCATGTTTAGTACATGATGGGTATGTAGGGTAAAGCAGCAGAAAACAAAAATTTTCCGACCTACGCACCAGCCCAGGACCACTATGGAGACTGCATACAAGGTTTGATCATTTTCGTTACCGACTCGAAGCGCAGCGGAAGTAGAGTCGATGACGATCGGCGGTGCAGATCCCCGCAGCTAGGATTTACAACCTCCCAACCGCGAGGATGTACTCCCTCATCTGCCCCTCGGACAGCCCTCCGGGAGGCGGTCGGACAGTCCCCCGGACCGTGTCGCAGACAGCCCTTCGGGAGGAGCTTCGAAACTCGGACAGTCACTCGGACAGCCCTCCGGGAGGACTCACAGAACTCGGACCGTCACTTGGACAGCCCTTCGGGAGGCACTCTCAAACAGCCCCTCAGGCACAAAGATCGAAACTACGACCTCTCTACAGAGTTGCACACATACGGTGTCACCTATCCGGCAGGGCTTCGCCGTCCAGAACTAGTTCCCACCGGAACCCAGACAGCCTTTCGGCTCTACGAAACTATTTCGCTGGGAGGGAGAGAGAATGCCAGATCATGCATGGCTTGTGTGAGAGCTAAGGATAGGGAAATGGCTGCCAAGATCACTCCTATATATAGGCAAGCCAAGGGGTAAAATTGTCACACAAAAACCCCAAAGTGCCCTTGGAATATCCCTTTCCAAAAGGGAATATGCCATATGGGAGTGCCATGTGGAGCACCATGGTGCTCCACCTCCTTGGCCGGCCACCCTTGGGGGGGGACCCCCCCCATGAGGTGCCATGCCCTCCTTCCCCTTCTAGAAGGCCCTTTTGGAATTTCCAAAAAGGTGCTTTCCATAAAATTCCCAAAAAGCACTTTCACTATTCACGACGACATTTTTCAGCGTCCGTTCGAACTGAAAATATTTATGTGGGCTTAGAACATTTCCAGTACCCACTAAAATAATTTTCAATGCGTTCTAGAACAATTCCAGTTTAGTGATTTCATCTGCGAAAAGCATCTGAAGCGGTTCCGGCAGCCCCGGAACATTTCCGGTTTTTCTTCCAGAAAATTCCCAGAAGTTTCCAGAATGATTCTGGTATCCTCCAAGAATTATCAGGCATGTGCCGAAACCATTTTGACTTAATGGTATCCCCTGAAACAACTTTTCAGTTTCACCGGAACTCATCCGGTGACCTCTCTCTGCGGAACTTTTCCGCTGTCCGAAACTTTTCGGTGTCCGAAACTTTTTCGGTGATTTTCTCTCAGACTCCCTGTCTAGTATTCAGCAGATAGATGACCCTTAAGCGTGTGACCCTATAGGTTCGGTGAAGTATAGACATGACACGGAACCCCTTCCGATCAATGATCAACATCGGAGCCGTGGACACCCATATTGACCCCTATACCCACACGAATGATATTCGAGTGAACCTCCAGTTGCCGTGTGCTATTCCTGTTGCTTCGTGATATGTTACAAATACCCGAGATGAGACATGTTGGCATTCCTGTGGATCAACACTTGTCCACTATGCTAGTTACCTCGTTACCGGTATTGTTCTCTTTTCTCGTTACCATGTTCCGGCATCCCCGTGATCAAATCACAAAGTGTCTGGCCAGACGATGATGGATACCGTAACACCGAGAGGGCCCAGAGATATCTCTCCATCGCCGGAGGAGCAAATCCCAATCTTGAGCTATCAAGTTACTTGACACACTTTTCCATGAACCCGTAAGCCGCCGTAATAGCCACCCATTTACGGATGACGTTTAACAAACCCCAAAGTTCATGAAGCAAGCATGAAGAAACTCGATACTCTCATGGTCTAAGGAATCATGCAAACATTAACCATCTCTGTGTTATTAACCATTAACTTGTGACGAAAGAATCTCATAGCATAACATCAATCGGGTCGATTCAACACAAATGTTCTGCTAACATTGTGCCCTCAAAATTGCTGGCATAGTCATGCCCATGATCAGGAAAACAGGATCATCATGCAATACTTGAGCCAGTCATAGAGCCTTGACTAGGAATACATTTTATCGTTTATTATTCCACACGTGCATATGAGTCTTCCTCCGAGCCTCGTTTTATTTGCAGACTCGAGAACCATAGCAGTTATAGCATGGAACATAAACCTAATTATGAACAGGGAGATAATCAATAACATTTATTATTGCCTCTAGGGCATATCTCCTACAGACTCCCACTTGCACTAGAGTCAATAATCTAGTTAATGCTAATGCACTTCACACCTGTGGCACACCGGTGTAAATATGCTTCGCTTGTGGTATAGCCTGATGTCTAACGGATCTGACGACTTCAGCTCCGTGTGTATCTTTGCATATCCTCGCGTTTTCACGCTTTCACAAAATTCATATTTTGTGTGGACTTGGCTTGGTATGTATGCGAATCACAGGTCGAACCTGGATTCCTCAGACTGAGTTATGGAGCAACTACTTGCAGTAGTGTCCCATTGACAAAAGCCATCTTGGAACAATACTAAGTTCATGAATGAACTATATGATTCAACATCTTCTTTGTCGCTTTTAAAAGCGGCAACATACTTTGCCTCTGTTATAGAATTCGCCACAGTAACTTGTTTGGAACATTTTCCAACTAACTGTGCCACCACATTGTGTGTTACACAAAACCCTTAATTTAAATTGAAAATCGCTTGGAGCATGGATGAAGACTGTATCGATGTAACCTTTTACAACGAACTCTTCATGATCTCCGCTTGCGAGAAAACATGTCATCAGTGCTACTATAGTACTCAATGACCCTTTTTCACTGTTGTCCCATGATCAGTACTTTTGATCACCTTGGTATCCATACTCATAACAACTTTGGAGTATTAGACATATCTGGTTGTTTTTACATACCATGGAATACATGATTAATCCAAACACAAGAGTGTGTGGAATCTCCATCATGTATTTTGCTCATCAGTGTTTTGGGACACCGAGTCTTGCAAAAACTCTTTCCATATGACTTCGGCAAGAATTACTCCTTGACGTTTTTAATGCTAAAAGGTTTTAGCATCTTGTCAATATGTATCTTTGCTCAGCCCCATTAGGTAAATCTATCTTCATAGATCATCATGCCTAATATAAAGGCTATTTAGCCCAAGCACTTCATTGAGAAACTTTTTTCAAATGAAGTCCTAATTCGTGTCAAGAAATTTATTTCCAATTAACAATCTGTCAAGCACACAACGTTTTTTAGAAATTTTATTATGCTCCCACTTACTTTCTTGAATCATAAGCATCTTCGTTACCAATTGATGAAGTCAAACCCCTTTGACTATTTCATCAAAACACGAAGATTCCAACTCCATTTTGCTCTCTTCTGTCCATTGCTGGAACTCTGAAGTTTGCATACTTACTAGCATCCTCTGGACTGACAAAATACCTTGGACTGTAACACATGCAAGTCCTTGGTTTCATTTCCATCAGATGGAAATCCTATTGTCATCCATGTTTCATATCTCATGATTGAAATATGTATCAATTGCTAGTTCAACCCGAACCGACTTTAAGCATCGCTACGATGAAACAACCTCATCGTAGTCAACTCCTTGAACTTGTTATTGCAACAAGTCGAGCTTCATGGATAAAACATTTTTTATCCGTATCAGTTTTAAGTTCCATAAATATTCGTTAGACTCTAAGTCTTCCGAAAGGTGTATCATGGTTTTAATCTTGAATCACTTATATGGAAACTAACTCGGGTTGTATTGGCATTTAGCCAATTCCGGAGTCAGGGCCCATCAACGCTTCCTTGTGTATCGTAGGTATACTGTTGTCTAACAACAATATCTCGTTTGCGCACCTGAGAGGTTTGCACGAGCCTTGCCTACGTGGTTCAGCTGCAAGTTTGACCGAAGTCCATACATTTTATTGTAGAGACTTCCGTATCAGTCGCAGTAGGAAAACCTGGAATTACTTCCAAGTCTCTTTCCTTTGATCTGATGACGAAGATACTGTTTATCTCGTCGAGTTGCACTATTCTCCCACTCACCTTTTTGAAAGAACCATTTTCTTCAAAAAGCATACCGTTCGTTGTGGCAAACCTATTTGCCTCGGTATAGTGAGGGAGGAATACCCAATTACTTGAGATAACCTACAAAGTAGCACTTGTCTGATTTGGAATAGGTTTGTAACCTTTTACACAAGCCCCATATTCCAAATGTTAAGAAAAGATATAACATGGTTGGGCGTACCATACCATGGCGTCATTTCAACAGACCCGATGGAGCTCTTTTCAGTGTAAAAGCCGCAATCTCTAAAGCATCACTCTTTAAAAGGGATAATGGCAAATTTATTTATGTCATCTTTGATCTTACCATGTCATAAATGGTTCGATTACATCTTCACGGACTTTCCTCTTGCAGTGGTGTTCCGGGAGGTGCAAGTTATGAAACCCCTTTCACAACTCATCAGACATTCGCTAAACTTGTAACTCAAATATTTCTTTCTGCAATCGAATTGTAGAAACATAATTTTCTTGTTACAATAACTTCTATTTCATATTTGAAAACCTTTCGAATGATTTCAAAAGATCCAGACTTACGTCTCATCAAGTAAATATCCACATATCTACTTGAGTCATTTCTGAAGATAGATAAATCCACTACTTGCAACAACCTTTATCGGACTACACACATCAAATGTATGATCACCAATAAGTTTGTTGTCCGTTCCTTATGGCCTGTGAACGGTATTTCAGTCACTTTTTTTTCGGAGGAAAGTTGCAAGTGTCAGATGATTCAAAATCAAACGACTTCAAAATCCATCATAATGGAATTTATCCATGCGGGTTTCTCCAATGTGACCAAATGCAGTGCCACACTTATGTGGTATTCTTTTAGTCTTGCGACATTTAGCGTCAGTGTTATGGATGTATCATATTACCATCAATATTCATAACATACATCCCATCTAGGATGGAAGATTGGCCCTTTATGTTATTCATAATACTGAACAACGGTTGTTGTTTTTATGAACAACTCTTTTGCAACAAACATTGTGCAATGGGCTAGAGTGTATGGAACTCTAAAATGAATTATGAAAGTAAACCCAGAGGTAATGTATTATTATCAATATTCATAACATACATCTCATTCATAATGAAAGTATGGCCCTGATGTTATTCATAACATCGACCATCAAAAGTTCTCTTATAAACAAACTTCTTGCAAGATACCTTATGCAATGGGCTAGAGTTTGTGAAACTCCAAACGAATTATAAAAATAAATACAGACGGTAATACACCGATGGAAGGTATAGTAACATTTACTATGTTCCCCGTGTATACCTAAAACTCATTTTTGGCTAGTCTTTCAGGCCATAGTAGTTCTTACATCGAGTTGCAACAGAAAGCAATCGAGCGGGTATCTTTGTGATTAACTCACAATACCCAAGAATCAGTGATTAACAATTTAATCATAATTCCCAAGGACTATATCTTTGACCAGCCTTCTATACATCAAAAACTTGTATGACATTCATACATGAGCTGGATATTCCAGTCTCCTTTCTTTCTGCCTTTATACTTCTAACAGTTTAACTTTCAGTATTTCTCCTACTCTCAGAAAAAGCACCGAACTTAAGAGTGGCGTTAGCCCCGGACTTCCTAGGCGTGAAAGTCTTACTAACACCCTTCGGACACTTCCTTTCCCTTTAAGTTGTTGTTTTATTCACCTTTCATCATATGACAGGCGTTCTTCTGGATCCCTCTCTTATCAGTCTAATGCATAGTAAACTCCTTTACTAATAGTTTGCAAACAAACATTGCTTTGGATATCTCATATCTTTTAGCCTTTGTCTGTCTCTGAAAATAATTTTCAGATTCCATGAATATCACATAACTATCCAAACTTTCAAAGTTTGGGTCTCATGGAAACAAACATATTGCGCTTGACTGAAATGGAATTCTAGCTTTTGGATCAACGGACGAGAGTCACATGATCCATAGCATAAGCGAGAGAATACCGAAAGTATGCGATAGGACAAAGTCCTTCTCGGCACTCTTGAGGACAATCCTCACATTACGTTACCAACCGTAAAGTTTTAACCAGATATTTAACAGCTATTCAATTTTATTAGGGAAGGTGGAAATGCGAGCCATTATTCTACAACTATTATGCAAATCACACTTAGACAGTGTTCAAAATTAATTGCACTGAGAATTAAAAGAATTAATTCTACAGTGCGCTCCCACTCAAATCAATATCTCTCATAATTGATTGTGAGTGATTCAAGATCCGCATTTCAATTCAACGCCATTGATGGTAGCATCACTGATGACGAAAATCTCAATCGGTAGGCAAACTTTGCCAATCACATCTCTATGTGACTCTTGTTCATCTTTCGATGCGTGTGTTCCGAGCTCATGACTTTCATGCCTGAACATCAAGACAACCAAGTGATCTCGCTGCGAGGTCTCAACTCACCCGCCTCACACATCCCTAATCGTTCGTACCCATGTTAGCATGTGATACCCCGAAAAGTTAGGTGCCGTGACGGTGCTACACTTGGGAGAACACTAACTACTTGATATTTTTGTGAGAGATCACCCTAATAAAAGCGACTACCGCGCAATCAAGAAGGGTGCAACATAAGGGATAAACATCTCAGGCAATTCATAATAGCATGATATGGTATAGCCCTTTCTGACGGAGAAGTCTTGTATTCCTTCGTCTTCGGCATTCACGTCGGTGATCACCTTCGCGAAGATTGCCACCACCTTGTCGATGCAGCAGATAATATTGCTATCTCTATAGCTAATAAAATAATGCATTACACAAGGTTGACACACAGGTCATTTAAAGTGCAATCATATGGCTCCAGCCATCATGCCGAATCATGACACGCAGGTCATGTTAATCAATTTACATTATATAGTCATCTCATACATAATCAAATTATTATGAGCACCGCTATACCACATCACATGCACATGTAAACCCTCCTGCAAAACCAAGTTAGACGCCTCTAATTGGTTCATGCAAAAAACTAGTTTTTCGTGGCTTCTAAGGTTTTGAAACAAACCGAAGCTACCAACGTCCATCATCAAGTATGATAATTCAAGTCGCTAGATTAACTTTCCAGGGTGTATGAAAACCGAGATAATAAAATCTCGAGCCCCATACTAAACTTCGTCATACGCATGACCCCCGTGCAGATCATATCTGCATTGCCCTTTTGTCTGCGAAATTTCATCTTTCCTTTTAACTACGGTGGAATTCAATGAACTGTTAGCACTTCGTTGATCAATCAGGATCGCGGATTGCCAGAACATTGAAACTCCACCATGCTGTTATCAAGATCAGAAATATGCAAATTCCAGGGAAGCAACAAGAATATCGGGTAACAGATTTCATTTGCTACCCGCACAAATAATTTTCAGTAATAGAACTCATCTACTACATAATTATATTGTGCAACACCCATACATCTCATGTATTCTAGATCGCAACCTGCATCTACGCATAGCACGGCTCATGATGCCACTGTAGGGTAACGCAGCAGAAAACAAAAATTTTCTGACCTACGCACCAGCCCAGGACCACTATGGAGACTGCATACAAGGTTTGATCATTTTCGTTACCGACTCGAAGCGCAGCGGAAGTAGAGTCGATGACGATCGGCGGTGCAGATCCCCGCAGCTAGGATTTACAACCTCCCAACCGCGAGGATGTACTCCCTCATCTGCCCCTCGGACAGCCCTCCGGGAGGCGGTCGGACAGTCCCCCGGACCGTGTCGCAGACAGCCCTTCGGGAGGACCTTCGAAACTCGGATAGTCACTCGGACAGCCCTCCGGGAGGACTCACAGAACTCGGACCGTCACTTGGACAGCCCTTCGGGAGGCACTCTCAAACAGCCCCTCAGGCACAAAGATCGAAACTACGACCTCTCTACAGAGTTGCACACATACGGTGTCACCTATCCGGCAGGGCTTCGCCGTCCAGAACTAGTTCCCACCGGAACCCAGACAGCCTTTCGGCTCTACGAAACTATTTCGCTGGGAGGGAGAGAGAATGCCAGATCATGCATGGCTTGTGTGAGAGCTAAGGATGGGGAAATGGCTGCCAAGATCACTCCTATATATAGGCAAGCCAAGGGGTAAAATTGTCACACAAAAACCCCAAAGTGCCCATGGAATATCCCTTTCCAAAAGGGAATATGCCATATGGGAGTGCCATGTGGAGCACCATGGTGCTCCACCTCCTTGGCCGGCCACCCTTGGGGGGGGGGACCCCCCCCCATGAGGTGCCATGCCCTCCTTCCCCTTCTAGAAGGCCCTTTTGGAATTTCCAAAAAGGTGCTTTCCATAAAATTCCCAAAAAGCACTTTCACTATTCACGACGACATTTTTCAGCGTCCGTTCGAACTGAAAATATTTATGTGGGCTTAGAACATTTCCAGTACCCACTAAAATAATTTTCAATGCGTTCTGGAACAATTCCAGTTTAGTGATTTCATCTGCGAAAAGCATCTGAAGCGGTTCCGGCAGCCCCGGAACATTTCCGGTTTTTCTTCCAGAAAATTCCCAGAAGTTTCCAGAATGATTCTGGTATCCTCCAAGAATTATCAGGCATGTGCCGAAACCATTTTGACTTAATGGTATCCCCTGAAACAACTTTTCAGTTTCACCGGAACTCATCCGGTGACCTCTCTCTGCGGAACTTTTCCGTTGTCCGAAACTTTTCGGTGTCCGAAACTTTTTCGGTGATTTTCTCTCAGACTCCCTGTCTAGTATTCAGCAGATAGATGACCCTTAAGCGTGTGACCCTATAGGTTCGGTGAAGTATAGACATGACACGGAACCCCTTCCGATCAATGATCAACATCGGAGCCGTGGACACCCATATTGACCCCTATACCCACACGAATGAATATTCGAGTGAACCTCCAGTTGCCGTGTGCTATTCCTGTTGCTTCGTGATATGTTACAAATACCCGAGGTGAGACATGTTGGCATTCCCGTGGATCAACACTTGTCCACTATGCTAGTTACCTCGTTACCGGTATTGTTCTCTTTTCTCGTTACCATGTTCCGGCATCCCCGTGATCAAATCACAAAGTGTCTGGCCAGACGATGATGGATACCGTAACACCGAGAGGGCCTAGAGATATCTCTCCATCGCCGGAGGAGCAAATCCCAATCTTGAGCTATCAAGTTACTTGACACACTTTTCCATGAACTCGTAAGCCGCCGTAATAGCCACCCATTTACGGATGACGTTTAACAAACCCCAAAGTTCATGAAGCAAGCATGAAGAAACTCGATACTCTCATGGTCTAAGGAATCATGCAAACATTAACCATCTCTGTGTTATTAACCATTAACTTGTGACGAAAGAATCTCATAGCATAACATCAATCGGGTCGATTCAACACAAATGTTCTGCTAACATTGTGCCCTCAAAATTGCTGGCATAGTCATGCCCATGATCAGGAAAACAGGATCATCATGCAATACTTGAGCCAGTCATAGAGGCTTGACTAGGAATACATTTTATCGTTTATTATTCCACACGTGCATATGAGTCTTCCTCCGAGCCTCGTTTTATTTGCAGACTCGAGAACCATAGCAGTTATAGCATGGAACATAAACCTAATTATGAACAGGGAGATAATCAATAACATTTATTATTGCCTCTAGGGCATATCTCCTACAGGGTATTCGTACAAGTCTGAAAACAATGGTTGTTCACTTTATTGTAAGGATATGTTTTATGGATTTGCACCCATTGTTGTGCGCCTTTTCATACTAAATCTTGCATGTGGAAATGATGTCTTTAACGTGAATGCTAAACGCCTTAAGAAGGCTGATACCACCACCACTTTCATGTGGCACTGTCGGCTTGGCCACATCGGAAAGAAACGCATGCAAAGACTCCATAAAGATGGAGTTTTACCATCCTTTGATTTTGAATCTTTTGACACATGTGAAGCTTGCTTGATGGGTAAAATGACCAAGACGCCGTTCACGGGTCATCCTGAACGGGCGGATGAATTATTGGAAATAATACATAGTGATGTATGTGGTCCAATGAACACAGCCGCACGGGGTGGGTATTTCTACTTCGTGACTTTTACTGATGATTTAAGTCGGTATGGCTATATCTACTTAATGAAGCATAAGTCGGAAACCTTTGAAAAGTTCAAAGAATTTCAGAATGAGGTAGAAAATCATCGTAACAAAAAGATTAAGTTTCTGCGGTCTGATCGCGGAGGCGAATATCTTAGTCACGAGTTTGGCCAACATCTGAGTGATCATGGAATCGTTTCACAGCTTACGCCTCCCGGAACTCCATAGAGAAATGGAGTATCGGAACGACGTAACCGAACCTTGTTGGACATGGTAAGGTCGATGATGTCTCTTACAAATCTTCCGATATCTTTTTGGGGTCACACACTAGAAACTGCCGCTCACACACTTAACAAAGCATCGTCTAAGTCAGTTGTGACGACACCATATGAGTTATGGAACGGGAAGAAATCCGGTTTGTCACATCTCAGGATTTGGGGTTGTGAGGTATACGTAAAACATTTACAACCTACCAAACTTGAACCCAGATCAGACAAATGTTACTTTGTAGGTTATCCCAAGGAAACAATTGGGTATTCCTTCTACCACCTGTCCGATAACAAAGTGTTTGTTGCCAGAAATGGACAATTTCTTGAGAAAGAGTTTCTCACCAAAGAATTAAGTGGGAGGACAGTGCAACTTAATGAGATTAGTGAATCTTCGGTGACCGTTGATATGGCTAAGGAACCGGAAGAAATTCCGCTAATTAGCCCTACAACCGAGCCGGAAGTTGTCGTATGTGATGCGGAGACTTCAGACAATGTTGTAACTGAACCGCGCAGATCAGGAAGGGCTATCCAGCCACCTGAGTGGTTTCATAAGGAAATCTTCATTCTTGAAGACGATGAACCTGCGCACTACAAGGAAGCGATGGCGGGGCCCAGCTCAAAGGAATGGCACGAGGCCATGAAATCCGAAATGGAATCCATGTACGAAAACCAAGTTTGGAACTTGGAAGATCTTCCCGAAGGCGTAAAGCCGATTGGTTGTAAATGGATTTTCAAAAGAAAGACGGACGTGGATGGTAACATTACTATCCACAAAGCTAGACTTGTCGCGAAAGGGTTCACGCAAGTTCCAGGAGTGGACTACGACGAGACCTTCTCGCCCGTAGCTATGCTTAGGTCTGTTCGGATATTACTAGCAATTGCTGCTTATTTCGATTATGAAATATGGCAGATGGATGTGAAAATGTCTTTCCTAAATGGAAACCTCAAAGAGGATGTATACATGATACAGCCAGAAGGTTTTATCATTCATAAGGATGCTGGAAAGGTATGCAAACTTCAGAAAGCCATTTATGGTCTGAAGCAAGCGTCAAGGAGCTGGAACATTCGTTTTGATGAAGTGGTCAAAGAGTTTGGCTTCATCAGGAATTACGAAGAATCTTGTGTTTACAAGAAGTTTAGTGGGAGCGCAAAAGCATTTCTAATCTTGTATGTGGATGACAGATTGTTGATTGGAAATGACGTGAATTTTCTTAGCGAAATAAAAGACTCATTGAAGAAAAGGTTTTCAATGAAAGACTTAGGCGAAGCGGCATATGTACTGGGCATCAGAATCTATAGAGATAGATCAAAACGCCTGATAGCGCTTAGCCAAAGCACGTACATTGACAAGGTGTTGAAAAGGTTCAACATGGAGAACTCCAAGAAAGGCCTACTCCCCATGTCACCTGGCACAGTGCTTTGCAAGAATCAGTGTCCTCGGACTCTCGATGAGAGAGTACAAATGAATGATGTTCCATATGCTTCGGCAGTTGGTTCTATTATGTATGCCATGCTATGTACAAGACCGGATGTTTCCTATGCGCTAAGTGTTAGCAACCGGTACCAAAGTGATCCAGGATTGGAACACTGGGCTGCAGTCAAGGGAATTCTTAAGTACCTTAGAAGGACCAAGGATTTACTCCTTCTGTACGGAGGGGATGAAGAGCTCATTGTAAGTGGTTACACTGATGTAGGCTTCATGACTGACCCAGATGACTTCAAATCTCAATCAGGCTATGTTTTCATGTTGAACGGTGGCGCAGTTGATTGGAAAAGTTCCAAACAGAAGACTGTGGCGGATTCTACGACGGAGGCGGAATATGTTGCAGCTTCAGAAGACTCCAAGGAGGCGGTATGGATCAAGCAATTTCTTGAAGACCTTGGTGTGGTTCCTAGTGCCCAGGACCCGGTGGAGATCTATTGTGATAATAGTGGCGCTGTGGCTCAGGCAAGGGAGCCAAGTTCACACAATAAGACAAGACATATTCAACGTAAATATAAACTCATTCGACATCATGTCGAAGAGGGTTTAGTGAAAGTACACAAAGTTCACACGGATCTGAATGTGTCAGACCCGATGACAAAGCCTCTACCACGAGCAAAGCATGAGCAGCACCGGATAGCCATTGGTGTTAGGGAAGCCATGTAACTGGATTATGACTCTAGTGCAAGTGGGAGTCTGTAGGAGATATGCCCTAGAGGCAGTAATAACAGTTATTTTGTATCTCCTGGTTTGTAATGAATGTTTATGTTCCATGCTATAACTACTGTGGCTCCCGAGCCCGTATATCCATAAAGGCTCTGAGGAAAACCCATGTGCACGTGTGGGATAATAAACGGTGAAAAATATTCCTAGTCATGCCTCTAAGACTAGCTCAAGTGTTGCATGATGATTATGTTTTCCTGATCATGGGCATGTCTATGCCAGCAATTTTGAGGGCACAATGTTAGTAGAACACTTGTGTTGAATCGACCCAGATTGATGTTATGCTATGAGATATGTTCGTCACAAGTTTATGGTTTATAACAAAGAGATAGTTAATGTTTGCATAATTCCTTAGACCATGAGAGTATCGAGTTCCTTCGTACTTGCTTCGTGAACTTTGGGGTTTGTTAAACGTCATCCGTAACTGGGTGGCTATTACGGCGGCTTACGGGTTCACGGAAAAGTATGGCAAGTAACGAGATAGCTCAAGATTGGGATTTGCTCCTCCGGCGATGGAGAGATATTCTCGGGCCCTCTCGGTGTTACGGTATCCATCATCGTCTGGCCAGACAAATTGTGATTTGATCACTGGGATGCCGGAACCCGGAAACGAGAAAAGAGAACAAAACCGTTAACGAGGTAACTTGCGTAGTGGACAAATTTTGATCCACGGGGATGCAATAAATCTCACCTCGGGTGTTTGTGACATATCGCGAAGCAACAGGAATAGCTCACGACAACTGGAGGTTCACTCGAATATTCATTCGTGTGGGTATAGGGGTCAATATGGGGGTCCACGGCTCCGATGTTGATCATTGATCGGAAGGGGTTTTGGGTCATGTCTATACTTCACCGAACCTATAGGGTCTCACGCTTAAGGGTTATCTATCTGCTGAATAATAGACAGGGAGTCTAAGAGAAAGTCACCGAAAAAGTTTCGGAGACAACGGAAGAGTTCCGGAGAGGAGAACACCGAAAGAGTTTCGGTAAAATCGAAAAGTAGTTTTGAAATATATTATTAGGTCAAAAAGGGTTTCGGCACCGCATGGAAATTTTTAGAAGGTGCTAGAATTGGTCTGGGAACTTCTGGGAATTTTCAGAGAAAAAAAAACCGGAAATGTTCCGGAGCTGCCATAACCGCTGTTGTTGCTTTTCGCTGATAAAAACTACCATACCGAAAATGTTTCGGAACATGCCCAGATTAATTTTAGAGGGTGTCGGAAATGTTCTGGGACCTTCCGGAATTTTTTTAGAACAACATTCGCGGAAAATATCTTGTCTTAGCGCAAGGGGACAAGATCCCACGAATCGGGGGTTGCTGGTTTGGTGGCTTTTTGTCAAGGGAGCACCCTTGTTTCAAGGGAGACATGTTGGTGGCTTGTTGGCCGCCCCCCATGGGAGGGGGCAAGGTTGTGGCCGGCCAAGGGGTGCCTCCTTGGTGTCCCCTTGGTGCCCCACTTGAGTTACCTCTTTACCCTTCCATGTGGGACATGTAGCATGGGTATTTTGGTATTTCCTCCACCACCCCACCCCTTGACTTGGCCTATAAAAGGAGGAGAAGTGGCTGCCATTCTCCTCATCCTTGGTTCCCATACACATGCTATGCTTTGCTAGCTCTCTCTCTCCCTCCCACGAAAAGAATTTTTCGTAGAGCCGAAAGGTTGTCTGGGTTCTGGCAGGAACTAGTTCTGGACGGCGAAGCACTGCCGGATAGTTGACACCGTATGTGTGCAACCCCATAGAGAGGTCATAGTTTCGGTCCTTTTTGCCCGAGGGGCTGTTCGAGTGTCCTCCCGAAGGGCTGTCCGAGTCTCCGTTCGGGTTTTCGAGGGTCCTCCCGGAGGGCTGTCCACGACATCGTCCGGGGGACTGTCCGACTGCCTCCCGGAGGGCTGTCCGACGAGGGAGTACATCCTCATGGTTGGGAGGTTGTAAATCCTAGCTGCAGGTATCTGCACCAATGATCTCCACCGACTCTTCTTCCGTTGCGTTTCGAGTCGGTACAGAATAGATCAAACCTTGTATGCAGTCTACATAGTGGTCCTGGGCGTGCTCGCTATACCAAATTTTTTTATTTTCTGTCGCGTTCCCCTACAATTTCAGTAGGTGTGAGTTTATTCAAATCAAGTCTTTTGTATAATGAAAAAGGCATAACACTAACACCAGCTCCTCAATCACACAAAGCAGTTTTCATTTAATTTCTTTTTATGGAGCAAGGTATAGTTGGTATTCCTAGATCTCCAAGTTTTTTAGGTACTCCATCCTTAAAAGAATAATTAGCAAGCATGGTGGAGATTTCAGCTTCCGGTATTTTTCTCTTATTGGTGATGATGTCTTTCATGTACTTTGCATAAGGGGCCATTTTTAAGATATCAGTCAAACGGGTACGCAAAAAGACTGGCCTAATCATTTCAGCAAAGCGTTCAAATTCTTCATCATCTTTCTTCTTAGTTGATTTAGGTGGAAAGGGCATAGGTTTTTGAACCCATGGTTCTCTTTCCTTACCATGTGTTTCTAGCAACAAAGTCTCTTTTATCGTATCTTTTATTTTTGGGTTGTGGGTTATCAAGATCAACAACTGGTTCTATTTCAACATCATTATCTGGTTCTTTATGATTTATTTGAGTGTCTTCATGAAACTCACCATTATCTTTTTCATTATCCGTAGGTGAGTGTTCATTACCAGATTGAGTTTCAGCATCAGAAATAGAAACATCGTTATTAGCTTCAGGAGGTTTTTCTATTTCAGGTTCACTAAAGGTATGCAAAGTCCTATCATTTTTCTTTTTCTTTTTCTTTTTAGAAGGCCTAGGTGCATTTGTGTTAAGTCTTTGAGAGTCTTGTTCAATTCTTTTTGGGTGTCCCTCTGGGTAAAGTGGTTTCTGAGTCATTTTACCTCCTCTAGTTGCTACTCTAACAACAAAGTCACTTATATTATTGTTCATTTCATCAAGCAATTCTCTCTGAGATTTAGCAACTTGTTCTAGTTGAGTTTGAACCATAGAGGCATGTTTTCCTACACCTCTAACATCATTGGTAATTCTAAATAACAAGTCACTCAAGCAAGCAATCATATCAGAATTGTATTTCAATTGTTTCATAACATTTGCATTGAAGTGATCTTGTTTTCTAATGTAGTTATCAAACTCATAAAGGCATTGACTAGGATGCATATTATAAGGATTTTCATTGTCATTGAATTTCATTAAGGAGTTTACCTCTACCACCTTGTGTGGTGATGGTGTTTCAAGCCCATGTATTTCTTCAATAGGAGGTAAATTTTTGACATCCTCAGCTTTAATACCTTTTTCCTTCATAGATTTCTTTGCCCCTTGCATATCGTCGAGACTGAGATATAAGATGCACCTCTTCTTCGGAGTATGTTTAGGCAGTGGTTCAGGAAGATTCTAATCATCATAATTTTTCAATATGTTATTCAATAGTTCCTCAGCTTGTTCAACAGTTCGTTCCCTAAAAACTCAACCAATACAACTATCTAGGAAATCCCTAGAAGCATCGGTTAGTTCATTATAGAAGATATCAAGTATTTCATTTTTCTTAAGAGGATGATCAGGCAAAGTATTCAGCAATTGGAGAAGCCTCCCCCAAGCTTGTGGGAGACTCTCTTCTTTAATTTGCACAAAGTTAAATATTTCCTGTACGGCAGCTTGTTTCTTATGAGCAGGAAAATATTTTTCAGAGAAGTAGTAAATCATATCCTGGGGACTACACACACAACCAGGAGCAAGAGTATTATACCAAGTTTTAGCATCACCTTTTAATGAGAACGGAAATAATTTGTGAATATAATTGTAGCGAATTTTCTCATCATGAGCAAATAGGGTGGCTATGTCATTCAACTT
The DNA here is from genome assembly GCA_011799875.1 of Thinopyrum elongatum. Lineage (NCBI taxonomy): Eukaryota > Viridiplantae > Streptophyta > Magnoliopsida > Poales > Poaceae > Thinopyrum > Thinopyrum elongatum. The sequence goes on along the minus strand of CM022300.1, from coordinate 11,190,027 downwards.
AGTAAGATGTGCCACAATAGTTTCAGTTTCATAACTATGGAAAGGATCAGATTCAACCAAAGTAATTAACTCTGGGTCGACAAAGAATTCATAATCCTTATCATCAACAAAGATAGGTGAATTAGCAAACTTTGGATCACATTTCATTCTAGCATTCAAAGATTATTCTTTCAGTTTGCATAATAATTTCTTAAGATCATCCCTATCATAGCAAGCAAGAAAGTCTCTAGTTGTCTCCTCATCCATTACATAACCTTTCGGTATCTTAGGTAATTCATATCTAGGAGAACTAGATCTAATAGGTGTTTCAAGATTTTCAGTTTCAAGTACTTCATCAGTTTCAATAATTTCATTCTCTTTAGCTCTAGCAATTTGTTCATCAAGAAATTCACCTAGTGGCACATTATCATCAAGCAAGGTACTAGCATCATGATGAGTATCGTTCATAGCAGAAGTAGCGTCATCAATGACTTGCGACATATTAGGATTAATAACATGTGGTGGTGTTGCAAGTCTACTCAAAACAGAAGGTGAATCAAGTGCAGAGTGTGATGGCAGTTCCTTACCTCCCCTCGTCCTAGAGGGAACGATCTTGGTCTTAGTATCCTTCAGATTCTTCATAGTGATAAATTGATAATAATCCCATGTGACTCAACAAATATAGCTATGCTCCTCGGCAACAGCGCCAGAAAAAGGTCTTGATAACCCACAAGTATAGGGGATCGCAATAGTTTTCGAGGGTAGAGTATTCAACCCAAATTTATTGATTCGACACAAGGGGAGCCAAAGAATATTTGCGAGTATTAGCAGTTGAGTTGTCAATTCAACCACACCTGGAGATTAATTATCTGCAGCAAAGTGATCAGTAGCGAAGCAGTACGATAGTTTTGGTTGTAGTAGCAACAACAATAGTAACAGTAATAGTGATAGCAATGATTTTGTAGCAAGTGTAACAGTAACAGAAGCAGTAGTAACTTAGCAAGAACAATATAAGAGAAATTCGTAGGCATTGGATTGGTGAATTCGTTGGATGATATTCATCATATAACAGTCATAACCTAGGGCGAAACGCCACTAGCTCCAGTTCATAAATATAATGTAGGCATGTATTCCGTAAATAGTCATACGTGCTTATGGAAAGAACTTGCAAGACATCTTTTGTCCTACCCTCCCGTGGCAGCGGGGTCCAATTGGAAACTAAGGGATATTAAGGCCTCCTTTTAATAGAGAACCGGAACAAAGCATTAACACATAGTGAATACATGAACTCCTCAAACTACGGTCATCACCGGAAAGTATCCCGGCTACTGTCACTCCGGGGTTTGTGGATCATAACACGTAATAGGTGAATATAACTTGCAAGATCGGATCTAGAACATAGATATAATGGTGATAACATAAACGGTTCAGATCTGAAATCATGGCACCCAGGCCCAAAGTGACAAGCATAAAGCATGGCAAAGTCATATCAACATCAATCTCAGAACATAGTGGATACTAGAGATCAATCCCTAACAAAACTAACTCGATTACATGATGAATCTCATCCAACTCCTCACCGACCAGCGAGCTTATGAAGGAATTACTCACTCCCGGTGGGGAGCATCATGGAATTGGCGATGGAGAAGGGTTGGTGATGACGAAGATCAAAGATCCCCCTCTCCGGAGCCCCAAACGGACTCCAGATCTGGCCTCCCGGTGAAGAACAGGAGGTGGCGGCGGCTCCGTCTCGCGAAACGTGATAATTCTTTCTCACTTATTTTTCTCTCCAAATATAGGTATTTGAGGAGTCAGAGATAGGATCTGCCGGGCCACCAGGTGGGCACAACCCACCTGGGCGCACCAGGATGGGGGGCGCGCCCTGGTGGGTTGTGCTCACCCAGGGGCCGCCCTCCGGTGGTTCTTGGCTCTAGTAATTCTATTTTATTATATAAAAAATCATCTGAAAGTTTCTTTCCAATCCGAGAACTTTTATTTCTGCCCAAAAACAACACCATGGTAGTTCTGCTGAAAACAGCGTCGTTCCGGGTTAGGTTCATCCAAATCATGCAAATTAGAGTCCAAAACAAGAGGAAATGCATTAGGAAAAGTAGATACGACGGAGACATATCACTTTCCCACGCAAAATATCCCGCCATATTTGTGACGGAAGTGTTCCCAAGGTTGCATCAGAAAGAGAGTTATTTGGATAGTAGACAACTTTTAAGATTAATGAACTCCGAGAGCTGGGAAGATCTAGCAAGCACCAGGCTTGCCTGGCAAGTAGGGCTAGATTAAAGATCTCAAGGTCACAGAAACCGAGGCATCCCAAATACTCGGTCTCATCATAACATCCCATGAGACCCAGCATGGCTTCCTTCTCCTCTGTTTACTTCCCTGCCAAAATTGTCTGATTAAAGAGGTGTGTCGTGGTTTTGTCACGGCAGATGCCCTCTTGAAAGGACTTAGGTACGAGGCCATGGCTACGTAAAGGGGTTGAGCGAGATGAAGGACACGAGTTTACCCAGGTTCGGCCCCTCACGGTGGAGGTAAAAGCCTATGTCCTGCTTTGAGTTGTATTGCTTGAGTATCGATTACAAGGGAGCGGAATCGCTTAACCTAGCTATCGATTGATTGTAACTTTAGTTTAATATATACATAGGTCGAGGCCCTGGGCTTACAAGAGTCTAGGTCGGGTCATTGTCCGTGACCGACCCTGGCTCTAAATTGCCTTGACTTGCTAAGCAAGTCGCCATTGAGCGGCTTACACCTCCGGGTCACGCGCCACCTCCGGGTCTTGGCCCTTCAGTCGGCCCGCCTCGTAAGCCGTCTCGAGGCTTTCATGTCCTGACTACTTGGGCTTGCCTTAGCTTCGTCGTTGAGTCGCCAACAGCGTAACCCGGCCCCTCCTGGGTGGGTCACACTGTGGGGTTATATCCCCAACATTAAGCCCCAGATTAATTTGAACCTGTTCATGTCAATCTTCACTCTCCGGTTGGCGAGTCTTCTTTGGTTCTTCTAGAAGTTTTAAAATTAAATAGATCTTTATAACCCGCCATATAAAAAGAAGACATCATCTTCATAAATTCGGAAAAACCTCATGACGCCACAACGGATCTTCGCATTAATCAATCATTCCAAAAATCAAGGTGCCTCTTCTGTTGTGAAAATTATGACGCCTCCTCGATTGTCGGGCCTGCTGTTTCAGTGTTCCATTTTCCGCTTATAAATAGGCACAGGTCCATCTCTTTTCACTTTACCCCGGCGCCTCCACTTCTTCTTATTCCTCACAGCAACTACAGCGACCGATGCTCCGCCGCACCAGCCGAACCCCGCCAGCTACTCCGTCGAGGCTGCTGCATCAACCTGTCGTGACCAGAGCTCAGCAGCGCTCGTCCTCTCTCCATCAACACCGTCAGGTATCCTTCTTCTCCCCCCTTAGATCCACATTAGGTCATCTGAGTTCATATAGTTCTTCGGTGCTCATCAAGGATCTTCTTGTTCTTCTGGCTAGAATTGATATTTCAATCCAAAACAAAGTACGAGTAGTGCGGTAGAAGTTTAGCCTTCACTTTGTATTTTGTGTAGATTGCTTCCTCTTCAGAACCAATCTATAACTTACTAGCTTTTCCGCCGCCACCCCTTTTAGGTCTAACAATTATTTTCCTTTTTGCATTGTTCGTAGATCCGTAAACATAGCTGCAAACTTGTGAAACCTGTTTGTCCCATACTTACCAAAATGTCAGCAATCTTGGATCCACAGACAATTGACTTGCCCTTCGCCTTTGGGGCGGCTTAACATTGAATTTGTAACTCGCCAAGGAGTCGAAAAAACTGCTTCTTTCAATTAACCCGCCAACATGCTGTCGGCTTATATTTTCATAACTTAACCCGCCATATTCTCATAGCCTGATAGTCACTTCAATCGATGGCTAGGGCGGCTCATAATTTCTTAATGGTTCATTGTAATACGTAGTCTTTTAATCATAATTAGCTCATTATTGCTGAAACATCATGTAACCACTTGGGTGGCTTACCACTGCAATTTTAACCCATCATATCTTTATTCCTTGGCCACAGCTCTTTAACCCGGCCAATCATGACTAAAGCTCCCACTTCCTGTGACTGGGAAGCCTCCCAAGTCTCAGAGCTCATGCTCAATGAATTTGTGGATATGGGCGTCTTACCGGCTAAAGAAGTTATTCACTGGCAGGTTCCTAGTCCTGAAGTTACTCCACAACCCGGAGAGGGTGAAGTGGTAATCTTTGTAGACCACCTTATCTATGGCTTTTCACCACTCGGGTCAAAGTTTTTCCGGGATGCGTTGCATTTTTATAACCTTCATCCTCAAGACATCGGCCCCAACTCCGTCTCCAATCTATGCCATTTCCAAGTATTATGTGAGGTGTATCAGCAAGAAGAGCCTACCATTGACCTCTTCAAGGATTTATTTTATATCAACCGCCAGACTGAGATGACAGACGGAACCAGTCTAGAACTTGGAGGTGTTTCCATCCAGCGGCGAAGAGATGTGACCTTCCCCTCAGTGGTCTTACCAAGCCATCCCAAAGGTTGGAAGTAATTGTAAACAGCCATCCAATTGATAATATTTCCTACGGAAAGATCCGGGCTTGCATACGTTTTTGAGTAACCCAGAATGAATAATGGAAACAGGGATTTGCAGAGGTGCCAGAGCTCAATACTTTAAACCAAAGATAAATAAAATTTTGGGAGGTATACATTTTATGTCAACGTTAGGACCGAGAGTTTTCAATATCTTCCATGCTAAACAAATTAGCAGTTGTTCCCAAGCGGTAAAAGTAAAGTTCACTCCCCCTCTACCAATAAACACAAGCCATGGCTAGCCGAATCCTCGGGTCCCATCCATACCAACAACTTTTCGGGGGAGTTTGTTTCATTATTATTGCAGTTTTAATCATGGGACTGGGCATCCCAATTACCATCCCCTCTCATGCAAGGACGAGTGAATAAACACTCTTTATGAGAATAACCCGCTTAGCATGGAAGATAGTAACCACCGCCTGTCGCTCCATGAGCGGTACGGGCACACAAAACAGATGTTCATTTGAATATTTAGAGATGGCACATGCAAATTTACTTGGAATGGCAAAGTAATACCGCATATAGGTAGATATAGTGGACTCATCTAGAATAAATTTTGGTTTGCGGATTTTTTATGAACAAGCAGTATTCCCGCTTAGTACAGGCGAAGGATGGCAAATAGGTTGAGAAGCGACCAACAAGAGAGCAAAAACGGTCATAATCATGCATTATGAATAATCAACATTGAATACTATCATGGGATGAACTATTCGAATTGTAAAAAATGGAAATTATACGTTGAAGCCAAAAATCACAAGTTGTGCTTAATTACGGAAAAATACTTGTCGTCGTTACGTACCGTAAAAACGTCGAAAGTCTCCTTCAGCCCAATGGTGAAGCACGTACCATTTTGCAGATGAGGCATCCTGTCGCACATACCCGGTTGTATTTGCCGTACTCGCACTCAGGGATCCTATCGTCGTCAGACATTTCCTATGTTCATAAGTCAAAGATTAAAAATCAATGGCAAATAACAGGAACTCAACACATGATCATTATTATTCATCGTGGATTGACTGTCGGTATGTCGAGTCTTTCCTTGAAAACTCTCATCTCACGTGGTGTATATGGTGGGCACTCCCTCTCTGATATACTCGACCGTCGGTGATGGTCGCTCCTCCCTTCGTTCCCTGGTGCATTACACCAAAATGTCTAGCACACGGGATCGAAGGAGAAGTGACCCCCACGACAACAGTCGGGATTCTTCCTCTCTAACATTTGCGACCATCGGTGATGGTCGCTCCTCCGTTCATTCGAAAGTGCATTACATCAAAATGTCTAGCACCTTTGAATGAAGAAGAAGCGACCCCTACGACAACAGTCAGGATTCTTCCTCTCTCATATTTCGACAGTATATGGTGGACTCTCCCTCATAGATATTTCGACCATTGGTGATGGTCGGTTTCCCACCTCCTCTCCTGCATTACCAAGGTATATCACGAGAAGAAGGAAAGGAAGCGACCCCCACGACAACAGTCGGCATTCTTCCTCTCTCATATTTCAACTGTATATGGTGGACTGTCCCTCACAGATATTTTGACCGTCGGTGATGGTCGCTTCCCCTCCTTCTCTCATGCATTACAAAGGTATATCACGAGAATAAGGAAAGAAAGCGAACCCCAAGACAACAGTCAGCATCCTTCCTGCAAGAGCAGACTGAAGGTTACATAAGGAGCCCAGATAGAATGACAGTCAACCCGTTACATATATCGAGTAATGACATAAAAATGACCTATGGGTGGCCAGAATATTATTTAACTCCTGTTCCGGCAAATCAGGTCCACTCGATATTTCCTACTTTATAGCACAAGTCATGCTGAAATCCACGGAAATTTCCGGCATGACCTTTGCTAAAACAGGATATATCGACCAACTGAAATTTGCCAAAACGGAAATTAATCAACATTCCGGCAAAACATAGGCCACTCGGAGGTGTTCCCTGCAAAATGCATCCATGCATCCATTTTGTCGGATTTTTTCATAATCAATAATGAAACAAAAGTGCAACAATCAATAATGCATCCATTCTAGCAAACATACATACATCTACATATATATTAAATAAAACTAAACCAAAAACTAAACAGAGAGGAGAGGGAGGTGCTCACGGTGGCGGGACAGGACCGAGCAGGAGAGGGAGATGTGACACGAGAAATCATGCATAGTCCACTGATTGAAAAATTATATCATCAAGATAACTGGCAACAACAATTTTATATTCCATTACTATGTTTCTATTTATAATTTTCTATTCTATTACTTTTTTTACTTCAAATTTTCTATTTTACTACCATTCATAAAAATTGTATTAGCAACACCATCTCCATCACAACCTCTATATATACTACAAATGGTCTTTCATCTGCGTGCGGGTTGCGCGTGCGACTTTGGACTTTGGGCGACGGCGAGAGGAGAGGAGAGGACGCTTTCCTTGGTTGGTCGTTGCCGGTGATTGCTCTCTTGACAACGTTGCCAATTTTCCTCCTGTGGATCTCCGTCCACGTCTGTGGCGGCTAAGACGCTCACCTTCGTCTCCGTCAAATCCACCCTCCTCTAAGACATCGCAGGTTGATCGTCTCCTTCCCATGCTGGCCGTCGCCGATGCCGCAGCTGCATTGATCTTGTTGTCCTGGAAATACCTGAACATGGTCTTTGTCCTAGTAAAGGATGCTCTAGCTGCATTAGTCAGAGTCTTGGAAGCAAGATCAGCTTTGACAATTTCAGTGCTCAGGATAATCTCGATGCCTGCCAACACATGATCATGAATATGCTCAGATCCAAAATCATTACATCACGAACAAACACATGGAATGGATACTCTTGTAGACATGTATTGCTTTGGGTATTTTGTGAAGCTTTATTTAAGCTGGGAAACAAATAAGTTCCAATAATTTTTTAGAGCTACCCCATACATCTATAAAATGTGATGAACAAATTACGACATAAATATTCAGTGGATAAATGAGACTTTTCGATACCTCAAGCTAAGCGCTCCAAAACAGAACATCGAAAGAATAAGATTAATGATTTAAGGTTGTTCTTTTCCCCCAATCTTAAACTATATGTCGCCAATCTAGTGGTGTAAAACTTAGCAATCTTGACATCATCTTCTTCTAGAATACTATATCTCTTGCTAGTTCCTTTTGGATTTGTCGGAGGAGAAGAAGGACCTCTTCTCTTCATCTATACCAAGAGCAACCACAGACCCAACACTCAAGCACAGTTACCCCCTGATTCATCCTCACCAAATCTTAATCTATTGTATTGTTACCCTGGGACAGGAATCAAGAGGTGCATACATATATCATTCGTAATTAGGACGACCATACATCTGTTGATACGATCCATGCTCTGCCTTGTCATGTCTAGTAATATGATGCTTAGATGAAGTCGCAATGAGATATGTAGGTAGCATGAGAAGGAGATTTGTCCTCCCTCTGGTCTGGTGTTATTCTTTTGCTTTGCTTTGCTTTATTGATTGACATGATACTGTTAATCTATAGCACTATAGGGACAACATATTTAGTCTTGGTCCCTTTTGTTCGGTTCCAGTGAGCTGTGCAGAGTCTAATGATTATGATCTTTAGCTTGTTTACTCAAAGAGTTGAGTGTAGTTAATGGAATTGTCAAAGTTGTGTTTGTGTCTTGAGCAATGCTAACTAGTATGGTATGTTGCAGACTCATTTCCAAGATGTTAGAACCTTTTGAAATGAAGCTATATCTTTGTTGGAAATGAAGTTTTTTACGGCAGCAAAGAAGGGTAACGGAAACCACACTGGGTTTGTTGGAGAGCTATGACTTAGACAAAGAACTGCCGAGGTTTTAGTTTGAGGGACATCAAACTATTTAACCTAGCTTTATTAGCTTGGCAGTCATGGTGCCTCCAAAAAGTACCAGACTCTCTATGCGCACATCTTCTTAAATCTATTTCTTACCCAAACAATAATATTCTCAATGCTGAGCTGGGTTCACAGACGTATCAAGTATCGAGATGGCATGGATGTTCAGGATGGCTCGCCGGCGAGGTCTCCCTAGGGGGGCCATCATGTAGGAGATGGAGTGGAGAGGAGGACTCCCTGCTGATCCAGGAATCACAGTTGAGCTGGGGGCTGGACCCTGTAATGTCAGGATGGCACACCACCGATCTCGCCCGGTGGACGCATCGTTGGAGTAGAGGATGGGGTTGTCGGGCTATAATAGCATGGAACAATAAAAAATATAGATATGTTGGAGACTTATCAACGCTCGGTAAATATTGTGCCACTTCTTTATTTTTCCTACTTTTTGTGTTTTTGTCTGGCACTCTCTTTTTGTGTCTGATATTTCATATCTTGTTATGACTAAAGTTTCAAAATGCCATGACTTTTGATGACTTGTGTTCTGGGCTAGATTTTTTCAAATCTCAACTTCTAAGCACTGTAAAGTAAAAAAACATGAGAACGGGGACCTTCCATAACACGGAGAAACCGTTTGTATAGGACGTCTCTGCACCAGTGTTAGGATCTCCCAGTGACCATGGCCTGCATGCCTACATTCCAGGGGAGTCAGTTCTCTCTCCCTCGACATATATGTTTGATCTTTGTAAGAGAAATCATCAAGGAAAGAATTACAAGGCCATCAACTACTCTCAAACAACATACTTGAGCAAACAATTGTATTCATTGATGACAATCAGGGTGTGCTATAGTGCTGAACTCTACAGACTAAACCTCCCCAAGATTGGGCCTCTCTGTGAATACATAATGGACTTGTTATCTGCTTTAGAAGAGCATCAGATGAAGTGGAATAGAAGAACAACCAATAGGGCTGATCTCATCTTGGCAAGGGAAGGTTGCCTGGATAATTTGTGTAAAACATGGTTTCATGTTTTTCCTCTTTGTATCTCTGACATTGTGGCTGCTGAGGCTGTGGACTATTTAATAAAGGGATGATTTGAATTCACTTAACGTAGATTAGCATAGCTGTTCTTCAGCTAATGAGAATGTGATCCTGAAGCCTTTGGAGTATCTTTTTGATAGGCGCCTCTATCTGTATGGAAAATTTGCTACTGAAAGTCCCACAAAGTGTCCCCTTCCTCCACTCTGGAAGAAAAAAATTGAGTTGGATGTGGAGCGTGGTTGTACCGAAATTTTGGCACATATATAAGAAAGCGGGATCCAAATTTGGTGTGTGGTACAGTTTTTTTTTCATCAACCAACCATACCCTAGTCGGCGAGCCGGCATGAGAAGCGATAGCAGTCATGGAAGGAAGGGCGTATGAGCATCGGCTAGCCATGGCGATGAATAACAACACTTTCTACTGCCATCAAAGACCCGAAGTTTCAGAGCAGAACATGGTTCGCAACATGTGAGATCAGCCACTACAGGAGAACGAAGAAGATGGCCACATGTTCTCTTGTCCAGTTGGTGATTCAAGGTAGTCTAAATAACTTTGTGGACTAGGAGTAGTATGATGTTCCTGCGATCATCGTTGAAGCTGTAATTGACGACATAATTAGCCCAGACTTTTCGTACCAATGCAAACATACCTAAGCCCAGAGATCCTCTTCACGCCGTCTAGCGAACCGACAGCTTTGTGATCCCTGGATGTGACCTCGCAGACCATCCCCTCTGTTTTCCCCCTCCTCCAGCTACTGCTCCTGGTGCCGTCGTACTCTTATAAGAAGGCCATGCTGAAATTTGAGACCGAAAAGTCATGTTTAACATGCCCAAATATGGTGATTGGCTACACTCTGGGTACAGCAACCAGCAACAAGACTTGCTTATAGAGAAAACCAAACAGAACATACAGCAAAACAAAGTCACTAGAAGACCAACCAACCAGGTATAGGTTTTACACGCAGCCCGTAGGCGAGGCACACATCCACGACACACTAGAATATGGACTTCACACTGACATCAACACACGACAACAGTTCCCGTTCACAGGGTTACAAGCCCAAAGTTCCGACGCGAGAATATTCATCTAAGTTTTACGCGCATCCTTTAGTGCTAGACACCCTTTGAAAACCGCTACATCTTCGGAGACACATGGAACGCATAATACAAGGGGTTGCATGGGGCCACGCTCTTTCCCCTTCACTTGCCGCTACTTAAGAGTTAGGACCACATGCCGCGATCTGCTCTTCGAGCTGCATCAAAAGATGAATAATAGGTCAATGATTAAGAAAAGTACCTTCCGAAAAATGATTAAGATAGGTCTATGGCACATAATTGTGCTCAAGTCACATGGTTTCACTAATCAGCCATATTCCAAGTTAGCTAGTTTCTTATTTGGGCATTTGGTGAAGCTTATTTAAGCTGGGAAACAAAGAATTTCTACCACTTTTTTTTAGCTACCCTGTGCATCTACCAAACATGAAAACAAAATTACCACATAATCATTTAACGGCTAAATGAGACTTTTCAGTACCTCAAACTAAGTGCTCCAAATCTAAATGCCAAAAGAATTAGATTAAAGATTAAAGATATTGTTCCCTTTTCTCTATCTTAATATGACTAATCTATGTGTTATGAAACTAGTGGGAAGTTGGTATCAAAATCCAACATTAGGCACATAAGGTGCTACCTGCATCATGATCTCCAACTCATGTCGCACAATATAGAACTCATTCCTAACAAGATCCAATGACACGAGACACTTGAAATAATGCAAAAATACCACATTGTCAAATTCTGAAGAGGTTAACAGAACTCAGATGAAATGGTTCAAAAATTGTAACCCTATATTTCAAAAAAGAAAAATCTCTAGCGATATAAGAATTTAGTTGTGCTATAAACAGAAGTCTAGAGCCAATAAATTACAAGAGAAGCATCAAAGGGTAGCATATTCAGATAATGAACCGAGTAATATCAACAACGTGATTGCAGATGAAGTGAAAAAGCAAATCAGGTTACTTCTTAACAACGTTAGATTGGTATGAGCTGAAAATAATGACAGAAAAGACAACATGAGCTGGCAGGTTTACATAGAGACATTGAAAACAGTGTTGCGAATAATTATTGTGTAACATATGTAATAAGCTATTGAGTTCTGACCCTTGTATGTATTTTATGGCATAGAAATTGCCGAACTGCATGCACGCGAGGTTCACTTGCTGTGCACCAACACTGAAACATGCAAAAAAATGCAGATCAGGAAATTAGGAACTTGTCAAACTTAGTATAAATTGGGACGTCAACTCAATAATATTCTCAAGGAGCCATTTCCTATCATGATTGTCAACTCCATAAATTGTTTGATGAACCAGAAAAAAAACACCATTGCCGTTATGTGCAATAGCAGATCAGTAGTACCAGAAAAATTTACAAAGCGACAAAGTTTTTCTTGCCGAACCATGAAATTGTCATGAATACCGACAATTCCGCTACACGAGACACAACTAAAATGAGGTCTTCTAATTTTCGATATACGACACCTAAATGACGTCCATGACGTACACACCCTGCGCCTGATAAATCTGAATAGAAACAACAATGTTCCAATGGAGAAACAAAAAAAATGGCCATTGGCTTATGTCGAATTGCAGATCATTAATACCGGCCATGCTTATGAAACGACAATTTTTTCATTCTCGGCCTAGAATAATGGCATTGCCCGAAGAACAAACACGATAGTAGAACAAACATTTGCAAAACGACAAAAATTCCCCTCGCCAAGCTATACGATTAGATTAACATTGGGAAGAATACCAACAATTTCGTTACACGATATATGACTAAACTCAGCTCTTCTACCTATGGCTATACGATGCCTGTAAAACGACATGAACCTCAATTGTGCAGCCGTGTCATGAGGTACACACCCCGTGCCGACACATCCAAATAAAAAACAACATCGATGCCATGGACAAACTTGAAAAAACACAATTAGAGATACGTAGAATAGCAGATCATTAATACCAGAAAAACCACCATTAGTAATACACAGAATAGCAGATCATTAATACCAGGAATATTCGGAAAACAACAGCAATTTATCCTCATCATAACATTGATATTAATCGGGATACCGGTCACTCCGTTACACTAAACGCAACTAAACTCGATTCTTATGCCTATGGGGCAGTGCAACCGACAAATAAGAATCCTTTGCCCAGCATAATAAACAGATCTGAATCGCATGACATTGACGCAGCGGGCAAATAAACATAGAGTTAAAAATAAGCAGGTGGAAGAGAGAGAATGGGTTTATGATGGTCGCCACCTGGAGGTGCACCGCATGAGCTGCTGCGTCAGGGCTTCCACCTCGTCAAAGTCAACTTCGGGCTCCACCCTGTGATTTCCAGAGCAGATAATTAAGATGAGTCGGTACCCGAGACAGAGAGCAAAGGGAGAGACAATAATAGAGGGCGTGGGGGCGGACATCAGGGTGTCGATGTCGTCGATGATCTCGGAGGCGTCGTAGATGAAGAGGCGGGAGACCTCGGCGGCGGTGCCCTCGTCCCGCAGCTCTTAGAACGTATCCTCGTCCACCACACCCTGGGTCGACGTTGACCATGCCAAGGCAAATGCAAAGGCCAAGTTAGTCCGCCAGCCAGGCCAAAATCCACAACCACATGACTAAAGGGGAGGGGAAGGGCCTCACATCGGTGTACATGCCGGCGATATGGGCGTTGAGCTGCGCCCTCAGTGCTGCGGCTGCCATGGCAAGGCAAGGAGAGGTCCGGCGGTCCGGGGGACTGAGCGGTGGAGACGGGGGAATTCGGCTGCGGAGTGAACGAGGACGGGAGGAGGAGCGGAGCTTGTATAGCTGGCCTCAAGAGGGTCTCTCACGTAGGCGTTTGGCAGCGAGTGCTCTACTAGCTGAACTGCGTCGTCGGCCGGGCGCCATTAGTTAGCTTAGAAACGGCCCGCGTGCGTACTGCGTGCGATGCATGCATGCATGGAGCCACCGGTTGTGTCCACGTGTTCATGGAAGTGAGCGTCTGTTTCAACTTTAGTCTCTTTTCCTTTAAAAAAAACTTTAGTCCCTCACAATATTTATAGGGACGAATAGAAGACCATCCACTCTCCTCTGTCTCACTCAAGTGAATTGGTTTCGAGAGCATTCCGCCACTTTTTGTGACTTTCACAGTTTCACTTTCAACCCGATTCACAGCCTACCTGCCCTTTACGCCCAGTCTTTCCAAAGAACACTTGCCCCCCAACGCCTGTCTTAGCGCGGCGGCTGGCACGGAGTTAGCCGGGGCTTCTTCCTCGAGTTATGTCATGATCGCGCCCTCGAAGTAAGAGATTTACAAGCAGCATTGACTTTCTTCACTCACGCGATATTGCTGGATCGGGCTTTCGCCCATTGTACAAGATTCCCCACTGCTGGCACCCATGGGAGTTCGGGCCGTGTCTCAGTTCCGGTGTGGCTAATCATCCAAAAAGACCAGCTAAGCATCATAGGCTTGGCCAGCCTTTACCTGACCAACTAACTAATACTACGCAGGCTCATCAAACAGCGCTTTAAGCTTTCTTCAGGATTCGGCCCGAACTATTCGGCAGTTTCCCACACATTACGCATCTGTTCGCCACTTTATTATCAACTATTCCGATTAATTCCAGCAAACGGAGGCCGTTAGGTCAAAGCCGTAGCGCACGCCCTGTAGTTTTGAAGCAAGGTGAGACAACTTTAGCTATGGGGTGACCAAACAAAACATGGCGGTCAACCCCTAGGGATAAAGCATGATTCACGAGTTTGTGAGTTTCAACATTCAAGCTCCTAAATTCCTGGCTAATGATACAATTAGTAAAACTTGCCGCCCAATCTATGATTGCTCCATAGATAGTTGCGCTCTTCTGATGTATATCTGCAACGACCACCTTGCACTCAAGCCACATGAATCTTCCTCTCATAGAGACTATCAGCAAGCGCAAGGGCCACCCTGATTGCTGAAGGTTCGACAGTAGCAAGAATTGATATATGTGGGAGCACAATGGCCGGCACACCCAGAACATTACCTGCTCGATCTCTGCCTATAGCTCCCATTGTGCCTCGAGTGCCGCCTGGTCCAACCGCTGCATCCACATTGACCTTCAACGTATCATCCCGAGGAGCGATACATTGATTTGGCCTAATAACGGGTGCCCCTGGAACTGGACTTCGAGTGCTTTGGGTAGCTCTCAGCTTAGTTAAATAACTCTGCACAAAAGCCTGAAAAGGGAAAGGGCTTTTATATATCTCCTCATGTCAAGCTTTGTGCCGAGCTCCCCATATCGTCCGCAAAAGTGATCGTAAACGTGATGAAATCCTCATGCGATAACACCTCATGCATGGTGAATAGCCACTGTTTGGCATCATCATTTACATTTAGACTCAATCGCTCAACAATTTGCTCATATGATATTGCCCGCGTGCTCCTTGAAACCAAGCAATTTAGCAGGGCGTGCCTGCACGTATCCGTAGACCAGCACAAACAACAAGCACTCATCGTCGACATGTTTCTATGATGAAGATGGACACTGTGAGTATTGTGCTAATCTCCACATGAACACCTTGATTTTTTAGGGGAGTTTTATATGCCATAAGTCTGTCCATCCTTGACAATCAGCCTCTGAGTTTGATCGGCCGCCCTGCTCATACAACCATGATTCTCTGGCGATCTTGGTTCACTGTATCATCTTGTAAGCCGAAGGCACAATGAACATACCCCTTCTATCCTCATTCCAAGCCCAAAAATCAGATATTTGTCTCGTGCAAAGAGGGATCTTCAATATAGTCTCGACATCAATGGGAATAAGTATCGATTGAATAAGTTGCTCATCCCTTGACGACACAGTGTGATCAGTGTGTTCAGCGACCCTTGTCGGCGGCTGCGGTATTTGTGAAGTTATCGGCCTCTTTATATGCTCTCTAGATATCCAGTTGTCGTTCCAAATACTAGGGGATTGTCCGTATCCTATTCTCATTATCAAACCCTGAGTTATTATGTCTTTCTGATAACCCACAAGAACAGGGGATCGCAATAGTTTTGGAGGGTAGAGTATTCAACCAAAATTTATTGATTCGACACAAGGGGAGCCAAAGAATATTTGCAAGTATTAGCAGCTGAGTTGTCAATTCAACCACACCTGGAGATTAATTATCTACAGCAAAGTGATCAGTAGCAAAGTAGTGTGATAGTTTTGATGGTAGTAGCAACAGCAATAGTAAAAGTAACAGTGATAGCAATGATTATGTAGCAAGTCTAACAGTAACAGAAGCAGTAGTAACTTAGTAAGAACAATATAAGAGAAATTCGTAGGCATTGGATCGGTGAATTCGTTGGATGATATTCATCATATAACAGTCATAACCTACGGCGATACGACACTAGCTCCAGTTCATAAATGTAATGTAGGCATGTATTCCGTAAATAGTCATACGTGCTTATGGAAAGAACTTGCATGACATCTTTTGTCCTACCCTCCCGTGGCAGCGGGGTCCAATTGGAAACTAAGCGATATCTAGGCCTCCTTTTAATAGAGAACCAGAACAAAGCATTAACACATAGTGAATACATGAACTACTCAAACTACAGTCATCACCGGAAAGTATCCCGACTACTGTCACTCCGGGGTTTGCGGATCATAACACGTAATAGGTGAATATAACTTGCAAGATCGGATCTAGAACATAGATATAATGGTGATAACATAAACGGTTCAGATCTGAAATCATGGCACCCGGGCCCAAAGTGACAAGCATTAAGCATGGCAAAGTCATATCAACATCAATCTCAAAACAAAGTGGATACTAGGGATCAAGCCCTAACAAAACTAAGTCGATTACATGATGAATCTCATCTAACTCCTCACCGATCAGCGAGCCTAGAAAGGAATTGCTCACTCCCGGTGTGGAGCATCATGGAATTGGCGATGGAGAAGGGTTGGTGATGACGAAAATCAAAGATCCTCCTCTCCGGAGCCCCAAACGGACTCCTGATCTGGGCTCCCGATGAACAACCGGAGGTGGCGGCGGCTCCATCTCGCGAAACGCGATAATTCTTTCTCCCTTATTTTTCCCTCCAAATATAGGTATTTAAGGAGTCGGAGATAGGGTCTGCGGGGCCACCAGGTGGGCACAACCCACCTAGGCGCGCCAGGAGGGGGGGCGCCCTGGTGGGTTGTGCTCACCCAGGGGCCCCCCTCCGGTGGTTCTTGGCTCCAGTAATTCTCTTTTATTATATAAAAAAATTTCGCAAAGTTTCGTTCCAATCCGAGAACTTTTATTTCTGCACAAAAACAACACCATGGTACTTCTGCTGAAAACAGCGCCTGTCCGGGTTAGTTTCATTCAAATCATGCAAATTAGAGTCCAAAACAAGAGGAAAAGCATTAGGAAAAGTAGATATGACGGAGACGTATCAACTCCCCCAAGCTTAAATCTTTGCTTGTCCTCAAGCAATTCAGTTAATAAACTGAAAGTGAAAAAGAAAAAAATTTACGAACTATTTTGCTCTTGTTTACATATATAAGCTTAAGTAGCACCCAGGTTTTCAGCCAAGATCATGACTAACCATGTCGACAATAACTCTTAAAAATTATATTAACTCATATCAATGACATAATCAACTAGCGAGCAATAATAAAATATTTCAAACGGCAACACTTTGTCAAAACAACCATGATATAATATGACAATAGTGGTATCTCGCTAGCCCTTTCTGAGACTGCAAAATATAAATGCAGAGCACCTCCAAAGTTTAAGCAGCGACTAAACATTGTAATTCATGGTAGAAAAGATCCAGTCATGATGCCCCCAACATTAGCTACACACAATGCATGAGGATGACAATAGTGCTCTCAGGATCTGGCGCTTATTTGAGAAGGTGATGACACAACATAAAAGTAAATGGATAGTCCCTTTGCAGAGGGAAGCAGTGATTTGCAATGGTGCCAGAGCTCAAATTTATAAAACAGAGGTAAATGAAATTTTGAGAAATGCACCCTTCTTATTTACTTCGCGGCCATTAGTTATCGGTATCTTCCATACTAAGCACATTAGTGGCGGTTCTCAAGCGATAAAAGTAAAGGTTTACTCCCCCACCACCAACAAACACACTCCACGGCTAACCGAATCCACGGGTACCGTCCATACCAACATCAGTCCTGGGGGAGTTTTGTTTAATTATTTGCAATTTGATTTCGGGACTGCGAATCCCTATTACCGCCCCTCTCGTGCAAGGACGAGTGAATAAACACTCATCATGAGAATAACCCGCTTAGCATGGAAGATACTAACTACCACCTGTCGCTCCATGAACAATCCAGGCACACAAAAAAGGATATTTATTTGAAGTTTTTAGAGGTGGCACATGCAAATTTACTTAGAACGGCAGGGTAATACCGCATATAGTTAGGTATGGTGGACTCATCTGGAATAACTTGGGTTTTAGGAATTTGATGCACAAGCAGTATTCCCACTTAGTACAGGTGAAGGCTAGCAAATAGGTTGGGAAGCGGCCAGCTAGAGAGCGAAAACGGTCATGAATATGCATTATGCATAAGTAACATTGGATACTAGCATGAGTAGGTTATGAACACCATGAACATAAATATCATAGAGGCTATGTTGGTTTTGATTCAACTACATGCATGAACATGTGCCAACTCAAGCCACTCGAACATTCAGAGGAGGATAACATATCATCATACTACATCATAATCATTTTAACGCAATGTTGACATCCAAGATAAATAATTATCCACTCCTAGCTACTTAAGCATGGAATGAGAAACTATAATCTCTAATTGTCATTGCAAACATGTTTGATCATAATAGGCTGAATCATCTATACTAGGTTAAACATATTTACAAAAACAGAACAAGTTGAGTTCATACCCGTTTCTCCCTGCCACCGCCAGTTCATCAAATATCGTCATTATTGCCTTTCACTTGCACGACCGAACGGTTTGAAAATAATAAAAGTGCAAGAGTGCCGTGGACTAAGCTGGAATATGCAAACATTTTATTCAAAGGAGAAGACAAGGTAATTTGGGCTCTTTGTTAGATCAACAATAATGCATATAAGAGCGACTCAACAATTTCATCGTGGTCTTCTCCTTGGTATGACTTAAAAAACAAAAAAAAATTCAGAAAAACACAGTGAAATATTTTTGGGGTTTTTTGTTTTTCTAGAAGAAAACAAATTAAAGAAATAAAAGCAAAAACGAGAAAACTATTTACACGGGAAAGCTCCCAACAAGTAAGAAGAAGAATTGAGAAATCTTTTTGGGTTTTCTTTTAATATTACTACTAATTTAACTAGGAAGAAAAACAGAAAAGAAGCAGGAAATATTTTTGTATTTTCTTAAACTTTTTCACACACAAGAAGAAAGCGAGAAAATAAATCTAGCATGGATTATACAATGAAAAAGTGTGAACACCGACAACTGGAATGAAATATGTGAACAATGAATGTAGTGTCGGTGGAAATACGTACTCCCCCAAGCTTAGGCTTTTTGCCTAACTTGGTAATCACCATCAGTAGCCTGCGTAGTGGTCGGAGTGATAGCTCACGGAGGATCTAGGTGCAAACGACTCAGCCCGCCGAGCAGCCACAACTTCCGCATTATGCGCGCGGGCCTCGCTCTCCAGAACATAATATCTTCCCTTGTTGTGAGCATCAAAGAGAGCAGGCGCAGGCAAAAAGGTGTCCACAACGGACTTTTTATTAAACAGCAGGTTATATGTAAAATTATGGGCTTCACCACTAAGGAACCTATGGCGTTTCATGGCGTCAAAGTCTAAGTACTGCGTGGGTAGGGTAGGGTCATAAGGCCAAGGTGAAACACCCAGCTCCCTTGCTAAAAGTGTGGCATAAATGCCACCATGAAAATATCCACCACTAGCGTTGTGTTGCAACCTGCGTGCAACAATCTCTCGAAGTTTATAACATTTGTCACCGGTGAGAGCGGTGCGTATGAGGCTCAAGTCAGGAGCACAAAGTGTACTACAATCTTGTTTGACTACGATACATTTTTCGTTAAATAGTGCAAAGTATTGAATTAAGGGAAAATGAATGCTCTTTATTCTACCTTGCGTTACTCCTCTAGTCTCACCGTAGCAAAGGCTAGTCACGAATAACTCAGACTCAGATCTTGGTGGTTCGTCAAGCGAACCCCAAAATGGAATTTTGCAGTAGTTAGAGAATGTTTCTAGCGGTAAAGTAAATGGATTGTCATAAAGTTTAAATGACACTCTAGACTCACGAGGATGGAATTTAAATTCTTTGGTAAATGATTTAGTGAGGTTGAGATGTTGGTTGCACTTATCTTCAATGTAGGGACCGAGCTCGGCATTGTGAACATATTGCTCAAACTCTTCTTTAATACCTGCACGCACCATAAAATCGTTGCATGGCCATAGACATGATTTGGTAGCGGCATCTCGTATGAAATTTTCACTTGGTTCAACATAAGACCGACATACTGATCCACTACTAGAGGACGCCTCTGAGGACCTCTGCCTCGAAGAACTCCTTCCAAAGAGGTTCATCATATTTGCATACAATTTTCTGAAAATTTTTGGGTCACAAAATTCTTGTCAACAAAACATCACAAGATTGATAGCAAGTACTCATAGAGATGCATAGAGGCCATATCAAGCATTCAAATTACACTACTTTGAACTCTAAGAATTCAACATGCAAGCACATCTACAGCAGCACCAAGAGTAGCTAATTATTCAAAATATAAACCACTAAAGCAAAAACTAAATGGACCAATGGAGGAGTCACATACCAAGTAGCAATCCCCCATAACAGTTTCGAAAACGGAGCTTCGAGCAAAGAGATCGAAATCCGCAGGTTTGAGAGCAAGAACACGAGAGAGAGAGAGAGAGAGAGAGAGAGAGAGATAGAGCAATGGTGATTTTTGTCTGGAGGTAGGTGATGACATGGGCTAAAGAGATAAGTGAGGACGCCCACATGGGGACCACAACCCACCAGGGCGCGCCTGGGGCTGCTGGCGCGCCCAGGTGGGTTGTGCCCACCAGGTGCACCCCCCTCTGATGTTATTTGCATAAAAAATTCAGAAATATTTAGAAAAAAATCATATTAAATTTTCAGGTCATTCTGAGAACTTTTATTTTTGGGACATTTTTTTATTGCACGGGAAACTCAGAAAACAGATAAAACATGGCATTTTATTTTATTTAACTAAGAAAAACAGAAAATAAAAGTAAGGACAGAAGGTTGTGCCTACTAAATTCATCAACTTCATACCTCCCAAAAGTGATCCATTAATAAGGTTGATCATGTCTTATTAACATCCACCTTCGATTAGCATGACACCGAAGAACTTTCGTAAAACACTAAATTACCTCAACGGGGATATGCATGTCCCCAACAATAAGTATATCATATTTCTTTTTGGCAGTACGTAGAGTATTTGAAAACTTCCAATAGTGAGTGTCGAAGAATTTTCAATAACATTAATACCATTCACTTGGAATTGTTTCTTCGGAAAGTGCACCGTATGCTCATTACCATTGATATGAAAAGTGACATTGCTTTTATTGCAATCAATAACAGCCCCTGCAGTATTCAAAAATGGTCTACCAAGGATAATCGACATGTCGTCATCCTCGGGCATCTCAAGTATAACAAAGTCTGTTAAGATAGTAACATTTGCAACAACAACAGGCACATCCTCACAAATAACAATAGGTATGGCAGTTGAATTGTCAGTGACTTGCAAAGATATTTCTGTAGGAGATATGCCGTAGAGGCAGTAATAACAGTTATTTTGTATCTCCTGGTTTGTAATGAATGTTTATGTTCCATGCTATAACTGCTATGGCTCCCGAGCCCGTATATCCATAAAGGCTCTGAGGAAAACCCATGTGCACGTGTGGGATAATAAACGGTGAAAAATATTCCTAGTCATGCCTCTAAGACTAGCTCAAGTGTTGCATGATGATTATGTTTTCCTGATCATGGGCATGTCTATGCCAGCAATTTTGAGGGCACAATGTTAGTAGAACACTTGTGTTGAATCAACCCAGATTGATGTTATGCTATGAGATATGTTCGTCACAAGTTTATGGTTTATAACAAAGAGATAGTTAATGTTTGCATAATTCCTTAGACCATGAGAGTATCGAGTTCCTTCGTACTTGCTTCGTGAACTTTGGGGTTTGTTAAACGTCATCCGTAACTGGGTGGCTATTACGGCGGCTTACGGGTTCACGGAAAAGTATGGCAAGTAACAAGATAGCTCAAGATTGGGATTTGCTCCTCCGGCGATGGAGAGATATTCTCGGGCCCTCTCGGTGTTACGGTATCCATCATCGTCTGGCCAGACACATTGTGATTTGATCACTGGGATGCCGGAACACGGAAACGAGAAAAGAGAACAAAACTGGTAACGAGGTAAGTTGCGTAGTGGACAAATTGTTGATCCACGGGGATGCAATAAATCTCACCTCGGGTGTTTGTGACATATCGCGAAGCAACAGGAATAGCTCACGGTAACTGGAGGTTCACTCGAATATTCATTCGTGTGGGTATAGGGGTCAATATGGGTGTCCACGGCTCCGATGTTGATCATTGATCGGAAGGGGTTCCGGGTCATGTCTATACTTCACCGAACCTATAGGGTCACACGCTTAAGGGTCATCTATCTGCTGAATACTAGATAGGGAGTCTGAGAGAAAGTCACCGAAAAAGTTTCGGAGACAGCGGAAGAGTTCCGGAGAGGAGAACACCGAAAGAGTTTCGGTAAAACTGAAAAGTTGTTTCAGAATATATTATTAGGTCGAAAAGGGTTTCGGCACCACATGGAAATTTTTAGAAGGTGCCAGAATTGGTTTGGGAACTTCTGGGAATGTTCGGAGAAAAAAAAACCAGAAATGTTCCGGGGCTGCCGTAACCGTTGTTGTTGCTTTTCACTGATAAAAACTACCATACCGAAAATGTTTTGGAACATGCCCAGAATAATTTTAGAGGGTGCCGGAAATGTTTTGGGACCTTCCGGAATTTTTTCAGAAAAACATTCACGGAAAACATCTTGTCTCAGCGCAAGGGGACAAGATCCCACGAATCGGGGGTTGCTTGTTTGGTGGCTTTTTGTCTAGGGAGCACCCTTGTTTCAAGGGAGACATGTTGGTGGCTTGTTGGGGCCCCCCCCATGGGAGGGTGCAAGGTTGTGGCCGGCCAAGGGGTGCCTCCTTGGTGTCCCCTTGGTGCCCCACTTGAGTTATCTCTTTACCCTTCCATGTGGGACATGTAGCATGGGTATTTTGGTATTTCCTCCACCACCCCACCCCTTGCCTTGGCCTATAAAAGGAGGAGAAGTGGCTGCCATTCTCCTCATCCTTGGTTCCCATACAGATGCTATGCTTTGCTAGCTCTCTCTCCATCCCACGAAAAGTGTTTTTCGTAGAGCCGAAAGGCTGTCTGGGTTCCGGCAGGAACTAGTTCTGGACGGCGAAGCCCTGCCGGATAGTTGACACCGTATGTGTGCAACCCCATAGAGAGGTCGTAGTTTCGGTCCTTTTTGCCTAAGGGGCTGTTCGAGTGTCCTCCCGAAGGGCTGTCCGAGTCTCCGTTCGGGTTTTCGAGGGTCCTCCCGGAGGGCTGTCCATGACATCGTCCGGGGGACTGTCCGACCGCCTCCCGGAGGGCTGTCCGACGAGGGAGTACATCCTCGCAGTTGGGAGGTTGTAAATCCTAGCTGCGGGGATCTGCACCCATGATCTCCGCGGACTCTTCTTCCGCTGCGCTTCGAGTCGGTACGGAACAGATCAAACCTTGTATGCAGTCTACATAGTGGTCCTGGGCGTGCTCGCTATACCAAAAAAATTTATTTTCTGTCACGTTCCCCTACAATGGCATCAAGAGTCGTGCTATGCGTAGATGCAGGTTACGATCTAGAATACATGGAGATGTATGGGTATTGCATAATATAATTTTGGAGTAGATGAGATCTATTGCTGAAAATTATTTATGGGGGTAGCAGATGAAATCTGTTACCCGATGTTCTTGCTGCTTCCCTGGAATTTGCGTATTTCTGATCCTGAAATGGCATGGTGGAATTTTTTAAAGTTCTGGCAATCCGTGATCCTGATTGATCACCATAGTTAAAGGAAAGATGAAATTTCACAGATGAAAGGGCAATGCAGATATGATCTGCACGGGGGTCATACATATGATGAAGTTTAGTATGGGGCTCAAGATTTTATTATCTCATGTTTCATACACCCTGGAAAGTTAACCTAGCGACTTGAATAATCATACTTGATGCTAAACGTTGGTAGCTGCGGTTTAAGTCAAAACCTTAGAAGCCACGTAAAATAAAATTTTGCATAAACCGATTAGAGGCGTCTAACTTGGTTTTGCGGGATGGTTTGCATGTGATGTGGTATAGCAAGTCTCATATTCAATTTGATTTTGTATGAGATGACTATATGATGTAGTTAACATGACCTGCGTGTCATGATTCGGCATGATGGCTGGAGCCATATGATTGCACTTTAATGACCTGCGTGTCAACCTTAAGTAATGCATGTAATTTTATCCGCTATGGAGATAGCAATATTATCTGGTGCATCGACAAGGTGGTGGCAATCTTCGCGAAGGTGAACACCGATGCGAATGCCGAAGACGAAGAAATGAAAGACTTCTCCGTCAGAAAGGGCTATACCATATCATGCTAATTATGAATTGCCTGAGATGTTTATCCCTTTTGATGCACCCTTCTTGATTGCGTGGTAGTCGCCTTTTATTAGGGTGATCTCTCACTTAAATATCAAAGTAGTTAGTGTTCACCCTAGTGTAGCACCGTCTGAAATTCGTATCTTTTCGGGGTGCGCCATGTACACATGGGCACGAACGAATCGAGAGGAATGAGGCGGGTGAGGTCAGACCTCGCAGCAAGATCACTTGGTTGTCTTTGACGTTCAGGCAGGAGAGTCCTAAGCTCGGAACACGCCCATTGAAAGATGAACAAGAATCACATAGAGATGTGATCGGCAAGTTGGCCTACCGATTGAAATTCATGTCATCAGTGATGAACCCGTCAATGGCATCGACTTGAAATGCGGATCTTGAATCACTCATAATCAATTTTGAGAGATATTGATTTGAGTGGGAGCGCACTTTAGAATAAAATTGTTTATTCACTAGTGCAAATTTCATTATAAACAAAGTCTAAGTGAAACCTATGTTTTCCGTTGTAGATCAAATGGCTCGCAACACCGCGTTCAACTTAGGCCCGATGTTAGAGAGAGAGAAGTTAGCTGCGACTGGAAACAACTATGCGGACTGGGTCCGCAACATGAGGATTGTCCTCAGGAGTGCTAAGAAATTGTATGTGCTTCAAATTGCTCTTCCAGCTAAACCGGTGGCAGATGCCCCGGAAGATTTACAAAATGTCTGGGCCACTAAGGATGATGATCACAACTTAGTGCAGTGCCTCATGCTAGCTTGCATGAGTGCAGAGCTTCAAAAATGTTTTGAATTCCATAAACCCCGTGATATGATCCGGGAATTGGATGCTCTGTACAAGGAAACCGCAAAGTCTGAACGATTTGATATCATGAAGGCTTTGATGGATTGCAAGATGGCTGAGGGTAGTTCAGTTGGCGAACACGTGGTCAAAATGATTGGCTATTCTGAAAGGCTTAAAACCCTAGAATTTCCACTTCCACCTGGCCATATGATGGACATGATGCTTTCTTCACTCCCCCCCGTCTTACAACGGTTTTGTCTTGAACTACAACATGAGTGGGATGGAGAAGGAACCGGAAGAGGTGCTCGCCATTCTGAAAACTGCAGAAGGAGGACTGCGGAAAAATCGCAAGCAAGTGTTGCTTGTGAATAAAACCGCCAGTTTCAAAAAGAAGAAAGGCAAGCCAAAGAAGGGCAAGGGCGCCGATAAGACCGGCTCCCAAAGCAACTCTAAGGGTGGAGCCAAGAATGAAACTGAGTGCTTCTACTGCAAGGGCACAGGACACTGGAAGAGAAACTATAAGAAGTATCTGGAAGATAAGAAGTCCGGGAAAACCGGAAAAGGTATAATTGTTATACAAGTTAATGTCATCGACGTTTTGCTTGCTAGCGAAAATTCTAAGTCTTGGGTATTTGATACCGGATCGGTTGCTCACATTTGCAACTCGATACAGGGGCTTTAGAAGGTGCGCAAGCTGGCAAAGAATGAAGTCGTGATGCGCGTCGGGAACGGCGCTGGGATCGCCGCTCAAGCCATCGGCATTATGCCTCTACGTCTCCCCTCAGGATTTATCTTAGAACTAAGTAACTGTTATTTTGTTCTACTGTTGTGTAGAAACATTATCTCCGGATCATGTTTAGTACATGATGGGTATTCGTACAAGTCTGAGAACAATGGTTGTTCACTTTATTGTAAGGATATGTTTTATGGATTTGCACCCATTGTTGTGGGCCTTTTCATACTAAATCTTGAATGTGGAAATGATGTCTTTAACATGAATGCTAAACGCCTTAAGAAGGCTGATACCACCACCACTTTCATGTGGCACTATCGGCTTGGCCACATCGGAAAGAAACGCATGCAAAGACTCCATAAAGATGGAGTTTTACCGTCCTTTGATTTTGAATCATTTGACACATGTGAAGCTTGCTTGATGGGTAAAATGACCAAGACGCCGTTCACGGGTCATCCTGAACGGGCGGATGAATTATTGGAAATAATACATAGTGATGTATGTGGTCCAATGAACACAGCCACATGGGGTGGGTATTTCTACTTCGTGAGTTTTACTGATGATTTAAGTCGGTATGGCTATATCTACTTAATGAAGCATAAGACGGAAACCTTTGAAAAGTTCAAAGAATTTCAGAATGAGGTAGAAAATCATCGTAACAAAAAGATTAAATTTCTGCGGTCTGATCGCGGAGGCGAATATCTTAGTCATGAGTTTGGCCAACATCTGAGTGATCATGGAATCGTTTCACAGCTTACGCCTCCCGGAACTCCACAGAGAAATGGAGTATCGGAACGACATAACCGAACCTTGTTGGACATGGTAAGGTCGATGATGTCTCTTACAAAGCTTCCGATATCTTTTTGGGGTCACGCATTAGAAACTGCCGCTCACACACTTAACAGAGCACCATCTAAGTAAGTTGAGATGACAACATATGAGTTATGGAACGGGAAGAAACCCGGTTGATCGCTTCTCAGGATTTGGGGTTGTGAGGTATACGTAAAACGTTTACAACCTACCAAACTTGATCCCAGATCAGACAAATGTTACTTTGTAGGTTATCCCAAGGAAACAATTGGGTATTCCTTCTACCAATCGTCCGATAACAAAGTGTTTGTTGCCAGAAATGGACAATTTCTTGAGAAAGAGTTTCTCACAAAAGAATTAAGTGGGAGGACAGTGCAACTTAATGAGATTAGTGAATCTTCGGTGACCGTTGATATGGCTAAGGAACCGGAAGAAATTCCGCTAATTATCCCTACAACTGAGCCGGAAGTTGTCGCATGTGATGCGGAGACTTCAGACAATGTTGTAACTTAACCGCGCAGATCAGGAAGGGCTATCCAGCCACCTGAGTGGTTTCATAATGAAATCTTCATTCTTGAAGATGATGAACCTGCGCACTACAAGGAAGCAATGGCGGGGCCCAGCTCAAAGCAATGGAACGAGGCCATGAAATCCGAAATGGAATCCATGTACGAAAACCATGTTTGGAACTTGGAAGAACTTCCCGAAGGCGTAAAGCCGATTGGTTGTAAATGGATTTTCAAAAGAAAGACGGACGCGGATGGTAACATTACTATCCACAAAGCCAGACTTGTCGCGAAAGGGTTCACGCAAGTTCCAGGAGTGGACTACGACGAGACCTTCTCGCCCTTAGCTATGCTTAGGTCTGTTCGGATATTACTAGCAATTGCTGCTTATTTCGATTACGAAATATGGCAGATGGATGTCAAAACGGCTTTCCTAAATGGAAACCTCAAAGAGGATGTATACATGATACAGCCAGAAGGTTTTGTCATTCATAAGGATGCTGGAAAGGTATGCAAACTTCATAAAGCCATTTATGGTCTGAAGCAAGCGTCAAGGAGCTGGAACATTCATTTTGATGAAGTGGTCAAAGAGTTTGGCTTCATCAGGAATGACGAAGAATCTTGTGTTTACAAGAAGTTTAGTGGGAGCGCAAAAGCATTTCAAATCTTGTATGTGGATGACATATTGTTGATTGGAAATGACGTGAATTTTCTTAACGAAATAAAAGACTCATTGAAGAAATGGTTTTCAATGAAAGACTTAGGCGAAGCGGCATATGTATTGGGCATCAGAATCTATAGAGATAGATCAAAACACCTGATAGCGCTTAGCCAAAGCACGTACATTGACAAGGTGTTGAAAAGGTTCAACATGGTGAACTCCAAGAAAGGCCTACTCCCCATGTCACTTGGCACAGTGCTTTGCAAGAATCAGTGTCCTCGAATTCTCGATGAGAGAGTGCATATGAATGATGTTCCATATGCTTCGGCTGTTGGTTCTATTATGTATGCCATGCTATGTACAAGACCGGATGTTTCCTATGCGCTAAGTGTTAGCAGCCGGTACCAAAGTGATCCAGGATTGGAACACTGGGCCGCAGTCAAGGGAATTCTTAAGTACCTCAAAAGGACCAAGGATTTACTCCTTGTGTACAGAGGTGATGAAGAGCTCATTGTAAGTGGTTACACTGATGCAGGCTTCATGACTGACCCAGATGACTTCAAATCTCAATCAGGCTATGTTTTCATGTTGAACGGTGGCGCAGTTGATTAGAAAAGTTCCAAACAGAAGACTGTGGCGGATTCTACGACAGAGGCGGAATATGTTGCAGCTTCAGAAGTCTCCAAGGAGGCGGTATGGATCAAGCAATTTCTTGAAGACCTTGGTGTGGTTCCTAGTGCCCAGGACCCGGTGGAGATCTATCGTGATAATAGTGGCGCCATGGCTCAGGCAAGGGAGCCAAGTTCACACCATAAGACAAGACATATTCAACGCAAATATAAACTCATTCGACATCATGTCGAACAGGGTTTAGTGAAAGTACACAAAGTTCACACGGATCTGAATGTGTCAGACCCGATGACAAAGCCTCTACCACGAGCAAAGCATGAGCAGCACCGGATAGCCATTGGTGTTAGGGAAGCCATGTAACTGGATTATGACTCTAGTGCAAGTGGGAGTCTGTAGGAGATATGCCCTAGAGGCAGTAATAACAGTTATTTTGTATCTCCTGGTTTGTAATGAATGTTTACGTTCCATGCTATAACTGCTGTACCTCCCGAGCTCGTATATCCATAAAGGCTCTGAGGAAAAGCCATGTGCACATGTGGGATAATAAACGGTGAAAAATATTCCTAGTCATGCCTCTAAGACTAGCTCAAGTGTTGCATGATGATTATGTTTTCCTATCATGGGCATGTCTATGCCAGCAATTTTGAGGGCACAATGTTAGTAGAACACTTGTGTTGAATCGACCCAGATTGATGTTATGCTATGAGATATGTTCGTCACAAGTTTATGGTTTATAACAAAGAGATAGTTAATGTTTGCATAATTCCTTAGACCATGAGAGTATCGAGTTCCTTCGTACTTGCTTCATGAACTTTGGGGTTTGTTAAACGTCACCCGTAACTGGGTGGCTATTACGGCGGCTTACGGGTTCACGGAAAAGTATGGCAAGTAACGAGATAGGTCAAGATTGGGATTTGCTCCTCCGGCAATGGAGAGATATTCTCGGGCCCTCTCGGTGTTACGGTATCCATCCTCGTCTGGCCAGACACATTGTGATTTGATCACTAGGATGCCGGAACACGAAAACGAGAAAAGAGAACAAAACCGGTAACGAGGTAACTTGCGTAGTGGACAAATTGTTGACCCACAGGGATGCAATAAATCTCACCTTGGGTGTTTGTGACATATCGCGAAGCAACAGGAATAGCTCACGGCAACTGGAGGTTCACTCGAATATTCATTCGTGTGGGTATAGGGGTCAATATGGGTGTCCACGGCTCCGATGTTGATCATTGATCGGAAGGGGTTCCGGGTCATGTCTATACTTCACCAAACCTATAGGGTCACACGCTTAAGGGTCATCTATCTGCTGAATACTAGACAGGGAGTCTAAGAGAAAGTCACCGAAAAAGTTTCGGAGACAATGGAAGTGTTCCGGAGAGGAGAACACCGAAAGAGTTTGGGTAAAACCGAAAAGTTGTTTCAGAATATATTATTAGGTCAAAAAGGGTTTCGGCACCGCATGGAAATTTTTAGAAGGTGCCAGAATTGGTCTGGGAACTTCTGGGAATTTTCAGAGAAAAAAAAACCGAAAATGTTCCGGAGCTGCCGTAACCGCTGTTGTTGCTTTTCGCTGATAAAAACTACCATACCGAAAATGTTTCGGAACATGCCCAGAATAATTTTAGAGGGTGCCGAAAATGTTCTAGGACCTTCCGGAATTTTTTCAGAAAAACATTCACGGAAAATATCTTGTCTCAGCGCAAGGGGACAAGATCCCATGAATCGGGGGTTGCTTGTTTGGTGGCTTTTTGTCTAGGGAGCACCCTTGTTTCAAGGGAGACATGTTGGTGGCTTGTTGACCCGCCCCCCATGGGAGGGGGCAAGGTTGTGGCCGGCCAAGGGGTGCCTCCTTGGTGTCCCCTTGGTGCCCCACTTGAGTTACCTCTTTACCCTTCCATGTGGGACATGTAGCATGGGTATTTTGGTATTTCCTCCACCACCCCACACCTTGACTTGGCCTATAAAAGGAGGAGAAGTGGCTGCCATTCTCCTCATCCTTGGTTCCCATACACATGCTATGCTTTGCTAGCTATCTCTCTCCCTCCCACGAAAAGAGTTTTTCATAGAGCCGAAAGGCTGTCTGGGTTCCGGCAGGAACTAGTTCTGGACGGCGAAGCCCTGCCGGATAATTGACACCGTATGTGTACAACCCCATAGAGAGGTCATAGTTTCTGTCCTTTCTGCCCGAGGGGCTGTTCGAGTGTCCTCCCGAAGGGCTGTCCGAGTCTCCGTTCGGGTTTTCGAGGGTCCTCCCGGAGGGCTGTCCACGACATCGTCCAGGGGACTGTCCGACTGCCTCCCAGAGGGCTGTCCAACGAGGGAGTACATCCTCGCGGTTGGGAGGTTGTAAATCCTAGCTACGGGGATCTGCACCAACAATCTCCACCGACTCTTCTTCCGCTGCGCTTGGAGTCGGTACGGAACAGATCAAACCTTGTATGCAGTCTACATAGTGGTCCTGGGCGTGCTCGCTATACCGAATTTTTGTATTTTTTGTCGCGTTCCCCTACAATTTCAGTAGGTGTGAGTTTATTCAAATCAAGTCTTTTGTATAAAGATAAAGGCATAACACTAACACCAGCTCCTAAATCACACAAAGCAGTTTTCACTTAATTTCTTTTTATGGAGCAAGGTATAGTTGGTATTCCTGGATCTCCAAGTTTTTTAGGTACTCCATCCTTAAAAGAATAATTAGCAAGCATGGTGGAGATTTCAGCTTCCGGTATTTTTCTCATATTGGTGATGATGTCTTTCATGTACTTTGCATAAGGGTCCATTTTTAAGATATCAGTCAAACGGGTACGCAAAAAGACTGGCCTAATCATTTCAGCAAAGCGTTCAAATTCTTCATCATCTTTTTTCTTAGTTGATTTAGGTGGAAAGGGCATAGGTTTTTGAACCCATGGTTCTCTTTCCTTACCATGTGTTTCTAGCAACAGAGTCTCTTTTATGGTATCTTTTATTCTTGGGTTGTGGGTTATCAAGATCAACAACTGGTTCTATTTCAACATCATTATCTGGTTCTTTATTATTTGTTTGAGTGTCTTCATGAAACTCATCATTATCTTTTTCATTATCAGTAGGTGAGTGTTCATTACCAGATTGAGTTTCAGCATCAGAAATAGAAACGTTGTTATTAGCTTCAGGAGGTTTTTCTATTTCAGGTTCACTAGAAGTATGCAAAGTCCTATCATTTTTCTTTTTCTTTTTCTTTTTAGAAGGCCTAGGTGCATTTGTGTTAAGTCTTTGAGAGTCTAGTTCAATTCTTTTTGGGTGTCCCTCTGGGTAAAGTGGTTTCTGAGTCATTTTCCCTCCTCTAGTTGCTACTCTAACAGCAAAGTCACTTATATTATTGTTCATTTCATCAAGCAATTCTCTCTGAGATTTAGCAACTTGTTCTAGTTGAGTTTGAACCATACAGGCATGTTTTCCTACACCTCTAACATCATTGGTAATTCTAAATAACAAGTCACTCAAACAAGCAATCATATCAGAATTGTATTTCAATTGTTTTATAACATTTGCATTGAAGTGATCTTGTTTTCTAATGTAGTTATCAAACTCATAAAGGCATTGACTAGGATGCATATTATAAGGATTTTCATTGTCATTGAATTTCATTAAGGAGTTTACCTCTACCACCTTGGGTGGTGATGGTATTTCAAGCCCATGTATTTCTTCAATAGGAGGTAAATTATTTACATCCTCAGCTTTAATACCTTTTTCCTTCATAGATTTCTTTGCCCCTTGCATATCTTCGGGACTGAGATATAAGATGCACCTCTTCTTCGGAGTATGTTTAGGAAGTGGTTCAGGAAGAGTCCAATCATCATAATTTTTCAATATGTTATTCAATAGTTCCTCAGCTTGTTCAACAGTTCGTTCTCTGAAAACTCAACCAACACAACTATCTAGGAAATCCCTAGAAGCATCGGTTAGTCCATTATAGAAGATATCAAGTATTTCATTTTTCTTAAGAGGATGATCAGGTAAAGCATTAAGCAATTGGAGAAGCCTCCCCCAAGCTTGTGGGAGACTATCTTCTTTAATTTGCACAAAGTTAAATATTTCCTGTACGGCAGCTTGTTTCTTATGAGCAGGAAAATATTTTTCAGAGAAGTAGTAAATCATATCCTGGGGACTACACACACAACCAAGAGCAAGAGTATTATACCAAGTTTTAGCATCACCCTTTAATGAGAACGGAAATAATTTGTGAATATAATAGTAGCAAATTTTCTCATCATGAGCAAATAGGGTGGCTATGTCATTCAACTTAGTAAGATGTGCCACAATAGTTTCAGTTTCATAACCATGGAAAGGATCAGATTCAACCAAAGTAATTAACTCTGGGTCGACGGAGAATTCATAATCCTTATCATCAACAAAGATAGGTGAATTAGCAAACTTAGGATCACATTTCATTCTAGCATTCAAAGATTTTTCTTTCAGTTTGCATAATAATTTCTTAAGATCATCCCTATCATAGGAAGCAAGAAAGTCTCTAGTTGTCTCCTCATCCATCACATAACCTTCCGGTATCTCAGGTAATTCATATCTAGGAGAACTAGATCTAATAGGTGTTTCAAGATTTTCAGTTTCAAGTACTTCATCAGTTTCAATAATTTCATTCTCTTTAGCTCTAGCAATTTGTTCATCAAGAAATTCACCTAGTGGCACATTATCATCAAGCAAGGTACTGGCATCATCATGAGTATCGTTCATAGCAGGAGTAGTGTCATCAATGACTTGCGACATATTAGGATTAATAACATGTGGTGGTGTTGCAAGTCTACTCAAAACAGAAGGTGAATCAAGTGCAGAGTGTGATGGCAGTACCTTACCTCCCCTCGTCCTAGAGGGAACGATCTTGGTCTTAGTATCCTTCAGATTCTTCATAGTGATAAATTGATAATAATCCCAAGTGACTCAACAAATATAGCTATGCTCCCCGGCAACAGCGCCAGAAAAAGGTCTTGATAACCCACAAGTATAGGGGATCGCAACAGTTTTCGAGGGTAGAGTATTCAACCCAAATTTATTGATTCTACACAAGTGGAGCCAAAGAATATTTGCAAGTATTAGCAGCTGAGTTGTCAATTCAACCACACCCGGAGATTAATTATCTGTAGCAAAGTGATCAGTAGCGAAGTAGTACGATAGTTTTGATGGTAGTAGCAACAGCAATAGTAACAGTAATAGTGATAGCAATGATTTTGTAGCAAGTGTAACAGTAACAGAAGCAGTACTAACTTAGCAAGAACAATATAAGAGAAATTCATAGGCATTGGATTGGTGAATTCGTTGGATGATATTCATCATATAACAGTCATAACCTAGGGCGAAACGGCACTAGCAATAGTTCATAAATATAATGTAGGCATGTATTCCGTAAATAGTCATACGTGCTTATGGAAAGAACTTGCAAGACATCTTTTGTCCTACCCTCCCGTGGCAGCGGGGTCCAATTGGAAACTAAGGGATATTAAGGCCTCCTTTTAATAGAGAACCAGAACAAAGCATTAACACATAGTGAATACATGAACTCCTCAAACTACGATCATCACCGGAAAGTATCCCGGCTACTGTCACTCCGGGGTTTGTGGATCATAACACGTAATAGGTGAATATAACTTGCATGATCAGATCTAGAACATAGATATAATGGTGATAACATAAATGGTTCAGATCTGAAATCATGGCACCCAGGCCCAAAGTGACAAGCATAAAGCATGGCAAAGTCATATCAACATCAATCTCAGAACATAGTGTATACTAGGGATCAATCCCTAACAAAACTAACTCGATTACATAATTAATCTCATCCAACTCCTCACCGACCAGCGAGCTTATGAAGGAATTACTCACTCCCGGTGGGGAGCATCATGGAATTGGCGATGGAGAAGGGTTGGTGATGACGAAGATCAAAGATCCCCTCTCCGGAGCCCCAAACGGACTCCAGATCTGGCCTCCCGGTGAAGAACAGGAGGTGGCGGCAGCTCCGTCTCGCGAAACGCGATAATTCTTTCTCCCTTATTTTTCTCTCCAAATATAGGTATTTGAGGAGTCAGAGATAGGGTCTGCCGGGCCACCAGGTGGGCACACCTGGATGGGGGGCGCGCCCTGGTGGGTTGTGCTCACCCAGGGGCCGCCCTCCGGTGGTTCTTGGCTCCAGTAATTCTATTTTATTATATAAAAAATCATCTGAAAGTTTCTGTCCAATCCGCGAACTTTTATTTCTGCACAAAAACAACACCATGATAGTTCTGCTGAAAACAGCGTCAGTCCGGGTTAGGTTCATTCAAATCATGCAAATTAGAGCCCAAAACAAGAGGAAATGCATTAGGAAAAGTAGATACGACGGATACATATCACTTTCCCACGCAAAATATCCCGCCATATTTGTGATGGAAGTGGTCCCAAGGTTGCATCAGAAAGAGAGTTATTTGGATAGTAGACAACTTTTAAGATTAATGAACTCCGAGAGCTGGGAAGATCTAGCAAGCGCCAGGCTTGCCTGGCAAGTAGGGCTAGATTAAAGATCTCAAGGTCACGGAAACCGAGGCATCCCAAATACTCGGTCTCATCATAACATCCCATGAGACCCTTCTCCTCTGTTTACTTCCCTACCAAAATTGTCTGATTAAAGAGGTGTGTCGTGGTTTTGTCACGGCAGATGCCCTCTTGAAAGGATTTAGGTACGAGGCCATGGCAACGTAAAGGGGTTGAGCGAGATGAAGGACACGAGTTTACCCAGGTTCGGCCCCTCACGGTGGAGGTAAAAGGCTATGTCCTGCTTTGAGTTGTATTGCTTGAGTATCGATTACAAGGGAGCGGAATCGCTTAACCTAGCTATCGATTGATTGTAACTTTAGTTTAACCCGCCGCAAGGACTTGCCTTTATATACACAGGTCGAGGCCCTGGGCTTACAAGAGTCTAGGTCGGGTCATAGTCCGTGACCGACCCTGGCTCTAAATTGCCTTGCCTTGCTAAGCAAGTCGCCGTTGAGCGGCTTACATCTCCGGGTCACGCGCCACCTCCGGGTCTTGGGCCTTCAGTCGGCCCGCCTCGTAAGCCGTCTCGAGCCTTTCATGTCTTGACTACTTGGGCTTGCCTTGGTGTCGTCGTTGAGTCGCCAACAGCGTAACCCAGCCCCTCCTGGGTGGGTCACACTATGGGGTTATATCCCCAACATTAGGCCCCAGATTGATTTGAACCTGTTCATGTCAATCTTCACTCTCCGGTTGGCAAGTCTTCTTTGGTTCTTCTAGAAGTTTTAACATTAAACAGATCTTTATAACCCGCCATATAAAAAGATGACATAATCTTCATAAATTCGGAAAAACCTCATGATGCCACAATGGATCTTTGCATTAATCAACCATTCCAAAAATCGAGGTGCCTCTTCTGTTGTGAAAATTATGACGCCTCCTCAATCGTCGGACCTGCTGTTTCACTGTTCCATTTTCCGCTTATAAATAGGCACTGGTCCATCTCTTTTCACTTTACCCCGTCGCCTCCACTTCTTGTACTTCCTCACAGCAACTACAGCAACCGACGCTCCGCCGCACCAGCCGAACCCCGCCAGCTACTCCGTCGAGGCTGCTGCATCAACCTGTCATGACCAGAGCTCAGCAGTGCTTGTCCTCTCTCCTTCAACACCGTCAGGTATCCTTCTTCTCCCCCCTTAGATCCACATTAGGTCATCTGAGTTCATATAGTTCTTCGGTGCTCATCTAGGTTCTTCTTGTTCTTCTGGCTAGAATTGATATTTCAATCCAAAACAAAGTAGGAGTAGTGCGGTAGCAGTTTAGCCTTCACTTTGTATTTTGTGTAGATTGCTTCCTCTTCAGAACCAATCTATAACTTACTAGCTTTTCCGCCGCCACCCCTTTTAGGTCTAACAATTATTTTCCTTTTTGCATCGTTCGTAGATCCATAAACATAGCTGCAAACTTGTGAAACCTGTTTGTCCCATACTTAGCAAAATGTCAGCAATCTTGGATCCACAGACAATTGACCTGCCCTTCGCCTTTGGGGCTGCTTAACACTAAATTTGTAACTCGCCAAGGAGTCAAAAAACTGCTTCTTTCAATTAACCCGCCAACATGCTGTCAGCTTATATTTTCATAACTTAACCCGCCATATTCTCATAGCGTGATAGTCACTTCAATCCATGGCTAGGGCGGCTCATAATTTCTTAATGGTTCACTGTAATACGTAGTCTTTTAATCATAATTAGCTCATTATTGCTGAAACATCATGTAACCACTTGGGCGGCTTACCACTGCAATTTTAACCTGTCATATCTTTATTCCTTGGTCACAGCTCTTTAACCCGGCCAATCATGACTAAAGCTCCCACTTCCTGTGACTGGGAAGCCTCCCAAGTCTCAGAACTCATGCTCAATGAATTTGTGGATATGGGCGTCTTACCGGCTAAAGAAGTCATTCACTAGCGGGTTCCTAGTCCTGAAGTTACTCCACAACCCAGAGAGGGTGAAGTGGTAATCTTTGTAGACCACCTTCTTCGTGGCTTTTCACCACTCGGGTCAAAGTTTTTTCAGGATGCGTTGCATTTTTATAACCTTCATCCTCAAGACATCGGCCCCAACTCCATCTCCAATCTATGTCACTTCCAAGTATTCTGTGAGGTGTATCTGCAAGAAGAGCCTACCGTTGACCTCTTCAAGGATTTATTTTATATCAACCGCCAGACTGAGATGACAGACGGAACCAGTCTAGAACTTGGAGGTGTTTCCATCCAGCAGCGAAGAGATGTGACCTTCCCCTCAGCTGTCTTACCAAGCCACCCCAAAGGTTGGAAGTAATTGTAAACAGCCATCCAATTGATAATATTTCCTACGGAAAGAATTGGGCTTGCATACGTTTTCGAGTAACCTAGAATGAATGATGGAAATAGGGATTTGCAGAGGTGCCAGAGCTCAATGCTTTAAACCAGAGATAAATAAAATTTTGGGAGGTATACCTTTCATATCAACGTTACGACCGAGAGTTTTCAATATCTTCCATGCTAAACAAATTAGCAGTTGTTCCCAAGCGGTAAAAGTAAAGTTTACTCCCCCTCCACCAACAAACACAAGCCATGGCTAGCCGAATCTTCAGGTCCCATCCATACCAACAACTTTTCGGGGGAGTTTGTTTCATTACTATTGCAGTTTTAATCATGGGACTGGGCATCCAAATTACCATCCCCTCTCATGCAAGGATGAGTGAATAAACACTCATCATGAGAATAACCTGCTTAGCATGGAAGATACTAACCACACCCTGTCGCTCCATGAGCGGTACGGGCACACAAAACAGATGTTCATTTGAAAATTTAGAGATGGCACATGCAAATTTACTTGGAATGGCAAAGTAATACCGCATATAGGTAGATATAGTGGACTCATCTAGAATAAATTTTGGTTTAAGGATTTTTGGTGAACAAGCAGTATTCCCGCTTAGTACAGGCGAAGGATGGTAAATAGGTTGAGAAGCGACCAACTAGAGAGCGAAAACGGTCATAATCATGCATTATGAATAATCAACATTGAATACTAGCATGGGATGAACTATTCGAATTGTAAAAAATGGAAATTATACGTTGAAGCCAAAAATCACAAGTTGTGCTTAATTACGGAAAAATACTTGTCGTCGTTACATACCGTAAAAACGTCGAAAGTCTCCTTCAGCCCAATGGTGAAGCACCTACCATTTTGCAGATGAGGCATCCTGTCGCACATACCCGGTTATCTTTGCAGTACTCGCACTCAGGGATCCTATCATCGTCAGGCATTTCCTATGTTCATAAGTCAAAGATTAAAAATCAATGGCAAATAACAGGAACTCAACACATGATCATTATTATTCATCGCGGATTGACTGTCGGTATGTCGAGTCTTTCCTTGAAAACTCTCATCTCACGTGGTGTATATGGTGGCACTCCCTCTCTGATATACTCGACCGTCGGTGATGGTCGCTCCTCCCTTCATTCTCGGGTGCATTACACCAAAATGTCTAGCACACGGGATCGAAGGAGAAGTGACCCCCACGACAACAGTCGGGATTCTTCCTCTCTGACATTTGCGACCATCAGTGATGGTCGCTCCTCCGTTCATTCGAAAGTGCATTACATCAAAATGTCTACCACATTTGAATGAAGAAGAAGCGACCCCCACGACAACAGTCAGGATTCTTCCTCTCTCATATTTCGACAGTATATGGTGGACTCTCCCTCACAGATATTTCGACCGTTGGTGATGGTCGGTTTCCCACCTCCTCTCCTGCATTACCAAGGTATATCACGAGAAGAAGGAAAGGAAGCGACCCCCACGACAACAGTCGGTATTCTTCCTCTCTCATATTTCGATTGTATATGGTGGACTCTCCCTCACAGATATTTTGACCGTCGGTGATGGTCGCTTCCCCTCCTTCTCTCATGCATTACCAAGGTATATCACGAGAATAAGGAAAGAAAGCGACCCCCAAGACAACAGTCAGCATCCTTCCATCAAGAGCAGACTGAAGGTTACATAAGGACCCCAGATAGAATGATAGTCAACCCGTTACATATATCGAGTAATGACATAAAAATGACCTATGGGTTGCGAGAATGTCATTTAACTCCTGTTCCGTCAAATCAGGTCCACTCGATATTTCCTACTTTATAGCACAAGTCATGCTGAAATCCACGGAAAATTCCGGCATGACCTTCGCTAAAACAGGATATATCGACCACCTAAAATTTGCCAGAACGGAAATTAATCAACATTCCGGCAAAACATAGGCCACTCGGAGGTGTTACCTGCAAAATGGATCCATGCATCCATTTTGTCGGATTTTTTCATAATCAATAATGAAACAAAAGTGCAACAATCAATAATGCATCCATTCTAGCAAACATACATACATCTACATATATATTAAATAAAACTAAACCAAAAACTAAACAGAGAGGAGAGGGAGGTGCCCACGGTGGCGGGGCAGGACCGAGCAGGAGAGGGAGATGCGACACGAGAAATCATGCATAGTCCACCGATTGAAAAATTATATCATCAAGATAACTGGCAACAACAATTTTATATTCCATTACTATTTTTCTATTTATAATTTTCTATTCTATTACTTTTTTTACTTCAAATTTTCTATTTTACTACCATTCATAAAAATTGTATTAGCAACGCCATCTCCATCACAACCTCTATATATACTACAAATGGTCTTTCATCTGCGTGCGGGTTCCGCGTGCGACTTTGGACTTTGGGCGACGGCGAGAGGAGAGGAGAGGACGCTTTCCTTGGTTGGTCGTTGTTGGTGATTGCTCTCTTGACAACGTTGCCAATTTTCCTCCTCTGGATCTCCGTCCGCGTCTGTGGCGGCTAAGACGCTCACCTTCGTCTCCGTCAAATCCACCCTCCTCTAAGACAAGATCAGCTTTAGTCAGAGTCTTGGAAGCAAGATCAGCTTTGACAATTTCAGTGCTCGGGATAATATCGATGCCTGCCAACACATGATCATGAATATGCTCAGATCCAAAATCATTACATTATGAACAAACACATGGAGTGGATACTCTTGCAGACATGTATTGCTTTGGGTATTTTGTCAAGCTTAATTTAAGCTGGGAAACAAATAAGTTCCAATACCTTTTTAGAGCTACCCCATACATCTATAAAATGTGATGAACTAATTACGACATAAATATTCAGCGGATAAATGAGACTTTTCGATACCACAAGCTAAGCGCTCCAAAACAGAACGTCGAAAGAATAAGATTAATGATTTAAGGTTGCTCTTTTCCCCCAATCTTAAACAATATGTCGCCAATCTAGTGGTGTAAAACTTAGCAATCTTGACATCATCTTCTTCTAGAGTACTATATCTCTTGCTAGTTCCTTATGGATTTGTCGGAGGAGAAGAAGGACCTCTTCTCTTCATCTATACCAAGAGCAACCACAGACCCAACACTCAAGCACAGGTACCCCCTGATTCATCCTCACCAAATCTTAATCTATTGTATTGTTACCCTGGGACAGGAATCAAGAGGTGCATACATATATCATTCGTAATTAGGATGACCATACATCTGTTGATACGTTCCATGCTTTGCCTTGTCATGTCTAGTAATATGATGCTTAGATGAAGTTGCAATAAGATATGTAGGTAGCATGAGAAGGAGATTTGTCCTCCCTCTGGTCTGGTGTTATTCTTTTGCTTTGCTTTGCTTTATTGATTGACATGATACTGTTAATCTCTAGCACTATAGGGACAACATATTTAGTCTTGGTCCCTTTTGTTTGGTTCCAGTGAGCTGTGCAGAGTCTAATGATTATGATTTTTAGCTTGTTTACTCAAAGAGTTGAGTGTAGTTAATGGAATTGTCAAAGTTGTGTTTGTGTCTTGAGGAATGCTAACTAGTATGGTATGTTGCAGACTCATTTCCAAGATGTTTGAACCTTTTGAAATGAAGCTATATCTTTGTTGGAAATGAAGTTTTTTAGGGCAGCAAAGAAGGGTAACGGAAACCACACTGGGTTTGTTGGAGAGCTATGACTCAAAGAAGTGTGGTGGTTTTGGTTTCAGGGACATCAAACTATTTAACCTAGCTTTATTAGCTTGGCAGTCATGGTGCCTCCAAAAAGTACCAGACTCTCTGTGCGCACATCTTCTTAAATCTATTTATTACCCAAACAATGATATTCTCAATGCTGAGCTGGGTTCACAGACGTATCAAGTATCGAGATGGCATGGATGTTCAGGATGGCTCATCGGCGAGGTCTCCCTAGGGGGGCCATCATGTAGGAGATGGAGTGGAGAGGAGGTCTCCCTGCTGATCCAGGAATCACAGTTGAGATGGGGGCTGGACCCTGTAATGTCAGGCTGGCACACCACCGATCTCGCCCGATGGACGCATCGATGGAGTAGAGGATGGGGCTGTCGGACTATAATAGCATGAACAATAAAAAATATAGATATGTTGGAGACTTATCAACGCTCGGTAAATATTGTGCCACTTCTTTATTTTTCCTTCTTTTTGTGTTTTTGTCTGGCACTCTCTTTTTGTGTCTGATATTTCATATCTTGTTATGACTAAAGTTTCAAAATGCCATGACTTTTGATGACTTGTGTTCTGGGCTAGATTTTTTCAAATCTCAACTTCTAAGCACTGTAAAGTAAAAAAACATGAGAATGGGGACCTTCCATAACACGGAGAACCATTTGTATAGGATGTCTCTGCACCAGTGTTAGGATCTCCCAGTGACCATGGCCTGCATGCCTACATTCTAGGGGAGTCAGTTCTCTCTCCCTCGACATATATGTTTGATCTTTGTAAGAGAAATCATCAAGGAAAGAATTATTCTCTCCAACTTGCAAGGCCATCAACTACTCTCAAACAACATACTTGAGCAAACAATTGTATTCATTGATGACAATCAGGGTGTGCTATAGCGCTGAACTCTACAGACTAAACCTCCCCAAGATTGGGCCGCTCTGTGAATACATAATGGACTTGTTATCTGCTTTAGAAGAGCATCGGATGAAGTGGAATAGAAGAACAACTAATAGGGCTGATCGCATCTTGGCAAGGGAAGGTTGCCTGGATAATTTGTGTAAAACTTGGTTTCATGTTTTTCCTCCTTGTATCTCTGACATTGTGGCTGCTGAGGCTGTGGACTATTTACTAAAGGCATGATTTGAATTCACTTAACGTAGATTAGCATAGGTGTTCTTCAACTAATGAGAATGTGATCCTGAAGCCTTTGGAGTATCTTTTTGATAGGCGCCTCTATTTGTATGGAAAATTTGCTACTGAAAGTCCCACAAAGTGTCCCCTTCCTCCACTCTGGAAGAAAAAAATTGAGTTGGATGTGGAGCGTGGTTGTACCGAAATTTTGGCACATATATAAGAAAGCGGGATCCAAATTTGGTGCGTGGTACAGTTTTTTTTTCATCAAGCAACCATACCCTAGTCGGCGAGCCGGCATGAGAAGCGATAGCAGTCATGGAAGGAAGGGCGTATTAGCATCGGCTAGCCATGGCGATGAATAACAACACTTTCTACTGCCATCAAAGACCCGAAGTTTCAGAGCAGAACATGGTTTGCAACATGTGAGATCAGCCACTACAGGAGAACGAAGAAGATGGACACATGTTCTCTTGTCCAGTTGGTGATTCAGGATAGTCTAAATAACTTTGTGGACTTGGAGTAGTATGATGTTCCTGCGATCATGGTTGGAGCTGTAATTGACGACTTAATTAGCCCAGACTTTTCGTACCAATGCAAACATACCTAAGCCCAGAGATCCTCTTCACGCCGTCTCGCGAACCGACAGCTTTGTGATCCCAGGATGTGACCTCGCAGACCATCCCCTCTGTTTTTCCCCTCCTCCAGCTACTGCTCCTGGTGCCGTCGTACTCTTATAAGAAGGCCACGCTGAAATTTCAGACCGAAAAGTCATGTTTAACATGCCCAAATATGGTCATTGGCTACACTCTGGGTACAGCAACCAGCAACAAGACTTGCTTATAGAGAAAACCAAACAGAACATACAGCAAAA
The DNA here is from genome assembly GCA_011799875.1 of Thinopyrum elongatum. Classification (NCBI taxonomy): domain Eukaryota; kingdom Viridiplantae; phylum Streptophyta; class Magnoliopsida; order Poales; family Poaceae; genus Thinopyrum; species Thinopyrum elongatum. The sequence continues at coordinate 11,147,097 of CM022300.1, read as the reverse complement.
CAAAGTCACTAGAAGACCAACCAACCAGGTATAGGTTTTACACCCAGCCCGTAGGCGAGACACACATCCACGACACACTAGAATATGGACTTCACACTGACATCAACACACGACAACAGTTCCCGTTCACAGGGTTACGAGCCCAAAGTTCTGACGCGAGAATATTCATCTAAGTTTTACGCGCACCCTTTAGTGCTAGACACCCTTTGAAAACGGCTACATCTTCGGAGACACATGGAACGCATAATACAAGGGGTTGCATGGGGCCACGCTCTTTCCCCATCACTTGCCGCTACTTAAGAGTTAGGACCACATGCCGCGATCTGCTCTTCGAGCTGCATCAAAAGATGAATAATAGGTCAATGATTAAGAAAAGTACTTTCCGAAAAATGATTAAGATAGGTCTATGGCACATAATGGTTCTCAAGTCACGTGGTTTCACTAATCAGCCATATTCCAAGTTAGCTAGTTTCTTATTTGGGCATTTGGCGAAGCTTATTTAAGCTGCGAAACAAAGAATTTCTACCACTTTTTTTGAGCTACCCTATGCATCTACCAAACATGATGACAAAATTACCACATAATCATTTAATGGCTAAATGAGACTTTTCAGTACCTCAAACTAAGTGCTCCAAATCTAAATGTCAAAAGAATTAGATTAAAGATATTGTTCCCTTTTCTCTATCTTAATATGACTAATCTATGTGTTATGAAACTAGTGGGAAGTTGGTATCAAAATCCAACATTAGGCACATAAGGTGCTACCTGCATCATGACCTCCAACTCATGTCGCACAATATAGAACTCATTCCTAACAAGATCCAATGACACGAGACACCTGAAATAATGCAAAAATACCACATTGTCAAATTCTGAACAGGTCAACAGAACTCAGATGAAATGGTTCAAAAATTGTAACCCTATATTTCAAAAAAGAAAAATCTCTAGCGATATAAGAATTTAGTTGTGCTATAAACAGAAGTCTAGAGCCAATAAATTACAAGAGAAGCATCAAAGGGTAGCATATTCAGATAATGAATCGAGTAATATCAACAACGTGATTGCAGATGAAGTGAAAAAGCAAATCAGGTTACTTCTTAACAACGTTAGATTGGTATGAGCTGAAAATAACGACAGAAAAGACAACATGAGCTGGCAGGTTTACATAGAGACATTGAAAACAGTGTTGCGAATAATTATTGTGTAACATATGTAATAAGCTATTGAGTTCTGACCCTTGTATGTATTTTATGGCATAGAAATTGCCGAACTGCATGCAGGCGAGGTTCACTTGCTGTGCACCAACACTGAAACATGCAAAAAAATGCAGATCAGGAAATTAGGAACTTGTCAAACTTAGTATAAATTGAGACGTCAACTCAATAATATTCTCAAGGAGCCATTTCCTATCATGATTGTCAACTCCATAAATTGTTTGATGAACCAGAAAAAAAAACACCATTGCCGTTATGTGCAATAGCAGATCAGTAGTACCAGAAATATTTACAAAGCGACAAAGTTTTTCTTGCCGAACCATGAAATTGTCATGAATACCGACAATTCCGCTACACGTGACACAACTAAAATGAGGTCTTCTAATTTTCGATATACAACACCCAAATGACGTCCACGACGTACACACCTTGCGCCTGACAAATCTGAATAGAAACAACAATGTTCCAATGGAGAAACAGAAAAAATGGCCATTGGCTTACGTAGAATTGCAGATCATTAATACCGGCCATGCTTATGAAACGACAATTTTTTCATTCTCGGACTAGAATAATGGCATTGCCCGATGAACAAACACGATAGTAGAACAAACGTTTGCAAAACGACAAAAATTCCCCTTGCCAAGCTATACGATTAGATTAACATTGGGAAGAATACCAACAATTTCGTTACACAATATATGACTAAACTCAGCTCTTCTACCTATGGCTATACGATGCCTGTAAAATGACACGAACCTCAATTGTGCGGCCGTGTCGTGAGGTACACACCCTGTGCCGACACATCCAAATAAAAAACAACGTCGATGCCATGGACAAACTTGAAAAAACACAATTAGAGATACATAGAATAACAGATCATTAAAACCAGAAAAACCACCATTAGTAATACACAGAATAGCAGATCATTAATACCAGGAATATTCGGAAAACAACAGCAATTTATTCTCATCATAACATTGATATTAATCGGGATACCGGTAACTCGGTTACACTAAACGCAACTAAACTCGATTCTTACGCCTATGGGGCAGTGCAACCGACAAATAAGAATCCTTTGCCCAGCATAATAAACAGATCTGAATCGCATGGCATTGACGCAGCGGGCAAACAAACATAGAGTTAAAAATAAGCAGGTGGAAGAGAGAGAATGGGTTTATGATGGTCGTCACCTGGAGGTGCACCGCATGAGCTGCTGCGTCAGGGCTTCCACCTCGTCAAAGTCCACTTCGGGCTCCTCCCTGTGATTTCCAGAGCAGATAATTAAGATGACTCAGTACCAGAGACAGAGAGCAGAGGGAGAGATGATAATAGAGGGCGTGGGGGCGGACATCAGGGTGTCGATGTCGTCGATGATCTCAGAGGCGTTGTAGATGAAGAGGCGGGAGACCTCGGCGGCGGTGCCCTCGTCCCGCAGCTCCTCAAACGTGTCCTCGTCCACCACACCCTGGATCGACGTCGACCATGCCAAGGCAAAGGCAAAGGCCAAGTTAGTCGGCCAGCCAGGCCAAAATCCACAACCACATGACTAAAGGGGAGGGGAAGGGCCTCACATCGGTGTACATGCCGGCGATATGGGCGTTGAGCTGCGCCCTCAGTGCTGCGGCTGCCATGGCAAGGCGAGGAGAGGTCCGGCGGTCCGGGGGACTGAGCGGTGGAGACGGGGGAATTCGGCTGCGGAGTGAATGAGGACGGGAGGAGGAGCGGAGGTTGTATAGCTGGCCTCACGAGGGTCTCTCACGTAGGCGTTTGGCAGCGAGTGCTGTACTAGCTGTACTGTGTCGTCGGCCGGGCGCCATTAGTTAGCTTGGAAACGGCCCGCGTGCGTAACGTGCGATGCATGCATGCATGGTGCCACCGGTTGTGTGTCCACGTGTTCATGGAAGTGAGCGTCTGTTTCAACTTTAGTCTCTTTTGCTTTTAAAAACAACTTTAGTCCCTCACAACGTTTATAGGGACGAATAGAAGACTATCCACTCTCCTCCGTCTCACTCAAGTGAATTGGTTTCAAGAGCATTCCGCCACTTTTTGTGACTTTCACAGTTTCACTTCAACCCGATTCACCGCCTACGTGCCCTTTACGCCCAGTCATTCAAAAGAACACTTGCCCCCCACCCCCCGTCTTAGCGCGGCTGCTGGCATGGAGTTAGCCGGGGCTTCTTCCTCGAGTTATGTCATGATTGCGCACTCGAAGTAAGAGCTTTACAAGCAGCATTGACCTTCTTCACTCACGCGATATTGCTGGATCGGGCATTCGCCCATTGTCCAAGATTCCCCACTGTTGCCCCCCATGGGAGTCTGGGCCGTGTCTTAGTCCCGGTGTGGCTAATCATCCAAAAAGACCAGCTAAGCATCGTTGGCTTGGCCAGCCTTTACCTGACCAACTAACTAATACTACGAAAGCTCATCAAACAGCGCTATAGGGACAACATATTTAGTCTTGGTCCCTTTTGTTTGGTTCCAGTGATCTGTGCAGAGTCTAATGATTATGATTTTTAGCTTGTTTACTCAAACAGTTGAGTGTAGTTAATGGAATCGCCAAAGTTGTGTTTGTGTCTTGAGCAATGCTAACTAGTATGGTATGTTGCAGACTCATTTCCAAGATGTTTGAACCTTTCGAAATGAACCTATATCTTTGTTGGAAATGAAGTTTTTTTAGGGCAGCAAAGAACGGTAACGGAAACCACACTGGGTTTGTTGGAGAGCTATGACTCAGACAAAGAAGTGTGGAGGTTTTGGTTTGAGGGACATCAAGCTATTTAACCTAGCTTTATTAGCTCGGCAGTCATGGTGCCTCCAAAAAGTACCAGACTCTCTGTGCGCACATGTTCTTAAATTTATTTTTTAACCAAACAATGATATTCTCAATGCTGAGCTGGGTTCACATACGTATCAAGTGTCGAGATGGCATGGATGTTCAGGATGGCTCACCAGCGAGGTCTCCCTAGGGGGGCCATCATGTAGGAGATGGAGTGGAGAGGAGGTTCTCCCTTCTGATCCAGGAATCACAGTTGAGATGGCGGACTGGACCCTGTAATGTCAGGATGGCACACCACCGATCTCGCCCGGTGGACGCATCGATGGAGTAGAGGATGGGGCTGCGGGCTATAATAGCATGGAACAATAAAAAAATATAGATATGTTGGAGACGTATCAACGCTCGGTAAATATTGTGCCACTTCTTTATTTTTTCTTCTTTTTATGTTTTTGTCTGGCACTCTCTTTTTGTGTCTGATATTTCATATCTTGTTATGACTAAAGTTTCAAAATGCCATGACTTTTGATGACTTATGTTCTGGGCTAGATTTTTTCAAATCTCAACTTCTAAGCACTGTAAAGTAAAAAAAAAACATGAGAACAGGGACCTTCCATAACACGGAGAACCGTTTGTATAGGACGTCTCTGCACCAATGTTAGGATCTCCTAGTGCCCATGGCCTGCATGCCTAGATTCCAAGGGAGTCAGTTCTCTCTCCCTCGACATATATGTTTCATCTTTGTAAGAGAAATCATCAAGGAAAGAATTATTCTCTCCAACTTGCAAGGCCATCAACTACTCACAAACAACATACTTGAATAAACAATTGTATTCATTGATGACAATCAGGGTGTGCTATAGCGCTGAACTCTGCAGACTAAACCTCCCCAAGATTGGGCCTCTCTGTGAATACATAATGGACTTGTTATCTGCTTTAGAAGAGCATCGGATGAAGTGGAATAGAAGAACAACTAATAGGGCTGATCGCATCTTGGCAAGGGATGGTTGCCTGGATAATCTACGTTGCGCGGATACTTCAGAAAGCGCGTGTATCCTGCCGGATACTGCCCCGATACTCGGATACTGCCCCGATACGTATCCCGTAAGTATCCCTCGATTTTTTGATTTTTAAAAAAGAAAATAATGTTTGATACTCCTAGGATACTTCTGCGATATGTTTTGGATACCTGAAACCCCTCGTTTGATGTGAAATCCCCTCAGTAGTAAAGGCACACCTTTTGAAGATTCCCAGCATGAGTGTGAGTTCATATCAAAACATGTCTGCCAATGTTCTAGTTCAATTGAAAGGTGAGCAAGAGAGAGTCGATGCACTGATTGGAATAGGAAACCTAGGGAAATCCCACTGCCAATTAATGGAAGTGGACCAAGTGTAAGAAAAGAAAGGGGGTAATCCTATTGAGTCATGCTTTGACCTAGAAGATCCTTATTTTTTCATATTTTTAATAATTAATATATGTAAATATAAACGTATCCCCGTATCCATGTTTTTGGAAAATTGACGTATCGGGTGTATCCCCGTATCCAAGTATATGTGCAACGTAGTGGATAATTGGTGTAAAACTTGGTTTCATGTTTTTCCTCTTTGTATTTCTGACGTTGTGGCTGCTAAGGCTGTGGACTAGTTAATAAAGGCATGATTTGAATTCACTTAACATAGATTAGCATAGGTGTTCTTCAGCTAATGAGAATGTGATCCTGAAGCCTTTGGAGTATCTTTTTGATAGACGCCTCTATCTGTATGGAAAATTTGCTACTGAAAGTCCCACAAAGTGTCCCCTTCCTCCACTCTGGAAGAAAAAAATAGACTTGGATGTGGAGCGTGGTTGTACCGAAATTTTGGCACATTTATAAGAAAGTCGGATCCAAATTTGGTGCATGGTAGAGTTTTTTTTTCATCAACCAACCATACCCTAGTCGGCGAGCCGGCATGAGAAGCGATAGCAGTCATGGAAGGGAGGGCGTACGAGCATCGGCTAGCCATGGCGATGAATAACAACACTTTCTACTGCCATCAAAGACCCGAAGTTTCAGAGCAGAACATGGTTTGCAACATCGACAGCTTTGTGATCCTTGGATGTGACCTCGCAGACCATCCCCTCTGTTTTTCCCCTCCTCCGGCTACTGCTCGTGGTGCCGTCGTACTCTTAGAAGAAGGCCACGCTGAAATTTCAGACCGAAAAGAAAGTTTAACATGCCCAAATATGGTGATTAGCTACACTCTAGGTACAGCAACCAAGAACAAAACTTGCTTATAGAGAAAACCAAACAGAACATACAGCAAAACAAAGTCACTATAAGACCAACCAACCAGGTATAGGTTTTACACACAGCCCGTAGGCGGGGCGGCAACACATCCACGACACATTAGAATATGGACTTCACACTGACATCAACACACGACAACAGTTCTCGTTCACAGGGTTACGAGCCCAAAGTTCTGACGCGAGAATATTCATCTAAGTTTTACGCGCACCCTTTAGTGCTAGACACCCTTTGAAAACCGCTACATCTTCGGAGACACATGGAATGCATAATGCAAGGGATTGCATGGGGCCACACTCTTTCCCCTTCACTTGCCGCTACTTAAGAGTTAGGACCACATGCCGTGATCTGCTCTTCGAGCTGCATCAAAAGATGAATAATAGGTCAATGATTAAGAAAAGTACCTTCTGAGAAATGATTGAGATAAGTCTATGGCACATAATGGTGCTCAAGTCACATGGTTTCACTAATCAGCCCTGTTACAAGTTAGCTAGTTTCTTATTTGGGCATTTGGCGAAGCTTAATTTAAGCTGGGAAACAAATAATTTCTACCACTTTTTTTGAGCTACCCTGTGCATCTACCAAACATGATGAAAAAATTACCACATAATCATTTAACGGCTAAATAAGACTTTTCGGTACCTCAAACTAAGTGCGTTGTAGATCAGGGTGTCGATCTCGTCGATGATATCCGAGGCGTTGTAGATGAAGAGACGGGAGACCTCGGCGGCGGTGCCCTCGTCCCGCAGCTCCTCGAACGTGTCCTCGTCCACCACACCCTGGATCAACGTCGACCATGCCAAGGCAAAGGTAAAGGCAAGTTAGTCGGCCAGCCAGGCCAAAATCCACAACCACACGACTAGAGGGGAGGGGAAGGGCCTCACATCGGTGTACATGCCGGCGATATGGGCGTTGAGCTGCGCCCTCAGTGCTGCTGCTGCCACGGCAAGGCGAGGAGAGGTCCGGCGGTCCAGGGGACTGAGCAGTGGAGACGGGGGGAATTCGGCTGCGGATGCGGAGTGAACGAGGACGGGAGGAGGAGCGGAGGTTGTATAGCTGGGCTCAAGAGGGTCGCTCACGTAGGCGTTTGGCAGCGAGTGCTCTACTAGCTGTACAGCGTCGTCGGCCTGGCGCCATTAGTTAGCTTAGAAACGGCCCGCGTGCGTACTGCGTGCGATGCATGCATGCATGGAGCCACCGGTTGTGTGTCCACGTGTTCATGGAAGTGAGCGTCTGTTTCAACTTTAGTCTCTTTTCCTTTAAAAAAAACTTTAGTCCCTCGCAATATTTATAGGGACGAATAGAAGACCATCCACTCTCCTCTGTCTCACTCACTCAAGTGAATTGGTTTCGAGAGCATTCCGCCACTTTTTGTGACTTTCACAGTTTCACTTTCAACCCGATTCACAACCTACCTGCCCTTTACGCCCAGTCTTTCCAAAGAATACTTGCCCCCCAACACCTGTCTTAGCGCGGCGGCTGGCACGGAGTTAGCCGGAGTTTCTTCCTCGAGTTCTGTCATGATCGCACCCTCGAAGTAAGAGATTTACAAGCAGCATTGACTTTCTTCACTCAAGCGATATTGCTGGATCGGGCTTTCGCCCATTGTCCAAGATTCCCCACTGCTGCCCCCCATGGGAGTCCGGGCCGTGTCTCAGTTCCGGTGAGGCTAATCATCCAAAAAGACCAGCTAAGCATCATTGGCTTGGCCAGCCTTTACCTGACCAACTAACTAATACTACGCAGGCTCATCAAACAGCGCTTTAAGCTTTCTTCAGGATTCGGCCCGAACTATTCGGCAGATTCCCACGCATTACGCATCTGTTCGCCACTTTATTCTCAACTATTCCGATTAATTCCAGCAAACGGAGGCCGGTAGGTCAAAGCCGTAGCGCACGCCCTGTAGTTTTGAAGCAAGGTGAGACAACTTTCGCTATGGGGTGACCAAACAAAACATGGCGGTCAACCCCTAGGGATAAAGCATGATTCACGAGTTTGTGAGTTTCAACATTCAAGCTCCTAAATTCATGGCTAATGATACAATTAGTAAAACTTGCCGCCCAATCTATGATCTCATGTATGATTGCTCCATAGAAAGTTGCGCTCTTCTGATGTATATCTGCAATGACCACCTTGCACTCAAGCCACATGAATCTTCCTCTCATAGAGACTATCAGCAAGTGCAAGGGCCACCCTGATTGTTGAAGATTCGACGGTAGCAAGAATTGATATATGTGGGAGCACAATGGCCGGCACACCCAGAACATTACCTGCTTGATCTCTGCATATAGCTCCCATTGCGCCTCGAGTGCCGCCTGGTCCAACCGCCGCATCCACATTGACCTTCAACGTATCATCTCGAGGAGCGATACATTGATTTGGCCTAATCACGGGTGCTCCTGGAACTGGACTTCGAGTGCTTTTGGTAGCTCTCATCTCAGTTAAGTAACTCTGCACAAAAGCCTGAAAAGGGAAAGGGCTTTTATATATCTCCTCATGTCAAGCTTTGTGCCGAGCTCCCCATATCGTCCGCAAAAGTGATCGTAAACGTGATGAAATCCTCATGCGATAACACCTCATGCATGGTGAATAGCCATTGTTTGGCATCATCATTTACATTCAGACTCAATCGCTCGACAATTTGCTCGTATGATATTGCCCGCGTGCTCCTTGAAACCAAGCAATTTAGCAGGGCGTGCCTGCACGTATCCGTAGACCAGCACAAACAATAAGCACTCATCGTCGACATGTTTCTATGATGAAGATGGACACTGTGAGTATTGTGCTAATCTCCACATGAACACCTTGTTTTTTTAGGGGAGTTTTATATGCCATAAGTCTGTCCATCCTTGACAATCAGCCTCTGAGTTTGATCGGCCGCCCTGCTCATACAACCATGATTCTCTGCTGATCTTGGTTCACTGTATCATCTTGTAAGCGGAATGGACAGTGAACATACCCCTTCTATCTTCACTCCAAGCCCAAAAATCAGATATTTGTCTCGTTCAAAGAGGGATCATCAATATAGTCTCGACATCAATGGGAATAAGTATCGATTGAATAAGTTGCTCATCCCTTGACGACACAGTGTGATCAGTGTGTTCAGCGACCATTGTCAGCGGCTGCGGTATTTGTGAAGTTATCGGCCTCTTTATATGCTCTCTAGATATCCAGTTGTTGTTCCAAATACTAGGGGATTGTCCGTCTCCTATTCTCATTATCAAACCCTGAGTCATTATGTCTTTCTGATAACCCACAAGAATAGGGGACCGCAATAGTTTTGGAGGGTAGAGTATTCAACCAAAGTTTATTGATTCGACACAAGGGGAGCCAAATAATATTTGCAAGTATTAGCAGCTGAGTTGTCAATTCAACCACACCTGGAGATTAATTATCTGCAGCAAAGTGATCAGTAGCAAAGTAGTGTGATAGTTTTGATGGTAGTAGCAACAGCAATAGTAACAGTAATAGTGATAGCAATGATTTTGTAGCAAGTGTAACAGTAACACAAGCAGTAGTAACTTAGTAAGAACAATATAAGAGAAATTCGTAGGCATTGGATCGGTGAATTCGTTGGATGATATTCGTCATATAACAGTCATAACCTAGGGCGATACGACACTAGCTCCAGTTCATAAATGTAATGTAGGCATGTATTTCGTAAATAGTCATACGTGCTTATGGAAAGAACTTGTATTACATCTTTTGTCCTACCCTCCCGTGGCAGCGGGGTCCAATTGGAAACTAAGCGATATTAAGGCCTCCTTTTAATAGAGAACCGGAACAAAGCATTAACACATAGTGAATACATGAACTAGTCAAACTACGGTCATCACCGGAAAGTATCCCGACTACTGTCACTCTGGGGTTTGCGGATCATAACACGTAATAGGTGAATATAACTTGCAAGATCGGATCTAGAACATAGATATAATGGTGATAACATAAACGGTTCAGATCTGAAATCATGGCACCCGGGACCAAAGTGACAAGCATTAAGCATGGCAAAGTCATATCAACATCAATCTCAGAACAAAGTGGATACTAGGGGTCAAGCCCTAACTAAACTAAGTCAATTACATGATGAATCTCATTCAACTCCTCACCGATCAGCGAGCCTATGAAAGAATTGCTCACTACCGGTGGGGAGCATCATGGAATTGGCGATGGAGAAGGGTTGGTGATGACAAAAATCAAAGATCCTCCTCTCCGGAGCCCCAAACGGACTCCAGATCTGGGCTCCCGATGAAGAACCGAAGGTGGCGGCGGCTCCATCTCGCGAAACACAGATAATTCTTTCTCCCTTATTTTTCTCTCCAAATATAGGTATTTAAGAAGTCGGAGATAGGGTCTGCGGGGCCACCAGGTGGGTACAACCCACCTGGGCGCGCCAGGAGGGGGGGCGCCCTGGTGGGTTGTGCTCACCCAGGGGCCCCCCTCCGGTGGTTCTTGGATCCAGTAATTCTCTTTTATTATATAAAAAAATTTCGCAAAGTTTTGTTCCAATCAGAGAACTTTTATTTCTGCACAAAAACAACACCATGGTACTTCTGCTGAAAACAGCGCCTGTCCGGGTTAGTTTCTTTCAAATCATGCAAATTAGAGTCCAAAACAAGAGGAAAAGCATTAGGAAAAGTAGATATGACGAAGACGTATCAACTCCCCCAAGCTTAAATCTTTGCTTGTCCTCAAGCAATTCAGTTAATAAACTGAAAGTGAAAAAGAAAAACTTTTACGAACTATTTTGCTCTTGTTTACATAAATAAGCTTAAGTAGCACCCACGTTTTCAGCCAAGATCATGACTAACCATGTCGACAATAACTCTTAAAAATTATATTAACTCATGTCAACGACATAATCAACTAGCGAGCAATAATAAAATATTTCAAATGGCAACACTTTGTCAAAACAACCATGATATAATATGACAATAGTGGTATCTCGCTAGCCCTTTCTAAGACTGCAAAACATAAATGCAGAGCACCTTCAAAGTTTAAGCAGCGACTAAACATTGTAATTCATGGTAGAAAAGATCCAGTCATGATGCACCCAATATTAGCTACACACAATGCATGAGGATGACAATAGTGCTCTCAGGATCTGGCGCTTATTTGAGAAGGTGATGACACAACATAAAAGTAAATGGATAGTCCCTTCGCAGAGGGAAGCAGTGATTTGCAATGGTGCTAGAGCTCAAATTTATAAAACAGAGGTAAATGAAATTTTGAGAAATGCACCCTTCTTATTTACTTCGCGGCCATTAGTTATCGGTATCTTCCATGCTAAGCACATTAGTGGCGGTTCTCAAGCGATAAAAGTAATGGTTTACCCCCACCCCCACCACCAACAAACACACTCCACGGCTAACTGAATCCACGGGTACCGTCCATACCAACATCAGCCCTGAGGGAGTTTTGTTTAATTATTTGCAATTTGATTTCGGGACTGGGAATCCCTATTACCGCCCCTCTCGCGCAAGGACGAGTGAATAAACACTCATCATGAGAATAACCCGCTTAGCATGGAAGATACTAACTACCACATGTCGCTCCATGAACAATCCAGGCACACAAAAAAGGATATTTATTTGAAGTTTTTAGAGGTGGCACATGCAAATTTACTTAGAACGGCAGGGTAATATCGCATACAGTTAGGTATGGTGGACTCATCTGGAATAACTTGGGTTTTAGGATTTTGATGCACAAGCAGTATTCCCGCTTAGTACAGGCGAAGGCTAGCAAATAGGTTGGGAAGCGGCCAGCTAGAGAGCGAAAATGGTCATGAACATGCATTATGCATAAGTAACATTGGATACTAGCATGAGTAGGATATGAACACCATGAACATAAATATCATAGAGGCTATGTTGGTTTTGATTCAACTACATGCATGAACATGTGCCAAGTCAAGCCACTCGAACATTCAGAGGAGGATAACATATCATCATACTACATCACAATCATTTTAACGCAATGTTGACATCCAAGATAAATCATTATCCACTCCTAGCTACTTAAGCATGGAATGAGAAACTATAATCTCTAATTGTCATTGCAAACATGTTTGATCATAATAGGCTGAATCATGTATACTAGGTTAAACATATTTACAAAAACAGAACAAGTTGAGTTCATACCCGTTTCTCCCTGCCACCGCCAGTTCATCAAATATCGTCATTATTGCCTTTCACTTGCACGACCGAACGGTTTGAAAATAATAAAAGTGCAAGAGTGCCGTGGACTAAGCTGGAATCTGCAAACATTTTATTCAAAGAAGAAGACAAGGTAATTTGGGCTCTTTGTTAGATCAACAATAATGCATATAAGAGCCACTTAACAATTTCATCGTGGTCTTCTCCTTGGTATGACTCAATAAACAGAAAAAAAAATTGAAAAACACACTGAAATATTTTTGGGGTTTTTAGTTTTTCTAGAAGAAAGCAAATTAGAGAAAGAAAAGCAAAAACGAGAAAACTATTTACATGGGAATGATCCCAACAAGTAAGAAGAAGAATTGAGAAATGTTTTTGGGTTTTCTTTTAATATTACCACTAATTTAACTAGGAAGAAAAACCGAAAAGAAGCAGGAAATATTTTTGTATTTTCTCAAAGTTTTTCAAACACACAAGAAGAAAGCGAGAAAATAAATCTAGCATGGATTATACAATAAAAAAGTGTGAACACAGACAACTGGAATGAAATATGTGAACAATGAATGTAGTGTCGGTGGAAATACGTACTCCCCCAAGCTTAGGCTTTTGGCCTAACTTGGTAATCACCGTCAGTAGCCTGCGTAGTGGTCGGAGTGATAGATCACGGAGGCTCTAGGTGTAGACGCCTCAGCCCGCCGAGCAGCCACAACCTCCGCATTATGCGCGCCGGCCTCGCTCTCCAGAACATAATATCTTCCCTTGTTGTGAGCATCAAAGAGAGCAGGCGCAGGCAAAAAGGTGTCCATAATGGACTTTTTATTAAACAGCAGGTTATATGTAAAATTATGGGCTTCACCACTAAGGAACCTATGGCATTTCATGGCGTCAAAGTCTAAGTACTGCGTTGGTAGGATAGGGTCATAAGGCCAAGGTGAAACACCCAGCTCCCTTGCTAAAAGTGTGGCATAAATGCCACCATGAAAATATCCACCACCAGCGTTGTGTTGCAACCTGCGTGCAACAATCGCTCCAAGTTTATAACATTTGTCACCGGTGAGAGCGGTGCGTATGAGGCTCAAGTCAGGAGCACAAAGTGTACTACAATCTTGTTTGACTACGATTCATTTTTCGTTAAAAGTGCAAAGTAATGAATTAAGGGAAAATGAATGCTCTTTATTCTACCTTGCGTCACTCCTCTAGTCTCACCGTAGCAAAGGCTAGTCACGAATAACTCAGACTCAGATCTTGGTGGTTCGTCAAGCGAACCCCAAAATGGAATTTTGCAGTAGTTAGAGAATGTTTCTAGTGGTAAAGTAAATGGATTGTCATAAAGTTTAAATGACACTCTAGACTCACAAGGATGCAATTTAAATTCTTTGGTAAATGAGTTAGTGAGGCTGAGATGTTGGTTGCACTTATCTTCAATGTAGGGACCAAGCTCGGCATTGTGAACATATTGCTCAAACTCTTCTTTAATACCTGCACGCACCATAAAATCGTTGCATGGCCATAGACATGATTTGGTAGCGGCATCTCGTATGGAATTTTCACTTGGTTCAACATAAGACCGACAGACTGATCCACTACTAGAGGACACCTCTGAGGACCTCCACCTCGAAGAACTCCTTCCAGAGAGGTTCATCATATTTGCGTACAATTTTCTGAAAATTTTTGGGTCACAAGATTCTTGTCAACAAAACTTCACAAGATTGATAGCAACTACTCATAGGGATGCATAGAGGCCATATCAAGCATTCAAATTACACTACTTAGAACTCTAAGAATTCAACATGCAAGCACATCTACAGCAGCACCAAGAGTAGCTAATTATTCAAAATATAAACCACTAAAGCAAAAACTAATTGGACCAATGGAGGAGTCACATATCAAGTAGCAATCCCCCAAAACAGTTTCGAAAACGGAGCTTCGAGCAAAGAGATCGAAATCCGCGGGTTTGAGAGTAAGAACACGAGAGAGAGAGAGAGAGAGAGAGAGAGAGAGAGAGAGAGCAATGGTGATTTTTTTCTGGAGGTAGGTGATGACATGGGCTAAAGAGATAAGTGAGGAGGCCCACGTGGGGACCACAACCCACCAGGGCGCGCCTAGGGCTGCTGGCGTGCCCAGGTGGGTTGTGCCTACCAGGTGCACCCACCCTCTGATGTTATTTACATAAAAAATTCAGAAATATTTATAAAAAAATCGTATTAAATTTTCAGGTCATTCTGAGAACTTTTATTTTTGGGTCATTTTTTTATTGCACGGGAAACTCAGAAAACAAATAAAACATGGCATTTTAGTTTATTTAACTAAGAAAAACACAAAATAAAAGTAAGGACAAAAGGTAGTGCCTACTAAATTCATCAACTTCATACCTCCCAAAAGTGATCCATTAATAAGGTTGATCATGTCTTATTAACAACCACCTTCGATTAGCATGACACCGAAGAACTTTCGTAAAACACTAAATTACCTCAACGGGGATATGCATGTCCCCAACAATAAGTATATCATATTTCTTTTTGGCAGTACGTAGAGGTATTTGAAAACTTCCAAGAGTGAGTGTCGAAGAATTTTCAATAACATTAATACCATTCACTTGGAATTGTTTCTTCGGAAAGTGCACCGTATGCTCATTACCATTGATATGAAAAGTGACCTTGCTTTTATTGCAATCAATAACAGCCCCTGCAGTATTCAAAAATGGTCTACCAAGGATAATCGAAATGTGGTCGTCCTCGGGCATCTCAAGTATAACAAAGTCTGTTAAGATAGTAACATTTGCAAAAACAACAGGCACATCCTCACAAATAACAATAGGTATGGCAGTTGATTTGTCAGCGATTTGCAAAGATAGTTAATGTTTGCATAATTCCTTACACCATGAGTGTATCGAGTTCCTTCGTACTTGCTTCGTGAACTTTGGGGTTTGTTAAACGTCATTCGTAACTGGGTGGCTATTACGCCGGCTTACGGGTTCACGGAAAAGTATGGCAAGTAACGAGATAGCTCAAGATTGGGATTTGCTCCTCCGGCGATGGAGAGATATTCTCGGGCCCTCTCGGTGTTACGGTATCCATCATCGTCTGGCCAGACACATTGTGATTTGATAACTGGGATGCCGGAACACGGAAACGAGAAAAGAGAACAAAACCGGTAACGAGGTAACTTGCTTAGTGGACAAATTGTTGATCCACGGGGATGCAATAAATCTCACCTCGGGTGTTTGTGACATATCGCGAAGCAATAGGAATAGCTCACGGCAACTCGAGGTTCACTCGAATATTCATTCGTGTGGGTATAGGGGTCAATATGGGTGTCCACGGCTCCGATGTTGATCACTGATCAGAAGGGGTTCCGGGTCATGTCTATACTTCACCAAACCTATAGGGTCACACGCTTAAGAGTCATCTATCTGCTGAATACTAGAGAGGGGGTATGAGAGAAAGTCACCGAAAAAGTTTCGGAGACAGCGCAAGAGTTCCGGAGAGGAGAACACCGAAAGAGTTTTGGTAAAACCGAAAAGTTGTTTCGGAATATATTATTAGGTCAAAAAGGGTTTCGACACAGCATGGAAATTTTTAGAAGGTGCCAGAATTGGTCTGGGAACTTCTGGGAATTTTCGGAGAAAAAAAAACCAGAAATGTTCCGGAGCTGCCTTAACCGCTGTTGTTTCTTTTCGCTGATAAAAACTACCAAACCGAAATGTTTCGGAACATGCCCAGAATAATTTTAGAGGGTGCCAGAAATGTTCTGGGACCTTCCGAAATTTTTTCAGAAAAACATTGGCGGAAAACATCTTGTCTCAGCGCAAGGGGACAAGATCCCATGAATCGGGGGTTGCTTGTTTGGTGGCTTTTTGTCTAGGGAGCACCCTTGTTTCAAGGGAGACATGTTGGTGGCTTGTTGGGGGCCCCCCCCATGGGAGGGTGCAAGGTTGTGGCCGGCCAAGGGGTGCCTCCTTGGTGTCCCCTTGGTGCCCTACTTGAGTTATCACTTTGCCCTTCCATGTGGGACATGTAGCATGGGTATTTTGGTATTTCCTCCACCACCCCAACCCTTGCCTTGGCCTATAAAAGGAGAAGTGGCTGCCATTCTCCTCATCCTTGGTTGCCATACACTTGCTATGCTTTGCTAGCTCTCTCTCTCCCTCCCACGAAAAGAGTTTTTCGTAGAGCCGAAAGGCTGTCTGGGTACCGGCAGGAACTAGTTCTGGACGGCGAAGCCCCGCCAAATAGTTGACACCGTATGTGTGCAACCCCATAGAGAGGTCGTAGTTTCGGTCCTTTTTGCCCGAGGGGCTGTTCGAGTGTCCTCCCAAAGGGCTGTCCAAGTCTTCGTTCGGGTTTTCGAGGGTCCTCCCGGAGGGATGTCCACGACATCTTCCGGGGGACTGTCCGACCGCCTCCCGAAGGGCTGTCCGACGACGGAGTACATCCTCGCGGTTGGGAGGTTGTAAATCCTAGCTGCAGTGATCTGCACCAATGATCTCCATCGACTCTTCTTCCGCTGCGCTTCGAGTCGGTACGGAACAGATCAAACCTTGTATGCAGTCTACATAGTGGTCCTGGGCGTGCTCGCTATACCAAAAAAAATTATTTTTTGTCGCGTTCCCCTACAGTGGCATCAAGAGCCGTGCTATGCGTAGATGCAGGTTACGATCTAGAATACATGGAGATGTATGGGTATTGCATAATATAATTTTGGAGTAGATGAGATCTATTGCTGAAAATTATTTATGCGGGTAGCAGATGAAATATGTTACCCGATGTTCTTGTTGCTTCCCTGGAATTTGCGTATTTCTGATCCTGAAACGGCATGGTGGAATTTTACAAAGTTCTGGCAATCCGTGATCCTGATTGATCAACGAAGTGCTATCAGCTCTTTGGGTTCCATCATAGTTAAAGGAAAGATGAAATTTCACAGATGAAAGGGCAATGCAGATATGATCTGCATGGGGGTCATACATATGACGAAGTTTAGTATGGGGCTCGAGATTTTATTATCTCGTGTTTCATACACCCTGGAAAGTTAATCTCGTGACTTGAATAATCATACTTGATGATAAACATTGGTAGCTGCGGTTTAAGTCAAAACCTTAGAAGCCACGTAAAATAAAATTTTGCATAAACCGATTAGAGGCGTCTAACTTGGTTTTGCAGGATGGTTTGCATTTGATGTGGTATAGCAAGTCTCATATTCAATTTGATTTTGTATGAGATGACTATATGATGTAATTAACATAACCTGCGTGTCATGATTCGGCATGATGGCTGGAGCCATATGATTGCACTTTAATGACCTGCGTGTCAACCTTAAGTAATGCATTTAATTTTATCCGCTATGGAGATAGCAATATTATCTGGTGCATCGACAAGGTGGTGGCAATCTTCGTGAAGGTGAACACCGACGCGAATGCCGAAAACGAAGAAATGAAAGACTTCTCTGTAAGAAAGGGCTATACCATATCATGTTAATTATGAATTGCCTGAGATGTTTATCCCTTTTGATGCACCCTTCTTGATTGCGCGGTAGTCGCCTTTTATTAGGGTGATCTCTCACTTAAAATATCAAAGTAGTTAGTGTTCACCCTAGTGTAGCACCGTCTGAAATTCGTATCTTTTCGGGGTGCGCCATGTACACATGAGCACGAACGAATCGAGAGGAATGAGGCGGGTGATGTCAGACCTCGCAGCAAGATCACTTGGTTGTCTTTGACGTTCAGGCAGGAGAGTCCTGAGCTCAGAACACGCCCATTGAAAGATGAATAAGAATCACATAGAGATGTGATCGGCAAGTTGGCCTACCGATTGAAATTCATGTCATCAGTGATGAACCCATCAATGGCATCGAATTGAAATGCGGATCTTGAATCACTGATAATCAATTATGAGAGATATTGATTTGAGTGGGAGTGCACTTTAGAATAAAAAATTTTATTCACTAGTGCAAATTTCATTATAAACAAAGTCTAAGTGAAACCTGTGTTTTCCATTGTAGATCAAATGGCTCGCAACACCGCGTTCAACTTAGGCCCAATGTTAGAGAGAGAGAAGTTAGCTGCGACTGGAAACAACTATGCGGACTGGGTCCGCAACCTGAGGATTGTCCTCTGGAGTGCTAAGAAATTGTATGTGCTTGAAATTGCTCTTCCAGCTAAACCGGTGGCAGATGCCCCAGAAGATTTACAAAATGTCTGGGCCACTAAGGATGATGATCACAACTTAGTGCAGTTCCTCATGCTAGCTTGCATGAGTGCAGAGCTTCAAAAACATTTTGAATTCCATAAACCCCGTGATATGATCCGGGAATTGGATGCTCTGTACAAGGAAACCCCGTGATATGATCCGGGAATTTAAGGCTTTGATGGATTGCAAGATGGCTGAGGGTAGTTCAGTTGGCGAACACGTGGTCAAAATGATTGGCTATTCTGAAAGGCTTAAAACCCTGGAATTTCCACTTCCACCTGGCCATATGATGGACATGTTGCTTTCTTCACTCCCCCCTCCCCCCGTCTTACGACAGTTTTGTCTTGAACTACAACATGAGTGGGATGGAGAAGGAACCGGAAGAGGTGCTCGCCATGCTGAAAACTGCAGAAGGAGGATTGCGGAAAAATCGCAAGGAAGTGTTGCTTGTGAATAAAACCGCCAGTTTCAAAAAGAAGAAAGGCAAGCCAAAGATGGGCAAGGGCGCCGGTAAGACCGGCTCCCAAAGCAACTCTAAGGGTGGAGCCAAGAAAAACTGAGTGCTTCTACTGCAAGGGCACAGGACACTGGAAGAGAAACTGTAAGAAGTATCTGGAAGATAAGAAGTCCGGGAAAACCGGAAAAGGTATAATTGTTATACAAGTTAATGTCATCGGCGTTTTGCTTTCTAGCGAAAATTCTAAGTCTTGGGTATTTGATACCGGATCGGTTGCTCACATTTGCAACTCGATACAGGGGCTTCAGAAGGTGCGCAAGCTGGCAAAGAATGAAGTCATGATGCGCGTCGGGAACGGCACTGGGATCGCCGCTCAAGCCGTCGGCATTATGCCTCTACGTCTCCCTTCAGGATTTATCTTAGAACTAAGTAACTGTTATTTTGTTCCACTATTGTGTAGAAACATTATCTCCGAATCATGTTTAGTACACGATGGGTATTCGTACAATTCTGAGAACAATGGTTGTTCACTTTATTGTAAGGATATGTTTTATGGATTCGCACCCATTGTTGGGGGCCTATTCATACTAAATCTTGAATGTGGAAATGTTGTCTTTAACATGAACGCTAAACGCCTTAAGAAGGCTGATACCACCACCACTTTCATGTGGCACTGTCGGCTTCGCCACATCGGAAAGAAATGCATGCAAAGACTCCATAAAGATGAAGTTTTACCGTCCTTTGATTTTGAATCATTTGACACATGTGAAGCTTGCTTGATGGGGAAAATGACCAAGACGCTGTTCACGGGTCATCCTGAACAGGCGGATGAATTATTGGAAATAATACATAGTGATGTATGTGGTCCAATGAACACAGCCGCACGGGGTGGGTATTTCTACTTCGTGACTTTTACTGATGATTTAAGTCGGTATGGCTATATCTACTTAATGAAGCATAAGTCGGATACCTTTGAAAAGTTCAAAGAATTTCAGAAAGAGGTAGAAAATCATTGTAACAAAAAGATTAAGTTTCTGCGGTCCGATCACGGAGGCGAATATCTTAGTCATGAGTTTGGCCAACATCTGAGTGATCGTGGAATCGTTTCACAACTTACGCCTCCCGGAACTCCACAGAGAAATGGAGTATCGGAACAATGTAACCGAACCTTGTTGGACATGGTAAGGTCGATGATGTCTCTTACAAATCTTCCGATATCTTTTTGGGGTCACGCACTAGAAACTGCCGCTCACACACTTAACAGAGCACCGTCTAAGTCAGTTGAGACGACACCATATGAGTTATGGAACGGGAAGAAACCTGGTTTGTCGCATCTCAGGATTTGGGGTTGTGAGGTATACATAAAACATTTACAACCTACCAAACTTGATCCCAGATCAGACAAATGTTACTTTGTAGGTTATCCCAAGGAAACAATTGGGTATTCCTTCTACCACCCATCCGATAACAAAGTGTTTGTTGCCAGAAATGGACAATTTCTTGAGAAAGAGTTTCTCACCAAAGAATTAAGTGGGACGACAGTGCAATTTAATGAGATTAGTGAATCTTCGGTGACCATTGATATGGCTAAGGAACCGGAAGAAATTCCGCTAATTATCCCTACAACCGAGCCGGAAGTTGTCGCATGTGATGCGGAGACTTCAGACAATGTTGTAACTGAACCGCGTAGATCAGGAAGGGCTATCCAGCCACCTGAGTGGTTTCATAACGAAATCTTCATTCTTGAAGACGATGAACCTGCGCACTACAAGGAAGCGATGACGGGGCCCAGGTCAAAGGAATGGCACGAGGCCATGAAATCTGAAATGGAATCCATGTACGAAAACCAAGTTTGGAACTTGGAAGAACTTCCCGAAGGCGTAAAGCCGATTGGTTGTAAATGGATTTTCAAAAGAAAGACGGACGCGGATGGTAACATTACTATCCACAAAGCTAGACTTGTCGTGAAAGGGTTCACGCAAGTTCCAGGAGTGGACTACGACAAGACCTTCTCGCCCGTAGCTATGCTTAGGTCTGTTCGGATATTACTAGCAATTGCTGCTTATTTCGATTATGAAATATGGCAGATGGATGTCAAAACGGCTTTCCTAAATGGAAACCTCAAAGAGGATGTATACATGATACAGCCAGAAGGTTTTGTCATTCATAAGGATGCTGGAAAGGTATGCAAACTTCAGAAAGCCATTTACGGTCTAAAGCAAGCGTCAAGGAGCTGGAACATTCGTTTTGATGAAGTGGTCAAAGAGTTTGGCTTCATCAGGAATGACGAAGAATCTTGTGTTTACAAGAAATTTAGTGGGACCGCAAAAGCATTTCTAATCTTGTATGTGGATGACATATTGTTGACTGGAAATGACGTGAATTTTCTTAGCGAAATAAAAGACTCATTGAAGAAAAGGTTTTCAATGAAAGACTTAGGCGAAGCGGCATATGTATTGGGCATCAGAATCTATAGAGATAGATCAAAACGCCTGATAGCGCTTAGCCAAAGCACGTACATTGACAAGGTGTTGAAAAGGTTCAACATGGAGAACTCCAAGAAAGGAATACTCCCCATGTCACCTGGCACAGTGCTTTGCAAGAATCAGTGTCCTCGGACTCTCGATGAGCGAGTACAAATGAATGATGTTCCATATGCTTCGGCAGTTGGTTCTATTATGTATGCCATGCTATGTACAAGACCGGATGTTTCCTATGCGCTAAGTGTTAGCAGCCGGTACCAAAGTGATCCAGGATTGGAACACTGGGCCGCAGTCAAGGGAATTCTTAAGTACCTCAGAAGGACCAAGGATTTACTCCTTGTGTACGGAGGTGATGAAGAGCTCATTGTAAGTGGTTACACTGATGCAGGCTTCATGACTGACCCAGATGACTTCAAATCTCAATCAGGCTATGTTTTCATGTTGAACGGTGGCACAGTTGATTGGAAAAGTTCCAAACAAAAGACTGTGGCGGATTCTACGACGGAGGCGGAATATGTTGCAGCTTCAGAAGCCTCCAAGGAGGCGGTATGGATCAAGCAATTTCTTGAAGACCATGGTGTGGTTCCTAGTGCCCAGGACCAGGTGGAGATCTATTGTGATAATAGTGGCGCCGTGGCTCAGGCAAGGGGGCCAAGTTCACACCATAAGACAAGACATATTCAACGCAAATAAAAACTCATTCGACATCATGTCGAAGAGGGTTTAGTGAAAGTACGCAAAGTTCACACGGATCTGAATGTGTCAGACCCGATTACAAAGCCTCTACCATGAGCAAAGCATGAGCAGCACCGGATAGCCATTGGTGTTAGGGAAGCCATGTAACTGGATTATGACTCTAGTGCAAGTGGGAGTCTGTAGGAGATATGCCCTAGAGGCAGTAATAATAGTTATTTTGTATCTCCTGGTTTGTAATGAATGTTTATGTTCCATGCTATAACTGCTGTGCCTCCCGAGCCCGTATATCCATAAAGGCTCTGAGGAAAACCCATGTGCACGTGTGGGAAAATAAACGGTGAAAAATATTCCTAGTCATGCCTCTAACACTAGCTCAAGTGTTGCATGATGATTATGTTTTTCTGATCATGGGCATGTCTATGCGAGCAATTTTGAGGGCACAAAGTTAGTAGAACACTTGTGTTGAATCGACCCAGATTGATGTTATGCTATGAGATATGTTCGTCACAAGTTTATGGTTTATAACAAAGAGATAGTTAATGTTTGCATAATTCCTTAGACCATGAGAGTATCGAGTTCCTTCGTACTTGCTTCGTGAACTTTGGGGTTTGTTAAACGTCATCCGTAACTGGGTGGCTATTACGGCGGCTTACGGGTTCACGGAAAAGTATGGCAAGTAACGAGATAGCTCAAGATAGGGATTTGCTCCTCCGGCAATGGAGAGATATTCTCGGGCCCTCTCGGTGTTACGGTATCCATCATCGTCTGGCCAGACACATTGTGATTTGATCACTGGGATGTCGGAACACGAAAACGAGAAAAGAGAACAAAACCGGTAACGAGGTAACTTGCGTAGTGGACAAATTGTTGACCCACGGGGATGCAATAAATCTCACCTCGGGTGTTTGTGACATATCGCGAAGCAACAAGAATAGCTCACGGCAACTGGAGGTTCACTCAAATACTCATTCGTGTGGGTATAGGGGTCAATATGGGTGTCCACGGCTCCGATGTTGATCATTGATCGGAAGGGGTTCTGGGTCATGTCTATACTTCACCGAACCTATAGGGTCACACGCTTAAGGGTCATCTATCTGCTGAATACTAGACAGGGAGTCTAAGAGAAAGTCACCGAAAAAGTTTCAGAGACAACGGAAGAGTTCCGGAGAGGAGAACACCGAAAGAGTTTCGGTAAAACCGAAAAGTTGTTTCGGAATATATTATTAGGTCAAAAAGGGTTTTGGCACCGCATGGAAATTATTAGAAGGTGACAGAATTGGTCTAGGAACTTCTGGGAATTTTCAGAGGAAAAAAACCGGAAATGTTCCGGAGCTGCCGTAACCGCTGTTGTTGCTTTTCGCTGATAAAAACTACCTTACCGAAAATGTTTCGGAACATGCCAAGAATAATTTTAGAGGGTGTCGGAAATGTTCTGGGACCTTCCAGAATTTTTTCAGAAAAACATTCGTGGAAAATATCTTGTCTCAGCGCAAGGGGACAAGATCCCACGAATCGGGGGTTGCTTGTTTGGTGGCTTTTTGTCTAGGGAGCACCCTTGTTTCAAGGGAGACATGTTGGTGGCTTGTTGCCCCCCCCAATGGGAGGGGGCAAGGTTGTGGCCGGCCAAGGGGTGCCTCCTTGGTGTCCCCTTGGTGCCCCACTTGAGTTACCTCTTTACCCTTCCATGTGGGACATGTAGCATGGGTATTTTGGTATTTCCTCCACCACCCCACCCCTTGACTTGGCCTATAAAAGGAGGAGAAGTGGCTGCCATTCTCCTCATCCTTGGTTCCCATACACATGCTATGCTTTGCTAGCTCTCTCTCTCCCTCCCACGAAAAGAGTTTTTCGTAGAGCCGAAAGGCTGTCTGGGTTCCGGCAGGAACTAGTTCTGGATGGCGAAGCCCTGCCAGATAGTTGACACCGTATGTGTGCAACCCCATAGAGAGGTCATAGTTTCGGTCCTTTTTGCGCGAGGGGCTGTTCAAGTGTCCTCCCGAAGGGCTGTCCGAGTCTCCGTTTGGGTTTTCGAGGGTCCTCCTGGAAGGCTGTCCACGACATCGTCCGGGGGACTGTCCGACTGCCTCCCGGAGGGCTGTCCGACAAGGGAGTACATCCTCTTGGTTGGGAGGTTGTAAATCCTAGCTGCGGGGATCTGCACCAACGATCTCCACCTACTCTTCTTCCGCTATGCTTCGAGTTGGTACGGAACAGATCAAACCTTGTATGCAGTCTACATAGTGGTCCTAGGCATGCTCGCTATACCGAAATTTTTTATTTTCTGTCGCGTTCCCCTACAATTTCAGTAGGTGTGAGTTTATTCAAATCAAGTCTTTTGTATAAAGAGAAAGGCATAACACTAACACCAGCTCCTAAATCACACAAAGCAGTTTTCACATAATTTCTTTTTAAGGAGCAAGGTATAGTTGGTATTCCTGGATCTCCAAGTTTTTTAGGTACTCCATCCTTAAAAGAATAATTAGCAAGCATGGTGGAGATTTCAGCTTCCGGTGTTTTTCTCTTATTGGTGATGATGTCTTTCATGTACTTTGCATAAGGGGCCATTTTTAAGATATCAGTCAAACGGGTACGCAAAAAGACTGGCCTAATCATTTCAGCAAAGCGTTCAAATTCTTCTTCATCTTTCTTCTTAGTTGATTTAGGTGGAAAGGGCATAGGTTTTTGAACCCATGGTTCTCTTTCCTTACCATGTGTTTCTAGCAACAAAGTCTCTTTTATCGTATCTTTTATTCTTGGGTTGTGGGTTATCAAGATCAACAACTGGTTCTATTTCAACATCATTATCTGGTTCTTTATTATTTGTTTGAGTGTCTTCATGAAACTCATCATTATCTTTTTCATTATCAGTAGGTGAGTGTTCATTACCAGATTGAGTTTCAGCATCAGAAATAGAAACGTCGTTATTAGCTTCAGGAGGTTTTTCTATTTCAGGTTCACTAGAGGTATGCAAAGTCCTATCATTTTTCTTTTTCTTTTTCTTTTTAGAAGGCCTAGGTGCATTTGTATTAAGTCTTTGAGAGTCTTGTTCAATTCTTTTTGGGTGTCCCTCTGGGTAAAGTGGTTTCTGAGTCATTTTACCTCCTCTAGTTGCTACTCTAACAACAAAGTCACTTATATTATTGTTCATTTCATCAAGCAATTCTCTCTGAGATTTAGCAACTTGTTCTAGTTGAGTTTGAACCATAGAGGCATGTTTTCCTACACCTCTAACATCATTGGTAATTCTAAATAACAAGTCACTCAAGCAAGCAATCATATCAGAATTGTATTTCAATTGTTTCATAACATTTGCATTGAAGTGATCTTGTTTTCTAATGTAGTTATCAAACTCATAAAGGCATTGACTAGGATGCATATTATAAGGATTTTCATTGTCATTGAATTTCATTAAGGAGTTTACCTCTACCACCTTGGGTGGTGATGGTGTTTCAAGCACATGTATTTCTTCAATAGGAGGTAAATTTTTGACATCCTCAGCTTTAATACCTTTTTCCTTCATAGATTTCTTTGCCCCTTGCATATCTTCGGGACTGAGATATAAGATGCACCTCTTCTTCGGAGTATGTTTAGGCAGTGGTTCAGGAAGATTCCAATCATCATAATTTTTCAATATGTTATTCAATAGTTCCTCAGCTTGTTCAACAGTTCGTTCTGAAAACTCAACCAACACAACTATCTAGGAAATCCCTAGAAGCATCGGTTAGTCCATTATAGAAGATATCAAGTATTTCATTTTTCTTAAGAGGATAATCAGGCAAAGCATTAAGCAATTGGAGAAGCCTCCCCCAAGCTTGTGGGAGACTCTCTTCTTTAATTTGCACAAAGTTAAATATTTCCTGTACGGCAGCTTGTTTCTTATGAGCAGGAAAATATTTGTCAGAGAAGTAGTAAATCATATCCTAGGGACTACACACACAACCAGGAGCAAGAGTATTATACCAAGTTTTAGCATCACCCTTTAACGAGAACGGAAATAATTTGTGAATATAATAGTAGCGAATTTTCTCATCATGAGCAAATAGGGTGGCTATGTCATTCAACTTAGTAAGATGTGCCACAATAGTTTTAGTTTCATAACCATGGAAAGGATCAGATTCAACCAAAGTAATTAACTCTGGGTCGACAGAGAATTCATAATCCTTATCATCAACAAAGATAGGTGAATTAGCAAACTTAGGATCACATTTCATTCTAGCATTCAAAGATTTTTCTTTCAGTTTGCATAATAATTTCTTAAGATCATCCCTATCATAGCAAGCAAGAAAGTCTCTAGTTGTCTCCTCATCCATCACATAACCTTCCGGTATCGTAGGTAATTCATATCTAGGAGAACTAGATCTAATAGGTGTTTTAAGTTTTTCAGTTTCAATAATTTCATTCTCTTTAGCTCTAGCAATTTGTTCATCAAGAAATTCACCTAGTGGCACATTACCATCAAGCAAGGTACTAGCATCATCATGAGTATCGTTCATAGCAGAAGTAGCGTCATCAATGACTTGCGACATATTGGGATTAATAACATGTGGTGGTGTTGCAAGTCTACTCAAAACAGAAGGTGAATCAGGTGCAGAGTGTGTGTAGGGTAACGCAGCAGAAAACAAAAAATTTCCGCCCTACGCACCAGCCCAGGACCACTATGGAGACTGCATACAAGGTTTGATCATGTTCGTTACCGACTCGTAGCGCAGCGGAAGTAGAGTCGATGACGATCGGCGGTGCAGATCCCCGCAGCTAGGATTTACAACCTCCCAACCGCGAGGATGTATACCCTCGTCTTCCCTTCGGACAGCCCTCCGGGAGGCGGTCGAACAGTCCACCGGACGATGTCGCGGACAGCCCTTCGGGAGGACCTTCGAAACCCGAACGATCACTCGGACAGCCCTTCGGGAGGACTCACAGAACTCGGACCGTCACTTGGACAGCCCTTCGGGAGGCACTCTCGAACAGCCCCACGGGCACTAAGATCGAAACTACGACCTCTCTACAGAGTTGCACACATACGGTGTCATCTATCCGGCAGGGCTTCGCCGTCCAGAACTAGTTCCCACCGGAACCCAGACAGCCTTTCGGCTCTACGAAACTCTTTTCGTGGGAGGGAGAGAGAAGCCAGATAATTGCATGGCATGAGTATGAGAGCAAGGGATGGGGAGAATGGCAGCCCCTTCTCCTCCTTTTATAGGCCAAGGCAAGGGGTGGGGTGGGATGTTGAAATACCAAAATACCCAAGCTTTATGTCACACATGAAAGGGCATAATGGTAACACAAGGGGGGCACCAAGGGGACACCACCATGGCAGCCCTTGGGCCGGCCCACACCTTGTCTCCCCATGGGGGAGGGCCCCCCCAACAAGCCACCAACATGTCTCCATGAAACATGCATGCTCCCTAGACAAAAAGCCACCAAACATGCAACCCCCGATTCGTGGGATCTTGTCCCCTCGCGCTGGGACAAGATGTTTTCCGCGAAACATTTTTCTGAAAAATTCCAGAAGGTCCCAGAACATTTCCGGCACCCCCTAAAATTATTCTGGGCATGATCCGAAACATTTTCGATGCGGTGGTTTTCATCAGCGGAAAGCATTAACAGCGGTTACGGCAGTTTCAGAACATTTCCGGTTTTTCTCTCCGAAAATTCCCAGAAGTTCCCAGACCAATTCTGGCATCCTCTGAAAATTTCCAGGCGGTGCCGAAACCCTTTTTGACCAAATAATATATTCCGAAACAACTTTTCAGTTTTACCGAAACTCTTTCGGTGTTCTCTCTCTCGGAACTCTTCCGTTGTCTCCGAAACATTTTCGGTGACTTTCTCTCAGACTCCCTGTCTAGCGTTCAACAGATAGATGACCCTTAAGCGTGTGACCCTATAGGTTCGGTGAAGTATAGACATGACCGCAAAACTTTCCGATCAATGATCAGCATCGGAGCCGTGGACACCCATATTGACCCCTATACCCACACGAATGAATATTCGAGTGAACCTCCAGTTGCCGTGTGCTATTCCTGTTGCTTCGCGATATGTTACAAATACCCAAGGTGAGACATGTTGGCATTCCCGTGGATCAACAACTTGTCCACTATGCTAGTTACCTCGTTACCGGTATTGTTCTCTTTTCTCGTTACCGTGTTCCGGCATCCCCGTGATCAAATCACAAAGTGTCTGGCCAGACGATGATGGATACCGTAACACCGAGAGGGCCCAGAGATATCTCTCCATCGTCGGAGGAGCAAATCCCAATCTTGAGCTATCAAGTTACTTGACATACTTTTCCATGAACCCGTAAGCCGCCGTAATAGCCACCCATTTACGGATGACGTTTAACAAACCCCAAAGTTCATGAAGCAAGCATGAAGAAACTCGACACTCTCATGGTCTAAGGAATCATGCAAACGTTAACTATCTCTGTGTTATTAACCATTAACTCATGATGAATGTATCTCATAGCATAACATCAATTCGGGTCGATTCAACACAAATGTTCTTCTAACATTGTGCCCTCAAAGTTGCTGGCATAGACATGCCTATGATTGGGAAAACATAATCATCATGCAACACTTGAGCTAGTCTTAGAGGCATGACTAGGAATACATTTTACCGTTTATTATTCCACACGTGCACATGGGTTTTCCCCAGAGCCTTTATGGATATACGGGCTCGGGAACCACAGCAGTTATAGCATGGAACATAAACCTAATTATGAACACGGAGATAAATAATAACATTTATTATTGCCTCTAGGGCATATCTCCTACAGACTCCCACTTGCACTAGAGTCAATAATCTAGTTAATGCTAATGCACTTCACACCTGTGGCACACCGGTGTAAATATGCTTCGCTTGTGGTATAGCCTGATGTCCAACGGATCTGACGACTTCAGCTCCGTGTGTATCTTTGCATATCCTCACGTTTTCAAGCTTTCACAAAATTCATATTTTGTGTGGACTTGGCTTTGTATGTATGTGAATCACAGGTCGAACCTGGATTTCTCAGACTGAGTTATGGAGCAACTATCTGCAGTAGTGTCCCATTGACAAAAGCCATCTTGGAACCATACTAAGTTCATGAATGAACTATATGATTCAACATCTTCTTTGTCGCTTTTAAAAGCGGCAACATACTTCGCCTCTGTTATAGAATTCGCCACAGTAACTTGTTTGGAACAATTTCCAACTACCGTGCCACCATATTGTGTATTGCACAAAACCCTTAACTTAAATCGAATATCGCTTGGAGCATGGATGAAGACTGTATCGATGTAACCTTTTACAACGAACTCTTCATGATCTCTGCTTGCGAGAATACATGTCATCAGTGCTACTATAGTACTCAATGACCCTTTTTCACTGTTGTCCCATGATCAGTACTTTTGATCACTTTGGTATCTATACTCGCAACAACTTTGGGAGTATTGGACATATCTGGTTGTTTTTACATACCATGGAATACATGATTAATCCAAACACAAGAGTGTGTGGAATCTCCATCATGTATTTTGCTCATCAGTGTTTTGGGACACCGAGTCTTGCAAAAACTCTTTCCATGTGACTTCGGCAAGAATCACTCCTTGACGTTTTTAATGCTAAAAGGTTTTAGCATCTTGTCAATATGTATCTTTGCTTAGCCCTATTAGGTAAATCTATCTCCATAGATCATCATGCCTAATATAAAGGCTATTTAGCCCAAGCACTTCATTGAAAAACTATTTTCAAATGAAGTCCTAATTCGTGTCAAGAATTTTAATTCCAATTAACAATGTGTCAAGCACACAAGGTTTTTAGAAATGTTATTATGCTCCCACTTACTTTCTTGAATTACAAGTATCTTCGTTACCCAGTGATGAAGTCAAAACCCTTTTTGACCATTTCATCAAAACACGAAGATTCCAACTCCTCTTTGCTCTCTTCTGTCCATCGCTGGAACTCTGAAGTTTGCACCCTTACTAGCATCCTCTGGATTGACAAAATACCTTGGACTGTAACACATGCAAGTCCTTGGTTTCATTTCCATCAGATGGAAATCCTTTTGTCATCCATTGTTTTATATCTCATGATATGAAATATGTATTAATTGCTAGTTCAACCCGAACCGACTTTAAGCATCGCTACGGTGAAGCAACCTCATCGTAGTCAACTCCTTGAACTTGTATATTGCAACAAGTGGAGCTTTATGGATAAAACATTTTTATTCGTATCAGTTATAGTTCCATAAATATTCGTCAGACTCTAAGTCTTCCGAAAGGTGTATCAAGGTTTTAATCTTGAATCACTTATATGGAAACTATCTCGGATTGTATTGGCATTTAGCCAATTCCGGAGTCAGGGCCCATCAACGCTTCCTTGTGTATCGTAGGTATACTGTTGTCTAACAACATTATCTCATTTGCGCACCTGAGAGGTTTGCACGAGCCTTGCCTACATGGTTCAGCTGCAAGTTCGACCAAAGTCCATACATTTTATTGTAGAGACTTCCGTATCAGTCGCAGTAGGAAACTCTGGAATTACTTCCAAGGTCTCTTTCCTTTGACCTGATGACGGAGATACTGGTTATCTCGTCGAGTTGCATTATTCTCCCACTCACCTTTTTGAAAGAACCATTTTCTTCAAAAAGCATACCGTTCTTTGTGGCAAACCTATTTGCCTCGGTATAGTGAGGGAGGAATACCCAACATTTTGGGATAACCTACAAAGTAGCACTTGTATGATTTGGAATAGGTTTGTAACCTTTTACACAAGCCCCATATTCCAAACGTTAAGAAATGATATAACATGGTTGGGCGTACCAGACCATGCTGTCATTTCAACAGACCCGATGGAGCTCTTTTCAGTGTAAAAGCCGCAGTCTCTAAAGCATCACCTTTTAAAAGGGATAATGGCAAATTTATTTATGTCATATTTGATCTTACCATGTCATAAATGGTTCGATTACATCTTCACGGACTTTCCACTTGCAGTGGTGTTCCGGGAGGTGCAAGTTATGAAACCCCTTTCACAACTCATCAGACATTCGCTAAACTTGTAACTCAAATATTCCTTTCTGCAATCCAATTGTAGAAACATAATTTTCTTGTTACAATAACTTCTACTTCATTGTCGAAAACCTTTTGACTGAATTCAAAAGATCTAGACTTACGTCTCATCAAGTAAATATCCATATATCTACTTGAGTCATTTCTAAAGATAGATAAATCCACTACTTGCAACAACATTTATTGGACTACATACATCATGATGCATGATCACCAATACGTTCTTTGTTCGTTCCTTATGGCCTGTGAACGGTATTTTAGTCACTTCACTTTTCGGAGAAAAGTTGCAAGTGTCAGATGATTCAAAATCAAATGACTTCAAAATCCATCATAATGGAATTTTCCATGCGGGTTTCTCCAATGTGACCAAATGCAGTGCCACACTTCTGTGGTATTCTTTTAGTCTTGCGACATTTAGCGTCAGTGTTATGGATGTATCATATTACCATCAATATTCATAACATACGTCCAATTTTGGACGGAAGCATGGCCCTCCATGTTATTCATAATACTGAACAACAATTGTTGTTTTATGAACAACTCTTTTGCAACAAACATTGTGCAATGGGCTAGAGTGTATGAAACTCTAAAATGAATTATGAAAGTAAACCCAGAGGTAATATATTATTATCAATATTCATAACATACATCTCATTCATAATGAAAGTATGGCCCTTATGTTATTCATAACATCGAACATCAAAAGTTCTCTTATGAACAACCTTCTTGCAAGATACCTTATGCAATGGGCTAGAGTTCGTGAAACTCTAAATGAATTATGAAAATGAATACAGACGGTAATACACCGATGGAAGGTATAGTAACATTTACTATGTTCCCTGTGTATACCTAAACCTCATTCCTGGCTAGTCTTTCAGGCCATAGTAGTTCTTACATCGAGTTGCAACAGAATGCAATCGAGCGGGTATCTTTGTGATTAACTCACAATACCCAAGAATTAGTGATTAACATGTTTAACCATAATTCCCAAGAACTATATCTTTGACCAGCCTTCTATACATCAAAAACTTGCATGACATTCATACATGAGCTGGATATTCCAGTCTTCTATCTTATTGCCTTTATACTTCTAACAGTTTAACTTTCAGTATTTCTCCTACTCTCAGAAGAAGCACCCAACTTAAGAGTGGCGTTAGCCCCGGACTTCCTATGTGTGTAAGTCACACTAACACCCTTCGGACACTTCCTTTCTCTTTAAGTTGTTGTTTTATTCACTTTTCATCATATGACAGGCGTTCTACTGGATCCCTCTCTTATCAGTCTAATGCATAGTAAACTCCTTTACTAATAGTTTGCAAACAAACATTGCTTTGGATATCTCATATCTTTTAGCCTTTGTCTGTCTCTGAAAATGATTTTCAGATTCCATGAATATCACATAACTATCCAAACTTTCGAAGTTCAGGTCTGATGGAAGCAAACATATTGCACTTGACTGAAACGGAATTCTAGCTTTTGGATCGAAGGACGAGAGTCACATGATCCATAGCATAAGCGAGAGAATACCGAAAGTATGCGATAGGACAAAGTCCTTCTCGGCACTCTGGAGGACAATCCTCACATTACGTTACCAACCGTAAAGATTTAACCAGATATTTAACCGCTATTCAATTTTAATAGGGAAGGTGGAAATGCGAGCCATTATTCTACAACTATTATGCAAATCACACTTAGATAGTGTTCAAAATTAATTGCACTGAGAATTAAACAAGTTAATTCAACAGTGCTCTCGCACTCAAATCAATATCTCTCATAATTGATTGTGAGCGATTGAAGATCCATATTACAATTCAACGCCAAGGATGTGTCCATCTCAAGTGACGAAAATTGCAATCGGTAGGCCAACTTGCCAATCACATCTCTATGTGACTCTTGTTCATCTTTTGATGGGCGTGTTCCGAGCTCAGGACGCTCCTCCAGAACGTCAAGACAACCAAGTGATCTTGCTGCGAGGTCTCAACTCACCCGCCTCACACTTCCCTAATCGTTCGCACCCATGTGTCCACGTGATGCCCCAAAAAGTTAGGTGCCGTGACGGTGCTACACTTGGGAGAACACTAACTACTTGATATTTTTGTGAGAGATCACCCTAATAAAAGCGACTACCGCGCAATCAAGAAGGGTGCAACATAAGGGATAAACATCTCAGGCAATTCATAATAGCATGATATGGTATAGCCCTTTCTGACGGAGAAGTCTTGTATTTCTTCGTCTTCGGCATTCGCGTCGGTGTTCACCTTTGCGAAGATTGCCACCACCTTGTCGATGCACCAGATAATATTGCTATCTTTATAGCTAATAAAATAATGCATTACAACAAGGTTGACACGCAGGTCATTTAAAGTGCAATCATATGGCTCCAGCCATCATGCCGAATCATGACACGCAGGTCAATAAATTTACATTATATAGTCATCTCATACATAATCAAATTATTATGAGCACTGCTATACCACATCATATGCACATGCAAACCCTCCTGCAAAACCAAGTTAGACGCCTCTAATCGGTTCATGCAAAAACTTGTTTTACGTGGCTTCTAAGGTTTCGAAACAAACCGAAGCTACCAACGTCCATCAACAAGTATGATAATTCAAGTCGCTAGATTAACTTTCCAGGGTGTATGAAAACCGAGATAATAAAATCTCGAGCCCCATACTAAACTTCGTCATACGCATGACCCCCGTGCAGATCATATCTGCATTGCCCTTTTGTCTGCGAAATTTCATCTTTCCTTTTAACTACGGTGGAATTCAATGAACTGTTAGCACTTCGTTGATCAATCAGGATCGCGGATTGCCAGAACATTGAAACTCCACCATACTGTTATCAAGATCAGAAATATGCAAATTCCAGGGAAGCAACAAGAACATCGGGTAACAGATTTCATCTGCTACCCGCACAAATAATTTTCAGTAATAGAACTCATCTACTACCTAATTATATTGTGCAACACCCATACATCTCATGTATTCTAGA
Organism: Thinopyrum elongatum; assembly: GCA_011799875.1. NCBI lineage: Eukaryota > Viridiplantae > Streptophyta > Magnoliopsida > Poales > Poaceae > Thinopyrum > Thinopyrum elongatum. Next base: position 11,112,808 of record CM022300.1, on the reverse strand, counting down.
TCGCAACCTGCATCTACGCATAGCACGGCTCATGATGCCACTGTAGGGTAACGCAGCAGAAAACAAAAATTTTCCGCCCTACGCACCAGCCCAGGACCACTATGGAGACTGCATACAAGGTTTGATCATGTTCGTTACCGACTCGTAGCGCAGCGGAAGTAGAGTCGATGACGATCGGCGGTGCAGATCCCCGCAGCTAGGATTTACAACCTCCCAACCGCGAGGATGTATACCCTCGTCTTCCCTTCAGACAGCCCTCCGGGAGGCGGTCGAACAGTCCACCGGACGATGTCGCGGACAGCCCTTCGGGAGGACCTTCGAAACCCGAACGATCACTCGGACAGCCCTTCGGGAGGACTCACAGAACTCGGACCGTCACTTGGACAGCCCTTCGGGAGGCACTCTCGAACAGCCCCACGGGCACTAAGATCGAAACTACGACCTCTCTACAGAGTTGCACACATACGGTGTCATCTATCCGGCAGGGCTTCGCCGTCCAGAACTAGTTCCCACCGGAACCCAGACAGCCTTTCGGCTCTACGAAACTCTTTTCGTGGGAGGGAGAGAGAAGCCAGATAATTGCATGGCATGAGTATGAGAGCAAGGGATGGGGAGAATGGCAGCCCCTTCTCCTCCTTTTATAGGCCAAGGCAAGGGGTGGGGTGGGATGTTGAAATACCAAAATACCCAAGCTTTATGTCACACATGAAAGGGCATAATGGTAACACAAGGGGGGCACCAAGGGGACACCACCATGGCAGCCCTTGGGCCGGCCCACACCTTGTATCCCCATGGGGGAGGGCCCCCCCAACAAGCCACCAACATGTCTCCATGAAACATGCATGCTCCCTAGACAAAAAGCCACCAAACATGCAACCCCCGATTCGTGGGATCTTGTCCCCTCGCGCTGGGACAAGATGTTTTCCGCGAAACATTTTTCTGAAAAATTCCAGAAGGTCCCAGAACATTTCCGGCACCCTCTAAAATTATTCTGGGCATGATCCGAAACATTTTCGATGCGGTGGTTTTCATCAGCGGAAAGCTTTAACAGCGGTTACGGCAGTTTCGGAACATTTCCGGTTTTTCTCTCCGAAAATTCCCAGAAGTTCCCAGACCAATTCTGGCATCCTCTGAAAATTTCCAGGCGGTGCCGAAACCCTTTTTGACCAAATAATATATTCCGAAACAACTTTTCGGTTTTACCGAAACTCTTTCGGTGTTCTCTCTCTCGGAACTCTTCCGTTGTCTCCGAAACATTTTCGGTGACTTTCTCTCAGACTCCCTGTCTAGCGTTCAACAGATAGATGACCCTTAAGCGTGTGACCCTATAGGTTCGGTGAAGTATAGACATGACCGGAACACTTTCCGATCAATGATCAGCATCGGAGCCGTGGACACCCATATTGACCCCTATACCCACACGAATGAATATTCGAGTGAACCTCCAGTTGCCGTGTGCTATTCCTGTTGCTTCGCGATATGTTACAAATACCCAAGGTGAGACATGTTGGCATTCCCGTCGATCAACAACTTGTCCACTATGCTAGTTACCTTGTTACCGGTATTGTTCTCTTTTCTTGTTACCGTGTTTCGGCTTCCCCGTGATCAAATCACAAAGTGTCTGGCCAGACGATGATGGATACCGTAACACCGAGAGGGCCCAGAGATATCTCTCCATCGTCGGAGGAGCAAATCCCAATCTTGAGCTATCAAGTTACTTGACATACTTTTCCATGAACCCGTAAGCCGCCGTAATAGCCACCCATTTACGGATGACGTTTAACAAACCCCAAAGTTCATGAAGCAAGCATGAAGAAACTCGACACTCTCATGGTCTAAGGAATCATGCAAACGTTAACTATCTCTGTGTTATTAACCATTAACTCATGATGAATGTATCTCATAGCATAACATCAATTCGGGTCGATTCAACACAAATGTTCTTCTAACATTGTGCCCTCAAAGTTGCTGGCATAGACATGGCTATGATTGGGAAAACATAATCATCATGCAACACTTGAGCTAGTCTTAGAGGCATGACTAGGAATACATTTTACCGTTTATTATTCCACACGTGCACATGGGTTTTCCCCAGAGCCTTTATGGATATACGGGCTCGGGAACCACAGCAGTTATAGCATGGAACATAAACCTAATTATGAACACGGAGATAAATAATAACATTTATTATTGCCTCTAGGGCATATCTCCTACAGTGTGATGGCAGTTCCTTACCTCCCCTCGTCCTAGAGGGAACGATCTTGGTCTTAGTATCCTTCAGACTCTTCATAGTGATAAATTGATAATAATCCCAAGTGGCTCAACAAATATAGCTTTGCTCCCCGGCAACAGCGCCAGAAAAAGGTCTTGATAACCCACAAGTATAGGGGATCGCAATAGTTTTCGAGGGTAGAGTATTCAACCCAAATTTATTGATTCGACACAAGGGGAGCCAAAGAATATTTGCAAGTATTAGCAGCTGAGTTGTAAATTCAACCACACCTGGAGATTAATTATCTGCAGCAAAGTGATCAGTAGCGAAGCAGTACGATAGTTTTGATGGTAGTAGCAACAGCAATAGTAACAGTAATAGTGATAGCAATGATTTTGTAGCAAGTGTAACAGTAACAGAAGCAGTAGTAACTTAGCAAGAACATTATAAGAGAAATTTGTAGGCATTGGATTGGTGAATTCGTTGGATGATATTCATCATATAACAGTCATAACCTAGGGCGAAACGGCACTTGCTCCAGTTCATAAATATAATGTAGGCATGTATTTCGTAAATAGTCATACGTGCTTATGGAAAGAACTTGCAAGACATCTTTTGTCCTACCCTCCCGTGGCAGCGGGGTCCAATTGGAAACTAAGGGATATTAAGGCCTCCTTTTAATAGAGAACCGGAACAAAGCATTAACACATAGTGAATACATGAACTCCTCAAACTACGGTCATCATCGGAAAGTATCCCGGCTACTGTCACTCCGGGGTTTGTGGATCATAACACGTAATAGGTGAATATAACTTGCAAGATCGGATCTAGAACATAGATATAATGGTGATAACATAAACAGTTCAGATCTGAAATCATGGCACCCAGGCCCAAAGTGACAAGCATAAAGCATGGCAAAGTCATATCAACATCAATCTCAGAACATAGTGGATACTAGGGATCAATCCCTAACAAAACTTAGTCGATTACATGATGAATCTCATCCAACTCCTCACTGACCAGCGAGCTTATGAAGGAATTACTCACTCCCGGTGGGGAGCATCATGGAATTGGCGATGGAGAAGGGTTGGTGATGACGAAGATCAAAGATCCCCCTCTCCGGAGCCCCAAACGGACTCCAGATCCGGCCTCCAGGTGAAGAACAGGAGGTGGCGGCGGCTCCGTCTCGCGAAACACGATAATTCTTTCTCCCTTATTTTTCTCTCCAAATATAGGCATTTGAGGAGTCAGAGATAGGGTCTGCCGGGCCACCAGGTGGGCACAACCCACCTGGGCGCACCAGGATGGGGGGCGCGCCCTGGTGGGCTGTGCTCACCCAGGGGCCGCCCTCCGGTGGTTCTTGGCTCCAGTAATTCTCTTTTATTATATAAAAAATCATCTAAAAGTTTCTTTCCAATCCGAGAACTTTTATTTCTGCACAAAAACAACACCATGGTAGTTCTGCTGAAAACAGCGTCAGTCCGGGTTAGGTTCATTCAAATCATGCAAATTAGAGTCCAAAACAAGAGGAAGTGCATTAGGAAAGTAGATACGACGGAGACATATCACTTTCCGACGCAAAATATCCTGCCATATTTGTGATGGAAGTGGTCCCAAGGTTGCATTAGAAAGAGAGTTATTTGGATAGTAGACAACTTTTAAGATTAATGAACTCCGAGAGCTGGGAAGATCTAGCAAGCGCCAGGCTTGCCTGGCAAGTAGGGCTAGATTAAAGATCTCAACGTCACGGAAACCGAGGCATCCCAAATACTCTGTCTCATCATAACATCCCATGAGACCCAGCGTGGCTTCCTTCTCCTCTGTTTACTTCCCTGCCAAAATTGTCTGATTAAAGAGGTATGTCGTGGTTTTGTCATGGCAGATGCCCTCTTGAAAGGACTTAGGTACGAGGCCTTGGCTACGTAAAGGGGTTGAGCGAGACGAAGGACACGAGTTTACCTAGGTTCGGCCCCTCACGATGGAGGTAAAAGCCTATATCCTGCTTTGAGTTGTATTGCTTGAGTATCGATTACAAGGGAGCGGAATCGCTTAACCTAGCTATCGATTGATTGTAACTTTTGTTTAACCCGCCGCAGGGACTTGCCTTTATATACACAGGTCGAGGCCCTGGGCTTACAAGAGTCTAGGTCGGGTCATAGTCCATGACCGACCCTGGCTCCAAATTGCCTTGCCTTGCTAAGCAAGTCGCCGTTGAGCGGCTTACACCTCCGGGTCACGCGCCACCTCCGGGTCTTGGGCCTTCAGTCGGCCCTCCTCGTAAGCCGTCTCGAGGCTTTCATGTCTTGACTACTTGGGCTTGCCTTGGCTTCGTTGTTGAGTCGCCAACAGCGTAACCCGGCCCCTCCTAGGTGGGTCACACTGTGGGGTTATATCCCCAACATTAGGCCCCAGATTGATTTGAACCTGTTCATGTCAATCTTCACTCTCCGGTTGGCGAGTCTTCTTTGGTTCTTCTAGAAGTTTTAACATTAAACAGATCTTTATAACCCGCCATATAAAAATATGACATCATCTTCATAAATTCGGAAAAACCTCATGACGCCACAACAGATCTTTGCATTAATCAATCATTCCAAAAATCGAGGTGCCCCTTCTGTTGTGAAAATTATGACGCCTCCTCGATCGTCGGGCCTGCTGTTTGACTGTTCCATTTTCCGCTTATAAATAGGCACGAGTCCATCTCTTTTCACTTTACCCCGTCACCTCCACTTCTTCTTCTCCCTCACAGCAACTACAACGACCGACGCTCCGCCGCACCAGCCAAACCGCGCCAGCTACTCCGTCGAGGCTGCTGCATCAACCTGTCGTGACCAGAGCTCAGCAGCGCTCGTCCTCTCTCCTTCAACACCGTCAGGTATCCTTCTTCTCCCACCTTAGATCCACATTAGGTCATCTGAGTTCATATAGTTCTTCGGTGCTCATCTAGGTTCTTCTTGTTCTTCTGGCTAGAATTGATATTTCAATCCACAACAAAGTAGGAGTAGTGCGTTAGCAGTTTAGCCTTCACTTTGTATTTTGTGTAGATTGCTTCCCTTCAGAACCAATCTATAACTTACTAGCTTTTCTGCCGCCACCCCTTTTAGGTCTAACAATTATTTTCCTTTTTGCATCGATCGTAGATTCGTAAACATAGCTGCAAACTTGTGAAACATGTTTGTCCCATACTTAGCAAAATGTCAGCAATCTTGGATCCACAGACAATTGACCTGCCCTTCGCCTTTGGGGCGGCTTAGCACTGAATTTGTAACTCGCCAAGGAGTCGAAAAAACTGCTTCTTTCAATTAACCTGCCAACATGTTGTCGGCTTATATTTTCATAACTTAACCCGCCATATTCTCATAGCCTGATAGTCACTTCAATCCATGGCTAGGGCGGCTCATAATTTCTTAATGGTTCACTGTAATATGTAGTCTTTTAATCATAATTAGCTCATTATTGCTGAAACATCATGTAACCACTTGGGCGGCTTACCACTGCAATTTTAACCCATCATATCTTTATTCCTTGGTCACAGCTCTTTAACCCGGCCAATCATGACCAAAGCTCCCACTTCCTGTGACTGGGAAGCCTCCCAAGTCTCAGAGCTCATGCTCAATGAATTTGTGGATATGGCCATCTTACCGGCTAAAGAAGTCATTCACTGGCGGGTTCCTAGTCCTGAAGTTACTCCACAACCCGGAGAGGGTGAAGTGGTAGTCTTTGTAGACCACCTTATCCATGGCTTTTCACCACTCGGGTCAAAGTTTTTTCGGGATGCGTTGCATTTTTATAACCTTCATCCTCAAGACATCGGCCCCAACTCCGTCTCCAATCTATGCCATTTCCAAGTATTCTGTGAGCTGTATTTGCAAGAAGAGCCTACCGTTGACCTCTTCAAGGATTTATTTTATATCAACCGCCAGACTGAGATGACAGACGGAACCAGTCTAGAACTTGGAGGTGTTTCCATCCAGCGGCGAAGAGATGTGACCTTCCCCTCAGCTGTCTTACCAAGCCACCCCAAAGGTTGGAAGTAATTGTAAACAGCCATCCAATTGATAATATTTCCTAGGGAAAGATCTGGGCTTGCATCCGTTTTCGAGTAACCCAGAATGAATAATGGAAACAGGGATTTGCAGAGGTGCCAGAGCTCAATGCTTTAAACCAAAGATAAATAAAATTTTGGGAGGTATACATTTCATGTCAACGTTACGACCGAGAGTTTTCAATATCTTCCATGCTAAACAAATTAGCAGTTGTTCCCAAGCGGTAAAAGTAAAGTTCACTCCCCCTCCACCAATAAACACAAGCCATGGCTAGCCGAATCCTCGGGTCCCATCCATACCAACAACTTTTCGGGGGAGTTTGTTTCATTATTATTGCAGTTTTAATCATGGGACTGGGCATCCCAATTACCATCCCCTCTCATGCAAGGACGAGTGAATAAACACTCATCATGAGAATAACCCGCTTAGCATGGAAGATACTAACCACCGCCTGTCGCTCCATGAGCGGTACGGGCACACAAAACAGATGTTCATTTGAATATTTAGATATGGCACATGCAAATTTACTTGGACTCATCTAGAATAAATTTTGGTTTAAGGATTTTTTATGAACAAGCAGTATTCCCGCTTAGTACAGGCGAAGGATGGCAAATAGGTTGAGAAGCGACCAACTAGAGAGCGAAAACGGTCATAATCATGCATTATGAATAATCAACATTGAATACTAGCATGGGATGAACTATTCGAATTGTAAAAAATGGAAATTACACGTTGAAGCCAAAAATCACAAGTTGTGCCTAATTACGGAAAAATACTTGTCGTCGTTACGTACCGTAAAAACATCGGAAGTCTCCTTCAGCCCAATGGTGAAGCACCTACCATTTTGCAGATGAGGCATCCTGTCGCACATACCCAGTTGTATTTGCAGTACTCGCACTCAGGGATCCTATCATCGTCAGACATTTCCTATGTTCATAAGTCAAAAATTAAAAATCAATGGCAAATAACAGGAACTCAACACATGGTCATTATTATGCATCGCGGATTGACTATCGGTATGTCGAGTCTTTCCTTGAAAACTCTCATCTCCCATGGTGTATATGGTGGGCACTCCCTCTCTGATATACTCGACCGTCGGTGATGGTCGCTCCTCCCTTCGTTCCCGGGTGCATTACAACAAAATGTCTAGCACACGGGATCAAAGGAGAAGCGACCCCCACGACAACAGTCGGGATTCTTCCTCTCTGACATTTGCGACCATCGGTGATGGTCGCTCCACCGTTCATTCGAAAGTGCATTACATCAAAATGTCTAGCACCTTTGAATGAAGAAGAAGCGACCCCCACGACAATAGTTAGGATTCTTCCTCTCTCATATTTCGACAGTATATGGTGGACTCTCCCTCACAGATATTTCGACCGTTGGTGATGGTCGGTTTCCCACCTCCTCTCCTGCATTACCAAGGTATATCACGAGAAGAAGGAAAGGAAGCGACCCCCACGACAACAGTCGGCATTCTTCCTCTCTCATATTTCGACTGTATATGGTGGACTCTCCCTCATAGATATTTTGACCGTCGGTGATGGTCGCTTCCCCTCCTTCTCTCGTGCATTACCAAGGTATATCACGAAAATAAGGAAAGAAAGCGACCCCCAAGACAACAGTCAGCATCCTTCCTTCAAGAGCAGACTGAAGGTTACATAAGGAGCCCAGATAGAATGACAGTCAACCCGTTACATATATCGAGTAATGACATAAAAATGACCTATGGGTTGCCAGAATGTCATTTAACTCCTGTTCCGGCAAATCAGGTCCACTCGATATTTCCTACTTTATAGCACAAGTCATGTTGAAATCTACGGAAAATTCCGGCATGACCTTTGCTAAAACAGGATATATCGACCACCTAAAATTTGCCAGAACGGAAATTAATCAACATTCCGGCAAAACATAGGCCACTCGGAGGTGTTCCCTGCAAAATGCATCCATGCATCCATTTTGTCGGATTTTTTCATAATCAATAAAGAAACAAAAGTGCAACAATCAATAATGCATCCATTCTAGCAAACATACATACATCTACATATATATTAAATAAAACTAAACCAAAAACTAAACAGAGAGGAGAAGGAGGTGCTCATGGTGGCGGGACAGGACCGAGCAGGAGAGGGAGATGCGACACGAGAAATCATGCATAGTCCACCGATTGAAAAATTATATCATCAAGATAACTGGCAACAACAATTTTATATTCCATTACTATTTTTCTATTTATAATTTTCTGTTATATTACTTTTTTTACTTCAAATTTTCTATATTACTACCATTCATAAAAATTTTATTAGCAACACCATCTCCATCACCACCTCTATATATACTACAAATGATCTTTCATCTGCATGCAGGTTGCGCGTGCGACTTTGGACTTTGGGAGACGGCGAGAGGAGAGGAGAGGACGCTTTCCTTGGTAGGTCGTTGCCGGTGATTGCTCTCTTGACAACGTTGCCAATTTTCCTCCTCTGGATCTCCCTCCGCGTCTGTGGCGGCTAAGACGCTCACCTTCATCTCCGTCAAATCCACCCTCCTCTAAGACACCCTAGGTTGATCGTCTCCTTCCCATGGTGGCCGTCGCCGATGCCGCAGCTGCATTGATCTTGTTGTCCTGGAAATACCTGAACATGGTCTTTGTCCTAGTAAAGGATGCTCTAGCTGCATTAGTCAGAGTCTTGGAAGCAAGATCAGCTTTGACAATTTCAGTGCTCGGGATAATCTTGATGCCTGCCAACACATGATCATGAATATGCTCAGATCCAAAATCATTACATTACGAACAAACACATCGAATGGATACTCTTGCAGACATGTATTGCTTTGGGTATTTTGTGAAGCTTAATTTAAGCTGGGAAACAAATAAGTTCCAATACTTTTTTAGAGCTACCCCATACATCTAGAAAATGTGATGAACAAATTACGACATAAATATTCAGCGGATAAATGAGACTTTTTGATACCTCAAGCTAAGCGCTCCAAAACAGAACGTCGAAAGAATAAGATTAATGATTTAAGGTTGTTCTTTTCCCCCAATCTTAAACAATATGTCGCCAATCTAGTGGTGTAAAACTTAGCAATCTTGACATCATCTTCTTCTAGAGTACTATATCTCTTGCTAGTTCCTTATGGATTTGTCGGAGGAGAAGAAGGACCTCTTCTCTTCATCTATACCAAGAGCAACCACAGACCCAACACTCAAGCACAGGTACCCCCTGATTCATCCTCACCAAATCTTAATCTATTGTATTGTTACCCTGGGACAGGAATCAAGAAGTGCATACATATATCATTCGTAATTAGGATGACCATACATCTGTTGATACGATCCATGCTCTGCCTTGTCATGTCTAGTAATATGATGCTTAGATGAAGTCGCAATGAGATATGTAGGTAGCATGAGAAGGAGATTTGTCCTCCCTCTGGTCTGGTGTTATTCTTTTGCTTTGCTTTGCTTTATTGATTGACATGATACTGTTATTCTCTAGCACTATACGGACAACATATTTAGTCTTGGTCCCTTTTGTTTGGTTCCAGTGAGCTGTGCAGAGTCTAATGATAATGATTTTTAGCTTGTTTACTCAAAGAGTTGAGTGTAGTTAATGGAATTGTCAAAGTTTTGTTTGTGTCTTGAGCAATGCTAACTAGTATGGTATGTTGCAGACTCATTTCCAAGATGTTTGAACCTTTTGAAATGAAGCTATATCTTTGTTGGAAATGAAGTTTTTTAGGGAAGCAAAGAAGGGTAACGGAAACCACACTGGGTTTGTTGGAGAGCTATGACTCAAAGAAGTGTGGAGGTTTTGGTTTCAGGGACATCAAACTATTTAACCTAGCTTTATTAGCTTGGCAGTCATGGTGCCTCCAAAAAGTACCAGACTCTCTGTGCGCACATCTTCTTAAATCTATTTATTACCCAAACAATGATATTCTCAATGCTGAGCTGGGTTCACAGACGTATCAAGTATCGAGATGGCATGGATGTTCAGGATGGCTCGCCGGCGAGGTCTCCCTAGGGGGGCCATCACGTAGGAGATGGAGTGGAGAGGAGGTCTCCCTGCTGATCCAGGAATCACAGTTGAGATGGGGGCTGGACCTTGTAATGTCAGGATGGCACACCACCGATCTCGCCCGGTGGATGCATCGATGGAGTAGAGGATGGGGCTGTCGGGCTATAATAGCATGGAACAATAAAAAAATATAGATATGTTGGAGACGTTGCACATGAGCTGGCAGGTTTACATAGAGACATTGAATATAGTGTTGCGAATAATTATTGTGTAACATATGTAATAAGCTATTGAGTTCTGACCCTTGTATGTATTTTATGGCATAGAAATTGCCGAACTGCATGCAAGCGAGGTTCACTTGCTGTGCACCAACACTGAAACATGCAAAAAAATGCAGATCAGGAAATTAAGAACTTATCAAACTTAGTATAAATTGAGACGTCAACTCAATATTATTCTCAAGGAGCCATTTCCTATCATGATTGTCAACTCCATAAATTGTTTGATGAACCAGAAAAAAAACAGCATTGCCGTTATGTGCAATAGCAGATCAGTAGTACCAGAAATATTTACAAAGCGACAAAGTTTTTCTTGCCGAACCATGAAATTGTCATGAATACCGACAATTCCGCTACACGAGACACAACTAAAATGAGGCCTTCTAATTTTCGATATACCACAACCAAATGACGTCCATGACGTACACACCCTGCGCCTGACAAATCTGAATAGAAACAACAATGTTCCAATGGAGAAACAGAAAAAATGGCCATTGGCTTATGTAGAATTGCAGATCATTAATACCGGCCATGCTTATGAAACGACAATTTTTTCATTCTCGGCCTAGAACAATGGCATTGCCCGAAGAACAAACACGATAGTAGAACAAACGTTTGCAAAACGACAAAAATTCCCCTCGCCAAGCTATACGACTAGATTAACTTTGGGAAGAATACAAACAATTTTGTTACACGATATATGACTAAACTCAGCTCTTCTACCTATGGCTATACGATGCCTGTAAAACGACACGAACCTCAATTGTGCGGCCGTGTCATGAGGTACACACCCCGTGCCAACACATCCTAATAAAAAACAACATCGATGCCATGGACAAACTTGAAAAAACACAATTAGAGATACATAGAATAGCAGATCATTAATACCAGAAAAACCACCATTAGTAATACACAGAATAGCAGATCATTAATACCAGGAATATTCAGAAAACAACAGCAATTTATCCTCATCATAACATTGATATTAATCGGGATACCGGTAACTCCGTTACACTAAACGCAACTAAACTCGATTCTTACGCCTATGGGGCAGTGCAACCGACAAATAAGAATCCTTTGCCCAGCATAATAAAAAGATCTGAATCGCATGACATTGACGCAGCGGGCAAACAAACAGGTGGAAGAGAGAGAATGGGTTGGGATGTTGAGATGTTGGGATGTTGAGATGTTGGGCAGGACCCTGTAATGTCAATTGAGATGTTGGGCTGGACCCTGTAATGTCAGGATGGCACACCACCGATCTCGCCCGGTGGACGCATCGATGGAGTAGAGGATGGGGCTGTCGGGCTATAATAGCATGGAACAATAAAAAAATATAGATATGTTGGAGACGTATCAACGCTCGGTAAATATTGTGCCACTTCTTTCTTTTTTCTTCTTTTTGTGTTTTTGTCTGGCACTCTCTTTTTGTGTCTGATATTTCATATCTTGTTATGACTAAAGTTTCAAAATGCCATGACTTTTGATGACTTGTGTTCTGGGCTAGATTTTTTCAAATCTCAACTTCTAAGCACTGTAAAGTAAAAAAACATGAGAACGGAGACCTTCCATATCAAGGAGAACCGTTTGTATAGGACATCTCTGCACCAGTGTTAGGATCTCCCAGTGACCATGGCCTGCATGCCTACATTCCAGGGGAGTCAGTTCTCTCTCCCTCGACATATATGTTTGATCTTTGTAAGAGAAATCATCAAGGAAAGAATTATTCTCTCCAACTTGCAAGGCCATCAACTACTCTCAAACAACATACTTGAGCAAACAATTGTATTCATTGATGACAATCAGGGTGTGCTATAGCGCTGAACTCTACGGACTAAACCTCCCCAAGATTGGGCCTCTCTGTGAATACATAATGGACTTGTTATCTGCTTTAGAAGAGCATCGGATGAAGTGGAATAGAAGAACAACTAATAGGGCTGATCGCATCTTGGCAAGGGAAGGTTGCCTGGATAATCTACGTTGCGCGGATACTTCAGAAAGCGCGCGTATCCTGCCGGATACTGCCCCGATACTCGGATACTGCCCCGATACGTATCCCGTAAGTATCCCTCGCTTTTTTTATTTTAAAAAAATAAAATAATGTTTGATACTCCTAGGATACTTCTGCGATATGTTTTGGAAACCTGAAACCCCTCGTTTGATGTGAAATCCCCTCAGTAGTAAAGGCACACCTTTTGAAGATTCCCAACATGAGTGTGAGTTCATATCAAAACATGTCTGCCAATGTTCTAGTTCAATTGAAAGATGAGCAAGAGAGAGTCGATGCACTGATTGAAATAGGAAACCTAGGGAAATCCAACTGCCAATTAATGGAAGTGGACCAAGTGTAAGAAAAGAAAGGGGGTAATCCTATTGAGTCATGCTTTGACCTAGAAGATCATTATTTTTTCATATTTTTAATAATTAATATATGTAAATATAAACGTATCCCCGTATCCATGTTTTTGGAAAATTGACGTATCGGGCGTATCCCCGTATCCAAGTATCTGTGCAACGTAGTGGATAATTTGTGTAAAACTTGGTTTCATGTTTTTCCTCTTTGTATTTCTGACGTTGTGGCTGCTAAGGCTGTGGTCTAGTTAATAAAGGCATGATTTGAATTCACTTAACATAGATTAGCATAGGTGTTGCTCAGCTAATGAGAATGTGATCCTGAAGCCTTTGGAGTATCTTTTTGATAGACGCCTCTATCTGTATGGAAAATTTGCTACTGAAAGTCCCACAAAGTGTCCCCTTCCTCCACTCTGGAAGAAAAAATAGACTTGGATGTGGAGCGTGGTTGTACCGAAATTTTGGCACATATATAAGAAAGTCGGATCCAAATTTGGTGCGTGGTAGAGTTTTTTTTTCATCAACCAACCATACCATAGTCGGCGAGCCGGCATGAGAAGCGATAATAGTCATGGAAGGGAGGGCGTACGAGCATCGGCTAGCCATGGCGATGAATAACAAAACTTTCTACTGCCATCAAAGACCCGAAGTTTCAGAGCAGAACATGGTTCGCAACATGTGAGATCAGCCACTACAGGAGAACGACGAAGATGGCCACATGTTCTCTTGCCCAGTTGGTGATTCAGGGTAGTCTAAATAACTTTGTGGACTAGGAGTAGTATGATGTTCCTACGATCATCGTTGGAGCTGTAATTGGCGACTTAATTAGCCCAGACTTTTCGTACCAATGCAAACAAACCTAAGCCCACAGATGCTCTTCACGCCGTCTCGCGAACCGACAGCTTTGTGATCCTTGGATGTGACCTCGCAGACCATCCCCTCTGTTTTTCCCCTCCTCCGGCTACTGCTCGTGGTGCCGTCGTACTCTTAGAAGAAGGCCACGCTGAAATTTCAGACCGAAAAGAAATGTTTAACATGCCCAAATATGGTGATTGGCTACACTCTGGGTACAGCAACCAAGAACAAGACTTGCTTATAGAGAAAACCAAACAGAACATACAGCAAAACAAAGTCACTATAAGACCAACCAACCAGGTATAGGTTTTACACACAGCCCGTAGGCGGGGCAGCAACACATCCACGACACATTAGAATATGGACTTCACACTGACATCAACACACGACAACAGTTCTCGTTCACAGGGTTACGAGCCCAAAGTTCTGACGCGAGAATATTCATCTAAGTTTTACGCGCACCCTTTAGTGCTAGACACCCTTTGAAAACCGCTACATCTTCGGAGACACATGGAACGCATAATGCAAGGGATTGCATGGGGCCACGCTCTTTCCCCTTCACTTGTCGCTACTTAAGAGTTAGGACCACATGCCGCGATCTGCTCTTCGAGCTGCATCAAAAGATGAATAATAGGTCAATGATTAAGAAAAGTACCTTCTGAGAAATGATTGAGATAAGTCTATGGCACATAATGTGTAGGGTAACGCAGCAGAAAACAAAAAATTTCCGACCTACGCACCAGCCCAGGACCACTATGGAGACTGCATACAAGGTTTGATCATTTCGTTACCGACTCGTAGCGCAGCGGAAGTAGAGTCGATGACGATCGGCGGTGCAGATCCCCGCAGCTAGGATTTACAACCTCCCAACCGCGAGGATGTATACCCTCGTCTTCCCTTCGGACAGCCCTCCGGGAGGCTGTCGAACAGTCCCCCAGACGATGTCGCGGACAGCCCTTCGGGAGGACCTTCGAAACTCGAACGGTCACTCGGACAGCCCTTCGGGAGGACTCACAGAACTCGGACCGTCACTTGGACAGCCCTTCGGGAGGCACTCTCGAATAGCGCCTCGGGCACTAAGATCGAAACTACGACCTCTCTACAGAGTTGCACACATACGGTGTCATCTATCCGGCAGGGCTTCGCCGTCCAGAACTAGTTCCCACCGGAAACCAGACAGCCTTTCGGCTCTACGAAACTCTTTTCGTGGGAGGGAGAGAGAAGCCAGATCATTGCAATGGCATGTATGTGAGAAGGGATGAGTATGGAGGGCTGCCCCTCCACCTCTATTTATAGGATAGCCAAGGGGTAAAGACGTCATACAAAAAAAACCCCAAAGTACCCCCACTTTATGCCTTTCCAGAAAAGAATAAAGATAAAAGGGGTGCCATGTGGAGCTCCAAGGAGCTCCACCAGGCTTGGCCGGCCACACCCTTGGGGGACCCCCAAGGGGGCTTCCTTAGTGCCTAAGGCATTCTAGAAGCCTTTTGGGAAATTCCCAAAAGGTGCTTTCCATAAAATTCCCAAAAAGCACTTTCACTATTCACGACGACATTTTTCAGCGTCCGTTCGAACTGAAAATATTTATGTGGGCTTAGAACATTTCCAGTACCCACTAAAATAATTTTCAATGCATTCTGGAACAATTCCAGTTTAGTGATTTCATCTGCGAAAAGCATCTGAAGCGGTTCCGGCAGCCCCGGAACATTTCCGGTTTTTCTTCCAGAAAATTCCCAGAAGTTTCCAGAATGATTCTGGTATCCTCCAAGAATTATCAGGCATGTGCCGAAACCATTTTGACTTAATGGTATCCCCTGAAACAACTTTTCAGTTTCACCGGAACTCATCGGGTGACCTCTCTCTGCGGAACTTTTCCGCTGTCCGAAACTTTTCGGTGTCCGAAACTTTTTCGGTGATTTTCTCTCAGACTCCCTGTCTAGTATTCAGCAGATAGATGACCCTTAAGCGTGTGACCCTATAGGTTCGGTGAAGTATAGACATGACACGGAACCCCTTCCGATCAATGATCAACATCGGAGCCGTGGACACCCATATTGACCCCTATACCCACACGAATGAATATTCGAGTGAACCTCCAGTTGCCGTGTGCTATTCCTGTTGCTTCGCGATATGTTACAAATACCTGAGGTGAGACATGTTGGCATTCCCGTGGATCAACAACTTGTCCACTATGCTAGTTACCTCGTTACCGGTATTGTTCTCTTTTCTCGTTACCGTGTTCCGGCATCCCCGTGATCAAATCACAAAGTGTCTGGCCAGACGATGATGGATACCGTAACACCGAGAGGGCCCAGAGATATCTCTCCATCGTCGGAGGAGCAAATCCCTGTAAGGGAACGCGACAGAAAACGAAAATTTTCGGTATAGCGAGCACGCCCAGGACCACTATGGAGACTGCATACAAGGTTTGATCTGATCCGTACCGACTCGAAGCGCAGCGGAAGAAGAGTCGGTGGTGATCGTTGGTGCAGATCCCCACAGCTAGGATTTACAACCTCCCAACCGCGAGGATGTACTCCCTCGTCGGACAGCCCTTCGGGAGGCGGTCGGACAGTCCCTCGGGAGGCGGTCGGACAGTCCCCCGGACGATGTCGCGGACAGCCCTTCGGGAGGACCCTCGAAACTCGAACGGAGACTCGGACAGCCCTTCGGGAGGACACTCGAACAGCCCCTCGGGCAAAAGACCGAAACTACGACCTCTCTACGGGGTTGCACACATACGGTGTCAGCTATCCGGCAGGGCTTCGCCGTCCAGAACTAGTTCCTGCCGGAACCCAGACAGCCTTTCGGCTCTACGAAACTCTTTTCGTGGGAGGGAGAGAAGAAGCCAGATAATGCATGGCATGTGTATGAGAGCAAGGATGAAGAGATGGCAGCCCCCATCTCCTCTATTTATAGGAAAGCCAAGGGGTAGGGCTCCTCCACTAATTACCAAAAACCCATGCATTAGGTCACACCTCATGGGCATAAGGGTAAACTTGGGATGCCATGTGGAGCTCCAAGGAGCTCCCCCTTCCTTGGCCGGCCACCCCTAGGGGGCCCCGCATGAGGGGCTCTCATGGCCCCCCAAGCCCTTCTAGAAGCCTTTAGCAAAAGCCCTAAAAGGTGGCTTCCAAAAAATTATCCAAAAAGCACTTTCACTATTCATGATGACATTTTTCAGCGTCCGTTCAAACTGAAAATATTTACGTGGGCTTAGAACAATTCCAGTACCCACTAAAATAATTTTCAACGCGTTCTGGAACAATTCCAGATTAGTGATTTTCATCTGCGAAAAGCATCTGAAGCGGTTCCGGCAGCTCCGAAACATTTCCGGTTTTTCTTCCAGAAAATTCCCAGAAGTTTCCAGAATGATTCTGGCACCCTCCAAGAATTATCAGGCATGTGCCGAAAACAATTTGACTTTATGGTATCCTCTGAAACAACTTTTCAGTTTCACCGGAACTCATCTGGTGACCTCTTTGCGGAACCTTTCCGCTGTCCAAAACTTTTTCGGTGTCCGAAACTTTTTCGGTGATTTTCTCTCAGACTCCCTGTCTAGTATTCAGCAGATAGATGACCCTTAAGCGTGTGACCCTATAGGTTCGGTGAAGCATAGACATGACCTGGAACCCCTTCCGATCAATGATCAACATCGGAGCCGTGGACACCCATATTGACCCCTATACCCACACGAATGAATATTCGAGTGAACCTCCAGTTGCCGTGAGCTATTCCTGTTGCTTCGCAATATGTCACAAACACCCGAGGTGAGATTTATTGCATTCCTGTGGATCAACAATTTGTCCATCATGCAAGTTACCTCGTTACCGGTTTTGTTCTCTTTTCTCGTTTCCATGTTCCGGCATCCCAATGATCAAATCACAAGTTGTCTGGCCAGACGATGATGGATACCGTAACACCGAGAGGGCCCGAGTATATCTCTCCATCGTCGGAGGAGCAAATCCCAATCTTGAGCTATCTCGTTACTTGCCATACTTTTCCGTGAACCCGTAAGCCGCCGTAATAGCCACCCAGTTACGGATGACGTTTAACAAACCCCAAAGTTCATGAAGCAAGTATGAAGGAACTCGATACTCTCATGGTCTAAGGAATTATGCAAACATTAACTTCTCTGTGTTATAAACCATAAACTTGTGACGAAAGAATCTCATAGCATAACAACAATTCGGGTTGATTCAACACAAGTGTTCTACCATCAATTGTGCTCTCAAAATTGCTGGCATAGACATGCCCATGATCAGGAAAACATAATCATCATGCAATACTTGAGCTAGTCTTAGAGGCATGACTAGGAATACATATCACTGTTTATTATCCCACACGTGCACATGGGTTTTCCTCAGAGCCTTTATGGATATACGGGCTCAGGAGCCACAACAGTTATAGCATGGAACATAAACTTTCATTACAAACCAGGAGATACAAAATAACTGTTGTTACTGCCTCTAGGGCATATCTCCTACAGTAGGTACCGCTGATGTACTGGAGCCTTGATCTTAATTTTTCTTCATTGGTAATACTATCATCTCTCAAGAAGTCCTTTACAGATATATGTAATACAGCGGGTCATTATTTATTTGTTGCTGTGATGTCGAGCTCTGTTTTCTTTATTATGACAAGTTGCAAAATTAGTAGTGGGAAGTAAACTTTTGTTAACTTGTTGGCTGAACCAATGGAACTACTGTTATATTTGATTTGTATTGTAGGGTAACGCAGCAGAAAACAAAAATTTCCGACCTACGCACCAGCCCAGGACCACTATGGAGACTGCATATAAGGTTTGATCATTTTCGTTACCGACTCATAGCGCAGCGGAAGTAGAGTCGATGACGATCGGCGGTGCAGATCCCCGCAGCTAGGATTTACAACCTCCCAACCGCGAGGATGTATCCCCTCGTCTTCCCTTCAGACAGCCCTCCGGGAGGCGGTCGAACAGTCCCCCGGACGGTGTCGCGGACAGCCCTTCGGGAGGACCTTCGAAACTCGAACGGTCACTCGGACAGCCCTTCGGGAGGACTCACAGAACTCGGACCGTCACTTGGACAGCCCTTCGGGAGGCACTCTCGAACAGCCCCTCGGGCACTAAGATCGAAACTACGACCTCTCTACAGAGTTGCACACATACGGTGTCATCTATCCGGCAGGGCTTCGCCGTCCAGAACTAGTTCCCACCGGAACCCAGACAGCCTTTCGGCTCTACGAAACTCTTTTCGTGGGAGGGAGAGAGAAGCCAGATCATTGCATGTCACTTGAATGTGAGAAGGGATGAAGGATTGAGCAGCCCCCTCTCCTCCTTATATAGGAAAACCAAGGGGTAGGATAGGCATTCAAGAAATACCAAAATACCCATGAAGGAAACTCTTTCCAAGGGCATAATAGAGAAACCAAAGGACATGTGGAGCTCCAAGGAGGAGCTCCACATGTGGCCGGCCACCCCCTAGGGGTCCCCCCCAAGGGGGCTCTCATCCATCCACATCACCTTCTAGAAGCCTTTAGCAAAAAGCCCTAAAAGGTGGCTTTCCAAAAAATTCCAAAAAGCACTTTCACTATTCACGACGACATTTTTCAGCGTCCGTTCGAACTGAAAATATTTATGTGGGCTTAGAACATTTCCAGTACCCACTAAAATAATTTTCAACGTGTTTTGGAACAATTCCAGTTTAGTGATTTCATCTGCGAAAAGCATCTGAAGCGGTTCCGGCAGCCCCGGAACATTTCCGGTTTTTTCTTTTAGAAAATTCCCAGAAGTTTCCAGAATGATTCTGGCATCCTCCAAGAATTATCAGGCATGTGCCGAAACCATTTTGACTTAATGGTATCCCCTGAAACAACTTTTCAGTTTCACCGGAACTCATCCGGTGACCTCTCTCTGCGGAACTTTTCCGCTGTCCGAAACTTTTCGGTGTCCGAAACTTTTTCGGTGATTTTCTCTCAGACTCCCTGTCTAGTATTCAGCAGATAGATGACCCTTAAGCGTGTGACCCTATAGGTTCGGTGAAGTATAGACATGACCTGGAACCCCTTCCGATCAATGATCAACATCGGAGCCATGGACACCCATATTGACCCCTATACCCACACGAATGAATATTCGAGTGAACCTCCAGTTGCCGTGTGCTATTCCTATTGCTTCGCGATATGTTACAAATACCCGAGGTGAGACATGTTGGCATTCCCGTGGATCAACAACTTGTCCACTATGCTAGTTACCTCGATACCGGTATTGTTCTCTTTTCTCGTTACCATGTTCCGGCATCCCCGTGATCAAATCACAAAGTGTCTGGCCAGACGATGATGGATACCGTAACACCGAGAGGGCCCAGAGATATCTCTCCATCGCCGGAGGAGCAAATCCCAATCTTGAGCTATCAAGTTACTTGACACACTTTTCCATGAACCCGTAAGCCGCCGTAATAGCCACCCATTTACGGATGACGTTTAACAAACCCCAAAGTTCATGAAGCAAGCATGAAGAAACTCGATACTCTCATGGTCTAAGGAATCATGCAAACATTAACCATCTCTGTGTTATTAACCATTAACTTGTGACGAAAGAATCTCATAGCATAACATCAATCGGGTCGATTCAACACAAATGTTCTGCTAACATTGTGCCCTCAAAATTGCTGGCATAGTCATGCCCATGATCAGGAAAACAGGATCATCATGCAATACTTGAGCCAGTCATAGAGGCTTGACTAGGAATACATTTTATCGTTTATTATTCCACACGTGCATATGAGTCTTCCTCGGAGCCTCGTTTTATTTGCAGACTCGAGAACCATAGCAGTTATAGCAGGGAAGATAAACCTAATTATGAACAGGGAGATAATCAATAACATTTATTATTGCCTCTAGGGCATATCTCCTACAGACTCCCACTTGCACTAGAGTCAATAATCTAGTTAATGCTAATGCACTTCACACCTGTGGCACACCGGTGTAAATATGCTTCGCTTGTGGTATAGCCTGATGTCTAACGGATCTGACGACTTCAGCTCCGTGTGTATCTTTGCATATCCTCGCGTTTTCACGCTTTCACAAAATTCATATTTTGTGTGGACTTGGCTTTGTATGTATGCGAATCACAGGTCGAACCTGGATTCCTCAGACTGAGTTATGGAGCAACTACTTGCAGTATTGTCCCATTGACAAAAGCCATCTTGGAACCATACTAAGTTCATGAATGAACTATATGATTCAACATCTTCTTTGTCACTTTAAAGGCGGCAACATACTTCGCCTCTGTTATAGAATTCGCCACAGTAACTTGTTTGGAACATTTTCCAACTAACTGTGCCACCACATTGTGTGTTACACAAAACCCTTAATTTAAATTGAAAATCGCTTGGAGCATGGATAAAGACTGTATCGATGTAACCTTTTACAACGAACTCTTCATGATCTCCGCTTGCGAGAAAACATGTCATCAGTGCTACTATAGTACTCAATGACCTTTTTTCACTGTTGTCCCATGATCAGTACTTTTGATCACTTTGGTATCTATACTCGCAACAACATTGGAGTATTGGACATATCTGGTTGTTTTTACATACCATGGAATACATGATTAATCCAAACATGAAGGTGTGTGGAATCTCCATCATGTATTTTGCTCATCAGTGTTTTTGGGACACCGAGTCTTGCAAAAACTCTTTCCATGTGACTTCGGCAAGAATCATTCCTTGACGTTTTTAATGCTAAAAGGTTTTAGCATCTTGTCAATATGTATCTTTGCTCAGCCCCATTAGGTAAATCTATCTCCATAGATCATCATGCCTAATATAAAGGCTATTTTGCCCAAGCACTTCATCGAAAAACTATTTTCAAATGAAGTCCTAATTCGTGTCAAGAAATTTATTTCCAATTAACAATGTGTCAAGCACACAACATTTTTAGAAATTTTATTATGCTCCCACTTACTTTCTTGAATCATAAGCATCTTCGTTACCCATTGATGAAGTCAAACCCCTTTGACCATTTCATCAAAACACGAAGATTCCAACTCCATTTTGCTCTCTTCTGTCCATTGCTGGAACTCTGAAGTTTGCATACTTACTAGCATCCTCTGGAATGACAAAATACCTTGGACTGTAACACATGCAAGTCCTTGGTTTTATTTCCATCAGATGGAAATCCTTTTGTCATCCTTTGTTTCATATCTCATGATTGAAATATGTATTAATTGCTAGTTCAACCCGAACCGACTTTAAGCATCGCTACGATGAAACAACCTCATCATAGTCAACTCCTTGAACTCGTTATTGCAACAAGTCGAGCTTTATGGATAAAACATTTTTACCCGTATCAGTTTTAGTTCCATAAAATTCGTTAGACTCTAAGTCTTTCGAAAGGTGTATCAAGGTTTTAATCTTGAAACATTTATATGGAGACTATCTCGGATTGTATTGGCATTTAGCCAATTCCGGAGTCAGGGCCCATCAACGCTTCCTTGTGTATCGTAGGTATACTGTTGTCTAACAACAATATCTCGTTTGCGCACCTGAGAGGTTTGCACGAGCCTTGCCTACGTGGTTCAGCTGCAAGTTCGACCGAAGTCCATACATTTTATTGTAGAGACTTCCGTATCAGTCATAGTAGGAAACTCTGGAATTACTTCCAAGGTCTCTTTCCTTTGACCTGATGACGGAGATACTGGTTATCTCGTCGAGTTGCATTATTCTCCCACTCACCTTTTTAAAAGAACCATTTTCTTCAAAAAGCATACCGTTCTTTGTGGCAAACCTATTTGCCTCGGTATAGTGAGGGAGGAATACCCAATGACTTGGGATAACCTACAAAGTAGCACTTGTCTGATTTGGAATAGGTTTGTAACCTTTTACACAAGCCCCATATTCCAAATGTTTCAGAAAAGATATAACATGGTTGGGCGTACCATACCATGGTGTCATTTCAACAGACCCGATGGAGCTCTTTTCAGTGTAAAAGCCGCAGTCTCTAAAGCATCACTCTTTAAAAGGGATAATGGCAAATTTATTTATTTCATCTTTGATCTTACCATGTCATAAATGGTTCGATTACATTTTCACGGACTTTCCACTTGCAGTGGTGTTCCGGGAGGTGCAAGTTATGAAACTACTTTCACAACTCATCAGACATTCGCTAAACTTGTAACTCAAATATTCCTTTCTGCAATCAAATTGTAGAAACATAATTTTCTTGTTACAATAACTTCTACTTCCTTTTTGAAAACCTTTCAAATGATTTCAAAAGATCCAGACTTACGTCTCATCAAGTAAATATCCACATATCTACTTGAGTCATTTCTGAAGATAGATAAATCCACTACTTTCAACAACCTTTATCGGACTACACACATCAAATGTATGATCACCAATAAGTTTGTTGTCCGTTCCTTATGGCCTGTGAACGGTATTTCAGTCACTTCTCTTTTCGGAGGAAAGTTGCAAGTGACAGATGATTCAAAATCAAACGACTTCAAAATCCATCATAATGGAATTTATCCATGCGGGTTTCTCCAATGTGACCAAATGCAGTGCCACACTTGTGTGGTATTCTTTTAGTCTTGCGACATTTAGCGTCAGTGTTATGGATGTATCATATTACCATCAATATTCATAACATATATCCCATCTAGGATGGAAGCTTGGCCCTTCATGTTATTCATAATACTGAACAACAGTTGTTGTTTTTATGAACAACTCTTTTGCAACAAACATTGTGCAATGGGCTAGAGTGTATGGAACTCTAAAATGAATTATGAAAGTAAACCCAGAGGTAATGTATTATTATCAATATTCATAACATACATCTCATTCATAATGAAAGTATGGCCCTTATGTTATTCATAACATCGAACATCAAAAGTTCTCTTATAAACAACCTTCTTGCAAGATACCTTATGCAATGGGCTAGAGTTTGTGAAACTCCAAACGAATTATAAAAATAAATACAGACGGTAATACACCGATGGAAGGTATAGTAACATTTACTATGTTCCCCGTGTATACCTAAAACTCATTTCTGGCTAGTCTTTCAGGCCATAGTAGTTCTTACATCGAGTTGCAACAGAAAGCAATCGAGCGGGTATCTTTGTGATTAACTCACAATACCCAAGAATCAGTGATTAACAATTTAATCATAATTCCCAAGGACTATATCTTTGACCAGCCTTCTATACATCAAAAACTTGTATGACATTCATACATGAGCTGGATATTCCAGTCTCCTTTCTTTCTGCCTTTATACTTCTAACAGTTTAACTTTCAGTATTTCTCCTACTCTCAGAAAAAGCACCAAACTTAAGAGTGGCGTTAGCCCCGGACTTCCTAGGCGTGAAAGTCTTACTAACACCCTTCGGACACTTCCTTTCTCTTTAAGTTGTTGTTTTATTCACCTTTCATCATATGACAGGCGTTCTTCTAGATCCCTCTCTTATCAGTCTAATGCATAGTAAACTCATTTACTAATAGTTTGCAAACAAACATTGCTTTGGATATCTCATATCTTTTAGCCTTTGTCTGTCTCTGAAAATAATTTTCAGATTCCATGAATATCACATAACTATCCAAACTTTCGAAGTTTGGGTCTCATGGAAACAAACATATTGCGCTTGACTGAAATGGAATTCTAGGTTTTGGATCAACGGACGAGAGTCACATGATCCATAGCATAAGCGAGAGAATACCGAAAGTATGCGATAGGACAAAGTCCTTCTCGGCACTCTTGAGGACAATCCTCACATTACGTTACCAACCGTAAAGTTTTAACCAGATATTTAACAGCTATTCAATTTTAATAGGGAAGGTGGAAATGCGAGCCATTATTCTACAACTATTATGCAAAACACACTTAGACAGTGTTCAAAATTAATTGCACTGAGAATTAAACAAGTTAATTCAACAGTGCGCTCCCACTCAAATCAATATCTCTCATAATTGATTGTGAGTGATTCAAGATCCGCATTTCAATTCAACGCCATTGATGGTAGCATCACTGATGACGAAAATCTCAATCGGTAGGCAAACTTGCCAATCACATCTCTATGTGACTCTTGTTCATCTTTCGATGCGTGTGTTCCGAGCTCATGACTTTCATGCCTGAACGTCAAGACAACCAA
The DNA here is from genome assembly GCA_011799875.1 of Thinopyrum elongatum. NCBI lineage: Eukaryota > Viridiplantae > Streptophyta > Magnoliopsida > Poales > Poaceae > Thinopyrum > Thinopyrum elongatum. The sequence continues at coordinate 11,087,921 of CM022300.1, read as the reverse complement.
GTGATCTCACTGCGAGGTCTCAACTCACCCGCCTCAGACATCCCTAATCGTTCGTACCCATGTTAGCATGTGATACCCCGAAAAGTTAGGTGTCGTGACGGTGCTACACTTGGGAGAACACTAACTACTTGATATTTTTGTGAGAGATCACCCTAATAAAAGCGACTACCGCGCAATCAAGAAGGGTGCAACATAAGGGATAAACATCTCAGGCAATTCATAATAGCATGATATGGTATAGCCCTTTCTGACGGAGAAGTCTTGTATTCCTTCGTCTTCGGCATTCACGTCGGTGATCACCTTCGCGAAGATTGCCACCACCTTGTCGATGCAGCAGATAATATTGCTATCTCTATAGCTAATAAAATAATGCATTACACAAGGTTGACACATAGGTCATTTAAAGTGCAATCATATGGCTCCAGCCATCATGCCGAATCATGACACGCAGGTCATGTTAATCAATTTACATTATATAGTCATCTCATACATAATCAAATTATTATGAGCACTGCTATACCACATCACATGCACATGTAAACCCTCCTGCAAAACCAAGTTAGACGCCTCTAATTGGTTCATGCAAAAAACTAGTTTTTCGTGGCTTCTAAGGTTTCGAAACAAACCGAAGCTACCAACGTCCATCATCAAGTATGATAATTCAAGTCGCTAGATTAACATTCCAGGGTGTATGAAAACCGAGATAATAAAATCTTGAGCCCCATACTAAACTTCGTCATACGCATGACCCCAGTGCAGATCATATCTGCATTGCCCTTTCGTTTGCGAAATTTCATCTTTCTTTTTAACTACGATGGAATTCAATGAACTGTTAGCACTTCGTTGATCAATCAGGATCGCGGATTGCCAGAACATTGAAACTCCACCATGCTGTTATCAAGATCAGAAATATGCAAATTCCAGGGAAGCAACAAGAATATCGGGTAACAGATTTCATCTGCTACCCGCACAAATAATTTTCAGTAATAGAACTCATCTACTACCTAATTATATTGTGCAACACCCATACATCACTATGTATTCTAGATCGCAACCAGCATCTACGCATAGCACGGCTCTTGATGCCACTGTAGGGTAACGCAGCAGAAAACAAAAAATTTCCGACCTACGCACCAGCCCAGGACCACTATGGAGACTCCATACACGGTTTGATCATTTCGTTATCGACTCGTAGCGCAGCGGAAGTAGAGTCGATGACGATCGGCGGTGCAGATCCCCGCAGCTAGGATTTACAACCTCCCAACCGCGAGTATGTATACCCTCGTCTTCCCTTCGGACAGCCCTCCGGGAGCCTGTCGAACAGTCCCCCAGACGATGTCGCGGACAGCCCATCGGGAGGACCTTCGAAACTCGAACGGTCACTCGGACAGCCCTTCGGGAGGACTCACAGAACTCGGACCGTCACTTGGACAGCCCTTCGGGAGGCACTCTCGAACAGCCCCTCGGGCACTAAGATCGAAACTACGACCTCTCTACAGAGTTCCACACATACGGTGTCATCTATCTGGCAGGGCTTCGCCGTCCAGAACTAGTTCCCACCGGAAACCAGACAGCCTTTCGGCTCTACGAAACTCTTTTCGTGGGAGGGAGAGAGAAGCCAGATCATTGTAATGGCATGTATGTGAGAAGGGATGAGTGTGGAGGGCTGCCCCTCCACCTCTATTTATAGGATAGCCAAGGGGTAAAGATGTCATACAAAAAAAACCCCAAAGTACCCCCACTTTATGCCTTTCCACAAAAGAATAAAGATAAAAGGGGTGCCATGTGGAGCTCCCACCATGCTTGGCCGGCCACACCCTTGGGGGACCCCCAAGGGGGCTTCCTTAGTGCCTAAGGCATTCTAGAAGCCTTTTGGGAAATTCCCAAAAGGTGCTTTCCATAAAATTCCCAAAAAGCACTTTCACTATTCACGACGACATTTTTCAGCGTCCGTTCGAACTGAAAATATTTATGTGCGCTTAGAACATTTCCAGTACCCACTAAAATAATTTTCAATGCGTTCTGGAACAATTCCAGTTTAGTGATTTCATCTGCGAAAAGCATCTGAAGCGGTTCCGGCAGCCCCGGAACATTTCCGGTTTTTCTTCCAGAAAATTCCCAGAAGTTTCCAGAATGATTCTGGTATCCTCCAAGAATTATCAGGCATGTGCCGAAACCATTTTGACTTAATGGTATCCCCTGAAACAACTTTTCAGTTTCACCGGAACTCATCCGGTGACCTCTCTCTGCGGAACTTTTCCGCTGTCCGAAACTTTTCGGTGTCCGAAACTTTTTCGGTGATTTTCTCTCAGACTCCCTGTCTAGTATTCAGCAGATAGATGACCCTTAAGCGTGTGACCCTATAGGTTCGGTGAAGTATAGACATGACCTGGAACCCCTTCCGATCAATGATCAACATCGGAGCCATGGACACCCATATTGACCCCTATACCCACACGAATGAATATTCGAGTGAACCTCCAGTTGCCGTGTGCTATTCCTATTGCTTCGCGATATGTTACAAATACCCGAGGTGAGACATGTTGGCATTCCCGTGGATCAACAACTTGTCCACTATGCTAGTTACCTCGTTACCGGTATTGTTCTCTTTTCTCGTTACCATGTTCCGGCATCCCCGTGATCAAATCACAAAGTGTCTGGCCAGACGATGATGGATACCGTAACACCGAGAGGGCCCAGAGATATCTCTCCATCGCCGGAGGAGCAAATCCCAATCTTGAGCTATCAAGTTACTTGACACACTTTTCCATGAACCCGTAAGCCGCCGTAATAGCCACCCATTTACGGATGACGTTTAACAAACCCCAAAGTTCATGAAGCAAGCATGAAGAAACTCGATACTCTCATGGTCTAAGGAATCATGCAAACATTAACCATCTCTGTGTTATTAACCATTAACTTGTGACGAAAGAATCTCATAGCATAACATCAATCGGGTCGATTCAACACAAATGTTCTGCTAACATTGTGCCCTCAAAATTGCTGGCATAGTCATGCCCATGATCAGGAAAACAGGATCATCATGCAATACTTGAGCCAGTCATAGAGGCTTGACTAGGAATACATTTTATCGTTTATTATTCCACACGTGCATATGAGTCTTCCTCAGAGCCTCGTTTTATTTGCAGACTCGAGAACCATAGCAGTTATAGCATGGAACATAAACCTAATTATGAACAGGGAGATAATCAATAACATTTATTATTGCCTCTAGGGCATATCTCCTACATAATGGTGCTCAAGTCACATGGTTTCACTAATCAGCCATGTTACAAGTTAGCTAGTTTCTTATTTGGGCATTTGGCGAAGCTTAATTTAAGCTGGGAAACAAAGAATTTCTACCACTTTTTTTGAGCTACCCTGTGCATCTACCAAACATGATGACAAAATTACCACATAATCATTTAACGGCTAAATGAGACTTTTCGGTACCTCAAACTAAGTGCTCCAAATCTAAATGTCAAAAGAACTAGATTAAAGATTAAAGATTGTTCCCTTTTCTCTATCTTAATATGACCAATCTATGGGTTATGAAACTAGTGGGAAGTTGGTATCAAAATCCAACATTAGGCACATAAGGTGCTACCTGCATCATGACCTCCAACTCATGTCGCACAATATAGAACTCATTCCTAACAAGAGCCAATTACTAGAGACACCTAAAATAATGCAAAAATACCACATTGTCAAATTCTGAAGGGGTTAACAGAACTCAGATGAAATGGTTCAAAAATTGTAACCCTATATTTCAAAAAAGAAAAATCTCTAGCGATATAAGAATTTAGTTGTCCTATAAACAGAAGTCTAGAGCCAATAAATTACAAGAGAAGCATCAAAGGGTAGCATATTTAGATAATGAACCGAGTAATATCAAAACCGTGATTGCAGATGAAGTGAAAAAGCAAATTAGGTTACTTCGTAACCACGTTAGATTGGTATGAGCTGAAAATAACGACAAAAAAGACAACATGAGCTGGCAGGTTTACATAGAGACATTGAAAAACAGTGTTGCGAATAATTATTGTGTAACATATGTAATAAGCTATTGAGTTCTGACCCTTGTATGTATTTTATGGCATAGAAATTGCCAAAGTGCATGCAGGCGAGGTTCAATTGCTGCGCACCAACACTGAAACATGCAAAAAAAATGCAGATCAGGAAATTTGGAACTTATCAAACTTAGTATAAATTGAGACGTCAACTCAATAATATTCTCAAGGAGGCATTTCCTATCATGATTGTCAACTCCATAAATTGTTTGATGAACCAGAAAACAAACACCATTGCCGTTATGTGCAATAGCAGATCAGTAGTACCAGAAATATTTACAAAACGACAAAGTTTTTCTTGCCGAACCATGAAATTGTCATGAATACCGAAAATTCCGCTACACAAGACACAACTAAAATGAGGTCTCCTAATTTTGGATATACGACACCCAAATGACGTCCATGATGTACACACCCTGCGCCTGACAAATCTCAATAGAAACAACACCGTTCCAATGGAGAAACAGAAAAAATGGCCATTGGCGCTATGTAGAATTGCATATCATTAATACCGGCCATGCTTATGAAACGACAATTTTTTCATTCTCGGCCTAGAATAATGGCATTGCCCGAAGAACAAACACGATAGTAGAACAAACGTTTGCAAAACGACAAAAATTCCCGTCGCCAAGTGATACGATTTGATTAACATTGGGAAGAATACCAACAATTTCATTACACGATATATGACTAAACTCAGCTCTTCTACCTATGGCTATACGATGCCTGTAAAACGACACGAACCTCAATTATGCGGCCGTGTCGTGAGGTACACACCCCGTGCTGACACATCCAAATAAAAAACAACATCGATGCCATGGACAAACTTGAAAATACACAATTGGAGATACATAGAATAGCAGATCATTAATACCAGAAAAATGACCATTAGTAATACACAGAATAGCAGATCATTAATACCAGGAATATTCCGAAAACAACAACAATTTATCCTCATCATAACATTGATATTAATCGGGATACTGGTAACTCCGTTAACCAGTGTCGGCTAGCCAGGCCAAAATCCACAACCACACGACTAGAGGGGAGTGGAAGGGCCTCACATCGGTGTACATGCCGGCGATATGGGCATTGAGCTGCGCCCTCAGTGCTGCTGCTGCCGCGGCAAGGCGAGGAGAGGTCCGGCGGTCCAGGGGACTGAGCAGTGGAGACGGGGGGAATTCGGCTGCGGATGCGGAGTGAACGAGGACGGGAGGAGGAGCGGAGGTTGTATAGCTGGGCTCAAGAGGGTCTCTCACGTAGGCGTTTGGCAGCGAGTGCTCTACTAGCTGTACCGCGTCGTCGGCCGGGCGCCATTAGTTAGCTTGGAAACGGCCCGCGTGCGTACTGCGTGTGATGCATGCATGCATGGAGCCACCGGTTGTGTGTCCACGTGTTCATGGAAGTGAGCGTCTGTTTCAACTTTAGTCTCTTTTCCTTTTAAAAGAAAAAACTTTAGTCCCTCACAATGTTTATAGGAACAAATAGAAGACCATCCACTCTCCTCAGTCTCACTAAAGTGAATTGGTTTCAAGATCATTCCGCCACTTTTTATGACTTTCAACCCGATTCACCACCTACGTGCCCTTTACGCCCAGTCATTCAAAAGAACACTTGCCCCCCACCCCCCGTCTTAGCGCGGCTGCTGGCACGGAGTTAGCCGGGGCTTCTTCCTCGAGTTATGTCATGATTGCGCACTCGAAGTAAGAGCTTTACAAGCAGCATTGACCTTCTTCACTCACGCGATATTGCTGGATCGGGCATTCGCCCATTATCCAAGATTCCCCACTGCTGCCCCCCATGGGAGTCCGGGCCGTGTCTTAGTCCCGGTGTGGCTAATCATCCAAAAAGACCAGCTAAGCATCGTTGGCTTGGCCAGCCTTTACCTGACCAACTAACTAATACTACGCAGGCTCATCAAACAGCGCTATAGGGACACCATATTTATTATTGGTCAATTTTGTTTGGTTCCAGTGAGCTGTGCAGAGTCTAATGATTATGATTTTTAGCTTGTTTACTCAAAGAGTTGAGTGTAGTTAATGGAATCGCCAAAGTTGTGTTTGTGTCTTGAGCAATGCTAACCAGTATGGTATGTTGCAGACTCATTTCCAAGATGTTTGAACCTTTTGAAATGAAGCTATATCTTTGTTGGAAATGAAGTTTTTTTTAGGGCAGCAAAGAAGGGTAACGGAAACCACACTGGGTTTGTTGGAGAGCTATGACTCAGACAAAGAAGTGTGGAGGTTTTGGTTTCAGGGACATCAAGCTATTTAACCTAGCTTTATTAGCTCGGAAGTCATGGTGCCTCCAAAAAGTACCAGACTCTCTGTGCGCACATCTTTTTAAATTTATTTATTAACCAAACAATGATATTCTCAATGCTGAGCTGGGTTCACATACGTATCAAGTGTCGAGATGGCATGGATGTTCAGGATGGCTCACCAGCGAGGTCTCCCTAGGGGGGCCATCATGTAGGAGATGGCGTGGAGAGGAGGTCTCCCTGCTGATCCAGGAATCACAGTTGAGATGGGGGGCTGAACCCTGTAATGTCAAGATGGCACACCACCGATCTCGCCCGGTGGATGCATCGAGGGAGTAGAGGATGGGGCTGTCGGGCTATAATAGCATGGAACAACAAAAAAATATAGATATGTTGGAGACGTATCAACGCTCGGTAAATATTGTGCCACTTCTTTATTTTTTCTTCTTTTTGTGTTTTTGTCTGGCACTCTCTTTTTGTGTCTGATATTTCATATCTTGTTATGACTAAAGTTTCAAAATGCAATGACTTTTGATGACTTATGTTCTGGGCTAGATTTTTTCAAATCTCAAATTCTAAGCACTGTAAAGTAAAAAAAAACATGAGAACAGGGACCTTCCAAAACACGGAGAACCGTTTGTATAGGACGTCTCTGCACCAATGTTAGGATCTCCCAGTGCCCATGGCCTGCATGCCTACATTCCAGGGGAGTCAGTTCTCTCTCCCTCGACATATATGTTTCATCTTTGTAAGAGAAATCATCAAGGAAAGAATTATTCTCTCCAACTTGCAAGGCCATCAACTACTCTCAAACAACATACTTGAGCAAACAATTGTATTCATTGATGACAATCAGGGTGTGCTATAGCGCTGAACTCTGCAGACTAAACCTCCCCAAGATTGGGCCTCTCTGTGAATACATAATGGACTTGTTATCTGCTTTAGAAGAGCATCGGATGAAGTGGAATAGAAGAACAACTAATAGGGCTGCTCGCTTCTTGGCAAGGGAAGGTTGCCTGGATAATCTACGTTGCGCGGATACTTCAGAAAGCACGCGTATCCTGCCGGATACTGCCCCGATACGGCCCGATACGTATCCCGTAAGTATCCCTCTATTTTTTGATTTTAAAAAAAGAAAATAATGTTTGATACTCCTAGGATACTTCTGCGATACGTTTTGGATACCTGAAACCCCTCGTTTGATGTGAAATCCCCTCAGTAGTAAAGGCACACATTTTGAAGATTCCCAACATGAGTGTGAGTTCATATCAAAACATGTCTGCCAATGTTCTAGTTCAATTGAAAGGTGAGCAAGAGAGAGTCGATGCACTGATTGGAATAGGAAACCTAGGGAAATCCCACTGCCAATTAATGGAAGTGGACCAAGTGTAAGAAAAGAAAGGGGGTAATCCTATTGAGTCATGCTTTGACCTAGAAGTTCCTTATTTTTTCATATTTTTAATAATTAATATATGTAAATATAAATGTATCCCTGTATCCACGTTTTTAGAAAATTGATGTATCGGCCGTATCCCCGTATCCAAGTATCTGTGCAACGTAGTGGATAATTTGTGTAAAACTTGGTTTCATGTTTTTCCTCTTTGTATTTCTGACGTTGTGGCTGCTAAGGCTGTGGACTAGTTAATAAAGGCATTATTTGAATTCACTTAACATAGATTAGCATAGGTGTTCTTCAGCTAATGAGAATGTGATCCTGAAGCCTTTGGAGTATCTTTTTGATAGGCGCCTCTATCTGTATGGAAAATTTGCTACTGAAAGTCCCACAAAGTGTCCCCTTCCTCCACTCTGGAAGAAAAAAATAGACTTGGATGTGGAGCGTGGTTGTACCAAAAATTTTGCACATATATAAGAAAGTCGGATCCAAATTTGGTGCGTGGTAGAGGTTTTTTCTCATCAACCAACCATACCCTAGTCGGCGAGCCGGCATGAGAAGCTATAGCAGTCATGGAAGGGAGGGCATACGAGCATCGGCTAGCCATGGCAATGAGTAACAACACTTTCTACTGCCATCAAAGACCCGAAGTTTCAGAGCAGAACATGGTTTGGAACATGTGAGATCAACCACTACAGGAGAACGACGAAGATGGCCACATGTTCTCTTGCCCAGTTGGTGATTCAGGGTAGTCTAAATAACTTTCTGGACTAGGAGTAGTATGATGTTCCTGCGATCATCGTTGGAGCTGTAATTGGCGACTTAATTAGCCCAGACTTTTCGTACCAATGCAAACATACCTAAGCCCATAGATGCTCTTGTTGACACACAAACATGTCACGTGTACCCTCGATGCCGGGGGTGATCCACCGCAGCTCTCGTCGAAGGAGACCCGACCGACAGCGCGATACGCAAGACAGTCGGCGGGTGCTTTTAGGACCCGAAACCCCACACCCCCGGAGGGACCCCGTCAGGGAGTGCGGCAGCTGTGGGCTGCCCTAGGTCGATTCGCTCGCCCCTAGAGCCTCGGGATTCGCAGTTCTCAAACACGAAGAACAGCGAAGAACGAGAGAGAAAAACAATGGAGAGATAAAACGTAGATAAAAGTAGTATATTGATTTGTTCGATTGTGTGTTGTTTCAATCGGCCGTCACCCCTAACATATATAAGAGGCGGCTGGATTTCCCGTACAAGTAAAGGATTTATCTACACTTTCCTTACAAGAAATTACATCAATTCACGTCCTACAGTTCTAGTTTCAGTCCAACTCGGATTCAGCCCGAATCTGTCCCATACTTCTGTCCCGCTTCTAGCGTGGGCTGTAGAAATCGCATACTAACTCGGATGGAGTCGAGTTCAGCATAAAACTTGTTCGTATCGATGATCTGCATAAGACAGTGTGGGCCACTTCTCCTTTTAAGGCTGTCTTTATGACTTTTAGGGCCCATCTTTAACTATGGGTCGGATTCAATTATGCAGTTTTCTGAACTGTCCGAGTCTTGTAACAACTTTGCAGGCAGTATACTATCTCCGATGATGATGACTCCGAAAGAGAAGTTGACCGTTTCAACGATACGCACAACTTCCGTGTAGAACAATTTTCTATCCGAGGTCATCTGAATAATCTTTCGAGCCGCACTCCAACTTCTAGTCGGATTGACTTTGACAGCTTCCACTTTCCCGGCAAGCTTTCCACGCCGGCAAGCTTTCCACCCCGGCAAGCTTTCCACACCAGCAAGGTTTTCACCCCGGCAAGCTTTCACATCGGCAAGGTTTCCACCCCGGCAAGTTTTCACACCGGCAAGCTTTCCACCCCGGCAAGCTTTTCGCGCAGGCAAGCTTTCCACGCCGGCAAGCTTTTCATTTTGCCGGCAAGCTTTTTTACTCGGCCGGCAAGGTTTCCATCCCGGCAAGCTTTCTATCCCGGCAAGCTTTCACACCGGCAAGCTTTATTCAGCCGGCAAAGGCCGAATAACTCACGCGACCCATCAGACACCACCAAGGTGGGTGTCTGGTCCCTCGCGTCACTTTTTCACTCAGGACCAGTCCGCAAAGTGTTGCCTCTAACTTTTGCATACGAACTCGGATTGGGATGATTTTTATATCAAAATCTACTGATTCGACGAGACGAAAACAATTCATGTAGAACATTTTTTCATATGAGGCCATCTTAATTGCGTTTCATACCATGCCAAAATCCGGTGTCAACACATGCCCCCCTGTTTTTCGGCAAAGCTTGTGTGCCGAAAAATAATTTATACCTTGTTTGTTCTAAGGACGATGCCAACACTCCATCGGCCATTTATTTTTCTCAGGATGATAATTATGTATCGGCCATGTTTGTGCTAAGGGCGATAATCATATATCGGCCATTGCCTACTTAGGCTTCTTGCCACACACTCGGGTGGTATTTCTTCAAGTACTTGCCATTGAGAGCTCGAGGTAACAGTGCCCCTTGTACGGATTCCACCAAATAAGAGTTTCTGGGAACTACTCTTGTAACCCTAAAAGGACCTTCCCAACTCGGAGTCCACTTCCCGAATTTTCTATCTCTTGAACCAATCGGTAGAATCACTTTCCAGACGAGATCGCCAACTTGAAAATTCTTCAACTTAACTCTCTTATTGTAAGCTCTTGCTACCCTCAACTTTTCTCTCTCTATGGCCTTCAAAGCAGCCAAACGTTTATCGGCAACCTCAGCAATATTTTCCATCATCAAGTTATAAAAGTCTGTTGCCGATAAATCATTTTGTTTGGCTATTCTCAAAGCATTCAAATTTACTTCCACCGGTAAAACAGCATCTTGATCATATACTAGCTCATATGGAGTCACCTTCGTAGCACCATGCCTTGAGATCATATGTGCCCACAAAGCTTCAGACAATAACTCATGCCACCTCCTCGGATTATCCTCAATCTTCTTCTTGATAAGCTTGATTAAAATTTTATTGCTGGACTCAGCTTGTCCATTAGCTTGGGCATAATACGGAGAGGAATTGAGCAACTTTATGTTATAAGATTCGGCAAATTCTCTGACTTGATGTGACATGAAAGACGAACCTTGATCTATAGTTAATGTTTGAGGAATGCCGAATCTATGAATAATGTGCTCAGTTATGAATTGGATTACCTCTGTATGTGTCATATTCTTGAGAGGTACTGCCTCAGACCACTTAGTGAAATAATCGGTTGCCACCAACACGAACCGATGCCCCTTTGAGGAAGACGTGTGAATTTCTCCAATAAAGTCTAAACCCCATCCTCTGAAAGGCCACGGTTTGACAATAGGATGTAACATAGTAGCAGGAGCCAACTGAATATCACTAAATTTTTGACAAGCTTCACACCCTTTATAATATCTGAAGCAATCATTAATCATAGTCGGCCAATAAAACCCAGCACATCGTAGTAAGCATTTCAACTTGGGAGCCGACTGATGAGTGCCACAAATACCTTCATGGACCTCTCCCATAGCAACTCTCGCTTGGTCCTCGTCCAAGCACTTTAAAAGAACATCATCAACCGTTCGGCGATAGAGACCATCATCTCTCATTGTGTATTTGAAAGCCATACGCCGAACAGCCCTGTCCACCCTTCTACTAGGATCACACAAATAATCAATGATGGGTTTCCTCCAGTCTTGATTTTCTCCTGCATTGAATATTTCATTAGTTACCGAAACGGTGGGCTCCGGTTCGGCCTCCCCTATGTTGGCAAGACTAGACATCAACCTTTGAGAAATATGAAACATGCCATGATCAACATAATAGCCGGATGCTTGTTGTGCCAACTCATTTGCTCTCCAATTGTCATGTCTAGATATATGAGCAATGCTAAAATAATCCAAAGTAGAAATTATATCTAGACATTTATCAAGATAAACATTAAGTTATTCGTCAAAACATTGAAAGACTTTGGATATTTGTTGCACTACTTATAACGAATCACCAAAAGCCTCAATATGTGTAGCACCTATGGCAAACAACATCTCTAAACCGAATAACATTGCTTCATATTCGGCCTGATTATTTGTGCAAAAATATTCTAAGCGGCATGAGGCTTCAAAAACAGCACCATGAGGAGATATATAAGCAATACCAACACCTTGGCCATTTCTACAAACTAAACCATCAAAATATAATCTCCAAGGTACTAATGAAACAAGGTTTATATCAACATCATGCTTGTCATTAATCCGATGATCAACAATAAAATTAGCAACGATTTGGCCTTCCATGGATTTTAGAGATTCATAAGCCAAATCATATTCAATCAAAGCATAAGCCCACTTGCCAATTCTACCACTAAGAATTGGCTTATGCAACATGTATTTAATGACATCGGTTTGACAAGCTACTATGCAAGCACTCGGTACTAAATAATGTCTCAATTTTGTGCAAGCATAATATAAACATAGGCATAGTTTTTCAATAAATGTATACCTTGTCTCGGCGTCCAATAAACGCCTGCTCAAATATGTAATAGCATGCTCTTTTCCTTCGGTTTCTTGCGTCAAAACAGCACCAATAACACCTTCTTCTGCTGCAATGTAAAGCTTAAAGGGTTCCTTATGCTTGGGCGCTTTCATCACCGGAGGAGTGCACAAATAGTTCTTGATCATATCAAACGCTTCTTGCTATTTTGCCCCCCAAGTGAAATCAACATCGTTCTTTAACCGAAGGATAGGAGTAAATGCATCAACTTTCCCTGACAGATTAGCTATGAACCTTCTCAAATAATTGACCTTGCCAAGGAACTTTTGCATATCTCTCTTGCATGTTGGAGCCTCCAATTTCTGTATGGCCTCTATCTTTTTGGGATCAATCTCTATGCCATCTTCATGAATAATGAAACCCAAAAACTTTCCAGTCGACACGTCGAATGCACACTTCAAAGGATTCATCTTCAGTCCATATTTTTTCATTCTTTCAAAAGCTAAACGCAAATCGGCTAGATGAGATTCGAAAGCATCCGATTTGACAACAATATCATCAATATAAACTTCAAGTATAACACCAAGTAAATCATGAAAGATTAAATTCATAACCCTTTGATACGTGGCACCGGCATTTTTTAATCCAAAGGTCATCACTGTCCACTCAAATAAACCAAGGAAACCAGGACATCGAAAAGCCGTTTTGGACATGTCCTCTTCGGCCATAAAAATCTGGTTATACCCCGCATTACCATCAAGAAAGCTAATGACCTTATGTCCAGAAGCATCATTAATAAGCATATCGGCTATTGGCATGGGATACTCATCTTTAGGTGTAGCTCGATTCAACTCTCTGAAATCAATGCACACCCTCAACTTGCCGGAGCCTTTCTTCTCTACTGGTACAATGTTAGAAATCCACTCGGCATACCTGCAAAGGTCTAATAAAATTAGCTTTAAGCAAACGACCGATCTCTTCCTTGATCCGGTTATATGTTTTTGGATTAAACTTTCTGGCCGATTGCTTGTACGGTCTAAAACCAGCCTTTATAGGTAACCAATGCTCCACTAGCTCTTGGCTTAAACCTGGCATCTCATATATTCCCATGCAAAGCAACAAACATATTCTTTCAATAGCTCGATCAACTTAGCTTTATGATCGGCTCTTAAATTTTCGTTTACAAATGTCGGCCTAGGAATTGAACCATCTCCTATGTCTATCTCTTCTAATGGATCGGCCAACGTAAAACCTTGTCCTAATTTATCCATATCATCTAACTCCTCTATAGATTCATACATATCGTTCTCATTGGACCGATATTCAACAAGACGCTTTTGCAACCAATCTGAGTTAGAATCCATTTAAATACATCATACCTTGGAGCCGATTACCACCAACCGGCTTTAAAGAAACGGGCACGAAACCACTTTTTGTGGTGCTAAGAAAATCAAATTCTGATAAGTCGCGTCCCATCAAGCAAGTAGCATTGGGATGTTGCCAATCCACCGATGCATCGGCCAAAGCAACACAAGCCGAATTATCCGCATGAATGACCTCCACTTCATCATCCACCCATTGAATCAAAAACTGGTGCATAGTAGACATCACACATTGGTTTTCATGAACCCAATCGCGGCCTAATATCACATTGTAGTTACCTTGCACATCGGCGACAAAGAATGCGGTAGCCAAAGTTTTGCTTCCCACCGTAAGCTCCACATACATTACACCTTTGGCTTCAGTTTTCTCTTCGCCTTCAAATCCATTAAGCACCATGTTGGTCTTTATTAACTCTTCGTCATGCAGCCCCAATTTTTTGAAGACCGAATATGGCATAAGATTCACCACAGCACCACCATCGACAAGCATTCTAGCAACCGGCGATCCATTAATATGACCTTTAAGGAACAATGGCTTCAAGTGTGTCACCGGTTCTTTTGGCTTCTTGAATATATCATTTTTAGGACCAAAATCTAGCTGAGCCACTTCCCCTTCTTCATTTATAGCACGAAATTTAGCGGGTAAGTAATACACCATATTGATATCCATACCGTCGCGGACCGGTGTGGGCTCATAATCCAACATATCATCTTCCTCCTCGGGCGTGTTCATCGATTCTGAAATTTGTCCAAGCGAAGTGGAATCAGTAGGTGATGGGGATGATGTAATAGCGGTGGCATCGTCCTTCTTTGGTGGTGTAGGTGCTGCCGTGACGGATGTATAAGCCACTGCACCTTGTACTTGTTTAGCCATCCATACTTGTTTTGTAGGTACCATAGGCCGAATGTCGTTGAACAATTTATCTCTTTACTTCTCAGCCTCCTGTTCTGCCATCTCTTGACTCCTCATGCGCTGTAGTCTCCTTTTTTGTGCCTTGGTTAGACCGAAAGGACACCACTTAGGCTGAGTATATTTTGGATCCCTCGACTTGGCATTGCTTGTGCTAGCTTCATGATCATTAGCCATGGGACCTTGCTGGACAACAGCCACATCTTTATAGGAACCAGCCAGTTTTTCAACAATAATTGACTCTTTGATTGTCAATTCTTTAGTGCCTATCATAATAGTTTCAGCACTAGTATTCTTCTCCTTTTGCTTGCTAGGCTCTGAAATTTCTGCACTTGGTGATTTAGCACGCCACACTTGCTTGCCAACCCTTTTTTGATTATCTTGCATTGGCCGATTGACACCATTGTTCAAACGGCCTCGTGTGGGATAAGAAAGTCTCTCATGAACGGGCCTCCTTGGTTCTGCCCAACCCGGATGAAAAGCATAAGGGGCCATTGGGGGCTGCCACCATCCTCCATTGAAGTCTCCTATGTAGTATGGCGCATAGGGCAGTGGCGGCATCCATGGTCCCGGTTCCCACGACCCATATGGCCTCGCATGATGCTGAAATTCTTCCTTAGGAGGTGACCTTGAGCGCTTCAAATTTGATGACCGGTTAGAGCTAGAACCGGCCGCTTGACTGGCATACTTGGACAACAACATATCAAAAGTTGGCTTGATTTTCTTGCGCTGCACTTTAGCTTCATTCGTCTTCCACTTGCCAACCTCTGGACTCTTGGGCTTAACAAATTTGACATGAGTGTTCTCTTGCACTTGTGGCTGCCCCCCGAGTGTAGGATTCTTGATGGTGATCTTGATTATCTCCTTGCCACCGGGTTGCTTGTCAAGCACGACTTGTCTCCCCAAGACCTTGTCGCTCTCCTTATTTTTCCTGGGCTCACCAATGACAATATTATTCTTATTAGCTGATTCGGCTATGCTGGGCCGAATTAACATCTTCTTCCCCTCCAAATCCATGGTGTTCATTGGGAAAGGCTGTTTATCAACTTGCATCTCAGAAAAGTTCAATCGTCCGTCATTAATGGCCGATTGTATCTGTCGTCGAAAAACATTGCAATCATTAGTAGCAAGAGAAAAAGAATTATGATACTTGCAATAAGCGCACCATTTCAGTTCTTCAAACGGCGGTAAAGTATGAGATATTCTAATAATTTTGTCTTGCAGCAAAGCATCAAATATTTTATGACACTTGGCAATGTTAAAAGTAAACTTCATCTCTTCATCACGATTCTTATGAATCGGTTTCAGATCATTGCAAGTGAAGGGTTTGGCCTTAGATGGCCAAACAAATTCAGTAGCATAAATATCATCCTCATCGTCCGAGTGATCACTATCATATTCAACCATGTTCATCTTAGGACGATCAGCTTTATATCTATGCACTTCTTTGAGCTCTTTGCTTCGGCTTTCTTGAGCCAAAGCCCTTTGTAAGACTTGGTTAACATTTAAAAACTCATAGCCCTCTAGCTTTTCTCTAATGAGAGTTTTTAAACCACTAAGCACAAGATCAGCCAAATCTCTCTCGGTTATCACCAGACTATAGCACCGGTTTTTTGTATCTCTAAATCTTTTGACGTAATCGGAGACTGATTCATCATGCTTTTGTCTAACCGATGTAAGATGTGATAACTTAAGCTCGTTATCGCCGCTATAAAAGTGATCATGAAATTTCTGCTCTAGCTGTGACCAAACCCGAATGGAACCATGTGGTAAAGAAGAAAACCATGAAAACGCGGTACCAGTTAATGATAAAGGAAATAAACGCACTTTCAATTCATTTAGTGAGCCTGCTTCACCTAATTGTGCCAAGCATTGACTAACATGCTCCCATGTGGTTTTTGTGCCCTCTCCATTAAACTTAACAAAATCTGGAATTTTATATCCCGAAGGGCATTGAATGGCATCAAAGTATGCTGGATATGGCTTTTGGTAAATACGGTTCCTTGGCAACTCAACTCCAAAATTCTCTCGGAGCATCCTAGCCATCTCCTCTCTAAGATTAGCTAGACCATCATCCACAGTGGACGATGAAGCTTGTGGCAGTGGCATGGGAGGAGTAGGGTTAGTAGTTACAGGTGTGAATTGTGGCATATATGCCGAATTGTAATTCGGCAATGATCTAACAGCGTTTGCACTTGTAGGTCGGGTTTGGTTCGGCGTCACCACCGAACCTGGCAAACACATGATAGGATTAATGGGTGCAGCAATAATTTGATTTGTTGGGCTAGGATAAAAATTCATCGGCATGGGAGGCATCGATGAAATAGGTAAAGTTGGATTAGGGATTTCTGCGGTAACAGGCACACCAACATTACCAATAGATGATTGAGGCATACTTTTTTGAGCATTACTATTTTCCAAGAAAATTTGGTATAAAATATTATTGCTATCAGTAATGTGACCATCAATTTCAGCGCATACCTCAGGAGAGAAGGCACTACTCACAGGGGGTTTAACCTGTTCATCATGAAGAGGAGGAAACTTGATTTCTCCAACCGGAGTGATATTGCCTTGACGATCCTTCTTGAACTTAGCAAGGAACTCCTGCATCTCCTTTTCTTCACGCGCCTTCTTGTACTCCTCATAAGCTTGGCGATGTTCCTCCGATAACTCCTCAAAATTGGGCTTGATTATGTTATCGGGGTTGATTTCCGAGGCCTTGGGAACCTTGTCGTTGCCAGAAATGATGGATGATGATGATGAGTGATCTCTGTTCCCCAGCGGAGTCGCCAAAAAGTGTGTTGACACACAAACACGTCACGTGTACCCTCGACGCCGGGGGTGAAGCACCGCAGCTCACGTCGAAGGAGACCCGACCGACAGCGCGATACGCAAGACAGTCGGCGGGTGCTTTTAGGACCCGAAACCCCACACCCCCGGGAGGGACCCTGTCAGGGAGTGCGGCGGCTATGGGCTGCCCTAGGTCGATTCGCTCGCCCCTAGAGCCTCGGGATTCGTAGTTCTCAAACACGAAGAACAGCGAAGAACGAGAGAGAAAAACAATGGAGAGATAAAACGTAGATAAAACTAGTATATTGATTTGTTTGATTGTGTGTTGTTTCAATCGGCCGTCACCCCTAACATATATAAGAAGCGGCTGGACTTCTCGTACAAGTAAAGGATTTATCTAGGCTTTCCTTACAAGAAATTACATCAATTCATGTCCTACAGTTCTAGTTTCAGTCCAACTCGGATTCAGCCCGAATCTGTCCCATATTTCTGTCCCGCTTCTTGCGTGGGCTGTAGAAATCGCATACTAAGTCGGATGGAGTCGAGTTCAACATCAAACTTGTTAGTCTCGATGATCTGCATAATACAACGCGTGCCACTTCTCCTTTTAAGGCCGTCTTTATGACTTTTAGGGCCCATCTTTAACTGTGGGTCGGATTCAATTATGCAGTTTTCTGAACTGTCCGAGTCTTGTAACAACTTTGCAGGCCGTATACTATATCCGATGATGATAACTCCAAAAGAAACGTTGATAGTTTCGATGATACGCACAACTTCCGTGTAGAACACTTTTCTATCCGAGGTCATCTGAATAATCTTTCGAGCCCATCTCCAACTTCTGGTCGGATTGACTTTGACAGCTTCCACTTTCCCTGCAAGCTTTACACGCCGGTAAGCGTTCCACCCCGGCAAGCTTTCCACACCGGCAAGCTTTCCACCCCGGCAAGCTTTCACACAGGCAAGGTTTCCACCCCGGCAAGTTTTAACACCGGCAAGGTTTCCACCCCGGCAAGCTTTTCGCGCCGGCAAGCTTTCCACGCCGGCAAGCTTTTCATTTTGTCGGCAAGCTTTTTTACTCGGCCGGCAACGTTTCCATCCCGGCAAGCTTTCCTTCCCGGCAATCTTTCACACCGGCAAGCTTTATTCAGCCGGCAAAGGCCGAATAACTTACGCGACCCATCAGACACCACCAAGGTGGGTGTCTGGTCCCTCGCGTCACTTTTTCACTCAGGACCGGTCCGCAAAGTGTTGCCTCTAACTTTTGTATACGAACTCGGATTGGGATGGTTTCTATATCAAAATCAACCGATTCGACGAGACGAAAACAATTCATGTAAAACATTTTTTCATATGAGGCCATCTTAATTGCGTTTCATACCATGCCAAAATCTGGTGTCAACAGCTCTTTACGCCTTCTCGTGAACCGACAGCTTTGTGCTCCCTGGATGTGACCTCGCAGACCATCCCCTCTGTTTTTCCCCTCCTCCGGCTACTGCTCATGGTGCCGTCGTACTCTTAGAAGAAGGCCACGCTGAAATTTCAGACCGAAAAGACATGTTTAACATGCCCAAATATGGTGATTGGCTACACTCTAGGTACAGCAACCAAGAACAAGTCTTGCTTATAGAGAAAACCAAACAGAACATACACTAAAACAAAGTCACTATAAGACCAACCACCCAGGTATAGGTTTTACACACAGCCCGTAGGCGGGGCGGCAACACATCCACGACACATTAGAATATGGACTTCACACTGACATCAACACACGACAACAGTTCTCGTTCACAGGGTTGCGAGCCCAAAGTTCCGACGCGAGAATATTCATCTAAGTTTTACGCGCACCCTTTAGTGCTAGACACCCTTTGAAAACCGCTACATCTTCGGAGACACATGGAACGCATAATGCAAGGGATTGCATGGGGCCACACTCTTTCCCCTTCACTTGCCGCTACTTAAGAGTTAGGACCACATGCCGCGATCTGCTCTTCGAGCTGCATCAAAAGATGAATAATAGGTCAATGATTAAGAAAAGTACCTTCTGAGAAATGATTGAGATAAGTCTATGGCACATAATGGTGCTCAAGTCACATGGTTTCACTAATCAGCCATGTTACAAATTAGCTAGTTTCTTATTTCGGCATTTGGCGAAGCTTAATTATAGCTGTGAAACAAAGAATTTCTACCACTTTTTTTGAGCTACCCTATGCATCTACCAAACATGATGACAAAATTACCACATATTTATTTAACGGCTAAATGAGACTTTTCGGTACCTCAAACTAAGTGCTCCAAATCTAAATGTCAAAAGAACTAGATTAAAGATTAAAGATTGTTCCCTTTTCTCTATCTTAATATGACCAATCTATGGGTTATGAAACTAGTGGGAAGTTGGTATCAAAATCCAACATTAGGCACATAAGGTGCTACCTGCATCATGACCTCCAGCTCATGTCGCACAATATAGAACTCATTCCTAGCAAGAGCCAATGACACGAGACACCTGAAATAATGCAAAAATACCACATTGTCAAATTCTGAAGAGGTTAATAGAACTCAGATGAAATGGTTCAAAAATTGTAACCCTATATTTCAAAAAACAAAAAGCTCTAGCGATATAAGAATTTAGTTGTGCTATAAACAGAAGTCTAGAGCCAATAAATTACAAGAGAAGCATCAAAGGGTAGCATATTCAGATAATGAACCGAGTAATATCAAAAACATGATTGCAGATGAAGTGAAAAAGCAAATCAGGTTACTTCTTAACAACGTTAGATTGGTATGTGCTGAAAATAACGACAGAAAAGACAACATGAGCTGGCAGGTTTACATAGAGACATTGAAAAACAGTGTTGCGAATAATTATTGTGTAACATATGTAATAAGCTATTGAGTTCTGACCCTTGTATGTATTTTATGGCATAGAAATTGCCAAAGTGCATGCAGGCGAGGTTCACTTGCTGTGCACCAACACTGAAACATGCAAAAAAAATGCAGATCAGGAAATTAGGAACTTATCAAACTTAGTATAAATTGAGACGTCAACTCAATAATATTCTCAAGGAGCCATTTCCTATCATGATTGTCAACTCCATAAATTGTTTGATGAACCAGAAAAAAAACACCATTGCCGTTATGTGCAATTGCTGATCAGTAGTACCAGAAATATTTACAAAACGACAAAGTTTTTCTTGCCGAACCATGAAATTGTCATGAATACCGACAATTCCGCTACACGAGACACAACTAAAATGAGGTCTTCTAATTTTGGATATACGACACCCAAATGACGTCCATGATGTACACACCCTGCGCCTGACAGATTTGAATAGAAACAACACCGTTCCAATGGAGAAACAGAAAAAATGGCCATTGGCGCTATGTAGAATTGCAGATCATTAATACCGGCCATGCTTATGAAACGACAATTTTTTCATTCTCAGCCTAGAATAATGGCATTGCCCGAAGAACAAACACGATAGTAGAACAAACGTTTGCAAAACGACAAAAATTCCCCTCGCCAAGCGATACGATTTGATTAACATTGGGAAGAATACCAACAATTTCGTTACATGATATATGACTAAACTCAGCTCTTCTACCTATGGCTATACGATGCCTGTAAAACGACACGAACCTCAATTGTGCGGCCGTGTCGTGAGGTACACACCCCGTGCCGACACATCCAAATAAAAAACAACATCGATGCCATGGACAAACTTGAAAAAACACAATTGGAGATACATAGAATAGCAGATCATTAATACCAGAAAAACGACCATTAGTAATACACAGAATAGCAGATCATTAATACCAGGAATAGTCCGAAAACAACAACAATTTATCCTCATCATAACATTGATATTAATCGGGATACTGGTAACTCCGTTACACTAAACGCAACTAAACTCGATTCTTACGCCTATGGGGCAGTGCAACCGACAAATAAGATTCCTTTGCCCAGTATAATAAACAGATCTGAATCGCATGACATTGACACAGCGGGCAAACAAACATAGAGTTAAAAATAAGCAGGTGGAAGAGAGAGAAAGGGTTTATGATGGTCATCACCTGGAGGTGCACCGCATGAGCTGCTGCGTCAGGGCTTCCACCTCGTCAAAGTCCACTTCGGGCTCCTCCCTGTGATATCCAGAGCAGTTAATTAAGATGAGTCATTACCCGAGACAGAGAGCACAGGGAGACATGATAGAGGGCGTGGGGGCGGACATCAGGGTGTCGATCTCGTCGATGATATCGGAGGCGTCGTAGATGAAGAGGCGTGAGACCTCGGCGGCGGTGCCCTCGTCCCGCAGCTCCTTGAACGTGTCCTCGTCCACCACACCCTGGATCGACGTCGACCATGCCAAGGCAAAGGCAAAGGCCAAGTTAGTCGGCCAGCCAGGCCAAAATCCACAACCACACGACTAGAGGGGAGGGGAAGGGCTTCACATCGGTGTACATGCCGGTGATATGATCGTTGAGCTGCGCCCTCAGTGCTGCGGCTGCCATGGCAACGCAAGGAGAGGTCCGGCGGTCCGGGGGACTGAGCAGTGGAGACGGGGGAATTCGGCTGCGGAGTGAACGAGGACGGGAGGAGGAGCGGAGGTTGTATAGCTGGCCTCACGAGGGTCTCTCACGTAGGCGTTTGGCAGCGAGTGCTCTACTAGCTGTACTGCGTCGCCGGCCCGGCGCCATTAGTTAGCTTGGAAACGGCCCACGTGCGTACTGCGTGCGATGCATGCATGCATGGAGCCACCGGTTGTGTGTCCACGTGTTCATGGAAGTGAGCGTCTGTTTCAACTTTAGTCTCTTTTCCTTTTAAAAGAAAAAACTTTAGTCCCTCACAATGTTTATAGGAACGAATAGAAGACCATCCACTCTCCTCTGTCTCACTCAAGTGAATTGGTTTCGAGAGCATTCTGCCACTTTTTATGAATTTCACAGTTTCACTTTCAACCCGATTCACCGCCTACGTGCCCTTTACGTCCAGTCATTCCAGAGAACACTTGCCCCCGCCCCCTGTTTAGCGCGGCTACTAGCACGGAGTTAGCCCGGGCTTCTTCCTTGAGTTCTGTCATGATCGCGCACTCGACGTAAGAGCTTTACAAGCAGCATTGACCTTCTTCACTCACGCGATATTGCTGGATCGGGCTTTCGCCCATTGTCCAAGATTCCCCACTGCTGCCTCCCATGGGAGTTCGGGCCGTGTCTCAGTCCCAGTGTGGCTAATCATCCAAAAAGACCAGCTAAGCATCATTGGCTTGGCCAGCCTTTACCTGACCAACTAACTAATACTACGCAGGCTCATCAAACAGCGCTTTAAGCTTTCTTCAGGATTCGGCCCAAACTATTCGGCAGATTCTCACGCATTACGCATCTGTTCACCACTTTGTCCTCAACTATTCCAATTAATTCCAGCAAACGGAGGCTGTTAGGTCAAAGACGTAGCCCACGCCCTGTAGTTTTGAAGCAAGACGAGACAACTTTAGCTATGGGTGACCTAACCAAACATGGCGGTCAACCCCTAGGGATAAAGCATGCTTCACGAGTTTGTGAGCTTCAACATTCAAGCTCCTAAATTCATGGCTAATGATACAATTAGTAAAAGTAGCCTTCGTTCTATGATCTCATGTATGATTGATCCATAGATAGATGTGCTCTTCTTATGTATATCTGCAACGACCACCTTGCAATCTGAAGCCACCTGAATCTTCCTCTCATAGAGATTATCAGCAAGCGCAAGTGCCATCCTGATTGCTGAAGGTTTGACAGTAGCAAGATCTGATATATGTGGGAACACAATGGCCGACACACCTAGAAAATTACCTGCTCGATCTCTGCATATAGCTCCCATTGCGCCTCGAGTGCCGCCTGGTCCAATCGCCGCATCCACATTGACCTTCACCATATCATCCCAAGGAGCGAAACATTGATTTGGCCTAATCACGGGTGCCCCTAGAACTGGACTTCGAGTGCTTTGGGTAGCTCTCAGCTCAGTTAAGTAACTCTGCACAAAAGCCTGAAAAGTGAAAGGGCTTTTATATATCTCCTCATGTATAGCTTTGTGCCGAGCTCCCCATATCGTCCGCAAAAGTGATCATAAACGTGATGAAATCCTCATGCGATAACACCTCATGCATGGTGAATAGCCACTGTTTGGCGTCATCATTTACATTCAGACTCAATCGCTCGACAATTTACTCGTATGATAGTGCCCGTGCTCCTTGAAACCAAGCAATTTAGCAGGGCGTGCCTGCACGTATCCTTAGACCCACACAAACAACAAGCACTTGTCGTCGACATGTTTCTATGATGAAGAAGGACACTATGAGTATTGTGCTAATCTCCAAATGAACACCTTGATTTTCGAGGCGACTTTTATATGCCATAAGTCTGTCCATCCTTAACAATCAGCCTCTGAGTTTGATCGGCCGCCCTGCTCATACAGCCATGATTCTCTGATGATCTTGGTACACTGTATCATGTTGTAAGCGGAATGCACAGTGAACATACCCCTTCTATCCTCACTCCAAGCCCAAAAATCAGATATATGTCTCGTGCAAAGAGGGATCTTCAATATAATCTCGGCATCAATGGGAATAAGTATCGATTGAATAAGCTACGCGTCCCTTGACGACACAGTGTGATCAATGTGTTCAGTGGCCCTTGTCGGCGGCCGCGGTATTTGTGAAGTTCTTGGCCTCTTTATATGCTCTCTAGTTATCCAGTTGTCATTCCAAATATCAGGGGATTCTCTGTCTCCTATTCTCCTTATCAAACCCTGAGTCATTATGTCTTTCTCATGCAAAATAGCCCGCCATATCTGTGATGGACGTGGTCCCAAGGTTGCATCAGAAAGAGAGTTATTTGGATAGTAGAAAACTTTTAAAATTAATGCACTCAGAGAACTAGGATGATCTAGTAAGCGCCAGGCTTGCCTGGCAAGTAGGGCTAGATTAAAGATCTCAAGGTCATGGAATCCGAGGCATCCCAAATACTCGGTCTCATCATAACATCCCATGAGACCAAGCATGGCTTCCTTCTCCCCTGTTTACTTCTCTACCAAAATTGTCAGATTAAAGAGGTGACACTCGTGCAACGTCCTCGCGGGAAACGGAAGCAGGCCATGGAATATACCGGAATTGCCTGTGCCCCAGACTTTATCAAAACCTCTTTACCTGCTGTTGGCAGGAGCTTTTCCATCCATCCTCTCAGCTTTTGCCAGACTCTGCCACGTAAGTATTTGAAAGTCCTGGTCTTGGACTACCCCACATCAGTTGGCATACCCAATTTCCGATCATTGAGCGACTCATTTTAGACGTTCAAAGTATTCTTGACATCTTCCCTGAGAGCCTGAGGGCATCCTCTACTGCAAAATATAAAGGACTTATCATGATTTATTCTTTGTCTGGATGCCAACCAATAATTCTCCAGTATGTTTGATACTTCAACTGCCCCATCATGAATTGACTTAAAAAGCAACAGGCTGTCATCTGTGAAAAGAAGATGGTTCACATCCGAAGCAGTTGGTGCCACTTAAGCGTGATGACAAAGAACTGGATTTCAGGGGCATTAAAGGCCCTCTACTGCAATTAAGAAAAGATATGGGGATATTGGATCTCCCTGTCGGATACCTCTGCTGGGTGTGAATTGATCAAGTCTCTCACCATTAAAAAGAACCGAGAAAGATACTGTCTGAACCATGCCCATAACTATTTGTACCCATGTAGGAGAAAATCCCAATTTCAACATCATGGCTTTAGAATAGTCCCACTCCAGCCTATCATATGCCTTCCTCATATCGAGCTTCAAAGCATAGTAGCTACTAACTTTTTCCCTTGCTACATTTCATGAAATGTAAGCACTCATACGCACTAATAATATTGTCCGTGATCATTCTTCAAAGGACAAAAGTTTATTGCTCCTCAGATATGATATCAGGTAAGATTTGCTTCAATCTATTTGCAGTAACCTTGGAAGCTATCTTGTATAAAACATTGCACAAACTGATAGGTCTAAATTGTGTTAAGAGGGTTGGGTTTGTTACCATTGGAATCAAAACCAGAATTGTATCATTAATGCATTTAGGACTATCTTCCCCTCTCACGATTCTCATAACCACCTCTATTACTTCTTTACCTCAAATATACCAATGACGCTGATAAAAATGGGCAGGGAACCCATCAGAGCATGGAGCCTTCGTTGGGAACATGTGAAAGTGTGGCACCCTGGCTCAGAGTAACCAGTTTACCTTGCATTGCCAGCCCAGAGATCAAGTCTTCTGGCAACACACAAAAACTTGGTACAGACATAACCGCTTTATTGATCTCTTGGGGATACATAGGTTTGATGATTACATAAGAAAGCGAGGCCAAGCGGCACACACGGTGCGGCTCCACTATGTACATTATTTATTAAACATCTCAAGGGCCTTGATGCTAGAGGATACAACTACTCATCAGCGAAACAACGGGGTAGCGGAACTCCATGCCACAAGGACACTACTAGGACATGGCCAAGATCGTGAAGCACCGATCAACCTCAACTCCTTGCATGGCTTCTCCTGCATCTGGCATGACACGCCAGGTCAGTACTTTGAATGTACTCACAAGCTCACAGCAAACAAGACAAACAATAGCATGGCATTAACATATTAAACACGATCATGAGCATGATGTTACCAATCTCATTGTGCAAGTGGAATACCGTCATGGTCCCTTGGACCAACTTACCCATCTCGGAGGTTACCTCGTAACCACCATCGGTATCAACTATACCATCGTGATCAACACATGATCACCTCAAGATCAACCAACTTCTTCATGTGCAAGCTCGGGGTTCATAAGTGTGCGAGTTAATTATTTCTGTGGACCCATAGTGTGACCTACTACAAATTGTGTCCATAACCGAGGATGGGGCTATCGATATATTATACACTCTGCAGAGGTTAGTACACTGTACCCACACTATGGAACTCATGGCCTCATGCTCCCATTCGGGTGGACCAACGACGTTCCAACAAAACCAATCTATTGCATGACACTCTCCTGGCCACTCCGACAAACTCCTGTCTGGGCCATGCCATGGGTCACCCCTATGTCAACTCGTGAATCCGCCACCTTTGTGGCCGCCACCATAAAACTCGGGCTCACAAGGTTATTGCCGCCTACTGAGCTAGGGTAGCACGCGCACATAACCTTCCCTCATTGGAGGCACCGACGAGAGTCATGACAATAGACCGATTTAGAGCATCCCCATCCAGGCAAGTGTGGTTGCACTGGTGAGCTCGATTTGGTGGCACTATGACTCGATCAACAGCTTTGTTCAAGTTTGATTATAGTGTAGGGTAACGCAGCAGAAAACAAAAATATTCCGACCTACGCACCAGCCCAGGACCACTATGGAGACTGCATACAAGGTTTGATCATTTTCGTTACCGACTCGAAGCGCAGCGGAAGTAGAGTCGATGACGATCGTCGGTGCAGATCCCCGCAGCTAGGATTTACAACCTCCCAACCGCGAGGATGTATACCCTCGTCTTCCCTTCGGACAGCCCTCCGGGAGGCTGTCGAACAGTCCCCCAGACGATGTCGCGGACAGCCCTTCGGGAGGACCTTCGAAACTCGAACGGTCACTCGGACAGCCCTTCGGGAGGACTCACAGAACTCGGACCGTCACTTGGACAGCCCTTCGGGAGGCACTCTCGAACAGCCCCTCGGGCACTAAGATCGAAACTACGACCTCTCTACAGAGTTGCACACATACGGTGTCAGCTATCCGGCAGGGCTTCGCCGTCCAGAACTAGTTCCCACCGGAACCCAGACAGCCTTTCGGCTCTACGAAACTATTTCGCTGGGAGGGAGAGAGAATGCCAGATCATGCATGGCTTGTGTGAGAGCTAAGGATGGGGAAATGGCTGCCAAGATCACTCCTATATATAGGCTAGCCAAGGGGTAAAATTGTCACACAAAAACCCCAAAGTGCCCTTGGAATATCCCTTTCCAAAAGGGAATATGCCATATGGGAGTGCCATGTGGAGCACCATGGTGCTCCACCTCCTTGGCCGGCCACCCTTGGGGGGGGACCCCCCCATGAGGTGCCATGCCCTCCTTCCCCTTCTAGAAGGCCCTTTTAGAATTTCCAAAAAGGTGCTTTCCATAAAATTCCCAAAAAGCACTTTCACTATTCACAACGACATTTTTCAGCGTCCGTTCGAACTGAAAATATTTATGTGGGCTTAGAACATTTCCAGTACCCACTAAAATAATTTTCAATGCGTTCTGGAACAATTCCAGTTTAGTGATTTCATCTGCGAAAAGCATCTGAAGCGGTTCCGGCAGCCCCGGAACATTTCCGGTTTTTCTTCCAGAAAATTCCCAGAAGTTTCCAGAATGATTCTGGTATCCTCCAAGAATTATCAGGCATGTGCCGAAACCATTTTGACTTAATGGTATCCCCTGAAACAACTTTTCAGTTTCACCGGAACTCATCCGGTGACCTCTCTCTGCGGAACTTTTCCGCTGTCCGAAACTTTTCGGTGTCCGAAACTTTTTCAGTGATTTTCTCTCAGACTCCCTATCTAGTATTCAGCAGATAGATGACCCTTAAGCGTGTGACCCTATAGGTTCGGTGAAGTATAGACATGACACGGAACCCCTTCCGATCAATGATCAACATCGGAGCCGTGGACACCCATATTGACCCCTATACCCACACGAATGAATATTCGAGTGAACCTCCAGTTGCCGTGTGCTATTCCTGTTGCTTCGTGATATGTTACAAATACCCGAGGTGAGACATGTTGCCATTCCCGTGGATCAACACTTGTCCACTATGCTAGTTACCTCGTTACCGGTATTGTTCTCTTTTCTCGTTACCATGTTCCGGCATCCCCGTGATCAAATCACAAAGTGTCTGGCCAGACGATGATGGATACCGTAACACCGAGAGGGCCCAGAGATATCTCTCCATCGCCGGAGGAGCAAATCCCAATCTTGAGCTATCAAGTTACTTGACACACTTTTCCATGAACCCGTAAGCCGCCGTAATAGCCACCCATTTACGGATGACGTTTAACAAACCCCAAAGTTCATGAAGCAAGCATGAAGAAACTCGATACTCTCATGGTCTAAGGAATCATTCAAACATTAACCATCTCTGTGTTATTAACCATTAACTTGTGACGAAAGAACCTCATAGCATAACATCAATCGGGTCGATTCAACACAAATGTTCTGTTAACATTGTGCCCTCAAAATTGCTGGCATAGTCATGCCCATGATCAGGAAAACAGGATCATCATGCAATACTTGAGCCAGTCATAGAGGCTTGACTAGGAATACATTTTATCATTTATTATTCCACACGTGCATATGAGTCTTCCTCCGAGCCTCGTTTTATTTGCAGACTCGAGAACCATAGCAGTTATAGCATGGAACATAAACCTAATTATGAACAGGGAGATAATCAATAACATTTATTATTGCCTCTAGGGCATATCTCCTACATATAGTCAAGTTTAGCTTGAATGAAAATTATTCGAGCCATAGAATGCAATAGGGTGCATGAGAGCGAGCTAAATGGTGGATGAATCCTAACTTAACCATATAACATTTACTCTACTGTCTACAACATACATATGGCATGGAAATGAGCACAACGCAACAATTAGCATGCAGGTAATAATTTAAATTCATAAGGCATATAAGTAATCAATATTCAAGTGGAAACACTACCATTGCAATACCATCTTGCAAATGAATGTTGTGGCTTGCCTTAGTTCAGAGGAGTGTCACAATACTCCTGGTCTTCTCCCACACAATTAGTTTCTTCTAAAAATAAATTTAATAACAAAAAGAAAATGTCACATAAAGCCTTTTCTAATACCATAAATTCTAGACAGCAAGGAAAAGTCTCAAATTGCACCAATGACTCAACAAAAGAAAAGAATTTCAGAGAAAAACAATGAAATATTTTTTGGAGTTTTTGATTTTTCTTGAAGGAAGCAAATTAACGAAGGAAAAACAAAAACGAGAAAAATTATTTACACGGGAAAGCTCCCAACAAGCAAAAGAAGAAATGGGAAGTTTTTTGAGTTTTCTTTTAATACTACAACTAGTTTAACTAGAAAGACAAACCGAAAAGAAGCGAGAAATATTTTTGGATTTTAACAAAGTTTTTCAAACACACAAGAAGAACGCAAGAAAAAAATGAACGTGGATTATACAATGAAAAAGGATGAACACCGACAACTGGAATGGAATGTGTGAACATGAATGTAATGTCGGTGGGAAATACATAATCACCATTGTTGGTCTGGGTAATAATCAAAGTGATAGCTCGTGGAGGCTCTCGGTGCCTCCACCTCGGCTCGGCGAGTGGCTTCTACTGCTGTGTTGTACTCACGTGCCTCGCTCTCATAAATGTAATATGTTTGTTTACTCTGAAAGTCAAAAAGAGCAGGCGCAGGCAAAATAATAGATACAGTGTGTGCCTTATTAAGCATTAAGTTATAGTCATAGTTCTGAGCTTTATACTTAATAAACTCATGGCGCTTCATTGCATCAAAGTCTAGATATTGTTCAGGTAAGATAGGATGATTGAGCATTGGTGAAACTCCTAGCCTTGCAGCTACACGAGAGGCATAAATTCCTCCATATAAATGACCACTATCAGAGTTGTGTTGCAACCTCCGTGTGATAATAGCCCCAAGATTATAACGTTTAATGCCCGTTACAGCAGTATGTATGAGGCTCAAATCAGGAGCACAGAGTGTACTCCAGTCTTGTTTTCCTACGATGCATTTGCCATTAAACAATGCAAAATAATGGATAGAGGGAAATTGTATACTTTTTATTCTAGCTTGCGCGACTCCCCTATCCTCACCGCAGCAGAAGCTACTCAAAAACATCTCATAGTAAAATTTTGGTGGTTCATCTAACTAACTCCAATATGGAATTTCGCAAGCATCATAGAATTCTTCTAGAGGCATACTATAAGCTTGATCATACAAGTGAAACAAAACTCTAGAAGTGCGAGAATGAAACTCAAACTTTTTAGTGAATGAGATGGTAAGGTTGTAGTGTTGCGTGCACTTATCTGCAATGAAGAGAGCGAGCTCAGTGTTATGAACATATTCATCAAATTCTTCCTTATTCCTTAATGCATGCGCCTATCATGAACTCATCACAAGGCCACCGACACAATTTGGTGTCGGAATCCCGCACCGAGCTTGCCCTTGGTTCGACATAGGCCTGTCGTATCGAGCTCTCACTCGATGATGCCTCCAAGGACCTTCTCCTCAAATTACTCCTCCTGAAGAGGTTCATTTTGTATGAACAAATTTCTGAAATTTTTGGCCACACAATGATGTCAACAAAACTTCCAAGATTGATAGCAACTACTCATATGGATGTCTAGAGGCCATATCAAGCATTCAAACTACATGGAACTCAAAGAATTCAACATGCAAGCCCATTTTTAGTAGCACCAAGAGCAGCTAATTATGCAAAATATAATCCACTAGAAAAAAACTAATTGGAGAAATGGAGGAGTCACATACCAAGTAGCAATCCCCAAAACAGTTTCGGAAATGGAGCTCCGAGCAAAGAGATTAAAAATCTCAGCTTTGGGAGCAAGAACGAGAGAGAGAGAGAGAGAGAGAGAGAGAGAGAGAGAGAGAGAGCAACCAGGAATTTTTGCTGGAGGTAAGAGACGAAGTGGGCTAAAGGGATAAGTGAGGGAGTCCTTGTGGGGCCCACAAGCCACCTAGGCACGCCCAGGGGGTGGGCGCGCCCTGGTGCCTTGTGGGCACCCGGGGCATCCCCCTGGGATGATTTCAGTGCCAAAAAATATTAAATATTTAGTAAAAAAACATGTAAAAATTTCTGGCCATTTTGAGCACTTTCATTTTTGGGCACTTTTTATTGCACGGACAATTCAGAAAATAGGATAATCATGGCATTTTATTGCATTTAACTAAAAATAACAGAAAATATAAATTGGGTACAGAAGGTTGTGCTTACTAAATTTATCGACCACATGCCTCTAAAAAAATCCATTAATAAGGTTGATCAAGTCTTATCAACAAACCATTGTTGATTAACATGAAACCAAAGAATCTTCGTAAAACACTAAGTTACCTCAACGGGGATATGCATCTCCCCAATAATAAGCGTTTCATATTTCTTTTTGACAGTAGAAAAAGGAATTTGAGAACTTCCAATTGTAATGGTCAGAGCTCTTTCAATAATATGAATACCATTTACTTGAAATTGTTTCTTCAGAAAGAGCGTCGTATGTTCATTACCATTGATATGAAAAGTGACATTGCTTTTGTTCCAATCAATAACAGCACCTGCAGTGTTCAAAAAGGGTCTACCAAGGATAATCGACATGTTGTCGTCCTCGGGCATATCAAGTATAACTAAGTCTGTGAAGATAGTAACGTTTGCAACTACAATGGGCACATCCTCACAAACACCGATAGGTATGGCAGTTGATTTGTCAGCCATTTGCAAAGATATTTAGTGGGAGTGAGTTTATTCAAATCAAGTATTTTATACAAAGAGAAAGGCATAACACTAACACCGGCTCCTAATTCACACAAAGTAGTTTTGACAAAATTTCTTTTAATGGAGCATGGTATAGTTGGTATTCCAGGATCTCCTAGTTTATTAGGTACTCCATCCTTAAAAGAATAGTTCGCAAGCATGGTCAAGATTTTAGCTTAAGGAATTTTTCTTTTATTAGTGTGATATCTTTCATATATTTAGCAAAAGGGGCCGTCTTTAAAATATCAGTCAAACAAGTACGCAAAAAGACTGGCCTAAGCATTTCAGCAAAACATTCAAATTCTTCCTCATCCTTATTCTTAGAGGATTTAGGTGGAAAAGGCATGGTTTTGTGAATCCATGGTTCTCTTTCTTTACCATGTTTTCTAGCAACGAAGTCTCTTTTATCATAACGTTTATTTTTAGAAGGTGGGTTATCAAGATCAATAGAAGGTTCTATTTCAACATCATTATCTTGTTCTTTATCATTGTCTAGTTGAGCATCTACATGAACATCATCATTGTCATTATCATTATCAGTAGGTGAATGCTCATTGCCGGATTGTGTTTCAGCTTCGGAAATAGAAACATCATTACTATCCTCAGAAGGTTTTTCTACCTCAGGTTCACTAGAAGTATGCAAAGTCCTATCATTTTTCTTTTTCTTTTTAGAAGGACTAGGTGCATCAATATTAATTCTTTGAGGTCTTGTTCCATTCTTTTAGGGTGACCTTCAGGATATAGTGGCTCATGAGTCATTCTACCTCCTATATTCATTACTCTAACAACATGATCATTCATATTATTATTCATCTCATTGAGCAATTTACTTTGAGATTTAGCAACTTGTTCTAACTGAGTTTGGACCATGGAAGCATTTTTACCTACACCTTTGACATCATTAATAATTCTAAACAATAAGTCACTCAAGCGATCAATCATGTAGGCATTTCGTTTCAGTTGTTTCATAACATTTGCATTGAAATGATCTTGCTTAATAATGTAATTATCAAATTCATACAAGCATTAACTAGGAGGTTTGTTATAAGGAATGTCACCTTCATCAAACTTTAAGAGAGAATTTACCGCTACCACCTATGGTGGTGTGTCAAGACCATGTATTTATTCAATAGGTGGTAAATTCTTAACATCTTCAGCTTTAATATCTTTTTCCTTCACTAGTAAGCATGCACATGAAATTCACGTGCATCGATAAGATGAGACATTGTCCCACAAAAATAAAAGACAAGACTTCATGCGTGCCTGCCTTGGCAAAGATGACATAATTAGTGCATGTTGATGGGTCTTTGTATCCTGATGGAGCATCAAAATTATACCCAGGGAAATACCTGCAAGTGTTGTTGTCTGCTGGGCCTGCTAGTTCGAACTAGCTTTTTCCTTTTTCTTTTCTGATATTGATTTACAAGAGTTTAATTCAGGTTCTTGGTGCTATGTTCTTTTTCTAGTAAGCGTGCACGTGCAATGCACGTCTGACTAATATTATAATCAGATGCAGAAATTAACTTTGCGGAAGCAGCGCTAGGTCTCCTTGGTTTGGTCGGCGCTCGTGGGTCTGTTGGTTGGATGTCGCACCTCATGATTGTGTGTGTGTGTGTGTGTTTGTGCGTGCGTGTGTGCGTGAGAGACTGAGAGATCCTAGCCACAAGGTCACCATCCCCTTCCTGCTCCCCTCGCCTAACTGTTTAACCTAATTTCATTGACGTATATAAAAACTTACAGAAAAGGAGTACCAAACAAACATCTAAGCTCACATTGGAAAAGTGGAAAGCTTGACCCTATCACCCTATGTGATGTGAGGTACGGAGAAAACCAAGTCATTAGAGGCAATTGCTCTTTATTACCCTACTATACACAGTAAGTTTCTCTACTTCTTCAGGTTGTAAGTTCTTTCAAAAATACAATTCAGTCAGAATTCTATTAAATGTAGTAATGTTCAAGATGAAATACCAATCAGAGATGCGCCCATTTCCTATTCAGGAAGTGATGAAAGGAAGTCATTTGAATTTTGAAGTTACATATCAAAAATTGTCTTGCAAAATTAGTAGGATACATACATTAATACAACGGTCACATCCTTATTCAAGATAGTAATTGTATAGGAGCATTAACGGAATAGCAATTGTATAGGAGCACATCTAACAATAAAACTTAATGTATTTCTTGATTCAACTTTACGCAAAGTTAAGGAACCAATAAAAGAAGACTGTATACAAGGTTGCATATCAATCTGATTAATTCAAGATGCACATCAAGGAGACTACTTATTTGACAGGGTTTGTAAATCTATATATAAAAGGTTAGTTTGAAGTTAGCATCAATGCAAATAGATCTACATGGAGAGAGGTAATTCTCCTGGATGGCTGCATCATAGGCTCATAGTGAATCACAACATTGTTACTTGACTGAAGTGAAACACCATTTGTAGGCATTAAAGGAATGAGACCTGAATTTGTAGGTATTAAAGGACTGAGACCTAAAGCTGAAACACCATCATAGGCTCATAGTAAATCACAACATTGTTACTTGACTGAAGTGAAACATCATTGAAGAGGTTTCAACTTCTTAATTTGCGGAGTGAAGAAGACAATCATCAAGTCTTCATTTAAGAGAAAAATTAACTCGATAACATCAGGATTGCACTATTATTTGAAAAAGGTCACAAGCTTTGTACTTGTTGCATCTCTTCTTCAACTCTGTAGTCTTGACCTTTAGCTGCAGCCTCTTGTTGTTGGCATTCCTCCCTTTGCTTCTTTCGTTGGGTCTTCTTATATGTATCCACAATGCCTTTATATCCTCCTTCTCTCCCTATAAGAAAATATATCGCCGTGATTTAATCAGAATCATGTGGCATTTGACAAAAAAAAAGATTTGCAGTTAACTTATAGCCAACAAATCCTCACTTAGCCCAACCAACCACTGCAATCGTACCATAAGCGTAAGAAAAATGAAAATAAAGAATATTAGGAAGCCCGTCTCCCAGGGTGATCATTGTTGGTATCGAGGATAATTGTGTCAATTGCATCGCAGCGAATTAACTCGAGTGAAGTAATAGAGGTCGAGCATAATCCATATCAGCCTTCTACAAGATGTGGTGTACCGGTCTGTCAGCACAAGATCAAACCGACTGAGGCAAGTCTACTCAAGGGAAAGGAAAGTTGCCGAGCATGAAGCATCAACCCGAGGAAGCGGGTGTAATTGCTGACTTTTTTACATAGCTATCATATCAGTGATGCAAAATTAACTACCCGATCCCCTAGGTTGAAACATTCAGCAAGATTTCATTGGTTGTAAGTACCATGATCTGACAGTTTACAAAATTCAGCAATATTTCACAGATTGAAATGGTAGGCTATTCATCTACAAAATTAGCAGAGGAGGATATAGTAGAGGAGTTGCCGACGCGGCACGGAGGTCAGAGTGGTCAGAGCCGGCTGGCAGCGTGCCATGGGTCGGGAACAAACTCCAGCTAGATATACAGTGCACCTAATCTCAAACCATAGAAAATAGATCAAGCAACTATGGGCTAGAAGTTAAATAAAAAATATGATATGTAATTAGTAGTATTTCATCTACTCACTGCAATATTGGGGTGCAAAAGGATCTTGAGGAGCTGTACTTCTTCCTTGAGTTATCTTATATGCACCTAATTGTAGAAACAGAACCATAAATCACCTCATATGAAGAAAAATCTCAACAACTAAATTTGTAACCAGATCGGTTGGGGAAGTGGTACTCACTTGGGCTTTCTCCCGGGTCATGCTGGTGCTTCCAATCAAAGCTAGAACAAAAAATCAAAGAAAGGAGAGAGAGTTAGTGTAACGAATGACTTCAAGTCTGCAGAAAGTGCAAACCAGATCACCAAATCGCAAAAGCCAGCACCTGTTTTACTGCGAGGAGCTCGCCAGTGTCCAGATTCATACCGAGGTAGACATGCCCGAACCCACCAGAGCCAATCATCTCACCCCTCCGACCACCATGCGATGGGACGGCGAAGGACGCGGCGGCTCCCGCGACGAACGGAGCGGGAGGAACTAAAGGGGAACGTTGCATGGAAAACAAAAAAATTCTACGCACACCAAGATCTATCCATGGAGATGCATAGCTACGAGAGGGGAGAGTGTGTCTACGTACCATCCTAGACCGTTAAGCGGAAGCGTTTATCAACGCGGTTGATGTAGTTGTACACCTTCTTCACGATCCGCCTGATCAAGTACCGAACATACGACACCTCCGCGTTCAGCACACGTTCAGCTCGATGACGTCCTCGCCTTCTCGATCCATCAAGACGGGCAAAGTAGTAGATGAGTTCCGGCAGCACAACGGCGTGGTGACCGTGGTGATGCAACTATCTCCGCAGGGCTTCGCCGAGCACTACGAAAATATGACCGAGGACGAACTAGAGGGAGAGGGGTGCCGCACACGGCTTGGGAATCGTGGTGTGTGTTGACCCTCTCCCTCCTCACATATATATAGGTGGAGGGGGAGAGGAGGCAGCCCTAGGGCGCCCCCAAGTGGCCGGCGGCTGCCCTAGAGGCCTGCCTAGCCCCCCCTCCATATATGGACATGGGGGAAGAAAAGGTGGGCTGGCTGCCTTTGGGCGCCTCCCCCTTCCTTCCCTCCCTTGGCGCATGGGCAGGGGTGGAGGGGTGCGCCAGCCCCCTTGTGGGCTGGTGTGCTCCCCCCCCCCCTTTGGCCCATTGCTACTTCTTGAGCTTGCGTTGATTTTCCCCTTTAAGAGGAAAGGGCGATGCAACAAAGTAGAGATAAGTATTCCCCTCAGTTAAGAACCAAGGTATCAATCCAGTATGAGGCACAAGCAAGTCTCCAATACATGCACCTGCACAAACTAACAAACACTTGCACACAACGCGAAAAAGGGGTTGTCAATCCCTTCACGGTCACGAACAAGAGTGAGATCTAATAGAGATAGGTATAAAAGATATATAAAAGAGCAAACTAAAGTAAATATAAATAAATTGCAGAAAGGTATTTTTGGGTTTTTTGGTTTATAGATCTGAAAATATATGATGGAAAATAGACCCGGGGGCCATAAGTTTCACTAGAGGCTTCTCTCTTGAAGAAAGCATATGGTGGGTAACAAATTACTGTTGAGCAATTGATAGAAAAGTGCATAATTAGGACGATATCTAAGGCAATGATCATGCATATAGGCATCACGTCCGTGACAAGTTTTTACACGGTACTGCTATGCAAATTTTTTATTTTGTTCTAATTTTTCAGACTTTTTTGAGTTGCAGAAGTATAGTCATTATTCGAATCTTTACGGATTGTCCTGTTTTCACATATTGCTATTATACTTTTGTTATTTGCATATGTTTGAAATCTTGTTGAGCCTCCTTTGACTTGGGGCCATAGAATTGTGATAGCATATAGTGGGTAATGTTTGATTATAATTATACAATAATGTTACAGCAGTACATGATGGGATTTGATGTTATATTTACTAACCCCGCTAATAAAAAGTTTGGTTAAGCTTTGTGTGGATGCAGTGTTCGAAGATCAAGGAGGTATTGATATGAGAAGAATGAGGAGAGGCAAGAGTTTTATGTGTAAAATCGATTAATCAGCCGATTTCTGATTAATCTCTAATCCCCAACTGGCCGAGATGCTAATAATAAGCGATATCCTCAACTCTAAGAAGTTGGAGCATGATTTATTATTGATTGTCTTCCTTATGAGTGGCGGTCGGGGACGAGCGATGGTCTTTTCCTACCAATCTATCCCCCTGGGAGCATGCATAGTAGTACTTTGCTTCGAGGGCTAATAAAATTTCATAGTAAGTACGTGAGTTCTTTATGACTAATGTGAGTCCATGGATTATACGCACTCTCATTTTTCTGCAATTTGCTAGACCTTTTGGTACCGTGCATTGCCCATTCTCACCTCGAGAGTTGGTGCAAACTTCGCCGGTGCATCCAAACCCCGTGATATGATACGCTCTATGACACATAAGCCTCCTTATATCTTCCTCAAAACAGCCACCATACCTACCTATTATGGCATTTCCATAGCCATTCAGAGATATATTGCCATGCAACTTCCATCATCGTCATATACATGACTTGAGCATCCATTGTTATATTGCTTTGCATGATCGTAGGATAGCTAGCATGATATTTTCATGGCTTGTCCATTTTTTGATATCTATGCCATGCTAGATCATTGCACATCCTGGTACACCGCCAAAGGCATTCATATAGAGTCATATTCATTATTAGAGCATTGTCCCAGTGAGGAAAAGATGATGGAGACTATGATTCCCCCACAAGTCGGGATGAGACTCCGGACGAAAATAAAAAAGGAAAAAAGAAAAGAAAAAAGGAGGCCAAAAAGAGCCCAAAAAAGAAGATAAAAAAAGAAGAAAACAAAAAAACAAAAAAATGAGAGAAAAAGAGAGAAGGGATGATGTCTACTACGCAACCTTCTTCTTGTAGACTTGTGTTGGGCCTCCAAGCGCAGAGTTTTGTAGGACAGTAGCAAATTTCCCTCAAGTGGATGACCTAAGGTTTATTAATCCGTGGGAGGCGTAGGATGAAGATGGTCTCTCTCAAACAACCCTGCAACCAAATAACAAAGAGTCTCTTGTGTCACCCAATACAATGGTAAATAGTATAGGTGCACTAGTTCGGCGAAGAGATGGTGATACAAGCATAATATGGGTGGTAGATATAGGTTTTTGTAATCTGAAAATATAAAAACAGCAAGGTAACTAGTAACAAAAGTGAGCAAAAAGGTTATTGCAATGCTTAGAAACAAGCCCTAGGGTTCATACTTTCACTAGTGCAAGTTCTCTCAACAATGATAACATAATTGGGTCACATAACAATCCCTCAACGTGCAACAAAGAATCACTCCAAAGTTTCTGTCGAAGAACGTAGGACGAAAATGTGCATCAACCCCTATGTATAGATTACCCCAATGTCACCTCGGGAATCCGCGAGTTGAGTGCCAAAACGTACATCAAGTGAATAAATAGAACATCCCATTGTCACCACAGATATCCCATCGCAAGACATACATCAAGTGTTCTCAAATCCAGTACTCAATCCAACATAACGAAACCTCAAAGAGCAAGACTCAATTGATCACAAGAAGGTAGAGGGGGAGAAACACCATATGATCCAACTATAATAACAAAGCTCGCGGTACATCAAGATCGTGCCAAATCAAGAACACGCGAGAGAGAGAGAGAGATCAAACACATAGCTACTGGTACATACCCTCAGCCCCGAGAGTGAACTACTCCCTCCTCGTCATGGAGACCGCCGGGATGATGAAGATGGCCACCGATGATGGTTTCCCTCTCCGGCAGGGTGCCGGAACGGGCTCCTGATTGGTTTTTCGTGGCTACAGAAGCTTGCGGCGGTGGAACTCCCGATCTAGCTTTCTTTCTGGGGGTTTCTGGATTTATAGGAATTTTAGGCGTCGGTTTCACGTCAAGGGGGTCCACGAGTCAGCGACAAGGCAGGGGTGCGCCATCCACCCTTGTCGTTGACTCGGGACTCTTCTGTCCCAATTCTTGTGCTTCGGGGGCTTCTTATGGTCCATAAAAAATCACCGTAAATTTTTAGCCCATTCCGAGAACTTTTATTTCTGCACAAAAAAGACACCATGGTAGTTATGCTGAAAACAGCGTCAGTCCGGGTTAGTTCTAATCAAATCATACCAAAATCATATAAAATTGTTTTAAATATGGCATGAATACTTCATAAATTATAGATACGTTGGAGACGTATCAAGGGGCAATGTTACTATCCTTTTCCACACTTGTGCTTCAAAGTAGCACCATGTTTTTCATATAGAGAATCTCCTATATTGTCACTTTCATATACTAGTGGAAATTTTTCATTATAGAACTTGGCTTGTATATTCTGATACGGGCTTCCTCAAATGTCCGAGGTCTTCATGAGCAAGCAAGTTGGATGCACACCCACTTAGTTTTCAGTTTGAGCTTTCATACACTTATGCTCTTAGTGTATCCGTTGCATGGCAATCCCTACTCCTCGCCTTGACATGAATTGATGGTCATCTCCATAGCCCATTGATTTGCCTCATCGATGTGAGACTTTCTCTTTTTTTGTCTTCTTCATATTTACCCCTATCAACATACTCTATTGCACCCATAGTGTTATATCCATGGCTTGCGCTCATGTATTGCGTGGGGGTTGAAAATGTTGAAGCGCGTTAAAAAGGATGAACCAATTGCTCGGCTTGTCATCGGGGTTGTTCATGATAAATACTTTGTGTTAAGAAGATGTAGCATGACAAGGCTATATGATTTTGTAGGGACAACGTTCTTTAGCATTGATATTTTGAAAGACATGATTGTTATTTGGTATGGCTGAGTATTGATGTCTTTATATCAAATTATAGACTATTGCTTTGAATCACCCGTGTCTTAATATTCATGCCATGACTAGATTATATGATCAAGATTATGCTAGGTAGCATTCCACATCAAAAATTGTCTTTGTTTTATCATTTACCTACTCGAGGACGAGTCGGAATTAAGCTTAGGGATGCTGATACGCCGTCATATCTATAATTTTTCATTGTTTCATGCCAATATTCTACAACTTTTACATAATTTTGGCAACAATTTATATGATTTTCTTGGACTAACATATTGATCCAGTGCCCAGTGCCAGTTCCTGTTTGTTGCATGTTTTTTGTTTCGTAGAAAATCCATATCAAACGAAGTCCAAACGCGATAAAATTTTGCGGAGAAATATTTTGGAATATATTTGATTTTTGGGGAGCGGAATCAACGCGATACGATGCCCGAGGGGCCCACAAGCTCAAGGGGCGCGCCCCCTACCCAGGGCGCGCCTGGCAATCTTGTGGCCACCCCGTAGGTAGGTTGGAGGTGTCCTTCGGCCGCAAGAAAGCTTATATCCGGATAAAAATCGTGTTAAATTTTCAGCCCAATCGGAGTTACGGACCTTTGGATATTTAATTAACGGTGAAAGGCCAGAAAAGGGGGTCGCGAAACAGAAGAGAAACAGATAGACAGATCCAATCTCGGAGGGGCTCTCGCTCCTCCGCCGCCATGGAGGCCATGGACTAGAGGGGAAACCCTCTTCCCATCTAGGGGTGAGGTCAAGGAAGAAGAAGAAGGAGGAGGAGGGGGCTCTCTCCCCCTCTCTCCCGGTGGCGCCAAAGTGCCGCCGGGGCAAGGATCATGATGGCGATCTACACCAACAACATCGCTACCATCAACACCAACTTTCTCCCCCTCTATGCAGTTGTGTAACACCTCTTCTCCCTGCTGTAATCTCTACTTAAACATGGTGCTCAACACTACGTATTATTATTCAATGATATGTGGCTATCCTATGATGTTTGAGTAGATCCGTTTTGTCCTATGGGTTAATTGATGATCGTGATTTGTTTGAGTTGTATGTGTTTATTTTGGTGTTGTCCTATGGTGCCCTCCATGTCGCGCAAGCGTGAGGGATTTCTGTTGTAGGGTGTTACAATACGTTCATGATTCGCTTATGGTGGGTGGCTAGAGTGACAGAAGCTTACACCCGAGTAAGGGGGGTTGTTGCGTATGGGAGTAAAGAGGACTTGATACTTAATGCTATTGTTGGGTTTTACCTTAATGATCTTTAGTACTTGCGGATGCTTGCTAGAGTTCCAGGCATTTAAAAAAAGGTTTAAAATGTGTATAGAAAAAATCATCTATTAAAAAAAATTCCAAAAAATCTTAAACATGTATTCAAAAAATATTCTTGACATATACCAAAAAAATAGAATGAAAACCAAAAGAAACAAGGAAAGACCAAAATAAATGAAAACCAAGAGAGAAACAAAAGAAACCGGAGAAAAAAAAGAAAAATAGGACTGAAGAAAAAATGCAGAAAGAAACAAAAAAACCAAAGAAAAAAAATGAAGAAAGAAACAAAAAAAACCAGAGAAACAAAAGAAGGAAAGTGAAAGATAAACCGATAAAACAATGAAAGAAACAAAGAAAAAGCAAAAGAAAAATCGGAGAAGAAAAATAAGAAACCAAACAAAAACAGAACAAAGGGAAAATGAATAAAGAATAAAAATGAAGAAAAAAGAATGAAAAGAGAAAACCCCAGTAAAAACAGGGAAATAGACAAAGAAAACCCGGTGAAAAAACAAAAAGAAAAGAAAAACAAGAAAACCATTGTAAAAATCGGCTCTTTTGCTTCTAATAGGTTGCGTCCTACATAACAGTGAAATGAAAAAGGGAATTAAAATTAGAGAATCGTGGATCGATCCCTAGTCGCCTAAGAGATGGCTCACTCTGCTAGCCGCAGGGCCCATATCTCGCACATGATAGGCACTACGCGTGTTGTGTACTTGAGGCGAATGAACCCGATTTTTCCATTAGTTTCCACGGAGTTTTTTTTCTTCTGTTTTTCCTTTTTTTTGACAGGGTTTTCTTCGGATCTTCTTCATTTTTTGTTTGGTTTTCTTATTTTTTTCTCCACTTTTTGTTTGGTTTTCCTTTTTCTTCTCCATTTTTATTTTATTTTTCCTTATTTTTGTTTTTGTTTTCACTCTACATTTTTGTATATGGCAAAAACATATTTCTAATACATGTTTCAAAATTTTCCAGTACTATATATATATATATACACTTTTAAACATTTTTTAAATGCTTCATTCACATTTTTAATACTATATATATATACACTTTTAAACATATTTCTAATACTATATATATATATATATATATAGGTAAAATAATTGGGGCACCTAGGTGCCTGGGCACCTAGTTTCCTCTAACCCATTAGTGTGAGCTATACCCGCTAATGCATGGTGTGCATGACACGATCAGATTGCTTTCCAAAAGAGAATTGCATGTTGTCTCCTCCTATTAATGAATTCCTTTCCAAATATATTTCTATAATTTCCTTTTCATCTATGTACGCACTATACTATCTAGTCAACCATACGGTCTAACATGCCTCCAATACACTAACTTGACCTTTTATACTTCTTGTTTTAACATTGTTTTTTCACCGTTACATTTTTAGGTATCGTATACCCAAACGACATGACGTTTGGTCTACGTACTATTCCGGGCCTGAAGTTTGTAAGTAGCTACCTTATAAAAGAAGTAGTGATCAGAACTCTGGGTATATACCTAGGTGACTTAAAATAAATATAATATACGTAAAACAACTAATTGGCACACCTCACAAAAATGATATACTCTAGCAAAAAATCACCTTATTTTGAATTAGACAGTGTGGCATAACTAGAAATGATATAGCCAACATCTACTCATTATATCCAGGGGACTGATACCCATTTTTTTCTCAACTATATATCCAGTTATGTGAAATCGACATCAGATACCCCTTCCAATACACATTTTTTTCTCGAGTACCGAATACACCACGTTGTAAGTCCTCCTAATAGAAATTTAATTTAGAAAAAAAAATCAAGGTACTCTTTCATGTATGAAAATATTGTACATACCCGGTCAACTTATATACCTCGCTATGTGAAAAAAGGTAGGGAAATATTGTACATACCCGATCGACGTATATACCGGCTATGTGAAAAAGGTAGGAAAATATTCTACATACCCGGTCGACGTATATACCTGCTATGTGAATAAATGTAGGAAAATATTGTACATCCAATAATACACCTCAAGTGAAAATATACCAAATGTGTCTGCGCACTTATCTACCCAGCACATACCGGGTCGACGTATATACCTAAAGTAAAATATTACTACGTATATACCCGACAACGTGTGATATCTAATACGGGTATCAAATATATACCCAAAATATTTCAAGTACATAAACATACCTAAGATATTTTAGTTTATGTATGTATATACTAGTGATTTATACAAGGTATTAGATACTCTTATGTACAATAGTCATGTACTAATACCTACGTACATTAAATCTTGCTTCTCTCTCCTATTAACATGCATGAATGTGGCCATCAGGTAGAATATGAATTAAATAAGAATCTCAATTATGTTTCCCGAAACAATGCTAATTGATTATCTCTTAATTACGCTTTCCATTTCAGCATCGCCATGCAAAAAAAGAATTTG
This sequence comes from Thinopyrum elongatum, assembly GCA_011799875.1. Classification (NCBI taxonomy): domain Eukaryota; kingdom Viridiplantae; phylum Streptophyta; class Magnoliopsida; order Poales; family Poaceae; genus Thinopyrum; species Thinopyrum elongatum. The sequence continues at coordinate 11,043,971 of CM022300.1, read as the reverse complement.
GCAGGTAATCAACGTACTCTTTCCAACCGAGGTATGCATGCATAATTTTTTGCAATGTACTTCAGTGACGTACGTGGGTATGCAGATGCCACCTAATTATGGAAAATACGTTATAACCAGCGGAGGTATGTAAGGAAAATCTAAACTAATTTGTTAACGGGTGAAACCCGATAATCAATCTACCCATCTCATAAGCAAAAGCAATGTTCGATCTAACGGCATCTAGACAAGGTGCCTGGGCACCTAGGTGCTTGATTAACATTTTTGAAATATTAGATTAACATTTTTTGAATACATGGTCAACATTTTTTATATCGACACTTTTAACCATTTCCATGTTGATGATTAATATTTTGAAAATACAAGATTCATATGTTCTTAATATTTTGAATCAATGGTCAACATTTTTTCTATACACGTTTAACATTTTTCAAATGCTTCATTAATATTTTTCAAATACTCGTTCAACATTTTTAAAATGCTTCATTCACATTTTAATATACATTATTAAAAAATCATCATTTTTAAAATACATGGTCAAGATTTTTTTCTATACACATTTAACAATTTTCAAATGGTTGAGTTACATTATTTCAAATACTTGTTCAATATTTTTTTTTCAAATACTTGTTCATCATCTTTTGAACATATGGTCAACATTTCTTCTATACTCCCTCGTCCGGTGAAAAGTCTACATATAGAAATTTTTGGACAAATTATGGAGTGAAGTAAAAAATACATTGGGAAGATGCAAGCCACCATCTCTCTCTTTTTGAATTACCCAAACCCCAATGAGCTAAGTGCATGTAGAAATTAAGGAGACTATGTGTAAAATGTTATTGGTCTTGATTACCGTGTGATGAGAGAGAAGCACTTTTTTCTACTTTCATGTGCATTGAGAAGATAGAAGTACACTTTTTTATGGACAATTTCTAAAGACAAACGTACACCCTTCACCGGATGAATGGAGTACACATTTAACATTTTCCATATGCTTGATTAACATTTATTAAATACATGTTCAACATTTTTTTCAAATACTTGATTCAAATTTGTATACACATTATAAAAAAAACCATCATTTTTTTAATACATGATCCACATTTTTCTATACACATTTAACATTTTCAAATGCATAATTAATTTTTTTTAAACTTTATGTAGAGTATATTTAAAATGCGAGGCCAGACGAAAAATGTTCGTCAATTCGAAAAATGTTCTATGATTCAAAAAAAAAGTTCACTGGCTTAAAAAATATGTTCAGATTCCAAAGATGTTCACCGGTGAAAAAATGTTTGTCAATTAAAAAATGTTTATGATTTTGAAAATGTTTGCGAATTTGTGAAAAATGTTCACGATTTCCAAATGTTCAAGAGTTTGAAAAATGTGCATGATTTTCAAAATTATTCATGATTTGAGAAATGATGTTCATAAATCTGAAAGGTGGTCGCAATAAAGAAAAAGAATAGGAAAGAAAGAAAAAAAAGATGGAAAGGAATCCAAAAGATAATCGGTGGCAGGTTGTAGGGCGTACATGCTAGGTCGCTAACAAGCGACCTACGCCCAAAGAGATGCCTGATGTCAGAGCTATATCTCGCGTCATGGGCAGCGCGAGTGGGCTGGTCCATTAGTGTACGACTCGCTCGCTGTAGGTTCGCCCTGCTCCGTATTTTTTTCGTTTCCTTTCGAGTTTTTTTAATCCTCTTGTTTTTTACCTGCTTCCTTCGGGGTTTTTTCACTTTATAAACTTCTATTTTCTTTGTTTTCATTGGTTTCCTTTGTTATTTCATGTTTTCACTGGTTTTAAATTTTCTTGTCTTTCTTCATTTTTATTTTGATATTAGTTTTTTATTGGTTATCACTAGTTTCTTCTTAATTTCTCTTTTTTTTATTCTTTGATTTTCGTTGATTCTTTCTTTGGTCTTCATTGTTTCTTGTTTTCTTCATTTCTCTTTCTTTGTCACCGTTTTTCTTTGGTTTCCTTTGAGTTTTTCTTGCTTTCTGTTTATGTGTTTTTCTTCATGGTGTCATCATTTTTCTGCAGTTTCAAAGCCTTTTTCATTGATTTTTTTTTGTTTTTATGTGTTGTTCATATTTTTTCTTGATTTTCTATGTACATTTTTCTTGTACATGTGAAATATTATTTTTACACATGTTAAACTTTTTTGAATATACAACTAACATTTTTTAAAATACATTTTTTGATGTCTACATTTTTGTATACATCATCAATTTGTTTTTATACATGTTAGAAAAATTAAATTCATGATTCACATTTTTAAAATATATTAGTTTGAGAACTACTTTTTTTATACATATTGTACATTTTCTTGATCAGGAATAATTTTCTTATAAATTATTAACATTTATGTTTGATGACTACTTTTTCATACACATTGTACATTTCTCATGTATATTGGGAACATTAGGATGGCTCTTCATCAACATATATTAAATGGTGTGTATTAGGCTGGCTCAGTCTACGGTTGGGAAAGTGCACTACAGCAACAGTTCCATCGTGCGACTAGCCGCATGCGCGGACACTCAAGTGTTTCCCAATAACATTCGGGAGGTGCGCGATGACCCGCCCCAGCTACTAGTGTACATGAATTTTGCACAAAAGTTGGGTAATCCAACTAGAAAGGTACACATGAATTACGAGTAGCACCATCTTACCTCAGATGGAAAAAACTTCTAATTTATGAGCAAACGTGTGTTGCTTCCCCTAAAAAATTACGTAAGTCTGCTACGATTCACTATCATAAACAGGCAACGGCGTAGCCAGGATTGGCCGACGCCCCGGGCCAAAAATGAAGGGCCAAAAAATTTCTCAAAAACTACCCCAGTTTTAAGGCATACCAAAAGTAACGCTCATTTGCAACGGATAAAAATCTGAATACAATATTTAATAGTGCTCCATCTGATAATGTAAAACATAACAAAAGACAATATAAAGGACAAATAATACAAAAGAGGGTACCAAACCAAAGGGTTGTTTGATTTTAGCTTCCCGCGATTACATCTTCAATAGTCACAGATGATTCACCTTCAAGAATAAAATTTGATATGCAAGTCAGTGCATAGAAAGCAAGTAAAAAAATTTCTACTGGATGCAAAATATGAATCATTAGCTCTAGGACGAGGTAAAATGCCTTTGCGCGTGCGATAACCCTGAAATCGCTCAATGATCTTTGACTCTTCAATAGTAACCAATACATCTCGCTCAATGTAACATACCATTCTGTGATTCAACCAATCATCACCCATCCTGTTCCTCAAGTCAGTCTTGATAATGCTCATTGCCGAGAAGGCCCTTTCCACTGTTGCGGTTGCAACAGGTAAAATTAATGCGAACTCAACAAGGCGGTAAACCAACGGAAAAGTTGTTTGCATATTACTCAAAACCATCTTCATGGCAAGATGACCAAGGTCATTACAATTCATCAAATGTGGATCAGCTCTTGCTTCATGAATGAATGAGTCCAATTGGTTTCTAAGGACAAAACTAACTTCATATGCGCAGAGAAGTCAGCATCATACATACTAGCAAGATCAACAAGCTTGTCTTCATTATAATTGGCAAAAGAATTCTTCGGATCAAGACAAGCAATGCATCTTAACAACTGAGTAGATCTTTCAGTAAAGCGGTTGTTTAATTCCACAATAATTTGATCATGCACCACATTGAATATTTCATTTCCGAAATAATGATGGTAAGTTACCAATTGGCCACCCCAAGTTCTTGAACGAGCATTAGCAGTTCTTGTATCTTCCATATTTTGCACTACAATATTGTATTTGAGACAGAAGTCAGTTACCTCTTGAAAGAGCTCATCCCAACCATTCTGCCTTATCTCTTGCATTTTGTCCAATGTGGTTTTAATCAATCCACGGCACGCACAATATGCTGTTTTTTTTCTGTTGCAAGCACTGTGATAGATCGTTAGTCTTGCCCAATAATCTAATCATAAGATGCAATATGAGAACAAATTCAAATGTTTCCATGTGCTTTATCAAACCCCCAGCCGAGGTTCTTTGTGCAACATTATCAGCATCATTATACAAATTCTCGAATACCTTCAGAACTGGTTTCCACATAGAAATAAGTCGACACAAGGTCCTATTATGTGACCCCCACCGTGTATCACTAGGCCTTGCAAGGTTAGTTAATTGGTTTTTTCGTTTCCCCCCAAGAAGTTCCCCGGCCTCCACTTGGCGCACAAATTCATCATGTTGCTCTTGGGCTAATTGATCATGTCTTTTACATGAAGCCTTAACAATGTTGACAACCATGCTAGTGTATTCAAAAAAATCCCTTACTGATGAACAACACTTTGCAACGACAACAACAACTAATTGCAGTTGATGGGCAAAGCAATGTATATAATGAGCATAAGGATTTTCCTCCAAGATCAATCTTTGCAACCCACGAAATTCCCCTCTCATACTGGAAGCCCCGTCATAACCTTGCCCTCTCAAATTAGACATAGACAAGCCCTGAGTAGCAAATATACCATCCAAAACTACCTTGAGTGAAGCTGCTCGCGTGTCAGGAACATGCTTGATTGCAATAAACCTCTCAATTACCTCCCCTCGGCTGCTGAGATGCCTACATAAGACACAATTGCAAGATTAATATATAACAACTTTGAGAAAATATATGCACAACAAGACACACATACAATACACACAAAGGCACTGACCTCAAACACATAGCCATTTGCTCCTTGATAGATGCATCTCTAGACTCGTCAACAAGCAAGGAAAATTTTCTATCTCCAATTTCATCAATAATGGCTTTTGTGGTCTCTTCTGCACACGCCTTGCACAAGTCCAATTGTATCTTAGGTGAAGTTAGCTTATGGTTCGCTCCTGCATCCCCAATCAATTTCCGTGCCTCTTGGTCTTTCTCTATGAGCCAGCCCAACAATTCCTTAAAGTTACCCTTATTCTTTGAGCTATTAGACTCATCATGTCCACGAAAAGCTAGACCTTGTAGCAGCAAAAATTTGATAACACCCAATATAATCAAGAGACGAGCTTTGTATTCTTTTTCATCCTTCTCAGTACCTCGATCAAACACATGTGGCAGATTTTGCCTCTGATTTTTGAAAGCCTCATAGTGTTGTCTAGCCTTATTATGAGCACTATCATGTTTACCAACATGTTCATCAAGAATTTTATTTCCATCCTTCCAATTCTTAAACCCATTCTTAGTGAATGCTTGAGCACCATAGTTTTCAGCTCTTGGTTGCTTAAATAGAAAGCAATAAAAGCAAAAGGCTGCATTTTTATGAACGCTATATTCCAACCAGCCACGATGATTTTTGTACCAAGAATCATGAAAGCTTCTAAACCCTTTTCCTACCCATTTCCGTTCATATACATGATCAGTTGGTTGGCATGGACCCTTACTAATGTACTCCCTTCTAGCAAGATCCCTAATGTCTGGATCCAAACTCTCAATAGGTATTCTCTTACCAGGGTCTGGTTCGATATCACCGGGCTTAAGTTGAGCTGTAACACGAGGAATATCATCACTTGGTCGAGTTGAAGGGCCTGTTTCTGTTACTATGGAATCAGTGCTTTGTGGTTGAAAAAATTTTGTCATTGTCCTGGTTCTTTTGTTCATCTTGTCTTCCTGTAAATTGGAACAAAAATTAGGAATCAGTGCTTTGTGGTAATTTGAAGCATTAAGTTCAGAGAGCAAAAACATCTAATAGATACCCTGCTGCCTCCTTTATCAAACTCAAAGGAAATTAGGATTTGGGAGTGGGCAGAGGGGAAATCAAGATTTGGGACTGGGCAGAGGGGGAATACCTGGCCGGCTCGCCGGATGGTGGCGGGAGGCCGGAGGCAGGGCAAGGTCGCCGGACGAGCAGTCGGTGCGGCGTCGCTGGACATGGACGGCTGGACGAGAGGCCGGGCTAGGTTGCGGGACGAGCGGCGGGTTGCAGCCGTGCAGGCGAGTTCGCTGGAGGAGCAGATGGACGGGGTCGCCGCCTTGCCGGACAAGCAGATGGACGGGGACACGGGGTGGCTGAGCGGCGGCCGGCAGGTGGCCTTTGCACGGCGGCTGGCTTCCTGATGCGTAGGGTTCCCCTTCCCCTCCTGGTTCGATCTGGTTACGAGGGGGCCAACTGCTGGGCTGGGCTGCGCCTACGCCCCGGGCCACTACAATACATTTTCAAAAATATAGGCTAATTTTTTTTCCCACGCCCCGGGCCATGGCCCTGGTAGCCTGGGGCCCAGCTACGCCTTTGTAAACAGGTATATGCACCACTGGAAAATTTAATCATAACAATTGGAAACTAAACACCAGCCATGTCATGAGCTTCTATTCCAACAACACTGGTATTATTTGGGGACCAAAGCAGTATTTCACTTGGCATCTTCTTCCTGAATAATGTTTGTATATGCTCCGGACTGAAATAAGATGTAAGCTCAGATCCATTCCAAGATCCATTCCAGTTTTGCATACATTTTATAATGAAAATTCCGCAAGAGCATCTGCAGTTGAAGTGTGAGGATCCGCTTTCTTCTTCAGAGGAGGCATAATGTTACTCATTTCTTCTTTGCAATGTGTCCTCAACTTTTTAGTTTCCTTTGAATTGCGCGGCAACACCTCACTCTTCAAAAAATTCCAGAGAAAGGATTCGGATGGGTGGAAATTCACGGGAGGAGTTTTCCGGATGAGAGATTCAGGATAATTGATTTCTTTTTTCTCTGTGATTATCTCTCCTGTTGATATGACAAGAGAGTTGGGGGCGTTTTCTTATCAAACTGAGGTAGGAGGCGACCGGCTGAAGGAAATAAATTTACACATGCTAATTGCTTGGGCCAAGTACTTAATAGCATCAACACTTCTATCTTGTATGCCCTTGAGGTAAGAGGGACCATTTCAAGATAATTGGATCCGATCTGCTTGTAGCAACCACTCTGCGTAACAGTTGCCCCAGCGGCGTTCCTTCGCAGGCGAATCGGGTGGCGAAGCGTGCCATCGCCTCCTCCTCCCATGTCCTCCCCTTGTTGTCGCATGAGTAGGTCGGCCATAAATCCTGCCGCGTCTTCAAGGATGGTGATGGCGAGGCGTCTCGACTGCTCCCAGTGGTGCTGCATCAGGACGGAGAGGGCTGCCGATGGCTCATTTGCGGAGCGCGCTGATGACATCACAACAGTCTTTAATGGTAGTCTTTCACCCAAATTTATTGATTTGATACAAGGGGAACCAAAGAGTATTTATAAGTCTTAGAAGTTGAGTTGTCAATTCTACCAAACCTGAGAATCACTTCATTGCAGCAATTTATTAGTATCACGGTAATATGATAGCAATAGTAACAAAATAACAGTAGCAGTAACAATAGAGGCAGTTTTGTCGCAAACAAAGGAGCAATAGTAACATGAGCAAAGACAATAATATTAAAGCATAGGTATGGAGTAGTGATAGATATTCAGATGAGATTCAATATGTAACTGTCATAACCTAGAGTAATACACAATAGCTCAAATTCATCAATCATATATGTAGACATGTATACCATATATAGTCATACGTGCTTGTGATAAGAACTTGCATGGCATTTTTTGTCCTACCCTCCCGTGGCAGCGGGGCCTAATGGAAACTAAGGGTAATTAAGACGATCCTTTTAATACATAACTGAAACAAAACATTAACACATGGTGAATACATAAACTTCTCAAATTAAAGTACTCCCCGTCGATATCCCAATTCATGGTTGTAAGTGCATCTAATGCTACCTATTGTTGGATTTGGAGTATTGACGACAAACTTGGTTGAGGGACTAATGTGTTTATGAGATTCACAGGAGAACACAGGTAGAAGTCCCTAGAGATTCGGCTTACCCATCAAAAATGACTCCTAAAAATGTATGAAGACATTGAAGATAATGGTGGTATGCGAAGACATTTATTTGAAGACAATGGGACGTGAGGACTTTCTCTTGAAGATAATGGAGCGCGAAGACATAGTCTTTTGATAGTTTCATTTCGTCTTTCTTGAGTCATAGGAACCACCGTACTGTTAAGTGGGGTCGAGGTAAGCAAAGTTAGAAACTGACATGATGCTGAACCTAAAATCCTATGTCTTCCAGTGAAGACAGTGAGAGAAAACCTTTTCCATCATTCGTTGAGTCAGCTTTAGTTGGAGCTCAAGTAAAGTTGTCGTGTGTGTTTGAAATCCGATTGTTGGGCACATGTCGGTTGGCCACTGACCCACGGTCATATCATGTCGGGTTGCCTCCTGACTATAAATAGCCAACCCCCTCCATCATAAGTTGGTGGATGCTCTGAGTTATTACACGACTGTTATCATTTGAGAGCAACCCACCTCTTAAGCCTTTGAGAGAAATTCCTTACGAGGACAAACCCAAAACACCCAGAGCCCGAAGTGATTGAGCACCACTGAAGCCTTTCTGTTCTGCGTGAACCAAAGACTTGTTACACTTGAAGACTGTGATCTTCCAACCGGTTAGGCGTCGCATTCTATGCATCCAAGAGTCATTGTGGATTGCTGGTGAACGAAGTCTGTGAAGGTTTGGAAGTTTATCTTGAAGACTTACCTGAGTGATTGGGTGACATTTGCGGATATTAGCTTAAGGGCAATAAGGTGAAGACTAAGTCTTCAGAGTTCAATCTCAGCCTCCTTAACCAGACATACAACTGTCACAGCAGCTGGAATTGGTCAAACAAATCACGTGTCTTCTCCGAGCAACTGGTTCTATCACTTCACTCATTTACTTACTGTTTAGTTTCGTGAAGCCTTTGCATGCTCGTTCTATTCGAAGACATTGTATGAAGACATTTCCTCTGATTACATCTTTGTCTTCACACTATCTTCCTCAGTTGTTCTGAACTACCAAGTTGTTGTCTATCTTCGCATCTTACTTCAATTGTTGTTGACATACTGGCATGCCTAGTGTAGTTTATCTCACTACAAAAAAAAGACACATCCGTGACATTTTGGGCCGAATGAAAAAAAATTCTATCATGCTTATGACACTTCTATGATGATAATTGTGACAAAACCCGGTATCATCGTAGATGTGGTGGGCTACTACTTCTATGACAAAGAATCATGACAGAAAATGGGCTTTTCGTCCTGGGCGGGCCGGAGACGCAGCTGCATGACATTCTTTGGGCCGTCCATGACAGAAAAAATTGTGGTAGAAGCGAGGGTGAGGAAAATATCGGGGAGTTCCCGGTTACGGTGGGTGCTCGGGGCCGAGTGATGCACGGAGTTTTGCGTGTTTTCTCTCGTATACGTACGCGCGTGTGTGCGAGGCGTTGGGCTCTAACTGAACCCGAATGAGGCGTTCGCTTACTGAACCCGAGCAATTGCACTGGCTACGTTACTGAACCCGAGCGATCGATCCCTGGCTGTTAACTGAACCCGAGTGATTCCTTCGCTACTGCTGCTAACTGAAGCCGATCGAACCTGCTGCCTCTTGATGAACAGTGAGCATTGTTGGGGGTTGGATGAATAGTTCCTGGTGGGGGTTGGATGAACAGGACCCCGTGGTACTAGAGGCCGATGCCGCTGGATGAACAGGACCCCGATCGAGCCGGTTGGGGGTGGATGAACAGGACCCCGTGGAGGGTTGGTTGAACAGTAGCCGGTGGAGGCTGGATGAATAGGACCCCGTGGAGGGCTGGTTGAACAGGACCCCGTGTAGGGCTGGTTGAACAGTAGCCGGTGGAGGCTGGATGAACAGGACCCTCGTGGTGAACAGTAGCTGGTGGAGGCTGGAGGAAGTCGACGGTGGATGAACAGCAGCAGGTGGAGGCTGGAGGAAGTCGACGGTGGATGAACAGTAGCTCGTGGAAGCTGGAGCGAGGCAGTAGACGGTGGATGAATAGTAGCCTGTGGAGTCCCGTTTTGCAGTACGCCACACCCCTCCCGATGAACAGGACCCCCCGTTTCGACCGTAGGCGCTCCAACACAAGTCTGATTCCTCTGTTTTGCGGTACGCCACACCCCTCCTGATCAACTGCACCCCGTTTCGACCGTAGGAGCTCGAACACAAGTCTGTTTCCTCCGTTTTGCGGTATGCCAGACCCTTCCCGATGAATAGGACCCCATTTCGACCGTACGAGGTCAAACAGAATGCTGTTTTCCTCCGTTTTGCTGTACGCCAGACCCCCGTTCCGGCTGTTCCATCCAAGCCAGTTGGCTCCCATTGAACACGACCCATTCTGACCCAGTCTGTTGCCTCCCGATGAACAGGACGCGTTCCAACCCAGTCACTTGGCTCCCAGTGAACACGATGATGTTTCCTCTGTTCCGACCCAGCCGGTTAGCTGAAGAAGAACACGACAACGTCGCTGCCGTCCGTTGCCTCTTCATGTACACGAGCCCTGGCCGTCCGTATGCGCGAGTACGCGTTTTGAGACCCCGCTCGTATGTACGTACGTGGCCGTATTTTTTGGCGTGTGGCTGTATGTACGTATACATGGTTTAGACGGGACAGCCTGAACTGCTACGTGGGGGGCTCTACTATAACATGTGCCGCTACTTACTCGGCCACGGTTCATCGTTGCAGAGCGACCGATCGACCATTATGTGCATACACGTTCGCGACAAGACAGACAACGCTACGTACGCTTCGACCGGGTGGGTCCCAGCTGTCAGGAAGGATAAGGATGCACTTCCTTGCGTTCGAAGATATAGCTGCTGGGTCCCAGCTGTAAGGGGGGAATCATTTTTTTGCCCGTAATAAGGACGCACTTCCTTGCGTGCGAAGATGTAGCTGGTGGGTCCCAGCTGTCAGGGGGAGAAAACATTATTTTTCAGGGTAAAAAGGATGTAGTTACATGCATGTGTCCATGGGTATGGTGCGTCCCCACTGTCAGCCTCTCACGTATAGTCATCTTCTGATGACTCTCGTTTGTTGACCACGTTGACCACACCGTGCCAAGCGCACCAAGGCTGGTGGACGACGGCGAGGCCCCAGACTGGAACGACCCAGAGATGGGGAAGACGCAGCAGTGGAGTCGCAGATGGAGAGGAGTGGAAAACTTGACTGGTTCGGATGCGTGGCAGCACTGCCGCCCACGGGAGACAGGAGCAAGAACAGAGGTTGAAGAAGCAGCACGGCTGTTGGATTAACATCCAACGGTCCAGCTGCTAGAATCATTTGTTGATTAAGTTGACAAAGCCCTGCATACGCGTCAGCTTAGTAGGCCCACAAGTCAGCCACCAAATCTGCCGGGTCCCAGTTGTCATCGGGAGGAATAGTTTTTTTTCACATAACAAGGAGGCACTTCCTTCCGTGCAAAGATACATCCGGTGGGTCTCAGCTGTCAGGGGGAGGAAACATTTTTTCATCTTAATAAGGAGGAACTTTCCTTGCGTGCGACCATGGACCTCGTGGGTCCCAGCTGTCAGGCTCTCCATGTACAGTCCTCTTCCGATGACTCTCGTTTGTTGACCACGCCGTGCCGAGTGCAGCGAGGCGGTGGACGATGGCGAGGCGGTGGACGATGGCGTACCAGCCATAAAAATAGCAGCCCTGCTCGGCGGTGGACGATGGCGAGGCCTCGGATGGGAACGACCCGGGGATGGGAAGACACGGCAGTGGAGTCGCAGATTGAGAGGAGTACAAGGGTTATAACTGGTTCTGGTGCGGCGTGGGGCTGCAGTCGGTGGAGAATAACAGGAGGTGTGGATGGGTGGAGGGATAGCCTGGCTGGCTATGGGGTAGCGATGCGTGCTAAGCAGAGCCGCTAGCCGCCGGAGGCCGGAGCAGGCGGTCCCGGCGACGCTGGAGGAAGAATACGAGAGATTGACGGTGCATGCCGGCCATTGGATATAAATCCAATGGCTGTGGATGTCAGAATCATTTGTTGACTAAGTTGACAACGCCTTGCATAGGCTTCGACCTATTGGCCCACATGTCAGCCTGCAAAAATGTGGCATATATTTAGCCCATGTTTTCTAGAATTTATAGTCCATTTGCTGGGCTAGGTGAACAAATAATTTCGCGTCAATGTGGCCCATTGAATATTTTCTAAGAAATCCCAGCCCATTTGCACTTTCTTAAAATACACGAATTAGCTGGGCCTGTTCTATATATATTGTTAGGTTAGAATGATCAATTAATATCAAAAAATAAACCGGAGCGACACATTTTTTTATATATAAAATTAACAAATTAGCGAGTTATTGCTCAAAAGAAAAATGAGCGCGTTATTATTACATTGGTCCTTAAAATCTTCGCAAGCTTTTGTACGCAATCACCAGGATTTTCCTTGCCCGTGAGTCAAAAACAACCAAGATTTTCCTTGCCAACTTCTGTTAAACATTTACTTTTATAAGTTAATAAGACGTGGGATGTTTTTATAATGTATATAAGTCTCTATTAAATATATGATAATAGTAATAATATAAATATATATAATGTGGTTAGAAGGGAAAACATAAATTGAACACATCATTATTATTCTTATATATAGATAAATAGAACAGAGATCTGCGTTTTATTAAAAAAATACATTGGGCTGCCGATCTTTAAGAAAAAGTAAAACCTACGCTGGGAGGCGCATAGGCCGGTACGTACATGACGGACCTCAAAAAATAAGTTGAAACCACTGTCTCGATATGTCGTGGGCTACACATGTTAAAAAACAAAACCTAGGCCTAGCAGATACTTATTCGCCCTCTGGAAAAAAATGATACCAGCTAGATTCCCAATACCCCTTTCCCGCAAGAAAAAAAAAAGATCCCCGATATCCCTGAAAAGAAGCTCCCTGATGACAGTCATCGTTGGAAATTTATTTCGTTTATTGATTAGGTTGACAAACCCATGGGCCCCAACTTCAGTATACAATTAGGAGTAAGCTTATTTTCCAATGAGGCACTTGCTTGCGTACGGCTTGGACCTGGTGGGTCTCCACTGTCAGCCTCTCGGCGTACAATCCTCTCTGGATTCCTCTCGTTTGTTGAGCATGTTGACAACGGCATACGGCGGCGCCACGGCGAGCGCACACGGACGGGAAAGAACCGGAGCTGGCGAAGACGCCTTCATTCTTTCGAACATACCGCACTAGCCCGGTGGTTGCAGCCCTCTCACCCAAAAGCTGTACTACCCGAGTTCGATTCCAACTGGTGCAATTGAAAAATATCTAACACTTGCCAAAATTTTGTCCCTAGTTTACCCAGTTTTTCGCGCACTCAACATTGTCTTGCCATTTTGAAAATAGCATATCTTTTTGACTTTGCATCATATGAAGATGTACTATACAAGAATGTTGATCAACATGATGTTAACCTGTTGTTAGTTCCATTTTTTACCATGAATAAAATTTCTAACATTCTGTTATCCATGTTTGAAAAGCGCCTATTGATTTAAATGCTCTGCCTCTGAAACATGCAGTTTCTTATATGAAAATCACTTGGACAAGTAGCCATCACCGGTGTTGGATTCGATGCCGCGCTTCTTCAATCCCCCGGCAGCGCGAGGGGGAAATAAACTTCTGTCCCGTGCTGCCGGTTGGGGAATGGAGCGAACTCGATTAAAGAGGGGGCCGGCGGCGCGACAGAAGAAGCACATCAGACGCATTTTTTTTCAGTGGATGGCTCTCGATGGCATTTTTTTTACTTGCCTCTGCACCATGCAACTTGTATTTTTAGCCTCCTAGTCCATGGTGGACCAGCAGCCCATTTGCTGGGCGGGCCAACGTATAGAAAGCAGCACTCGATTTTTCATCAAGCCCAAAAAACAACGCGGTACTATGTTTGTTTTGAGGCCGAAAACATTACGGCAGGGGTTGAGCGGGGGAGGGGGGAAGACAGAGCAAAAAGATAAAAAAGAGCTGATGTGCCGTTGCTACCCTAACAAGAAGGTGCAATTCTTCTCGGGAAGAAGGTGTGCCGTTGACACCCACACGTCACAATCCCACAGTAGACATTCTAACAAGTTCACACACAAGTACAACAGAAAAGGTAAACATTCGTATCAAACTCATGTTCACAGGATACGTTCATATTTATAGCCAACATTCACAATCAACAACTCAAAAGATTCATATATACACAAGTTCAGCATATCTATGCATCCAAATGAATGATAGATCAAAAGACAATATTCATAGATAATTCACAAAATGATTCAGATATACACATGTTCAGTATGTTTATGCATCCAAATGATTGAGATCACATCGAATATCATCCATGGACAAACTTTAATTACCTGGGGTACAGACTGGTAAATGGTGTTCAGTCGGTGGTACTTCTTGCTAAAATTAATGCTTGTACGAGTAAACTTTCGAGTACATATATATAAGAGGCAGCACAGACAATCTGAACTTTGCTTGTAGGTTTATCCTCGAGATAGTGGCCTCGATGCTGAGGGAGGTTTGAGAAACTTGGCCACTACTTTCATCCAACTAGTTTACTGGCTCATCTTGGTCCTGTAGCTCACAAAAATTCTACATTGCAGACAAGAAAGGAGGCGGTCGATAAAATGAACCACCCAAATTTTTTGTGCAGTTCAACTGAAATGGAGCATCCCTGTCGTGCAGACTGATTAAGTGCCAGATGAATATATGCGTCAACCAACTTGTCTGGAATCTTTAGACTCCATGCCATACAGTTCGCTACCATATGTGCCGATAACCAAAAGGCACAAGTTGGGATCAAAGACTGGACTGCGTTTTTCTGGGCTATGCACCAAGCAATATTTTTGGGGTTCACTCTCCTAATACTTGGAGTTTGAAAACTGGTTGACGCCAGTTGATACTCGAATGAATATAGGCACTTCTTCTTGTCAACATCATTGCTTGTCTGAGTGAACTTTGGAGTACATAGCAGCAGCATAAGTATATGTCCATCTAATCTTTTTGTGCAGTTCTACTGAAATCGCCCAATGTAATGATTTGCCTGCGAGTTCAGGCTCCAAGTTACTCCTTTATGAAATCGGCAAACAGTAGCACAATACCAAATTACCAATACATATGACATGCACAATAATCAGGATAAAGACCGGTACCAACCTGTGTGAGGTAGCATATCAATTACTATTTCCTTTGACTGGAAGCCAAGATAAGCTACTGACAGGAAAGGAAGGAAGCAGTCGAGGCAATGAAGCACCCAAAGTTTTTGTGCAGTTCCACCAAAATCGAGCATCCCTGTTGGCACATATATTGAGAGAGTGAGATTACTGTAATAGTGGGACTAGTTGATGAAACATACACTAACAAATAGAAGCACCCTCGTTATCTTAATGGGTAATGTTAGCAACATAGTAGTCTTGCTTAAAGAGAGGTATTAGTTTATTTAATCAGTGCCAATTAGCTCAACACTCAAAGCATTGCCATGTATCATAGGTTGAAAAACTTTAACGTGCAAAGATAAAGGAGTTTCTCATGACAGTAGCAACACAGTAGCACGATACAAATAGAGATGACAGCAAACTAATATGGATGAAGGCCTTAGGCCGGTACCAACCTGAGCAAAAAAGCTTATTCAAGTAGTCCCAGAAGAGATGATAAAGCACTCACTGTAATCACTCAATAGTATATATTTTTGTGCACTTCAAATGTATGGTTGAAATCACTCTTGTTTACCAGTGGTGAGATTATATCGAAAGATTATCAAGAACTTCTAGCAGAGTTAAAGCACTGGCTGGGATACAGTTCATTGTATTCTCTTGTGGAGTTCCACTAAAATGTACGATTGGCACAACATGATGCCTGTTTGCACAAGTAGGAACAAGGTGAAACCTTCATTAGCTTAGTGAGAAAGGATAGAAAGACATTAGCATATTACTTTAACAGTAGCATCAAATTCATGATGGATAATACGCAAAACATTGCCTCATTGAACTAATGGCAATAAATTGACATGCAAAACAATAGCATTATTATATCATGACACTACAAAGATTCCCTCCCTGCTCCACCACATGATTCACCTCCACAGACACACATACACACATACATGATTCAGCATAGGGTGCTACTAAAGATTTGTTTAACTCCGACAGGAAAATTAGGCAGCAATAAATTAGTGCTACTTAAGTACTCCTAATTAATTAAGTGACCTTGCAGGAGAGACAGCAGAAGTGGAAGGGCTCCCTGGAGGATCGTCTCACATGTAAGGGAGACGTTTTCGGAGCCCTTGAATGGCCTCGACCGAGGCCTCGGCTTCAGCAAGATCGCCTTGGCACTGTTGATCGTGTAGAGCTGGGTCACACATGCATCCAGAATACAGTTAATTAGTATGATGTGTCGTCAAGCCAAGTACTACTCTGCTGCATTTCTCTATCTATCTCTACTCTACTCTTATAAAAAACAGAGTTGGTGATGATGGTGTGCCTGCCATCCTGCAATATAGGCCATCCGATTTATATCTGACGGACAGGAAGGAAACTATGACAATTTTACAAAAAGATACCCACACCCCTCACCACATTTGCAAATAAGGCCTTCCCTCGTTCATCGTTTTCTCTCACAAGATAAACTACTCATACAAATGCATCTTGATGTTACGTGCAACGCACGGGCATCTTGCTAGTCTTCCAAGTAAATTAAGACTAGTAGCAACACAATACAATACCACTAGCAAGATGTCAGGATAACATAGGATGGTACCATCATGTGATCTTCTTCATTTCCTCCTCCTTCTTCTTCTTTGTCTTCCCCTTCATGCTCTGTTTCTCTTTCTCCTCACCAGTTGGTGAAACCAAGTACATGATTGGCCTTCTATTTCAGAATTGGTTTTGTCAGTGAGGGAGTACAAGTGTACTAGTAAAGGATAGCATTATTTTCTCATGGCAGTCGCAAAATAGAGATGAACACATGCATTAAATATCATTCTTACCTAAAGGAAGGTTGTGGTGCCAATATGGATGATGAAGATTGGAACACAGATCTCCCTTTGTGCAATTCCACCGAAATGAACCAACGGTTCCATTCTGACATTCCAGTTAAACAGCACAAAAGTCACTTCTTTTAAGAAGTGTTTTGTGTAGTGCACAAAAAGGTCGCAATAGCAACGAGGTGAAATGGATATCCCTGTTTGCACAAAAAGCTACAGAGGAAACAGTCAGAGTCTCAAACAATTATTGGCAAAAACAATTGGTTAAACTTGTCATGGCTTATAATAGTGGCATGGCTTCATTTTACCGAGGCATTAGATTAAGAACAACTAAATATTTGCTATAAGGGCATGGGACAGTAGGTGCACCAGCAGTCCAGCACCATGTACCTAAACCGGGGCATAGAGTGGTGATTCAGAGTTTGTTGCCCCGAGAAACAAACATCCAAGAAACATATCTGGGTTGGTCCCATTTTTGTTCACTCTAGCCACCTACTCCTATGTGTGGATAGCAAATCTAGTCCTGGTCATACCACTGTGTACAGCGTTTCCCCTATATTTCCCTTTTCGACCAAGAGACCGGTTGGATGACCAGTCTGTACTACTTTCACCCCCTTTCTTTCCTGTTTGTACCAAGTCCGATGTACATACTAAATTTCCCCACTTTATTTCTTGTTTGAACCAAGTACAAGATTCGAATCCATGAAGTAGCTTTACCTCTAACAATAGAAAAAAATTAGGTGACGTTGGACCATCCGATCGAGCCTAGCTACGAGGGGGGCTGAGAGGTAGAAAATGATGCACATGCAGTGACGTAGCGAGTTGGGGAAGTAGAGCTAGGCCAGTTTCGAAGTAAGATATACCTGAAGGTCATTGGGATGTGGATAGGCGGGCGGCAGGAGGCCGGATCCGCCCACACTAAGGCAGCGACGAAGGGAACGGAGGACCTCCCACGCCGGCGCTCGGCCAGAGATAACGGTGCGGCCGGCAGTGGGTCTCCTCCCTCGCTGTCGATGACGGCCTAAACGCTGCCCCTCCTCCCCTTTACCGGCGGAGGGGGATACGTCCGGATCTGTAACCAATGGTGAGGATAGAAAGACAGTGTTACCACTACTATCTTGTTTAGATCTGGAGAGGATTAGAGTGTGTGAATAGAGCAACCCTAGCAAGCAAGCGCGGAGGCTCCGGCCTATACGTATAGTGGGGTAGTTTTCTTTTTTCACTCCATCAAAACAATCATTTAAAATTGTGTACGTGCCATGTCACCATTTTTTTTTTGAGTTGTTTATTGTTTTTTGAGATAGTGATGCTTGCTAGAACTACGTCGGTATTTCCCTAAAGAGGAAGGGATGATGCAGCACATCAACGGTAGGTATTTCCCTCAGTGATGAGACCAAGGTTATCGAACCAGTAGGAGAATCACGCAACACTACGTGAACGACACCTGCACACAAATAACAAATACTCGCAACCCGACGTATTAAAGGGGTTGTCAATCCCTTTCGGGTAACGGCGCCAGAAATTGGCAAACCAACGTGAGAAAGTTGTAATAAATTGATAGATAGATCGCCAAATAAAATAAAGTGCAGCAAGGTATTTTTGGGTTTTTGGAAATATAGATCTGAAAATAAAAGCAAATAAAAATAGAGCGTAAAGGCAAATATATTAAAGAAGAGACCCGGGGACTGTAGATTTTACTAGTGGCTTCTCTCGAGAAAAATAGCAAACGGTGGGTAAACAAATTACTGTTGGGCAATTGATAGAACATCAAATAATCATGGCAATATCCAGGAAATGATCATTATATAGGCATCACGTCCAATATTAGTAGACCAACTCCTGCCTGCATCTACTATTATTACTCCACACATCGACCGCTATCCAGCATGCATCTAGTGTATTAAGTTCATGGAGAAACGGAGTAATGCAATAAGAATGATGACATGATATAGACAAGATCTATTTATCTAGAAATAGACCCCATCTTGTTATCCTTAATAGCAACGATACATACGTGTCGGTTCCCCTTCTGTCACTGGGATCAAGCACCGTAAGATCGAACCCATCACAAAGCACCTCTTCCAAATGCAAGATAAATAGAACAAGTTGGCCAAACAAAACCCAAATATCGGAGAAGAAATACGAGGCTATAAGAAATCATGCATATAAGAGATTCAAAGAAGACTCAAATAACTTTCATGGATAAAAAGATAGATCTGATCATAAACTCATAGTTCATCCAATCCCAACAAACACACCGCAAAAAGAGTTACATCAAATAGATCTCCAAGATACCATTGTATTGAGAATCAAAAGAGAGAGAGAGGAAGCCATCTAGCTACTAACTATGGACCCATAGGTCTACAAAAGACTACTCACGCATCATCGAAGAGGCACCAATGGACACGATGAACCCCTCCGTGATGGTGTCTAGATTGGATCTGGTGGTTCTGGAACTTGCGGTGGCTGGAATTGATTTTCGTCGACTTCCCTAGGGTTTCTGGAATATTGGGGTATTTATAGAGTAAAGAGGTGGTTTGGAAGGCCACCGAGGTGGGCACAACCCACCAGGGTGCGCCTGGGCCTCCAGGTGCGCCCTGGTGTCTTATGCTCACCTCGGGCTCCCTCTTCTGTACTTCTTTGGCCCACTGGATGTCTTATGGTCCAAAAAAAATCCACAAAAAGTTTCGCTGTGTTTGGACACCGTTTGGTATTGATTTCCTGTGATGTAAAAAAATGCAAAAAATAGCAACTGGCACTTGGCACTATGTCAATAGGTTAGTACCAAAAAATGATATAAAATGACTATAAAATGATTGTAAAATATCCAAGAATGATAATATACCAGCATGGAACAATAAAAAATTATAGATACGTTGGAGACGTATCAGCATCCCCAAGCTTAATTCCTGCTCGTCCTCGAGTAGTTAAATGATAAAAACAGAATTTTTTATGTGGAATGCTGCCTAACATGTCATCTCATATTCTTTTCTTTGTAGCATGGACATTTGGACTTTTATATGGTTCAAAGCAATAGTCTAGTTTTGACATGAGGACTTTAATACTCAAGCATATCAACAAGCAACCATGTCTTTCAAAATATCAATGCTAAAATAAGTTATCCCTAGCCCATTATGCTCAATCATTGATCCATTCATGAAACACACTCGCATATTAGCTATACCCAATGCTCAAGTACGATCATAGTGCCCCCTAGTTGGTGCTTTATAAGAGAAGATGGAGACTCAAATAAAATAAAAATTGCATAAAGTAAAAGAAAGGTCCTTCGCAGAGGGAAGTAGTGATTTGTAGAGGTGCCAGATCTCAAAGCAAAAAAGATAGAGATAAAAACATTTTGGGAGGCATGCTTTTCCTGTCAACGAGAACGATCGAGTAGTTCCCAATACTTTCCATGCTAGATATATCATAGGCAGTTCCCAAACAGAAATTAAAGTTTATTCCTTTTTCAACCATACTTTCACTTTCCATGGCTAACCGTATCCACGGGTGCCTTCCATACCAACACTTTCCAAGGAATTTATTATTTGACAACATAAAGTAAATTCATTTTTCATTTCGGGACTGGGCATCCCTAATACCTTTGCCTTACTCTCATGCAATGACAAGTGAATAAACACTCATCGTGAGAATAACATATCTAGCATGGAAATATATTAGCCACCCCCTACCGTTTCATGAGCGGTACAAGCACACAAAAGAGAAATTTATTTTGAAAATTAGAGATGGCACATACAAATTTGCTTAGAACGGCAAAAGAATACCGCATATAGGTAGGTATGGTGGACTCATGTGGCAAAACTGGTTTAAAGGATTTTGGATGCACAAGTAGTGATCATACTTAGTGCAAAATGAAGGCTAGCAAAAGATTGAGAAGCGACCAACCAAGAAACGGAAAAATCTCATAAGCGAGCATTGAGCATAATTAACACCGAATAATGCACCACAAGTAGGATGTAATTTCATTGCATAACTATTGACTTTCGTGCTTGCATAGGGAATCACAAACCATAACACCAATATTCTTACTAAAGCATAATTATTCATCAACATGACTCACATATCACATCATCATATCTCAAAACTATTACAAGGAATCAAGTTTATTTTGTCCAATGATCTTCATGAATTTTTTTATTATATCCTCCTTGGATATCTATCATTTTGGAACTAATTTTCATGTGTTGCTTTTGATAAGCTCAAACAAATATAAGTGAAGATCATGAGCATAATATTTCTTTCTCTCAAATTAATTTAAGTGAAGCAAGAGAGAATTTCTTAAAAAAATTACTAACTCTCAAATAAATCTAAGTGAAGCAAGAGAGCATTTCTTCAAAAATAACTAAGCACACCATGCTCAAAAAGATATAAGTGAACAATAGAGTAATTCCATAGCTCATGAAGATTTAAGTGAAGCATAGAGAGCAATTCTAACAAGTCATGGCATAATTTTCGCTCTCTCAAATAGGTGTGTCCAGCAAGGATTCAAGACTTAAAAAAAATCAAAACAAATAAAGTCTCATATCATACAAGACGCTCCAAGCAAAACTCATAATATGTGACGAATAAAAATATAGCTTCAAGTAAAATACCGATGGTCGTTAGAAGAAAGAGGGGATGCCACTCGGGGCATCCGCAAGCTTAGTTGCTTGCTTCTCTTTGGATAATGGCTTGGGGTGCCATGGGCATCCCCAAGCTTAGGCTCTTCTTACTCCTTTTTCCTTCATCCATCGTAATCTCACCTAAAATTTGAAAACTTTAATCACACAAAACTCAACAAAACCTTCGTGAGATCCGTTAGTATAAGAAAACCAATCTCTACTTTAAGTACTGTAGAAAACCCATTAAAATTTTGTTATTGCTTTATGTCTACTGTATTCTAACTTTTCCATGGAAAAAACTCTTCAAAGAAAACCATAGAATCATCAAAATAAGCACATAACACAACAAAAACAGAATCTGTCAAAAACAGAGCAATCTGTAATGATGCGAATTGTTCTCATACTTCTGTAACTCCAAAAATTCTGAAAAATTAGGACAACAGAGGAAATTTGTATATCAATCTTGTGTAAAAATTCATAATTTTTCGTCGCTTCTGTAATTCTAAACAATTATTTTTCTGGACGCAAAAGTTTCTGTTTTCCAACAAGATCAAATCAACTATCACCAAAGTTATCCCAAAGGCTTTACTTGGCACAAACACTAATTAAAACACAAAAAATACAATCATAACAGTAGCATAATTGTGCAAACACTCAAGAACAGAAAGCAAAAGACAAAAATAAATTTTATTCATTGTTTTGCCTGCCAACAAGCTCTATCGTTTTACGCCTCTAGCTAGGCATAAAGCACGGATCTAAGTCTTGCCATCTTTGTTTCTAGATCCATATGATGCCCTCATGATTGATTCATATGGTGGCCTGATTCTTGTTTTAGGGAAGTGTTCCATACCCTTCCTGAGTGGAAATTGAAATTTAATATTGCCTTCTTTCATATCAATCACGGCACCAATAGTACGCAAAAACGGTCTACCAAGAATAATTGGACAAGACGGATTGCAATCAATATCAAGAACAATAAAATCTATGGGCACATAATTCCTATTTGCAAGAATAAGAACATCATTAATTCTTCCCATAGGCTTTTTAATAGTAGAATCCGCCAAGTGCAAATTTAAAGAACACTCTTCAATATCGGTAAGACCAAGCACATCACACAAAGATTTCGGAATTGTAGAAACACTAGCACCCAAGTCACATAAAGCAAAACACTCATAATTTTTAATCTTGACTTTGATAGTAGGTTCCCATTCATCATGCAATTTTCTAGGAATTGAAACTTCTAATTCCAACTTTTCTTCCAAAGCTTTCATCATAGCATCAAAACTATGTTTAGTAAAAGCTTTATTTTGTTCATAAGCATGGGGTGAATTTATCATGGATTGCAACAAAGAAATACAATCAATCAAAGAGCAACTATCATAATTAAAGTCTTTGTAATCCAAAAGAGTGGGCACATCACTAGTTAAAGTTTTGACCTCTTCAAACCCACTTTTATTAATTTTCTCAACAAGATTTTCACCCTCCGAATTATCGGGACGCCTTCTAGCTAAAGTTGACTCTTCTCCAGTCCCTTTTTCATCAATTTTAATTTTACTAAACAAGGAATCAATAGAAGAAACACCAATCATTTTAAGATCTTCATCATTTTTATGAAAGCAATAACTAGAAAACGCTTTTTCTAAAAATTCCCTTCTAGCTCTAAGCATAGCAGTTCTTTTCTTACTTTCATCCATAGAAACATAAAGAGCTTTAATTGATTCCTCAACCTTAGGCACAAAAATTTTCATCTTGAGATTTTCTACATTATGAGAAATTCTATCAATCTAGACAAATCATTGATCTTATTCAACTTTTCTTCCATTGTAGCATTGAAAACCGTTTGAGTATTGATAAATTATTTAATATTATTCTCAAGATCAGAGGTGTTCCTATTATTATTATAAGAAGGATTACCATAGGAATTACCATAATTATTAGAGGAATTACTAGGAAAAGGCCTAGGATTAAAATTATCTCTATAAGCATTGTTATTGAAATTTTTCGCGAGATAAAATTCACATCTATGGCATCACTATTTTGCTCAATCAAAGTAGACAAAGGCACATCATTAAAATCAATAGGAGCACTTTTATTAGCAACCATTTTCATAAGAGCATCAACTTTTTCACTCAAAGAAGAAATTTCTTCAACCGAGTTAACTTTTTTACTAGTAGGAGCTCTTTCGTTATGCCATTGTGAATAATTTTCCATAATATTATCAAGCAATTTGGTGGCTTCACCCAAAGTAATTTCCATAAAAGTACCACTCGCGGCGGAATCTAAAAGATTATGAGAAAAAATATTCAACCCCGCATAAATTTTTTGTATGATCATCCAAAGATTTAACCCATGAGTTGGGCAATTCCTTAGCATCATTTTCATCCTTTCCCAAGATTGTGCAACATGCTCATGTTCAAGTTTCTTGAAATTCATGATCTAGGTTCTAAGGGAAATAATTTTTGTCGGCGGAAAATACTTAGTAATAAAAGCATCTTTGCACTTATTCCAAGAATCGATACTATTGCGAGGCAAAGAAGAAAACCAAATTTTTGCATGATCTCGCAAAGAAAACGGAAAGAATTTCAACTTCACAACTTCATTGTCCACATCTTTTTTCTTTTGCATATCGCATAATTCCACGAATGTGTTAAGATGGGATGCGGCATCCTCATTAGGAGTACCAGAAAATTGATCTTTCATAACAAGATTCAGCAAAGCGGTATTAATATCACAAGACTCCACACTAGTGGCGGGAGGAGCAATCGGAGTGCTAATAAAATCATTGTTGTTGGTATTGGAGAAATCACACAATTTGGTGTTCTCTTGAGTCATTGTGACTACGCAACAAGATTGCACTCAAAAACAGATCCGGCAAGAAAACGGCGAATGAAAAAGAGGGCGAATAAAAACGGCAAATTTTTGTGAAGTGGGGGAGAGGAAAACGAGAGGCAAATGGCAAATAATGTAAATTGCAAGGAGATGAGATTTGTGATTAGGAACCTGGTAGATGTTGATGATGTCTCCCCGGCAATGGTGCCAGAAATTCCTTTTGATGCTTGCTAGAACTACGTCGGTATTTCCCCAAAGAGGAAGGGATGATGCAGCACAGCAACGGTAGGTATTTCCCTTAGTGATGAGACCAATGTTATCGAACTAGTAGGAAAACCACGCAACACTATGTGAACGGCACCTGCACACAAATAACACTTGCAACCCGACGTATTAAAGGGGTTGTCAATCCCTTTCGGGTAACGGCGCCAGAAATTAGCAAACGGACATGAGAAAGTTGTAATAAATTGATAGATAGATCGCCAAATAAAATAAAGTGCAGCAAGGTATTTTGGGGTTTTTGGAAATATAGATCTGAAAATAAAAGCAAATAAAAATAGATCGCAAAGGCAAATATATTAAAGAAGAGACCCAGGGGATGTAGATTTTACTAGTGGCTTCTCTCGAGAAAAATAGCAAACGGTGGGTAAACAAATTACTGTTGGGAAAATGATAGAACTTCAAATAGTCATGACGATATCCAGACAATGATCATTATATAGGCATCACGTCCAAGATTAGTAGACCAACTCCTGCCTGCATCTACTACTATTACTCCACACATCGACCGCTATCCAGCATGCATCTAGTGTATTAAGTTCATGGAGAAACGGAGTAATGCAATAAGAACGATGACATGATGTACAAGATCTATTTATGTAGAAATAGACCCCATCTTGTTATCCTTAATAGCAACGATACATACGTGTCGGTTCCCCTTCTGTCACTGGGATCAAGCACCGTAAGATCAAACCCATCACAAAGCACCTCTTCCCATTGCAAGATAAATAGATCAAGTAGGCCAAACAAAACCCAAATATCAGAGAAGAAATACGAGGCTATAAGCAATCATACATATAAGAGATTCAAAGAACACTCAAATAACTTTCATTGATAAAAAGATAGATCTGATCATAAACTCAAAGTTCATCTGATCCCAACAAACACACCACAAAAAGAGTTACATCAAATAGATCTCCAAGAGACCATTGTATTGAGAATCAAAAGAGAAAGAGGAAGCCATCTACCTACTAATTATGGACTCGTAGGTCTACAAAAGACTACTCACGCATCATCAGAGAGGCACTCCGTGATGGTGTCTAGATTGGATCTGGTGGTTCTAGAACTTGCGATGGCTGGAATTGATTTTCGTCGACTCCCCTAGGATTTCTGGAATATTGGGGTATTTATAGAGTAAAGAGGCGGTTCGGGAGGCCACCGAGGTGGGCACAACCCACCAGGGCGCGCCTGGGCCTCCAGGCGCGCCCTGGTGTCTTGTGCTCACCTCGGGCTCCCTGTTCTGTACTTCTTTGGCCTAGTGGATGTCTTCTGCTCCAAAAAATATCCACAAAAAGTTTCTCTGCGTTTGGACTCCGTTTGGTATTGATTTCCTGTGATGTAAAAAGCATGCAAAAAACAGCAACTGGCACTTGGCACTATGTCAATAGTTTAGTACCAAAAAATGATATAAAATGACTATAAAATGATTGTAAAACATCCAAGAATGATAATATAACAGCATGAAAAAATAAAAAATTATAGATACATTGGAGACATATCAGATAGCTACCCGCTTATTCCAAGCGATGTTACGGTGTGCCAGGTCGCACTTTGTATCGTTCAAGTCTGCTACTAGACCCTCCATTAAGTGAACAACCACTGCCTCGTAAAATTTGTGAACAAGCCCACGGCTAAAATTATCGGAAATGTGGGCAACCCCAACATGCATTATTATTTATATTTTCTATGTGGGAGTATCCTCAAAACAAAATGTGAGAGTACAACCTTTATTGGGCCCCTTTGCAATTTGTGCTAAATTTGACCAAAGATTTAACTGATAAAATGTTAGTGCATGTTAACAAAAATTATATCCTTGGATTCGTATTTGAACATAGTTTTCAATGATGTAATTTTTTGTGACATGCATGAACATTTGGTTAGTTAAATTTATAGTCAAAATTTGGCACAGATTATCATAGGGACCAATAAACTAGGACGGAGCTCCTCGTCTGTCGTCCAAACTACTACTGTATATGACTAGCCACTCTATTACCTGCGGGACATCAAGCATCCGGGCCCGCGTGCCATCCACCAAATCACAGTGAGGTGCTACAGTCGAGACTCGCCGGTCACCCCGGTGTGGCCGTCATGACCCGTCATATCACAAAACCCACACCTTTACCAGCAGTGGTAAAGTGGCCTCAAAGTTGGACTGGACGAAGCAACCATCATTTCACTGGAACGCTCGTTAAAGCCCTTTCTCCCCTTGAAGAAAACCTCACTCCAGGCTACTCACTTTTGGCATTTTTCTTCTGTACCGACGAAGGAAAGGTGGGCGAATCAGTGATACTACTACATTTTCATTCCAAGAATCTTCTTTTTGCGAAGCACCGACCGATTCTCACAGCCTATTTTTTTTCTGTTTTCATTGCGATTGTGGTTTCCTTTCGATTGCTTTTTATTTGTTAGTTTATTGATGGATCCTGGAGCACTAGGCAAAGAGTTGCCGGCGGACAACCCACTCGAGACAGAGATCTCCAAGAAGCGAGCACTGACCAACGAGTTGGCCATGTTGGCGGGCCAACCCATGGAGACGAAGAACTCTAAGAAACAAGCACTGGCCAAAGAGTTGACGACATTGGCGGACGAACTCCTCAAAGAAAGCTAGAAGAACAGCAAGGGCCCCACCGTGCCTACCCCAGAAACTCTAATGGTCACCTATGAGAGGCTCAAGGCCGAGTTTGAGGAGATAGTCGCCATTGAGAAGCAGTATTTCCCTGGCAAGGCGATGGCCCCCGGAGGGATGGGATCCCCCGGTGAGCTGCACAAGGTAAAAAAATGGCTTACCATAGTTGTGGTTTTTGATTATTTGCAATGTGCTTGCTAATATGTTAGGGTTGTGCAGGTGCCGATGGACGTCCTTGATGTTTCCGATGTCGCGGCCCGTCCTGTGGACAATGCCCCAGAGATCGTTTTCAATGTCGCGGTCCGTCCTATGGACATCACCCCGAAGATCGATTCCGATGCCGCTGTCCGTCCTGTGGACATCGCCCCAGAGATCGATTCCGATGTCGCGGTCCATCCTGTGGACATCGCCCCAGAGACCGATTCCCATGCCGATGTCCGTGCTGTGGTCATTGCCCGAGAGATCGATGATAAGAAATAATTGTTCGTGCTAATCCGTCAAGGTAGTTTGCATTGTGTTTAATTACCAGAATGATGCGTGTTATCAAACCATCTTAGGGCTAGTGCACTGTCTTGTGTGGGCGGTACTTGCTACTTTTGTTTGATAGTAAATCATGCGAACCCTCTCCGAGTTATGGAAACAAATGTATCCTCACCATATTTTGATGTAATATATGGCATGCTTACAAGTAAGTTTGAACTGTTTATCATATCAGCAGGGTTTGTTTGATGATTCTTGGTGTTAGTAGGCTAGCTACTGTTCGAGCTATAGTACTTGCAAAACACTCACTGAAGAGAAACGGTGGGGCTGATGAGCTCTTGGTACGCTTATAGGTCTGATCCATCGTCGATCAGCCAATAGCCCAAGCTCCTAAAATTGTAGGCTTAGCGATCGATCAAACAATAGTCTATAATTATACATTAATTCACATCAAACTCAAAGAGTTGATTCACGGATACACTCAGGCCTCATTTGGTTCATAGGGTAGGAAAATCGGCGCAATAGGAAAGTCATAGGAAATGAGATGACATGTATTTTAAATCCTATGAGTAGGAATAGGAAAGGAGATGCCCTTCTTTTCACATCATAGGATTTTTTCCATTGAGTCTAGGCTAATGTTTATTTTCCTATGAAATGTGGAGGATGGGAAGAATTCCTCCATAGGATTATGATTCCATTCCTATAAACCAAAGGGCTCTACAGAAATTTTTCCTATAGAAATCATATCCTATGAAATTCCTACAAGATTCCTCTAAACCAAAGGAGGCCTCACATTAGTAGCCAGCAAAATTGGCACGTACTTGTAACATGCGTGAATGTGTAATTTTTTTGTTGGAAGCGTGAATGTGTAGTGACATCGTACTTTTGGAGTGGCTACAAAGAGTGTGTACGTGTGCTAGAGGGGTTGTGGGATGGAGAGAGATCTAGAGAGAGAGAAAGACCCTCTTTCTACTCCTAATCGTTAGCTTGACAAAGGATATTTTTTGAGAACACAAAATCATAGCAGTACAGAGACGTACAAATCCTAGGCGGGCTAGTTTGGACTAGTGGGTTTCAGTGATATGACGTGCTACAGTGCCGTCCAGTCTTCGTGTGTGGTAGTAGTATTGCGGGTACAGTAAGCTTTCTTGAAGAAGCGGAATTCAATGAAGTCATGATGGTTCCTTCGTCCAACCAACTTACAGTGGGAAAGGTTAGGCCTGTGCTACGACCAGGGTGGACAAGGATAATTTTGTGCATGGCAAGTGGACCAGGATGGTCGACGTCCCACATGTCGGCGAATGAAAGTATTCTTTCCGATATCGAGGACGAGCAACGAGTATTCATTGTTTATTTTTTATGAAAGCTATTGTCTCCACTGTTACGACGGAGGAGTGTGAAACACGGCAGCCCAGTGAACTTGGCATGTGCACAACTGATACGTCTCCAACGTATCTATAATTTATGAAATATTCATGCTATTTTATTATCATTCTTGGATGTTTTACAATCATTTTATAGCAACTTTATATCATTTTTTGGGACTAACCTATTGACCCAGTGCCCAGTGCCAGTTGCTGTTTTTTGCTTGTTTTTTACATCGCAGGAAATCAATATCAAACGGAGTCCAAACACCGTGAAACTTTTTGTGGATTTTTTATGGACCAGAAGACTCCCGATGGGCTAGAGCAGCACCTGGGGGGTGCCCCGAGGGGGGCACAACCCACCAGGTTGCGCCTAGGGGCCCAGGCACGCCCAGGTGGGTTGTGCCCACCTCGGTGGCCTCTCGCAACCCCTCTTTGCCCTATAAAATCCCAAATATTCCAAAAACCCTCGCGGTTAACCTAGATCAGAAGTTCCGCCGCCGCAAGGCTCTGTAGCCACCGAAAACCAATCTAGACCCCGTTCCGGCACCCTGCCGGCGGGGGAAATCATCACCGGTGGCCATCTTCATCATCCCGACGGCCACCACGATGAGGAGGGAGTAGTCCACCCTCGGGGCTGAGGGTTTGTACCAGTAGCTTTGTGTTTAATCTCTCTCTCTCATGTTCTTGAGATGTCACGATCTTGATGTATCACGGGCTTTGTTAATATAGTCGGATCATATGGTGTTTTCCCCACTCTACCTTGTTGTGATGAATTGAGTTTTTCCCTTTGAGATTTTGTTGTTATCGGATTGAATACTTTTATGGATTTGAGAGCACTTGATATATGTCTTGCATATGAATACTCGTGGTGACAATGGGGTATCATATTGATTCACTTGATATGTGTTTTGGCACTCAACTTGCGGATTCCCGCGGTGACATTGGGGTAATCTACGCATAGGGGTTGATGCACGTTCTTGTCTTTGTTTCTCCGGTAGCAATCTTGGGGCACTCTTTGAGGTTCTTTGTGTTGGATTGAGTATTATGAATATGAAATTATTTGGTGTTATTTTAGTACGAACTCTTGGATAGATTGTTCGGAAAGAATAGCTTCGAGGTGGTTTCGTACCCTACAAACGATTTCTTCGTATGTTCTCCGCTAGATAGGAACTTTGGAGTGATTCTTCGTTGCACGTTGAGGGACGGTTATATGATCCAATTATATTAGCATTGTTGAGAGATTGCACTAGCGAAAGTACGGACCCTAGGCCTCATTTTCAAGCATTGTAATACCGTTTTTGTGCCTGTTTACTATTTGCTACCTTGTTGTTTTTATTTATTCAGATTATAAAAATATATTTCTACCATCAATATTACACTTTTATCACCATTTCTTCACCGAACTAGTGCAGCTATACAATTTTCCATTGTATTGGGTGTGTTGGGGACACAAGAGATTTCTTGTATTTGATTGCAGGGTTGTTTGAGAGAGACCATCTTCATCCGACACCTCCCACGGATTGATAAACCTTAGGTCATCCACTTGAGGGAAAATTGCTACTGTCCTACAAAACTCTGCGCTTGGAGGCCCAACACGAGTCTACAAGAATAAAGTTGCGTAGTAGACATCAAGCTCTTTTCTGGCGCCGTTGCCGGGGAGGCTAGGTAAGCGGCACTCACATCCCGTCAAGGAAGCTCTTTTCTGGCGCCGTTGCCGGGGAGGTGAGTGCTTGAAGGTATATGTTTAGATCTTGCAATTGAATCTTTTAGTTTCTTGTTTTATCACTAGTTTGGTCTATAAAAGAAAACTACAAAAAAATGGAATTGAGATTGCATCATATTATTGATCATCTTTATAATATTTTTCTTGAAAATGATGGTTCAGAAAATTGTGCTCAATTGTTAGAAGAAGAAGTCAATAAAATGTTTGGCACAAAATATTTGAATGATGAGCATGATTGCAATGTTTTTAGTATGAATTCTTTGAATAAACAAAATGCTAATGATGATTGCACAAGTCATGAAAAAAATGTTTCTTATAAGCATGTCAATTTTTGTGGAGTGCATAAAGTTTGTGAAGACATGCCTTATAGGGAAGATAGATTTTGTAAGAAGCATAAACAAGATAGAACCAATTCTTTGCTCAAAGTGATAGATGCACTTGCTACAAAATTATGTTCTCTTTGTCCTATTACTTGTGAACTTTGCAATAAGGTTGGTCATCTTAATTTCCAATGCAAACTCTTTCATGATCGAATCGTGTCCAAATATTGCAATAACTTGATCACCCTAGAACTTTATAATGAACTTTGTTTATTTCTGGGGAGTGAAGAATTAACATATAAAAATAGTTGGTTTGAAGTATTCATTCTCACGGACGACATTGAAACTAAACTAAAAAATATCTATATGTTTTGCATGGTAAATTGCAATGAGAATGCTTATATTGCCAACTATAGAAAGATGGGAAAACCAATAGAATATAAAAGGAATACTAAAGTAAGGGTAAAGATTTCCACTTTCCCTCCTATTGTCTCTCATGATGAAATAGGTAACGAGGAGGAGCTCCCTATTCAACCAATCTCATCAATAAGAAGTTTGAAAAAATTAATTAAACCCACACGTGAGTTAGTGAAGAAGAAAAGGAAAAGAAGAAAGAATAGAGTTAAAAAGGTATCTCTCCCAAATAATGTTGCTCCTATTATTGGTATGCCTCATGAAAATGAATCAAAAATAATTGTGGAAGATGATGCACTTGATGATGATATTGCTTCTATGTCTTATGGCACAATGTCCGAGAGCACTATTGATGATGATTTTGTTATGCCTATTGCTTGTTGTGATGATTATGATTGGGAAGATAAGATACTTCCTATAATCTAGGAAATCTTTTTGGCACCAACTTGGGAAATTATGATGATAGCAATTGTTATACCGTTGGTGCTATTCATACTATTAATGATGAGAATGATTATGCTTATGATATGCCAAACCACAAGCTTGGGGATGCTATGTTTGATGAGAATGACATGTTTGAGAATTTATTTGCTGCAATTAATGTTTGTCCCAAGCTTGGGGATGCTATGCTTAATCAAGATGATCTTTTTAGTCCCCTTACCTTGAATGATCAAATTTGCTATGATGATTGCATGCCTCCCACGTATGATGATTATTGTGATGACACTTATGTTATAAAAAGTAGTGATAATTATTGTCATAATTTTGAATATCCTTTTACTGAACATTACTCTTTTAATGTGGGAACAATTTATAGTATTCGAGTTTCCTATGATACTCCCACTATTATGAATGAGAATAAAATTGCTTATATGGAGAGTAATAATTTTTCTATGCTTTTGGATCATGAAAAGAATGCTTTATGTGATGGTTATATTGATGAATCTATTAATTATGCTACTGAAAATTATTATGAGAGAGGAACTTATGATTCATGATGCTCTTTTTATGTTTCAATTCTTAACTTCTATGCGAGCATCATCGAAATCATCATGCCTAGCTAAAAGGCATTAAAGAAAAGCGCTTGTTGGGAGACAACCCAACACTTTTATCTACTGTTTTTGTATGTTCACATGATTAGGCTACTTTAGTAATCATGTTTTATTGCTTTTATCTCAATAAAGTGCCAAGTAAAGCCTTTGGGATAGTGTGGATGATAGTTGACTTGATTCTGTGCAAAAACAGAAACTTTTGCGTCCAGTGAGGAAATTCTTATATTTTAATGGAACGTGGAAAAATTCTGCAATTTTTACAGTTGATGGGTATACAAATTTCTAAGTTTTCCTAATTTTTCAGAATTTTTGAAGTTACAGAAGTATGACCTTAATTCAGATCTTTACGTACTGTTCTGTTTTTGACAGATTCTGTTTTCAATGCTTAGTTTGCTTGTTTCCTAGTTTCTATGGCTTATATTGCTAAATATAAATTGTAGAAATGATAATTTACAGTAGGCATGGTGTGAGAACAATTATGAATCTTGTCTTTGACAGTACCAAAGTGAATGATTTGTCTTTATCATACTAACCCATCTCACGAAGTTCCGTTAAGTTTTGTGTGATTGAAGTTTTCAAGTTTTGGGTGAGATATTGATATGAGGAGAATAAGGAGTAACAAGACCCTAAGCTTGTGGATGCCCAAGCCACCCCAAGGTAATATTCAAGGAAGATCCAACCAACTAAGCTTGGGGATGCCCCGGAAGGCATCCCCTCTTTCGTCTCCAACATTTTCGGTAACCTCACTTGGAGCTATGTTTTCATTCGTCAAATGATATGTGTTTTGCTTGGAGCATCAATTTATTTTGTTAGGATTTTATTTCTGTTATTTAGAATAATGTTTTGCATCTTTTATTTCAATAAAAGTGGCAATGATAGCCTTTACTATGCTTATTTTGCAAGTCTACATGTTGCTGTTTGAAAACAGAAAGTTTACCGCTGTTGTAAAAATTCTCTAGAGAAGTCAGAATGTGATAAATTGTTGAATCTTTTTGCAAAATAAGCTCTGACAAATTTTCTACAGTATGTTAAATTTTCAGAATTTTTTGAGTTGAATAAGTGTTGATGCTCTTGCATTCTTTACAGACTGTACTGTTTTGGCAGATTGCTGTTATGTTTGCATTGTTTGCATATGTTTGCTTGTTTAATGATTCTATTTGAGGATAGGAGTATTAAATATGCAGAGGCATTTAGTATGCAATGTTGAATAATAATTTTAGTGATTTTCTACAGTAGAGAATGTTATGGTTTTTGCATTGGTTTATACTAACTTATCTCACGAGTTCTTGTTGAGTTTTGTGTGGATGAAGTTTTTGAGATTTAGGAAAACCGTGATATGAGAAGAATTAAGGAGACAGAAAAGCTCAAGCTTGGGGATGCCCAAGGCATCCCAAGATAATATTTCAAGAAGTCTCAAGCATCTAAGCTTGGGGATGCCCCGGTAGGCATCCCACCTTTCTTCTTCAACAATTATCGGTTAGTATCGGTTGAGCCTAAGTTTTTGCTTCTTCACATGATGTGTGCTATTCTTGGAATGTCATTTTATTTTGTTTTGCTTGCTGTTTTAATAAAATGCTTAGATCTAAAAGTTTTTGAATAAGAGAGAGTCCTCAAATAGCTACCTATTTTACTTAACTACTCGCATGATCTTCACTTATATCTTTTTAGAGTAGCTTGTCATTTACTCTTGTGTTTCACTTATATCCTATGAGTAAATTGTTGAATAAATTGAATGTCAGGAAGTTGAAATCATATCATGCCTAGTGGTAGCTTCACATTGGGTTTAGAAAGTGAATCTTTTGAGGCTTGACAATCACAATATTGGTCATACAAGTAATTCACGAATAATTAGTATAAGGAAGAGAACTTTCACATGCAAATATACTATCTTGGAAATCTTTTGTGATTGTGAGCCCCCATCAAAATATTATATGCCAAAATTGTTGATGTTGAACAAGGAAGACAACGTAATGGTTTATGTTTGTTCATATTCACATAGAAGTTATATTGCCATAGATCCTTCAACATGTGGTGCTTGCCCCCCATCTTTGCTAGCCAAAAATTCCGCACCAAGTAGAGATACTACTTGTGCATCCAAAAACCCTTAAACCCAAATCTTATCTTCAAGAGTCAACCATACCTATCTAAGGATTGAGCAAGATCCTTCAAGTAAGTTGTCATCGGTGCAATAAGGCAATAAAAATAGCTTCTAAAAGTGTTAGATCATTTAGTGTAAGAGAAAATTGAGCATTGTACAAACTTGTGATGGCAAAGAATAAAAGCGACAGACTGCATAATAAAGGTTGCTATCATAAGGGGCAATATAATGTGACGTTCTTTTGCACTAAGGGGTTGAGCATACAAACAAATAAGCGCATGGCAACCTCTGCTTCCCTCTGCGAAGGGCCTGTCCTTTACTTTTATGTATTTACTTTTATGCAAGAGTCAAAGTTTTTCTCTCTATTCCTTTTTATTTTTCTCCTTTGGCAAGCATCATGTGGTGAGGAAAGATCTAGGAACATATGTCCAATTGAATATGGGTGGCATGAGTTATTATTGTTGACATCACCCTTGAGGTGAATACGTTGGGAAGCGAAAATATAAGCCCCTATCTTTCTATGTGTCTGGTTGAAACATTTTGCTCATGTGTATGCGGTGAGTGTTAGCAATCATAGAAGACTATATGATGGTTGAGTATGTGGAGCTCTTACTTAAACTCTGTTGAATAAGTTGAATTGCAATTGCTTGGTGACTGAGAACATAGGTTGTTGAGTTTCAAGAGAATTCATTGTTTGAACCTTAACATGTGAATTGGTTGCTACTTTAAAGATGAGAAATTTTATAAGAAAGAGTTGTTGTCATGATGCTAGGAAAAGTGATTGAAATTATCATTGATCAAACTTATGCACTTTGCTAGCATTCACACTTCATAAATTATTTCTTTAATCATTTACCTACTCGAGGACGAGTAGGAATTAAGCTTGGGGATGCTGATACGTCTCCAACGTATCTATAATTTATGAAGTATTCATCCTGTTTTATTATCATTCTTGGATGTTTTACAATCATTTTATAGCAACTTTATATCATTTTTTGGGACTAACCTATTGACCCAGTGCCCAGTGCCAGTTGTTGTTTTTTGCTTGTTTATTACATCGCAGGAAATCAATATCAAACGGAGTCCAAACACCGCGAAACTTTTTGTGGATTTTTTATGGACCAGAAGACTCCCAATGGGCCAGAGTAGCACCTGGGGGGTGCCCCGAGGGGGGCACAACCCACCAGGGCGCGCCTGGGGGCCCAGGCGCGCCCAGGTGGGTTGTGCCCACCTTGGTGGCCTCCCGCACCCCCTCTTTTCCCTATAAAATCCCAAATATTCCAAAAACCCTCGGGGTTAACCTAGATCAGAAGTTCCGCCGCTGCAAGGCTCTGTAGCCACCGAAAACCAATCTAGACCCCGTTCCGGCACCTTGCCAGAGGGGGAAATCATCACCGGTGGCCATCTTCATCATCCCGGCGGCCACCACGATGAGGAGGGAGTAGTCCACCCTCGGGGCTGAGGGTTTGTACCAGTAGCTATGTGTTTAATCTCTCTCTCTCTCGTGTTCTTGAGATGTCACGATCTTGATGTATCGCGGGCTTTCTTAATATAGTCGGATCATATGGTGTTTTCCCCTCTCTACCTTGTTGTGATGAATTGAGTTTTTCCCTTTGAGATTTCATTGTTATCGGATTGAATACTTTCATGGATTTGAGAGCACTTGATATATGTCTTGCATATGAATACTCGTGGTGACAATGGGGTATTATATTGATTCACTTGATATGTGTTTTGGCACTCAACTTGCGGATTCCCGCGGTGACATTGGGGTAATCTACGCATAGGGGTTGATGCACGTTCTTGTCTTTGTTTCTCCGGTAGAAATCTTGGGGCACTCTTTGAGGTTCTTTGTGTTGGATTGAGTATTATGAATCTTAAATTATTTGGTGTTATTTTAGTATGAACTCTTGGATAGATCGATCGGAAAGAATAGCTTCGAGGTGGTTTCGTACCCTACAAACGATTTCTTCGTATGTTCTCCGCTAGATAGGAACTTTGGAGTGATTCTTTGTTGCACGTTGAGGGACGGTTATATGATCCAATTATATTAGCATTGTTGAGAGATTGCACTAGCGAAAGTACGGACCCTAGGCCTCATTTTCAAGCGTTTTAATACCATTTTTGTGCCCATTTACTATTTGCTACCTTGCTGTTTTTATTTATTCAGATTATAAAAATATATTTCTACCATCAATATTACACTTTTATCACCATCTCTTCGCCGAACTAGTGCACCTATACAATTTTCCATTGTATTGGTTGTGTTGGGGACACAAGAGATTTCTTGTATTTGATTGCAGGGTTGTTTGAGAGAGACCATCTTCATCCTACACCTACCACGAATTGATAAAACTTAGGTCATCCACTTGAGGGAAAATTGCTACTGTCCTACAAAACTCTGCGCTTGGAGGCCCAACACGAGTCTAGAAGAATAAAGTTGCGTAGTAGACATCAACAACTCCCTCCTTCATCATGTACCATAGTGTTGACTATAAGGTTGGCTATAAGGTTACAACTTTTTCTCACTTTCTCTCTATCTATTTCCTCTCAAATGTTTTTTACCTTCTTTTTTTAGACACAATTTTTTTTATACCTCCTTTTTTTAGAA
Organism: Thinopyrum elongatum; assembly: GCA_011799875.1. Classification (NCBI taxonomy): domain Eukaryota; kingdom Viridiplantae; phylum Streptophyta; class Magnoliopsida; order Poales; family Poaceae; genus Thinopyrum; species Thinopyrum elongatum. The sequence continues at coordinate 11,006,716 of CM022300.1, read as the reverse complement.
TTAGTTTTTTTATACCAAGGAGCATGTCTAGAGATGGTCTCTTGCAGAGCCCACTCCTTGACTTTGTCAATGCCTCTCTCTCCTCCACATAAGTGGGCTTATAGCCCAGTATTGTACTTCCTATGAATGCGGGCAGCTAGCGTCTGAGGGGGGAGCGTGCGCGGGAGGGGAGGGGTTTTCTGGTGGGCTATGGTGGTCAGAAGCGGGCTTGGAAGCGGTCCGGACTCCCTCATGGCCCACCTCACATTATCACCATATTTCTTGGAGTCCGTGCGCGGCGGGCGGGCGATCTCTTCTCCCTCTCCCGTCTCTCTCTTCTCAGCCGACGCCCGCCGAGCGATTAGATTTCGGCTATCGACGGTTTATTCAATTGCAGTCCCACATGTCAGTGAAAATGCAAGACAACACGTGTCCCCTCTGGTGAGCGGCGTGCGAGCCAGACTATCGGGGGTGTGATGCGAACGCGACAGGCGTGCTTTAAGTGTGCCGCCTTTTCCTTTTGAACTTGCAAAGTGTAACATTTTCGTGTGATCGATCAATAGAAATCCAGAACAAAATGACAAAGGCGGGGCTTTCCCGCGTGTTAGGCGGGCTAGTTTGAGTGATATGACGTGCTACAGTGCCGTCCACTTGCTCCATTTTTATGTAAGCAAGCATCTCCACTCTTACGTGGGAGGAGTGTGAAACACGGCGTATCTGATTTTGATCGAAGGATAACTATTCCCTGCAAAATAGTGGAGCACTGTTAGCGATTATAGCATGATAGTTAGGGCACCTCCAGCGCTGACCCACAAATTTACACCGGCATCTGTCCGAGGACACTGATGCCAGAGGATGCCATACAATGCTGCCCGCATATCTTTCGACAACTATATGAACTAACCGGACAAAATTCGTGCAAACAAAGCAAATTTCAAATTAACCGGATGAAATTCATTACATTTTGAAAACTTTTCCTATAAACTGGACGAAATTCATTACATATTTCACACAAACCGTACTAAAACCTACTGTAAACCTAATCTAAACGATCGCTGGCGCCCGACCACCATGTCCGGCCATGAGCTCCGAGAACTGATGCTCCGGCTATTGCCTTTGCCTCATCCTCATCCGCCTCGGCTTTGTCCAGCTCCGCCTCGATAACCTCCTCCTCTGGAGCACAAGGTTCTAAAGATTTCCGCCTCCACGTCGCTGTCAAGCGGCTAATCGGCCGTCGATGTTTACCCCACAAAGCTGGGCGTCGACTGAGTGGTGGAGCGGTGGCCTTCCTGGGACCAGAGCGCGGTGACCTACCATGTACTACTCTTCCTCGCTGCCGGCTTCATGGTCGTGGCGGCGGAGGGCGGCCGGGGGGGGGGGGGGAGCCGTCGATGTCCTTCGTCTGCTCCCGCGACAGTACGCCCAAGAGAGCTTTGGAGCGCGCCCGGAGCGGAGCCGCCGATGTCCTTCGTCTGTTCCTATGACAGTACGTCCAAGAGAGTTTTGGAGTGCCAGGAGGCCATGGTTGGAGTGGTGCCGACAAAAGGAAGGGACCAGAGGATAATGACTGTGGGTCTTTGGCTATGGCTGGGAGCGGGGGCTGAAGTTAATATAGCGGGCGAATGGCAATGAGCCACGGTAGATGGATGGATGGCTGGCGCCGGAGTAGGTTCGTCGGTAGCCGCGTGTCATTAATGTGGGCGGCGGACAGACGGATGGCCGTGGTGTCGTTAATGCGGAGCAGTCCCTTGCAACGGGATGCTGCGTGGGTGGCGCTCTCTCGCCCGTCGCGCTGCTGCAATGCCGGTGCCAGTGAGAGGTCGCATCGGGCGTGAATGCGGCATTGACGTTCTGGAGCGACGGTGACCATTTCAGGCGGTAAGCGCGCGCTAGCGATGGAAGGGGTTTCGGTAGGCCAGGGCGGTCAGACACTAGCGTGGTGGTAAATTATGTGAACTCATGGATGACGAGCCTTTGAACCGTATGCGGCATGTATAGACAACCAGGCGTCCATGCAACTACTCTTGTCGCCAGCTAGCCTTCGACAACCACCATTAGACACCACACAACCATGCATAACTTACGAATAATGGACGAATCGATCAAACACACACTCGCGTGCAGTGGCACTATGATCGGTCGCTCACGATACATATATAGGTACCATAGTACCCTCTCTAGCTAGGCTGTTTTATAGATTGTCGTTGTGATGGATGATATACATGAGCAAGGCGTTGCAGTGACGAGTCCGTGGTTTGATTCCTCACATAAGCATAATTTTGGTTTTTATTTCTTTCTCCACTGACAGGTAGGCCTGCATAGATAGATAGATACATAACACGAGCTGATGAGGCGCATGCGGACTGTTTGACTGGTCAACCAGACAAATACGGAGCTATACGCTGAGCCAGTGACCGTATAATCACCATATCTCATATATAATGACCGTATTGACCGTATTCTTAAGTACAATGATCAAAGTGAGCTATCAAGACAAGTTCAATGACCGCCAATGCATTTTACTCGGTAATAAATGACTAGGATTGTAGGGGAATCCAAATTTCCTTCGTCATCTGTCCTTGAGCTCTTGACAAACCAATGCACTATACGGTTGTCCGGCCACTCCGCCCCAGAGCTCTCACCAAGCGTCATTCATGCCATCATGCCGCACACTAACCGGTAAGGAAGCGATGGCATCCCGCCGTGCCGAGTTCCTCGCCGCCCACGACCGCACACAAAATGGTAGGGAAGCGATGGCATCCCGCCCTGCTGAGTTCATCGCCGCTCGCGACATCACACCTACGTGGGCGGACCTTGAAGCTGCCAAGGCCGAATGGGAGGTAGAGCAAGAGGCGGCCAAAGCCGCACAGATGGAGCGGAAAAGGCAGAAAGCACTCAAGAAAAGAGAGGCCCGCCGCCGCAAGAAAGAAGTGGACGCACGCGCTGCTGCGGAGAGCTTGGCGGAGATCCAAGCATGGTGGGGTGTCGCCGACAAAGCCGGGAAGGAGAACGACGGCGTCTGGCCAGCATGTGAGAAGTAGTAGTACTAGTAGTTAGTGTGTGTGTGTGTGTCGCCCATACGTAGTTTTTAGAGCATGTACCAGTACCAGCTACTACTGTAGTTTTTAGAGCAAATTACCAGTACATTAGCCTAGACTCAATGGAAAAATTCCTATCCTATGCATCAAATGGCATCTCTTTCTCTATACGAATTGAGATGCATGTCATCTCACTTCCTATGATTTTCATATTCCTATAAAATTTATATCCTATGAACCAAAGGAGGCCTCTGCTGGAGTATAGTACTACTGTAGCTAGCAGTATTGCTGGTATAGTAGTTTTCTTCAAGAAGCAGAATTCAACGAAGTCATGATGGTTCCTTCGTCCGAGCAACTTTACAATGGGAAAGGTTGGGCCTGTGATTTGACGGCTCATTAGTCATTATTACTGCGGCGCGACGATCGGGGTGACTCTCCCTTGGAGTTCTGCGTGCATGGCAAGTGGACCAGGATGGTCGACGTCCCACATGTCGGCGAATGGAAGTATTCTTTCCGATATTGAGGAGCAAGGAAACCGCGTGGTATAATATCACTACTGATTTATATTTATTTTTTATTTTTGATGAAAGCTAGCATTTCAACTCTTATGACGAAGGAGTGCCAAACACGGCACGTGCTGCATGTCCCACACATTAGCGAAAGGAGCGGGACATGAATAGCGTGGTAGAGCGTCTCCGCATCTTCCACTTCTAGGTCGGAGACCACACATTGTACTAGTGGTATGAACTATACAAAGTGCGACCCGGAGAGAAAGACACGTCTAGTTGGAAGGTCTCGGGCCATACACAGAAACAATATAAAACCTAATATGTGCCTCCAATTAATATAGTAGTAGAGTACTTAGGCACGTACATCATAACATCACCGTACATTGCACGTACAACATTTAGTTGTAGTAAGAGACAGATGCCTATATGCCACGCATGTTCATACTATTTGTGCCTTTCTACTTCACTTACTATGCTACATTACTCATGTTCATACGTCCACTCCCGGGTACATGTCCATCTCGTACTTCCAGTCCCACGTGTTCTTCATAGATGGAACGATCCATAACGGTGGGCAACGGGAGTCCATATAATCGCAGCTTCTTAGTGTGGCTCCCCATGATGGAGACTCATCCAAACTGAAGCGGCATAGATCAGGGATAGGGGCGTTCAAGATATGAATCTGTTGGTGTACAATGAAAATGCACCCTTTCTTCATGAACGGCAGGCCGTCGGCGTCGTGCACGGAACGTGGCATCATTTGCACTATGGGGCAGTTGTCCCCGATGAAAATTGAGTACTCTTCAAGTGTGTTCATCCGCACCCAGGTAGCATCACGGGGGTCGAACACGCCGCCGTCCATCTAGTACACCTGGCATCTCAAACCTGGATACATGCTGATGTGCATGGTTATGGTCCATGCAGTATAATAAGGTGACCTAAGCAGGGGATACTTATTAAAATAAAATACTTTATAGTGCTTATTTCTATGAGGGGGAACGGAAGCAATGTACTCCCTACGTTCCTAAATATAAGTCTTTGTAGAGATTCCACTATGGACTACATACGGATGTATATAGATGTATTTTAGAGTGTAGATTCACTCATTTTGCTCCGTATGTGGTTCATAGTGGAATTTCTACAAAGACTTATATTTAGGAACGGAGGGAGTATAGACCAGCTGCGGCACGGGCGACGACAAACAATTCGAGAGTGTTACCTGGTCCATGTACATTAATTAAAGTAGGAGTAATTTTGTTTGATGGGATTATGGCTACCTAGCTAGTACTACACGGAATTGAAATTGTTAAGTCCTTTATAGTTTATACAACTTGGCATTATAAAGTTGCGTAGATGACTATCCCAATCAATTAAAAAAAGGAAAGAACTACTCCTGCTCCTGGAGTACAAAGAGACATGTACTGAAATGTTATAAGATGACATGGCAATAAGATATATGATAGTTCCTGGCTCTACTACTCTTGGATCGGAGAGAATGGATTACCTGGGTACATGATCAGGGTCCGATCGTGATAGATCGTGTAACATCCCAAAATTCTAAATTTTGGAATGTTATATTAAATAAATAGTTTTGATTGATTGTTTGATTGTGGTGTGGTTGCTTGTGTGAAATTGAGTGAAATTTGGAAACTTTTTGAAAGTTGAATGAGAGGGAATAAAATGACTTTCCCAAACTTTCACCTTGCATTTATGATCTCCATGAATTCAAATTTAAAAAAACCCTAGAGTGAAGATGATATGACTTCTTCCATTTAAATAAATGAAAAGGGTTTTGAAAAGGATTTGAATTCCATTTGGAAATATTCCAAATTCGAAAACTTTATGCAACTCAATGATTTTCATGAGAGGAGATAAAATGACTTCTTCAAATTATATGAAATATGAGTTGGAAGTTTAAAACAATCAAATTTAAAGTCCCTTGAAATTATTTTCAATTTGGAGTTATTTGGTTTTTTATTCAAATTACTTTTATCCAAAAATAAATATATAAATTAGGGTAAAATGATTCGCTTCAATATAAAATTGGAGAGAAATAAATTTGAAAGCATTTTGGTATTTTTAAAATGATTTTTATTAGGTTTTATTGCAGCATAGCACTGTTTGCTTTATTTAAATTTTTGTGAAATTTATTTGCCGCTGAAAATATGTTCATCTTTTGGAAATATTTTTCTGAAAATTTTGATATATATATGCCTATGGAAATTTTTCTTATTTTCCGTTTACCTTTTTTTGTTTTTATTCTAAAAAAAAAAAAAAAAAACTGTACGAGCGACCGACTGCTATCCTTCGCCAGCGTGCGCAACATAGCTAGCAGGTCGGACTATATTTTTCCAGTTGTCCTTTAATTTATTTATTTTCTGTTAAAAAAAAAAAAACCACGCAGACAGGCGCGCACACGCGCAGGCCGGCCGAATGCCCATGCGGCGTCGTTCCTTTTCTTTGTTTTTCCTATATCTTTCGTCTGCCTTTTGTTTACGTTTAGTCCCACATTGCCTAGCTTTTGACCTCTAAACCTCCTTTCCACCTATAAATATAGACCCATAGAGCCTCCAAAAATCATCCGATTCGGGTTAAATCAATATATTTTGGTTTGACTAGATTCACTAAATAAAAATATTTTTCTTCTCTCCGGCGGGACTTCTGAAAGTTGTCTTCTCTCTCGGAAGTCATCTTTTGTCTACCTTATAAAGGTATCTTTCTTCGTATTTTTTTTATATACTCCCGTAGCTTATTATTTCTAGACTAGTACGGTAGAATAATTAGATTTATAAATTAGTCCTTGTATTTACATTTTAGGACTAGAATTCTTTTAGCCATAACTCTTTTTCTTCCGTAAAACAGCTTGGCCCTGATTTTTCAAATAGCCATAACTTTTTACTCGTTCATCCAAATTAGACGAAACCAACGCCAATATTTTTGTCTTGATTCCACCTTTCTAGTGAATCTATCAAATAAACTTTTTGCAACTTTCAAATTTCGAAATTTGTTCAAATTCATATTCAAACTTGTTTTGGCTATAACTTGAGTTTCGTAACTCCGATTTAATTGATTCTTTTTGCTAATTGAAGCTCTTGACCTAAACTTTCTGATAAGACCAAATCCACCCAATTTTGATACTGTTAGAAATTGTTTTCTGTTGCAAGAGTTAATTGCTAGTTTTCGAAGTTTTTCAAGATCTTTTCTTCGATTCTTTTGCATGAGTGCTTATGTATGCAATTGCTTGCTCACGTTAGATTGAACGGAGTGTGACGAGTAGAACTATCAGGAATTATGAGTGCGAAGGATCTTCATCAACAGTACAAGGCAAGTAACACATTGATCATACTTCTTCGTTACCCAGTTTTTATGCATTAGTTTCGACCCTCAAATATTGCATGATTAGGATTTGATTAACTTGTGGGTACTGGGAAGTAGATGATGAGGTAGAACCTATTGCCCTTTTATTATAAAACCCTTGGGAGTTACTTCCACGCTATGCTTATGTTGCCATGCTATGCTCGTAGACGTGGATTGGGTTTGAGTGTATCCATGAACGTTCGTTCGTTAGCCTGTTCGTTAGTTTTCTTTTTCTCGGATTTTCCGCGATTATTTTCGATCGCGATTTCTGATCCGATTTTCGTTTTAGTATAACTTTTCGCTCGTTTGTCGGAATCAGGCGATTCAAGCGCCTAGATCTTCGTCTCGAAGCCCTCTTTCTGTTTAACCAACTTAAACAAGTTTTTGCTACTGTAAAATTTGACTTTAGTCCAGATTAGTAATCGAAGCTTGTTTCTTTCGCAGTTTGAGTTTCGTTGCTCCGTTTGATTTGATTCTTTTTGCAAACCGGAGTTCTTCAGTTGAACTTTCTGGTTAGGTCTTCTCATTTGGATTTTACCCGTGCATCTTCGCTTGATTGCTTATGTATGCTATTGTTTGTTTGCGATAGAGTACCCGGAGTGCGAAGCGTGCTACTACGAGTCCCTAGGATTTGCAGATCGTCCCTACGAAGCGTGCTACATTGATCATACTTCTTCGTTACCCAGTTTTTATGCATTAGTTTCGACCCTCAAACATTGCATGATTAGGATGTGATTAACTTGTGGGTATTGGGAAGTAGATGATGAGGTAGAACCTATTGCCCTTTTATTATAAAACCCTTGGGAGTTACTTCTACGCTATGCTTATGTTGCCATGCTATGCTCGTAGACGTGGATTGGGTTTTGAGTGTATCCATGACAGATGTGAGATTTTTAATTAATGGTTCAACTTAAGGTGGCAACTTTAATACACATCTGGGTGGATTGCTTGTTTGGGCACCTGGGGATATACCAGTGTTGTCCTAGGAGATCCCGGGGATATACCGTGTGATCCTCCTACGGTCCGCCACCCAGGCTCAAAGGGATCATAAGATTATTCATGCTAGAAACTTCCGTGTGCAGCCACAAGCTATTATGGGCTCTAGCATAGTTGGGTATGTTACATGACCTCTTTCAGTGGTAGGCTAGCAGATGTAGGGGAAAGTAGGTGTAACTGTCTACCCAGAGTAAAGAGTAAATGTTTCTGAAAGACTGTGTCTCGGTCATCCGTTTCTCAAACACCATGTAGTGCGAGAAATCCAACGGAGGAGATCGAGTCTTGTGGGGAAAAGTGCACAAACCTCTGCAGAGTGTACAAACTAATCATGATTAGCCGTGTCCCCGGTTATGGACATCTTGAGTATCTGGTTCTTGGATCATCATATTGAATCCCATCACTCTAAATTAAATTGGTTGGGATTAATAATTACTTTTAATTGGGATTGAGAGGGGGATTTACCTTCTCAATGTTCAACAACCACCATGATAGTTAAATAAAATATATTCCTTTGTTGTAGGAAAAAATTAGCTTTTCGCAAAACAGTATAACACTAGAGCTTTCCCACCAGCCAAATATGCATGTAGTATTAGCAATTATTCTGTTCATTGCTCTACTGTGCTGACCCGTTTCGGGCTGCAACGAATCATGTTGCAGACTTTTCAGACGAAGAGTAAGGTGTGCTAGGTCGTTGTCGTGCACTCAGCTATGCCGTTGGAGTTGATGGACTCACTTTGTCTTCCAAGCCTTCCGCTGTTATCTTATTTAGATGGCCTTAAGCCATATTTATTGTAAGCAGTTATCTTTTGAGACATTCGATGTAATAAGTGTGTGATTGCACTCTGTTATAAATCCTTCGAGTACTGTGTGTGTCAGCATTACCGATCCAGGGATGACACTTGAACACAGAGATTCGATCCATTCGGGTCGGGTCGCCACAGATCGTGGCACCTTGTTGCCCTTCAATGGTACCATGGGTAACGACTGCTAAGATAGTATGTCCCAACTGGGTGTCGTCAGCTACAAGGTTCCAAGCTAGACCAAATGCCCCATGCACATCCACGATTGGTGATCTGATTTTGATCGGGGGATGACTTTGCCCTGCATAATCGTGCAAACAAGGCGGAATTCATAGAAACCAGACGAAAATCATTACATTTCGAAAACTTTTCATATAAACCGGACGAGATACATTACAGTTTTCATACAAACCGGAGTAAAACCTACTCTAAACAAGTTGCAACTGTAATGTGGGTGGCGCACGGACGCCGGCCGGCCGTGGTGTCGTTTGAGGCTACTCATAGTGGGGAGTATCATATACAATATAGTACTAGCACTACTGTAGGATGCTACTAACGCGACACTACGATCAGAAACCCTTCGACGAAACTGTGTGCGATGCATTAATCGCAAACGGGGATGTAAAAAAACCATAAAAAAAGATGCAAAACATTTGCAATGGCGGAGACATCAAACACGGTTAAGATTTTAGTTACGTGTGTGGCATACGGTTGATCCATACGAACTGTTTGCGATTAGACAGAACAACATAAATGGGCAGCCATATCAATGTGTGTGCGATATACGGCATACAGTTCACTCCGATGAATTGTTTGCTATTAGGGAATGCAACAGAAACAGTCAGCCAGATCAAGGTGTGTGCGATATACGGCATACGGTTCACTCGGACGAACTATTTTCGGTTAGGGAACACAACAGAAACGGTTCAACTTAACAAGATGTGTGTGATATGCGGCAGACAGTTCACATAGATGAACTGTTTGCGATGAGCCAAAAAACACAAACGATTCGTGTAAACAAGATGTGTGTGGTACGCGGCAAACAGCCCACTCGGATAAACTGTTTGCGATGAGAAAATATAACACAAACGGTTACTAGAGTTAATTCGTGTGCGATTATGTGTGTACTGGAGTTAATTATTGCATATAGCAGATGAACATAGTCGGAAATAGCCGTCCAACAATATTATTTTCGATGACATGCATTAATATATTCTTAGTTAAATCTAAGGTCAAAGTTTGGTACTACAAAATACGAAGGGGGCCAATAAAGAATAAACCACGACAGAGGTAGTACCTATAGAAACACAGACGCACAGTATGAAAGAAAATGTGGGTCAAACCCTAGTTGAAAAGGGCAACATTGTCTAACTCCAGCTTACAAAAGGTACAAAAGCACGAGGATTAATTGTTCATCAGGTTTACACATAACCCGGATTAAACAGGATAATGACATCTAACTCAACCAAAGTTTTCGGCAGTTACAATCAAATGGATCAGTCTGATCCATAAAATAAAGATCCCAGTACAATAATTCTACTGCTCCATGATGACCACAAGCTGTTGTAAATAGAAGCCGAACACGATCAGAAGCCCTTAATTACTTCCACCTGAAACTTCTTTTTATGCTCTTCAACACTTGCAGCCGTGAGTAATTTCTTGTTGAAAAACTTAATCCTCACGGACAATAGTGCCCTCGCATTCAACATGAAGAATGTGACAAAGCTAGTGTTTGCACTGTTGGATGAATATCGTTCCAGCGTTACTGTCTTCAAATGAATGTCATGAGATCTGAGAAAATCCCCGTGCTTCATCAACCATCGATTGGTTATACCTTTTTCTCCATGTGTTGTTACCTAAATAGAGATGAAGATTGAAAACAATTAATGTCTAAAAAAGATTATGTTGAAAGAGTGATAGTTGAATGATTAATTATAGTACATTATATATGGGCTTTCAATATGCGTGAAATCATCACCTTTATATACAAATTCTCCAGACATGGAAAGCATTGCAGAAAGGCAATAATGATGTTGAGATCAAAATACCACATACTGATATATAAGGTCTTGACAGAATCCACAACCACTGATAGGATGGACAAGCGCTTCATTGAGCATATAACATAATATTAGCACTGAAAGTGTACTCCAAGATGATACTTAACTTATGCGCACAAATGAGAAATGCAAATTACAAAAGTGTACGTGAATAATATACAGTACCTCAATAGATGTGGAGGCAAACACCATCTCGAACTATTTAAACGGATCACGAATTGCACCCAAGGTCTCCAGTTTAGCCGCAGAGACCACAGTTATTTGCGAAGGTTTATAACAACAATCAAGGACCAACCCTTGAAGTGATGGGGCATCTTCGATGATGAGCTCCTGTCCTTAAAAACTATTTCCAATGCTTACAAGGTGAGGCGAGTTTATTTTGAGACAAGGGATATCGATTCCTGCTCCAAAAACAAGCACCAAACGCTTCAGTGCAGGGCAGCTGGAGTGGATGATGCTGTGTAGTGAGGCCTCAGATAGATGAACCAACACAAGCGCAAGTTTTCTCAGCAGTGGTAGTCGAAGCATTTGTACCAGATTGTCTGCTAGATGGCACCGGGTCAAGGTGGCGGTGTGGAGAGAGGAGGAAAACCATGAGATGGGCATCCGTGGTGAGGGCACTGATGCAACTATTGGTCGTAACCTATCACTGTAGTAATGGTAGAACTCATGCTGCTGGAGTTTATCGAATTAACGGGATGTCAGCCAGGCGGCCACCATGCAGGGTATGTCCAGCAGGTAGCATGCTGGGATGCAGATGCGTTGAACGGAGCCATGGTGGGAGGAGATGATGGCTCCGGGGAGTTTAGAATCATCATTGACAGATAGCTGACGACAGTCGAGATTAAGAGGCGCAGCGCACCACAGAGTGCGCCATCGAGATGCGAGGACTTGTGTGCGGCAGCTATCCTTGGTGGGGAGAAGGGAGATGATCTCCCCAAGGATGCCGTCCGGGAGATCACTGATGCGGTTCGCCGGAGATTCTACTGGTTCCTCAGGTCCAGGGGGGCCGCTTCTAGCCGCACAGCCGGTTCCAAGATCTACATCCGGCGGCGGCGCTGGCCGGAGCCCCATCTGTGTACATACCAATCTGAAAGAAAAAAATGGCATAAACATACATGTAGGACATTCAAAATCAATTCTCAAGATCTGGAAGAAAAAAGGCACAAACATATATGTAGGACATTCAAAATCAATTCTCAAGATCTGGCCACGAATTATTAGCACGCAAGCTAACCCTAGTCGGATTATTAGCAAAAATCATTTGTACAGAACAAACAATTAATCACTAACTCTATACGGATAACATTCAAACAATCAATACACTATGTGCATCTGACGGATCTTAATTACTCTGATTTCATGGACTGAGAGAACATAACCATAGGATTTGTATTCCAGAAAAATTATAGAGGGGGGGAGTAACCAGAGAAAAGACATGATATGTTTGCCGCACAAATGTGTATATAGATGACAAACCGGTTTTCTGTCGGAGTCGCAGTCGTTGCCGGAGTTGCTGTTGACCTCCGGTCCGCTCGCGGGGGGGGGGGGGGGGTGTAGGGTAACGGCAAGCTAAACGAAAATTCCGGCCTACGCACCAGCCCAGGACCACTATGGAGACTGCAATACAAGTTTGATCATTTTCCCGTTACCGACGTCGTGCCAGCGGAAGTAAAGTCATTACGATCGGGATAAGGATCGTCTCATTGTGTGATGGAGAAACGGAGTGATGGAGAGGTGTTTATGAGGGTGTGGAGTTGGGTCGAGTCTTATGGGGGGTCGTGTTTTGTGGGTATGTGTGAATTAGTTGGGTGCTGGTTTGGAGTTTGGTTTGGTGGGTTTGAGTGTAGGGTTGGGGAGGAGCTTGAGTGATTTTGGGTAGGGGTTGGGAAGCGGTGCGGTGGTAGCGGGGGGGTTGGTTATAATGGGACTCTGTGATGATGTGTGGACGGTGTTGTGGGACTGGGGTAGCGAAGTGTGGTTGGGGGGTGTGTGTGGTGGGGGCCGTGGTCGTTGTTGGTGGGGTGGTTCAGGTTGGCTACGACAGCAGGACCATATGAGGGGTTGTAAAGGTGGTGATTGGGGGGGGGGCTTGTTCTAGACTCGGGTTAGGCAAGCGGAATAGGTAGGAGAGGTTATTGGCGTGGCAGATCCCCGCAGCTAGGATTTACAACCTCCCAACCGCGAGGATGTATACCCTCGTCTTCCCTTCGGCAGCCCTCCGGGAGGCGGTCGAACAGTCCCCCGGACGATGTCGCGGACAGCCCTTCGGGAGGACCTTCGAAACTCGAACGGTCACTCGGACAGCCCTTCGGGAGGACTCAGAACTCGGACCGCCACTTGGACAGCCCTTCGGGAGGCACTCTCAAACGCCCCTCGGGCACTAAGACGAAACTACGACCTCTCTACAGAGTTGCACACATACGGTGTCAGCTATCCGGCAGGCTTCGCCGTCCAGAACTAGTTCCTGCCGGAACCCAGACAGCCTTTCGGCTCTACGAAACTCTTTTCGTGGGAGGGAGAGAGAAGCAATAACATCTTGGCATGTGTATGAGAGCAAGGGATGAGGAAAATGCTGCCAGACACTCCTCTATATAGGCAAGCCAAGGGGTAAAATTGTCCACAAAAACCCCAAGTGCCCTTGGATATTCCCTTTCCAAAAGGGAATATGCCATATGGGAGTGCCATGTGGAGCACCATGGTGCTCCACCTCCTTGGCCGGCCACCCTTGGGGGGGGGGGGGACCCCCCCATGAGGTGCCATGCCCTCCTTCCCCTTCTAGAAGGCCCTTTTGGAATTTCCAAAAAGGTGCTTTCCATAAAAATTCCCAAAAAGCACTTTCACTATTCAATGACGACATTTTTCAGCTTCTTCGAACTGAAAATATTTTGTGGGCTTAGAAATTTCCAGTACCCACTAAAATAATTTTCAACGCATTCTGGAACAATTCCAGATTAGTGATTTTCATCTGCGAAAAGCATCTAAGTGGTTCCGCAGCTCCGGAACATTTCCGGTTTTTCTTCCAGAAAATTCCCAAAAGTTTCCAATATTTCTGGCACCCTCCAAGATTATCGGGCATGTGCCGAAACCAATTTGACTTTATGGTATCCTCTGAAACAACTTTTCAGTTTCACCAGAACTCATCCGTTGACCTCTCTCTGCGGAACTTTTCCGCTGTCCGAAACTTTTTCGGTGTCCGAAACTTTCGGTGATTTTCTCTCAGACTCCCTGTCTAGTATTCAGCAGATAGATGACCCTTAAGCGTGTGACCCTATAGGTTCGGTGAGATATAGACATGACACGGAACCCCTTCCGATCAATGATCAACATCGGAGCCGTGGACACCCATATTGACCCCTATACCCACACGAATGAAATATCGAGTGAACCCCAGTTGTCGTGTGCTATTCCTGTTGCTTGCCGATATGTTACAAATACCCGAGGTGAGACATGTTGGCATTCCCGTGGACAACAACTTGTCCACTATGCTAGTTACCTCGTTACCGGTATTGTTCTCTTTTTCTCGTTACCGTGTTCCGGCATCCCCGTGATCAAATCACAAAGTTCTGGCCAGACGATGATGGATACCGTAACACCGAGAGGGCCCAGAGATATCTCTCCATCGTCGGGGAGCAAATCCCAACTTGAGCTATCAAGTTACTTGACTACTTTCCCATGACCCGTAAGCCGCCGAAATAGCCATCCATTTACGGATGACGTTTAACGAACCCCAAAGTTCATGAATCAAGCATGAAGAAACTCGATACTCTCATGGTCTGAGGAATCATGCAAACGTAAACTATCTCTGTGTTATTACACCATTAACTCATGACGAATGTATCCATAGCATAACACAATCGGGTCGATTCAACACAAATGTTTCTTCTAACATTTGTGCCCTCAAAGTTGCTGGCATAGACATGCCTTGATTGGGAAACATAATCATCATGCACACATTGAGCTAGTCTTAGAGGCATGACTAGGAATACATTTACCGTTTATTATTCCACACGTGCACATGGGTTTTCCCCAGAGCCTTTTGGATAACGGGCTCGGGAACCACAGCAGTTATAGCATGGAATAAACCTAATTATGAACACGGAGATAAATAATAACATTTATTATTGCCTCTAGGGCATATCTCCTACAGACTCCCACTTGCACTAGAGTCATAATCTAGTTAATGCTAATGCACTTTACACCTGTGGCACACCGTGTAATATGCTTCGCTTGTGGTATAGCCTGATGTCCAACGGATCTGACGACTTCAGCTCCGTGTGTTCTTTGCATATCCTCGCGTTTTCACGCTTTCACAAAATTCATATTTTGTGTGGACTTGGCTTTGTATGTATGTGAATCACAGGTCGAACCTGGATTCCTCAGACTGAGTTATGGAGCAACTACCTGCAGTAGTGTCCCATTGACAAAACCATCTTGGAACCATACTAAGTTCATGTGAACTATATGATTCAACATTTTCTTTGTCGCTTTTAAAAGCGGCAACATACTTCGCCTCTGTTATAGAATTCGCCACAGTAACTGTTTGGAACATTTCCAAACTACCGTCCACCATATTGTGTATTGCACAAAACCCTTAACTTAAATCGAAAATCGCTTGGAGCATGGATGAAGACTGTATCGATGTAACCTTTTACAACGAACTCTTCATGATCTCTGCTTGCGAGAAAACATGTCATCAGTGCTACTGTAGTACTCAATGACCCTTTTTCACTGTTGTCCTATGATCAGTACTTTTGATCACTTTGGTATCTATACTCGCAACAACTTTGGGAGTATTGGACATATCTGGTTGTTTTTACATACCATGGAATACATGATTAATCCAAACACAAGAGTGTGTGGAATCTCCATCATGTATTTTGCTCATCAGTGTTTTGGGACACCGAGTCTTGCAAAAACTCTTTCCATGTGACTTCGGCAAGAATCACTCCTTGACGTTTTTAATGCTAAAAGGTTTTAGCATCTTGTCAATATGTATCTTTGCTCAGCCCCATTAGGTAAATCTATCTCCATAGATCATCATGCCTAATATAAAGGCTATTTAGCCCAAGCACTTCATCGAAAAAGTATTTTCAAATGAAGTCCTAATTCATGTCAAGAAATTTATTTCCAATTAACAATGTGTCAAGCACACAACGGTTTTTAGAAATTTTATTATGCTCCCACTTACTTTCTTGAATCATAAGCATCTTCGTTACCCATTGATGAAGTCAAAACCCTTTTAACCATATCATCAAAACACGAAGATTCCAACTCCATTTTGCTATCTTCTATCCATCGCTGGAACTCTGAAGTTTGCATACTTACTAGCATCCTTTGGACTGACAAAATACCTTGGACTGTAACACATGCAAGTCCTTGGTTTCATTTCCATCAGATGGAAATCCTTTCATCATCCTTGTTTCATATCTCATGATTGAAATATGTATTAATGCTAGTTCAACCCGAACCGACTTTAAGCATCGCTACGGTGAAGCAACCTCATCGTAGTCAACTCCTTGAACTTGTATATTGCAACAAGTCGAGCTTTATGGATAAAACATTTTTATTCGTATCAGTTATAGTTCCATAAATATTCGTCAGACTCTAAGTCTTCCGAAAGGTGTATCAAGGTTTTAATCTTGAATCACTTATATGGAAACTATCTCGGATTGTATTGGCATTTAGCCAATTCCGGAGTCAGGGCCCATCAACGCTTCCTTGTGTATCGTAGGTATACTGTTGTCTAACAACAATATCTCGTTGCGCACCTGATAGGTTAGCACGAGCCTTGCCTACGTGGTTCAGCTGCAAGTTCGACTGAAGTCCATACATTTTATTGTAGAGACTTCCGTATCAGTCGCAGTAGGAAACTCCGGAATTACTTCCAAGGTCTCTTTCCTTTGACCTGATGACGAAGATACTGTTTACCTCGTCGAGTTGCACTATTCTCCCACTCACCTTTTTGAAAGAACCATTTTCTTCAAAAAGCATACCGTTCTTTGTGGCAAAACTATTTGCCTCGGTATAGTGAGGGAGGAATACCCAATTGCTTGGGATAACCTACAAGGTAGCACTTGTCTGATTTGGAATAGGTTTGTAACCTTTTACACAAGCCCCATATTCCAAATGTTTAAGAAAAGATATAACATGGTTGGGCGTACCATACCATGGCGTCATTTCAACAGACCTGATGGAGCTCTTTTCAGTGTAAAAGCCGTAGTCTCTAAAGCATCACTCTTTAAAAGGGATAATGGCAAATTTATATATGTCATCTTTGATCTTACCATGTCATAAATGGTTTGATTACATCTTCACGGACTTTCCACATGCAATGGTGTTCCGGGAGGTGCAAGTTATGAAACTACTTTCATAACTCATCAGACATTCGCTAAACTTGTAACTCAAATATTCCTTTCTGCAATCGAATTGTAGAAACATAATTTTCTTGTTACAATAACTTCTACTTCATTCTTGAAAACCTTTTGAATGAATTCAAAAGATCTAGACTTATGTCTCATCAAGTAAATATACATATATCTACTTGAGTCATTTCTGAAGATAGATAAATCCACTGTTTGCAATAACATTTATCGGACTACATACATCAAAATGTATGAACACCAATAAGTTATTTGCTCGTTCCTTATGGCCTGTGAACGGTATTTCAGTCACTTTACTTTTCGGAGGAAAGTTGCAAGTGTCAGATGATTCAAAATCAAACGACTTTAAAATCCATCGTAATGGAATTTATCCATGCGGGTTTCTCCAATGTGACCAAATGCAGTGCCACACTTGTGTGGTATTCTTTTAGTCTTACGACATTTAGCGTCAGTGTTATGGATGTATCATATTACTATCAATATTCATAACATACATCCCATCTGGATGGAAGCATGGCTCTAAATGTTATTCATAACACTGAACAACAATTGTTCTTTTATGAACAACCCTTTTGCAACAACATTGTGCAAGGGGCTAGAGTGTAAAACTCTAAAATGAATTATGAAAGTAAATCCAGAGGTAATATATTAATATCATTATTCATAACATACATCTCATTCTCAATGAAAGTATGGCCCTTATGTTATTCATAACTTCGAACATAAAAAGTTCTCTTATGAACAACCTTCTTGCAAGACACCTTATGCAATGGGCTAGAGTTTGTGAAACTCCAAACGAATTATAAAAATAAATACAGACGGTAATACACCGATGGAAGGTATAGTAACATTTACTATGTTCCCCGTGTATACCTAAAACTCATTTCTGGCTAGTCTTTCAGGCCATAGTAGTTCTTACATCGAGTTGCAACAGAAAGCAATCGAGCGGGTATCTTTGTGATTAACTCACAATACCCAAGAATCAGTGATTAAGAATTTAATCATAATTCCCAAGGACTATATCTTTGACCAGCCTTCTATACATCAAAAACTTGTATGACATTCATACATGAGCTGGATATTCCAGTCTCCTTTCTTTCTGCCTTTATACTTCTAACAGTTTAACTTTCAGTATTTCTCCTACTCTCAGAAAAAGCACCGAACTTAAGAGTGGCGTTAGCCCCGGACTTCCTAGGCGTGAAAGTCTTACTAACACCCTTCGGACACTTCCTTTCTCTTCAAGTTGTTGTTTTATTCACCTTTCATCATATGATAGGCGTTCTTCTGGATCCCTCTCTTATCAGTCTAATGCATAGTAAACTCCTTTACTAATAGTTTGCAAACAAACATTGCTTTGGATATCTCATATCTTGTAGCCTTTGTCTGTCTCTGAAAATGATTTTCAGATTCCATGAATATCACATAACTATCCAAACTTTCGAAGTTCGGGTATCATGGAAGCAAATGTATTGCACTTGATTGAAACAGAATTCTAGCTTTTGGATCGAAGGACGAGAGTCACATGATCCATAGCATAAGCGAAAGAATACCGAAAGTATGCGATAGGACAAAGTCCTTCTCGGCACTCTTGAGGACAATCCTCACATTACGTTACCAACCGTAAAGTTTTAACCAGATATTTAACAGCTATTCAATTTTAATAGGGAAGGTGGAAATGCGAGCCATTATTCTACAACTATTAGCAAACCACACTTAGACAGTGTTCATAATTAATTGCACTGAGAATTAAACAAGTTAATTCAACAGTGCGCTCCCACTCAAATCAATATCTCTCATAATTGATTGTGAGTGTTTCAAGATCCGCATATCAATTCAACGCCATTGATGGTAGCATCACTGATGACGAAAATCTCAATCGGTAGGCAAACTTGCCAATCACATCTCTATGTGACTCTTGTTCATCTTTCGATGCGTGTGTTCCGAGCTCATGACTTTCATGCCTGAACATCAAGACAACCAAGTGATCTCGCTGCGAGGTCTCAACTCACCCGCCTCACACATCCCTAATCGTTCGTACCCATGGTAGCATGTGATACCCCGAAAAGTTAGGTGCCGTGACGGTGCTACACTTGGGAGAACACTAACTACTTGATATTTTTGTGAGAGATCACCCTAATAAAAAGCGACTACCGCGCAATCAAGAAGGGTGCATCATAAGGGATAAACATCTCAGGCAATTCATAATAGCATGATATGGTATAGCCCTTTCTGACGGAGAAGTCTTGTATTTCTTCATCTTCGGCATTCGCGTCGGTGTTCACCTTCGCGAAGATTGCCACCACCTTATCGATGCACCAGATAATATTGCTATCTCTATAGCTAATAAAATAATGCATTACTTAAGGTTGACACGCAGGTCAATAAAGTGACAATCATATGGCTCCAACCATCATGCCGAATCATGACACGCAGGTCATGTTAATCAATTTACATCATATAGTCATCTCATACATAATCAAATTATTATGAGCACTGCTATACCACATCATATGCACATGCAAACCCACCTGCAAAACCAAGTTAGACGCCTCTAATCGGTTCATGCAAAAACTTGTTTTACGTGGCTTCTAAGGTTTCGAAACAAACCAAAGCTACCAACGTCCATCATCAAGTATGATAATTCAAGTCGCTAGATTAACTTTCCAGGGTGTATGAAATCCGAGATAATAAAATCTCGAGCCCCATACTAAACTTCGTCATACGCATGACCCCCGTGCAGATCATATCTGCATTGCCCTTTTGTCTGCGAAATTTCATCTTTCCTTTTAACTACGGTGGAATTCAATGAACTGTTAGCACTTCGTTGATCAATCAGGATCGCGGATTGCCAGAACCTTGAAACTCCACCATACTGTTATCAAGATCAGAAATATGCAAATTCCAGGGAAGCAACAAGAACATCAGGTAACAGATTTCATCTGCTACCCGCACAAATAATTTTCAGTAATAGAACTCATCTACTACCTAATTATATTGTGCAACACCCATACATCTCTATGTATTCTAGATCGCAACCTGCATCTACGCATAGCACGGCTCTTGATGCCACTGTAGGGTAACGCAGCAGAAAACGAAAATTTTCCGACCTACGTACCAGCCCAGGACCACTATGGAGACTGCATACAAGGTTTGATCATTTTCGTTACCGACTCGTAGCGCAGCGGAAGTAAAGTCGATGACGATCGGCGGTGCAGATCCCCGCAGCTAGGATTTACAACCTCCCAACCGCGAGGATGTATACCCTCGTCTTCCCTTCGGACAGCCCTCCGGGAGGCGGTCGAACAGTCCCCCGGACAATGTCGCGGACAGCCCTTCGGGAGGACCTTCGAAACTCGAACGGTCACTCGGACAGCCCTTCGGGAGGACTCACAGAACTCGGACCGCCACTTGGACAGCCCTTCGGGAGGCACTCTCAAACAGCCCCTCGGGCACTAAGATCGAAACTACGACCTCTCTACAGAGTTGCACACATACGGTGTCAGCTATCCGGCAGGGCTTCGCCGTCCAGAACTAGTTCCTGCCGGAACCCAGACAGCCTTTCGGCTCTACGAAACTCTTTTCGTGGGAGGGAGAGAGAAGCCAGATAACATCTTGGCATGTGTATGAGAGCAAGGGATGAGGAAATGGCTGCCAAGATCACTCCTATATATAGGCAAGCCAAGGGGTAAAATTGTCACACAAAAACCCCAAAGTGCCCTTGGAATATCCCTTTCCAAAAGGGAATATGCCATATGGGAGTGCCATGTGGAGCACCATGGTGCTCCACCTCCTTGGCCGGCCACCCTTGGGGGGGGGGGACCCCCCCATGAGGTGCCATGCCCTCCTTCCCCTTCTAGAAGGCCCTTTTGGAATTTCCAAAAAGGTGCTTTCCATAAAAATTCCCAAAAAGCACTTTCACTATTCATGACGACATTTTTCAGCGTCCGTTCGAACTGAAAATATTTATGTGGGCTTAGAACATTTCCAGTACCCACTAAAATAATTTTCAACGCATTCTGGAACAATTCCAGATTAGTGATTTTCATCTGCGAAAAGCATCTGAAGTGGTTCCGGCAGTTCCGGAACATTTCCGGTTTTTCTTCCAGAAAATTCCCAAAAGTTTCCAGAATGATTCTGGCACCCTCCAAGAATTATCGGGCATGTGCCGAAACCAATTTGACTTTATGGTATCCTCTGAAACAACTTTTCAGTTTCACCAGAACTCATCCGGTGACCTCTCTCTGCGGAACTTTTCCGCTGTCCGAAACTTTTTCGGTGTCCGAAACTTTTTCGGTGATTTTCTCTCAGACTCCCTGTCTAGTATTCAGCAGATAGATGACCCTTAAGCGTGTGACCCTATAGGTTCGGTGAAGTATAGACATGACACGGAACCCCTTCCGATCAATGATCAACATCGGAGCCGTGGACACCCATATTGACCCCTATACCCACACGAATGAATATTCGAGTGAACCTCCAGTTGTCGTGTGCTATTCCTGTTGCTTCGCGATATGTTACAAATACCCGAGGTGAGACATGTTGGCATTCCCGTGGATCAACACTTGTCCACTATGCTAGTTACCTCGTTACCGGTATTGTTCTCTTTTCTCGTTACCATGTTCCGGCATCCCCGTGATCAAATCACAAAGTGTCTGGCCAGACGATGATGGATACCGTAACACCGAGAGGGCCCAGAGATATCTCTCCATCGTCGGAGGAGCAAATCCCAATCTTGAGCTATCAAGTTACTTGACATACTTTCCCATGAACCCGTAAGCCGCCGTAATAGCCATCCATTTACGGATGACGTTTAACGAACCCCAAAGTTCATGAATCAAGCATGAAGAAACTCGATACTCTCATGGTCTGAGGAATCATGCAAACGTAAACTATCTCTGTGTTATTAACCATTAACTCATGACGAATGTATCTCATAGCATAACATCAATCGGGTCGATTCAACACAAATGTTCTTCTAACATTTGTGCCCTCAAAGTTGCTGGCATAGACATGCCTATGATTGGGAAAACATAATCATCATGCAACACTTGAGCTAGTCTTAGAGGCATGACTAGGAATACATTTTACCGTTTATTATTCCACACGTGCACATGGGTTTTCCCCAGAGCCTTTATGGATATACGGGCTCGGGAACCACAGCAGTTATAGCATGGAACATAAACCTAATTATGAACACGGAGATAAATAATAACATTTATTATTGCCTCTAGGGCATATCTCCTACAGGGGGGGGCACGACGGCACAGACGAAGTCAAGGTCGTGCTGCTGCCCGCGCGAGACCTCATCGGCGGCGACGGCAACCTCTGTGCCCAGCTTCACCAGCCCCGGCATCACCACTCCCTCCGATGGTGCGCTTCGGCGGCATCCTCATACACTCCAGAGTCCAGACGTTGGTGACCACTGTGGAACGGGGGTGCGGCCGCCTATTATGGCCGGCGGCTCGGGCACGCAATTAATACGGACCAGTAGGAGCGAGGCAGGCTGCGGTCAAAAGTTGTCTCGCCTCCCGGTGAGCCTACGCGGCGGACTTCTGCCATTCCTACCATCATTTCACACAGCTACTCGCACGCCTCCCGTCAATATGCACACCTGCACGCACGCCTCCCGGTATGCCTGCGTGGCGCACTGCTCGCACGCGTCCCGTCAACTCACGCCTGCTCGCACGGCACATGGGGCGTGTGGCATCACATATATTTTTTGGTTTATTGATGATTCATTCTGCCGCTTTACTGCTTAACTGAAGCATGGCACGGTCTAACACACACGGTCCAAATAAATAATCCGTATGAGATATTGGTTGCCAGTTTTTAATAATCTCCCGTTTTTAAGAAGATTATATCAAAACAGGTCTCATTGATGAAAAAATACAATATCAGAGTCTACTGGTGTCCATATATGACACCACGATAAGTTTCATGAATTTCAACTAAGTTTTGGTTTTACTAAATTTTAAAAATATATATTCTCAATATTTTGAAATCTCTTGCACATGGAAACATGCACCCAGGGACACATATGATTTTGCAACCCATTTTGGTGCACATGTAGCTCAAATTTGATTTTTGCATATTAAATCCCTAGGAAATCAATCAATGTATAAAAACGGTCGAATGATGTCTGTTTTTTTTAAATTAACACGACACTCTGCCTTTCGTCACATGTTCACTGCAGAAAAAGTTTGACATGCCTCAGAGTGGCTGTGGTGGTGCGGGATGTGTGTGTCTGTGTGTGGGGGGGTGGAGGGAGGGGTCCGGCAGTACACTACGAGTCGTGAACCTCCGTGTGGGATTATTGATCATTTTGTGAGTCATATATGCCACATCAAAGTCGTGAATTGGTTATTTAAAGAATTACACAGCCCTTTCATACATAATGTTCGGGCCACATGCATGCATTGGTGGTCCTCTCGCACACTCTCCCTCGTGCGGTTATCAGCGACGTGCCCATTCGTTAGCCCGCAAAGGTTTTTAGTTTCCACCGACAACGAGAGGCATTTGACCAAAAGGTGTATTCATCTTGGCAGGTGTGTGTTGTGGATCATGCTGGGATTCCATATCAAAGTTCGAGCACGTGTGTACACACTCCAACCATCTTGAAGTGAGGGGGCTACACGCATCGTGGTGTAGTGCGTTTCCGGTTTGCGAAGCATGTGCCACGTCAAAGTTGTGCATTGGGTATTCAAACATCACATAACACACGGGCGCATGCATGCGGTGGTTTTGTCCTATGACATCACTCGCGTGTGCCTCTCTCTGTGGGCCCACGAGGTCGTCGTCGACCAGTTGAACATACAACGAGAGAGAGGTTAATTTGACCAACAAGGATGGTTCTTTTTTGGTTTGTGTTACGTATATGCACGGTATAGGAGTATGTACATATCAAAGAGGGGGCAACATGAATACTCTATATATATGCGTGTCATAACCTCGCTCCATGTGGGGTCTTTTCCGTTCCCAAGGCAGGTTCCACATCAAAGTTGTACATTATATTGGTATTCAAACATCACGCAATACCATGCAGGTGGTGGTTGCCCTATATATAGGAACTCACTCGCGTGTGGCGCTTCCATCCGTGGGCATGCGAGGTTGTCCTCCATCACTTTGATCCAATGAGAGAGAGTTAATTTGATCATCAAGGAATGATTCTTTTTTGTTTGTGTTATACAGTAGAAGTACATATATACCATGCGTCGAATGGGGGCGTACATATAGCACATACCACGCGTCATGAACCTCGCGCTCTCTGTGGGGACTTTTTGGTTTCCTATATACGTGATGCCACATCAAAGTTGTGCATTGCGTATTCAAACATCACACAAATAGCTCTTTGGGCCACATGCAGACGGTGGTACGTATTCCTATATAGGATGACCACTCGCGTGCGACGTACGCTTCGCTTCTGTGTTGGGCCCGCGAGTTCATCGTCCATCACTTTGACCCAGCGAGAGAGAGGTACGTGTTTGACGAACAAGGAGGATTAATTCTTTTAGGGCTGTGTTACTAGGTGTATATATAGTATGTGTCGAGGGGGGTGACCAGCTTGGTCCATCACTTTCACCGACAGCGTGAGAGAGGTTAACTAATTTGACTTAGGAGGGGATTAATTTTTTGTTTTGTCTTGATATAGATCGTGATGTCAGATTACATATATAAAATAGTGCATCTGTACACATGAATCCATCCTGCTGGATCGAAGGCGGGGGGGCGAGCACCCGACACGTCATGAACGACCTCTTGCTCTGTGTGGGGACCTCTGCGATTTTCAATGCATGCACCACATCAATGTTATGCATTGGGTCGGGTATTCAACACATATGCATGCATCATACACCTCCATAAATATGTTCGGGACACACGCATGCAATAATGGTTGTCTTTGGACACACTCTCACTCGCTTGGTTATGGGCGGCAAGCCTATATATATTCGTGGGCCCGCGTGGACGTCCATCATTTTGACCAACGACGAGAAAGGTTACCAGGGTTGATATATTCTTCGTCTTTGCTTCGAGTTACCGTATAGTAGGTCGAACCATTCCAAGCCTAATTAAGTTTGAGCGCATGCTACGCGTCGTGAACCCTCGCTCGGTGTGGGGATTTTACGGTTCCAAAGCATGGTGCCACATCAAATTTGCGCATTGGGTATTCAAACACCACACACACCACTTCCATATACATACTTGGGCCACATGCACAGAGTGGGTTTGTCTTCATACAATACTCCCTCGCGAGGTTATCGGCGACAAGCTAGCCCATTTTGCGGGGCTGTGTGGACGTCCATCACTTTGACCAACAACGAGCGGGGAGAGGTTGTACGACCAAGTTGGATTCTGCTTGGTCCGTGTTACAGTACGTCTTGGTGAGATGCCTTCCCCCCGACGTGTGTGTGTGGGGGGGGGGGGGGCTACTTCGCGCTACCTGCAACCTCCGTGGGGTCGAGGAAGTCTGGTTAATTTGTGAGGCACACATGCCACATCAAAAGTTGTGAATGGTAGTTAAATATCACACACCACACCCTTTTCATACATATATTAGGGCCACCCGCATGTGGTTCGTATGTGGTCTCACCCATATCGCGCCACAAGCACACATTTGTGGGTCGGCACACAGTCCACCTTTGTCGGGAAGTGAAAGGGGAAGTTTGACCATATATATATATGATGGACTCCTATAGGTTTTGTGTTATGGCAGGGTGAGATTTCAGACCTAGCTATTTAGGGGCATGCATTCATAGCTAGGATTCCCTTACCGCCGACATGAAGTGGGGTTCGTAGGGGGTGCCTGACTAGCAATACTGTGCTTTTGTGCGACAGGTGCCACATCAAAGTTGTGCATTGGGTATTTGAACATCAAACCACCCTTTTCATACATATATTTCGTCCACATGCAAGTGTGTTCGTGTTCTGACCCTCTCCCGCGCTATTCTTTTTGCCAAATTTATAAATAGCACACGAGTTGGATGTAGAAACCGTCTACGATTGGGTACGCAACAGACACGGTTCGGTTAGACTACCCGTGTGCCACGCCCTTGCCTTGCAGTCCCTCACATCAGCACAGTAGATTGGGCTCCACGAGGCTTGCCTCCCGGTCTCAAAAATATCTACTGCCTCGTAATCTCAAAAATATCTACCGCCTGGAAGGTTTTAATGTTTGATGGCACACGATTAGTATGTGTGGACCGTGTGCGATGTCTGTTACTCCCGCTCTGCTTCAGTCCCTTGATTCAAATTTTCAGTAGCGCCGGCATTTTACTCCCGCCTCTGCATCCCTCGCAATCTCAAAAATATCTGCTCACCCTTGATCCAAATTTTCAGTAGCCCCGCCTTGTTACTCCCGCCTAGTAAAATTTTCAATTGCCGTGGTCTTTCCTCAAACACCACCTTGCCCCCCCTCCACACACACCACACACTCCCCAAACCTCCGCTCAGACAGACACACACCACCCCCTAAACCATTGGTAGGTCGCCGCCATCGCCGCCGCCTCCATCCTCAACCTCTGCCTGTGTGCCGGGGAGCTCGAGGAGCCAATGGCCAAAAAGAGGTTTATCGCGGCCTCTTCGCCTGACGCCGGCGAGGTGGCCGCCGAGGTGTCCCCATCGTCCTCCGCGGGCTCTTTATCAATCCGCCGTCGCTGGTCCCCCGATCCGCCCACCGCCGCGTCCCTACGCCGGTTCAAGGACTTCCACGTCCTCCCTCGGACCCGGCAGCCGACAAGGTCCTACCTCGGGGTCCGGCAGCGGCGGTGGGGGACGTGGGTCACTGAGATTACAGATCGGGAGACCCACACCCACCGGTGGCTCGGTAGCTTCCACACGGTCGAGCTCGCGGCCATGGAGTACGACCTCTGGCAGGTCCGCTACCACGGCACGTCGGCTAGGCTCAATTTCCCCTTCGGCACATGTCCGGTCGACCTTGTTCCGCCGGAGCCAGGGGTGGTGAGCTCGCCTATGGCGCGGGAGGACCGCGAGGCATGGGAGCGCCTCGAGGCCGAGGCCGCCGACGAGGCCTACATGAAAGAGCTCCGCCGGCAGCACCCGGAGCTCATGGAGGCGGAGCGAGCGATCTTATCGCGCTCTCCTTCGATGACGAGGTCGAAGGCAGCGAGGACGGCGGCGTGGAGGGCGTCGAGGTGGGTGGCGAGGACGAGGAGATCGACGTCGACGAGTGGAGGAGTGTCTTCCCCAACGACCCCGACGACGGCACCGGCCCGGACCCGGCTCGCGGCACACCGTACCTGACGAGGAAGGATTGGCTCGACCTCCACTTTGACCGAAAGTAGTTTAGCTTAGTTTAAATTTATGTTTTATGTTTGGTTATGCAAAACTATCTATGTTTATGTTTGAATGCATGCTACTTTCGGTTGAACCTGCTTTGAACTTGATCAAATTAAAGTTTACAACATTAAGTTTAGGGGATCGACTAGAAACGGCCAAAAATTGCTGGAGTATATATATATATCCACTAAGGGTTTTAGTCCTTTAACTTTTAAAGGATCGGCTAGAGATGGCCTTATGCCTTGTTTATTTCAGTTCTTCACAATGTGATGCTCTATATGTGCAACTATTTGCCGTGCAGTTCAATTTCATCAATAACAGTTTCAACAATACTACTATGAATTACGATATTTGGTTGCTGTTAAGGATATTGAAGTTAACATGCCTTTTCATTTTTTTAACAATAACTAGTGTACTTTAGACCTACACAATACCAGTTTGAATGACTATTTGCTTGTTTTTAAATGTTATGCCTGATGCAATTAACACACCTTTCCACTTCTTGTTTTGCTTAATTAGCGTGCTTAAGCCTGCACACTGAAGCTATCATTTATAGATTATGTTGTCTACCATGGATATATTTGGTTGATGTTTAGCCTGTTGTGCTTAACATGCCTTTATATGTACTCATACAGGATAATATTGAGAGCGGTGCTGTTTTCCATTGAGGTTAGTTTCATCGCATTGCTTATATGTTCTCACTGTTCAGGATATCGGTAGCTTGTACCATATAGCCTGGGGGCTGATAAGGGATTAATCGTCGAATCGGGCATTTCACTGAATATATCTGTAACCCATTTATCAGTAGGTTAACTAGGGCCATATTTAATATATCTGAGGCTACATGGCAACATGCATTGTACTGAATGACTAAATATGCAATCCTAGGCTACATAGCAACAAGGAAGAGTGTTACCTTAATGTTCTGATGATGTCTAGATATACATGTAATAAAAACTTATATAATGGGATGGAGGGAGTGTTGTACTACATCATTTTGCAATTTTTGTTTAGCTTCTAATATTAACTTGGTGCTTTTAGGTACATATGTCATTGCCAAAGATCCACACTTCGACCCTTTCTGCCTATGGGGCAATGAGATATTCATGAACCAGCATCAAGTGAGGAAACTGATAAAGATTGTTATTAAAATGGGTCAAAAGATGTTAATCAAACTATTTGTTTACACTTTATGCAAGACAACAGTGAACTGCAGGATGGTAAGTAAGAACCCTGTAGCCTTTTTTTTACTGCCCGTAATGAGTTGTGTTAGATGACAATGTCTGAATCTTTTTTCCTTTGCAGTGGATCCTGAAGCAGTTTACTCAAGATTACCTCTCAAACTACATGATTGGCGGGCGGTCATCACAAGGGGTTGGACTAGAGTCATGCGTGCCTTCTGCATCTAGGAGAGCACAATAGGGCCATTCTGCTTCACCTTGTTCAGCAACCAGAATGTCTGTCGCCTCTTTTTTACCATCTGTAATAGTACAAGTATAGAACCCTGTTTCATCATTCTTTATTTGGTGCTTATGTAATTCTTAAACATATGTACCTGTGAATCGAATAATGCATTGGTTATTTGAACCTGATGGATATGAATAAAGCTATAGCCTACTTTCAATTTTAAATTAGGTACACTTTTAAATAGCACCAATTAAATTAGGGCAAAATTACGGTGTGCAGGTCATTACGGCGCACACGGTTAATAAAGCACAGCGTGTGCGATATACATCATAATCCGACACGGTTCACGGAGAGGAAACTTGTGTAACAATGCACACAGTTGCCGTTTGCAAAGCGTGTGTGATGTCAGACACTATCACATACGATGCGGGAAAACTAAATGTGTGTGATTGTCTACGTATCGTACACGGTTTATAATCATGAACTGTTTGTGATGTCTCAGGTATCGTAAATGTAGAGCCAGTTTGGTACGTGCCTGGAAAACTCCCGTGCCTGGAATCTGCCTGGTTTTAGGTAAAACCACAAAACTCCGACTGCGATGACATTGCGAGCACAAACAAGTAGCAAGGATGAAGCGTTTGGGATATTCGAGATATCGAAAACGGTTATATAGGGACAACTATATGCATCAAGGCTCCCTATCCCCGACGGTTTCTAAGTCATGTGGGAAGGACCCCCCTATCGCCCACACTCACTTGGCGACGGTTCAAAATGCCGTCGCGGAAAGGGGTTAAAAACCGTTTGTATAGCACCGACGCGTACCAGTGTAGTGCATGGTGCTAGTGTATGATATACTACTTTTATAGTGCATAGTATCATAGAGTAGTAGCATAGATGATCATATTTATTGCCATGCATGACCCCCTATCTCTTCTTTAATTCTCTGCCACATCACCATGTCTGCTATTCCCGAGTGTATGTACTAGCTAAGTTACCACCACCACCACTATGGCCAGCCTCGATACGGAGCAGTCGCATGCACCGGGAAGCGGCGCTCTCTCGGCCGTCGCGCTGCTTCAAAGCCGGCGCCAGTGAGAGGTCGCCTCCGCTCTAGCCGGGCATTAATGTGGCACTGACGCTCCGGGGCGACGCTAACCGTTTCACGCGGGAAGCGCGCGCCGACAAGGGAGGGGGTTTGGGTCGGCCAGGGCGGTCAGACGCGGGCATGGTGGTGGTATTGATTTTGAACTGTTTCAGGTGTAGTACTGGTAGTTTGCAAAACTACTCAATTATTGCACTCAGTTTCCTAAGAAATTGTGGTAAAAAACGTTACTTGCAATGCATGCATGCGTGACCAATATAAATGACCAATAAAAAACTAGTACATGCACGCAACGATTTAATGGACATTGTAATCTCAACATGTGATGGGGAGCTCTAAATTTGAATTTGAAACTTATAAAACAAAAAAATTCAAAACAAATAAACTGGAAGAGAGGGAGTATACCATAGGATGTGTCCCTTACGAAACAAGTCCCCTGGTTTGTCACTGCGAAGATGCGGTTAGAAAGGAGCACAACGTCTTCGTACTCGTACGGCAACAAATCGGCCGCAGACATCATCGTCCACCTTTGACCGCCATGTGCAGAGTTCGTGAAAGAAATCGCAATGTCGAGCACCGCGATGAGAGTGTAATTTTGGTTGGCGGACGACCTTATCGGGGCTTCCGAGATTGCTATATTCTTCAATCTCACCGTAGTTCCATCGTACCAATTCAGGCGATGGCCCATTGCATGGCTGATCCCAATGTTGGACAAAGGTTCTACGGGAACGGTGTCACCGTTATAAATGTTGTGCAAATTGATGTTGGTACCCTTCCATACATATGCAAGCCAATCTCCACTAGCACCAAACCTAACCTGTGAAACAGTGGGCAACGGGGGAATTAGGAAATGGACACAGAAGTAGTCTTTAGAATGCATTTACTACATGATCAAAATCATCACTTACCTGCTCATCGGACAAAATCCGAGTGCCCCTCAACGTCGGCATCTCAAGGGGCGTCAACTTGCAACTACGGCCACGCCGCGCTGGAGAGACCCCCAAGGAAACACCCTCGTCCTCGAGGATGCATGGCAGACCAACTAGCATGACCTTCTCCCACGCATATTTGCGCACCCTCTTAAAATATTTGGTGCAAGTACTGCTAAGTCTTGCGGATGTGAGGAAGTCAGAGCGACTTACGATTTGTCCCAAAGGATCGTCGTCCAAGGTCTCCCAACCTCGACGAGGACGAGAAGCACCACCGCCTTGCGAATCCATGGCAATGGCGACCAACTGCCTTGTCCCTTGTGGAGCTGGTTTACACGAGAGGAGATGGTAACTGCAGGGCTTCGTCCCTTCGAAAAGGATGTTCTGCGGGCGTGCACTAGTGCAGTTTATATTTGAGACTAGCAAGAGGCCCATGCGTTGCACGTAACATCAGGATGCATTTATACGAGCTGTTTATCTCGTGGGAGACGAAGATGAACGAGGGAAAGCCTTATCTGCAAATGTGGAGTGGGGTGCGGGTATCTTTTTGCAAAATTGCCATAGTTTCCTTCCTATACATCAGATATAAATCGGACGGTCTATATTGCAGGATGGCAGGCACACCATCATCACCAAATCTGTTTTTTATAAGAGTAGATTATTATTTATTACTAGCAAGATGCCCGTGCGTTGCACGTAACATCAAGATGCATTTGTATGAGTAGTTTATCTTGTGAGAGAAAAGGATGAACGAGGGAAGGCCTTATTTGCAAATGTGGAGAGGGGTGTGGGTATCTTTTTGTAAAATTGCCATAGTTTTCTTCCTATCCGTGAGATATAAATCGGGCGGCCTATATTGCAGGATGGCAGGCACACCATCATCACCAACTCTGTTTTTTACTCCCTCGGTTCCTAAATATTTGTCTTTTGAGAGATTTCAAATGGACTACCACATATAGATGTGTATAGACATATTTTAGAGTGTAGATTCACTCATTTTGCTCAGTATGTAGTCACTTGTTGAAATCTCTAGAAAGACAAATATTTAGGAACGGAGGGAGTATAAAAGAGATAGAGATAGATAGATAGATTATTATTATTATAAGAGTAGAGATAGAGATTAGGAGCTGGCGGCGGTTCGTTGTACGGCACGTTCGCATCCATCCACTATCCCGGAATTAAAGCACGCACGGCATTTACAGCGACTGGGATTAGTTATTTTTCGAGCGCATGGACCAACGCGGACTAGCGGACCTGGTCGCCCTTTTTCGAGCACGCCTTTGACAAGTACGTGCATGACATGCATGCATGCAAATCTTGTGTGACCAAACCGTGCGAAGCGGAGCGGTGGGCTGTCAAACTGGAGCCTGCATGTTGCAGCCATGTCATCCACACGCAACCTAAAGGCCAATTCATACTCCGCTGGACTATACTGTACAACTATGCATTGTTTGGCACGAACGTTCCTTGGAGCTCATGCTACAACTGGCGTACTCCACAGCCCGCTTCCCTTCTCCTTCCACTTCCACCGCTCGTGCACGTCCGCGGGAAGTGACCGGTCAACCCTTATATAGGAGTGCTAGCACAAAAAGATGCATTCATGACCACTAAAATTTCCTTTCTCTTATCTCTATGAAATAAATGTGGCCTAAAACTCAAAGCCCTTTAAGTATGAGTATAATGGAAATCATCGTCCTCCTCCGGCTCCGCTTTGCCCGCGTCGTCATCCTCCTGTTCCGGCTCCGCGTCGTCGTTCTCCTCCTTCGGCTCCGCGTGCTGCTCCGCCTCCAACGCCTCCTCGTTTGGCTCCGGCTAGTCCAGACTCTAGAGGCAGGGCGGCTGCGATCCGGGCTTCGCGCCGCCTCCAGATTAAAGCGCCGCTCCGGCGGGAGTATGGCGTATGTCGTTACCTTCGGCCGGGCCATGGCTATCGGGCTACGGCGACCAGAGAAGAGGCGGTGGGAGGGGAATGAATGCAGCTACTGTTTGGGTTCGTCGTCCGGCTTAAATAAATGCGCACCATCACGTGTACCCACGGGTGCAAAAATTGTAACATACGGGTCTGCTTAGGGGGCGTCACGTAACTGGTATGTGTGTGAGATTCTGAGAGACAGAGTGCATGTGTGCGACTCTCCTCTTCGGACATGTACTCCACCTTTTGCATCGGGATATAAGTATAATGGTATTACACTTTAGCTTGTGATTTACGTTACCATGTTAACGTGGTTGTGTAAAAAAATGCCACTTCCTGCTCGTGATTTGCGTTATATAATTATGAGAAGTTTGCTAGCTACTAAAGTAAAGTGGAATTTGTCCATGTTATATAAGTAAATTAAGGTGATTGTTTATCATACGGGTAAGGCTAGACGAAGGGTGGTAGGACAAATGCTCCTCCTAGAGCATGTGTGTGTGAGATTGAGTCTTAGTGGGTGTGTGTGTGTGTGCGTGTGTGCGTGCATGCGTGGGTGTGTGTGTGTGTGTGTATGTGTGTGTGTGTGTGTGTGTGTGTGTGTGTGAAGCGGAGTCTTCGGTGGTGAAAGTAATTTAAGTGTGTGTGGCTTCATCATAGAGAGGTGATGTGCATGGCAGAGGCCACCAACGAGGGGGGTGCGAGAGAGAAGAGGCCCGTAGAGAGGGAAGAGAAGGCGTGTGCGCGTGAGAGGAGTCGACATCGAGAGAATGTGTTTGTTCGAGAGACACCGAGGAAGACTACTATATATTGATGGTGAATGTAGGCGGGAATTAAATGAAGGGATGGTCTTATTGGTTTCGGGGATATAGGGGAAGAGTGAGAGAGGGTGTAGCTAGAAGGAGATTGAGAAGAGACCCATCCAGGCGGAAGTTATGTGCACACAAGAAGAGAACAATTCGATGTGGGGTTAGGGCTGACGGTAATTAACTACGTATGGAGACATAGGAGACCTTGAACGTGCATGTGCGAGAGGTATACATGTATACGTGGGATGTGTGTGTGTGCGCGCGCGTGTGATCGAGATAAAAGAAAGAAGACATAAGTCATAAGATCAACGACATGGGAGAGACGGATCGGTATGACAATATGCATGCATGTGAGAGTGGAGGGAAGAAGGCCCGATAATTGAGCATGTGTTTTTGTCTTTAAGAGATAGTGGTGTGGGCTGGAGCATGCATCTATGGCAAGCAGAGGGAGCGAGACACAATGATTGTGCAAAAGAGATCAACCTATAGATGCATGTATGGAGAGACAGATATAGTGTGCGTGATAGGAAGCAAGAGTGAGTGTGAGAAAGAAATGTTGACAGAGAAACTACAGATAGATAGAGAGATATAGATGCTAGCTAGAGGGACATCGGCTAGTTTGTGTGTTAGAGATGACCGCCGAGTGGTTCAGAGGGTGAAGTTATGTGTGTGTGAGAGAAAGATAAAAAGAGGGCGCATGACTGCATGTAGAGGGAAACATATATAGTGTGTGTGATAGGAAGCAAGAGTGAGGGCGAGAAAGAAGGTTGATGGAGAAACAGATAAATAGAAAGATAAAGATGCTAGCTAGAGGGAGATCGGCTAGCTAGTGTGTGTGTTAGAGATAAGAGTCGAGTGGATCAGAAGACTGAGTTATGTGTGTGGGTGTGAGAGAGATATAGACAGGGTGCATGTGAGTCACATACAAACAAATATCAGAGAGAAATGAGATCCCGAGAGACGGAGTTTTGTGTTTGCGAGAGAGAAAGATATTTCACAAGGAGAGTGATAGCTAGAGAGACATATCAGGGAACGCGAGATATCTCTAGGGAGAGAGAGTGTGTGTGAGCGACATACAAGGGAATGGTGGAGAGATATGAGACCCTGGGAGACAGAGTTTGTGTTTGTGTGTGAGAAAGAGATATTTAAGAGGAAGAGTCGTAGCTTATCATACCTAAGGAGCGCAAGACATCTCTGTGTGAGAGGGGGTGTGCGAGTGGCACACAGGGGAATAGTAGAGAGAAATGAGACCCTGGGAGACGAAGTTTGTGTTTGTGTGAGAGAAAGAGATTTCACAGGGAGAATCATAGTTAGAGACACATAGCAGGGAGCGAGATATACTTAGAGAGAGATAGAGTGAAGGTCGAGGGAGAGAGTACCGTCAGCGTGTTATGAAGATAAAAGATCATTGTCGACATACAAGTAGCACGAGAGATACCCGAGAGACGATGAAGGCGTATAGGTCTAGAGAGATATATAAGCATGAGTGATAGCTATATGAGACGAATATCTGGATTAAAGGGGATTCAAATATTTAAAGTAGAGATCACGGCATCGATAATATCATAACGAAAATTGGTCTATCAAACATGGATATTTATTTGAATTTGGGGACACGTGTAATGTTATATAGTTTATCAATATTAGTGATCCATAGATTCTTTAATTAGAGACAATGCATGGTTTATATGCAATTAATGTCTAAACGCGATTACACTATATGTTGCGTGTGTGAAACACATCATACATGTTTGAGAAGTAAAAAACCCCGCATGAAACACACATTAATTGGAGACAGTTAGCGAGGAATGCATACATTGGATTTCAACATAAAGTGGTTTCAAATATTTGAAAATCCAAATTAAGATGGATCCAGCCTTATGAATCTGAGATCATGCCATTTGTAAACCATATTTATGTATAAAGGGTGTTGTGCTTTCGAAAGTATATATAAAAAATGATATATATAGATTTGTATTCGAATACAAAATGGATCCTTCCCGAAAAAAAATACAAACTGGATTCGAATTGAGTTGGCACGGTAAACGTGCACTCTTTCTCTGCAAAAATTTGAAAGAAGCGGGGAAAGTTGCAGTAACCGCCCGAAAGCAAAATCTGCGAGATGGTGCCTATCCCTGACACGCAAAGCCTACTGGCTCAATTTCTATAGGTTTCGATAGGTGTAGGCATGTAATTTCACTCAAACATGACATAACCGCCTCCGCCTCTCACCTCCCCGATTCATACACGGTGGGCGCCAAAACACAGTTTCTCCTCGGCAGAAATCGCCTCTGACCTCCCTCCCCGATTCATACACGGTTGGCGCCAAAACAAACTCTCGTCGGCCGAAATCTCCGTCGGCAAATATTCGGTGTATGCGAGATTACCGTCCTATCCCCAACCGACTAATATTGCCGTGATGTAGGAAATTTTAAACGGGGGCTAAGTTTGTAAATTTCCTCGCATTTGAGACAAGCGTGCCCTGAACACATGGTTCCCCCCTTCCTCTCTCCCTCCATTTCCCCATTCGTACTCCGTGGGTGCCAAAACACCCTCTCCACCGCCGTCCTCCTCCACCATGCCAGAGCTGATACCCCGACATCGTCGTCCATTACAAGATATCGACCTCTCTCATCCACGGCTTCGGACCAGGATCCTTGATTCGCGTCCTCCATGCTGAGGCCGCTCGTACGACCGTCTCGTCCATCGCGCCAGGATATTTCCCTCGCCACCACCGTCTGCCCAACTAGATCTGCTTCCACGTCGCCGACAGCCATCACTACCGCAGCACCCTCAACGCCTCAGCAGATGCTTACATGGCACCACACCAGAGGCGGTGCTCTTTTGTATCTGCTCAAGTTATTTATCTCAGCAAGAAAATACATCGCCACTGCTTTACTGTGATTTCTTGTCCATCACTTAGAATATTACTTGTTAGTTGAAACCAAACATTGCTTGCGAAGTTGCCTTTGTCCGGTTTGCACCTTCAGATCCGCCATGGAACGCGCACCACTATACTCACAATGCTTATGGTTTTCCCCTTTTATATTCCACATTAGCTTAAATGACAGTCGACTGAATTTCAAATTGGGGTCAGTCCATTTTTGGGAGTCCGTCGGAGGGAAGGAAGGGCCTCGCCGGAGTGCTGCCCCATTATCTATCTTAGGGTTTCGGGTGGGGACAGTGGTTGTGGGGGGCTTTCGTTGGGCTATGGTGGGGCCTCGCTAGAGGCAAAACTCGACGCGGGTGGGGGGTGGTGTTAGCTACAGGGATGGCCGGGGGCGGCGGAAGATCGGAGGTGGTGGGCGGTTCAGGGGAGGGCGGGGGCCGGTGGTTCGGCCGGCGACCCGTGCGGTCGTCTTTAGGGGAAGAATAAGAGGTGAGGAAGAAGGGTTAGGAGACGTAGGATCTTCATCCAACCGCCTGAAATGGTCAAATGACCCAAATGACGAAAGTCAGGCGACTTGCATGTAGACATTCCCATATATTCAGTACAATTATCGTAGGTGCTTCGAGACGTACGTGCAAGCAGTGCTCCTCAACCCATCAAGCTAAACAACGTGCCACTCATAATTCCAAACTTAGTTGCTCAAATACGAATCTGATATGATGCTGACATGTACTAAAACAGAGAATGTTTAATTGGTCAGTTAATGTTCCTACTTTACTTTCGAAAAGCACATGCGCCACATATCGAGGGACAGCAGTGAGTTGCATTCTTTATGCGCTCTGGTTCATCATGTGTGGCCAACCAACATTTTATTATCCAAAATCTGCTTGCTCTTCTTTAGCATGCTCCTCTTCTGTTCTTCCTTTGTAAGTACTCTCTCCGTACCTAAATATAAGTCTTTGTAGAGATTCCTCCATGGACTACATATGGAGCAAAATGAGGGAATCTACACTCTAAAATGTATCTATATACATCCGTATGTGATCCATAGTGGAATCTCTACAAAGATTTGTATTTAGGAACAGAGGGAGTATAATAGTTGTACAGTATGTTCTTTGTAGTGAAGAGGAGCAGGGACATTTGCAGTGTACAGGTCTATTCGGTCGCTTGTCATGGACGCTTTCAACTCTTCGTGTTGGTCTTCATGTCAATTGTCATGGACGCTTTCAACTCTTCGTATTCGATCGTATGTGTCGCCTTTGAGAGTTAGACTGATAGTAATAGTACTGCGCCTTCAGTTGTAGAGAGCTGGTATTCGAAGCCTTTCTAGCCGTACCGGCAATACTAGCACATATATTCCAGCAAGTTCCACTTTTCTGATTTTACTCCTGATGATTAGGGTTTTCCCATTATATCTACACTACGATCTACGTAGGTGTTTTGTGTCCTATTAGCAGCTATCCACCCTTTAAAGCTAAATAACACACCAATCATACGTCCTAAGGTTCTTCAAATACGAATGTGATATGATACTGACATTAGCTAACAGACACATATTTAATTGGTTAGCTAATGCTCCCACCTGAGTTTCCAAATGCATGTGGCCACATATAGAGAGACATCATGGAATGGCATTTCTTTGGATGCTCTGATTCATCATGGGGGGGGCAACCAACATTGTATAGAAAGAAGGGGAATCTCAATAATATGCTTCCCCTTCTATTCTTTAACATGTTCCTCTTTTGTTCTTCTGAGGTAAGTACAGTATGTTCCTTCTCAGGAAGGGGAGCAGGGACATCTGTAGTCGACAGCTCTATTGGGCCGGTTCTGCTACATGATTTCGCACTTTGAGTTGGTCTGCCATAATATCCCGAAAATGGTGGGAGCCGTGCGGTCTTTGATAGACTAGACTGATAGTAATAGCTGTGCGCCTTTCAGATGAATAGAGCTGGCCTGTAGGTGATTGATAGGCTGCATATTAGTAGCGGCAAAACCCTGTATTTTCCAGCCAGTTCTGCTTTCCCGATTTATTTATGGTGGTTATGGTGCCCCCCTATTATCTACACTACGATCTGCCTAGTGGCTCTGCGCTCTCGTTACCATGGTTTGGCAATAAACTTTCTATATGGTATATTATGAACCTATCATCTGCCAACTATCCTTACATCTGGAGCTCCCAACAGGGAGCCTATTTTTTTTTGTGTAGTTGAGCCAGATAATATTAATCTACTCACCATATTACAGCACACATGGGCTCTCTCATCAGAATCCAGTGATAGCACACAAGGGTTTACAGGGAGCCCCTATTATATTACAATATCCTCTGCATTACAAAGATAATCTCACTACTATTTTTGTTTTCATGCTTTTCAGATATTGTACGTAATCACAATGAATATAAGAATGCGCACATCAGAAGAATATTGCGGAACAGTACAATGGGTAACAAACTTGGCATCAAGGGATTGAGGTCCATTGTGGATGCAATGAAACCCACATGCTCCCGACCTATAGATTCGTATTCAGAATATGATCCTAATGACTATTCTGAGCTCAAGGAGTCAAAGGCAGATGGCCTATCTTGTTCACCCAATAAGGTGCCTATTCTAATTTGGCAAGGTTTTATTGGTTGCACATATCTTGCATAAGGTGTCTTGCATTTCTTTTGCTTCGTTGCACCGCCATCTGCTTAGTTTAGTCATGATATATGTGAAGATGCCATGCCCATCCATTATCAACACCTATTCCATTTGTCGTCATACCATGTTTTTCCATTCAAATGTTGTTCTTGTGTTTCAGACATCCAAAAGGAAGAGGGTGATTGCAGAACATGAAGAAGTACAAGCAATGTCCTTTAAAAAGTTGGTGCTACCGGAGAAATCACATAGCACCCGACATATATTGGCGATAGAACCAGCGCCGCAAAACCTAGGATATCGCAACTATGCTGGTCGCTGCTTTGCTCTTGTGAGTACCTATTGTCCTATCCCTGTCCTTACATTCATACCTGGTGGATTATGTGACATCATTGTGCATTATAGCTTGCTTATCCACTGTTCTCTCCAAATTATCAGATCTATATTAATGCTTAAATTAATGTAGAATAAACCCAATGCTTATGAAGAAATTTAGTTCTGCATTGTTCTTGTAAGTATCTGCTGTCCTTCATCACTGAACTTATATTTGTCAGCTAGTTTTTCATGTACACTTTGCAGCTTATTTTCCCTTGCCCTCCATTTTCTACACATCAGATCTACATTTACTCTTGCCAAAATATTGAATAAAACCAATGTTACTGAAGAAGTTTAGCTCCACATTACTCTTGTCAGTGCCTTTTGCCTGTATGCTGTATTTACATTTGTACTCTGCATCCTAGGTTAAATAATCGCCATTTGTTCCTATATTTTCACATCTATATTTACTCTTAACAAAATGTAGAATAAAGGCAATGCTCTTGAAGAAGAGTGTGCGGTAAACTTCTTGAATTGCCCCCCCCCATCAATATGGACAAGGGCTTTATAGAGCCGGTCTTCACTACTAATGTAAGTTTGTCCTCCTCGAGCCTTCAAACTTTGTTGTGTATATTTGGATAGCTATGAGTGCAAATGCTGTTTATTTTTTGTCGTCTGCATCAAATTGTTTGTTCAAAGTTTATAAAGAAGAACTACATAAACATAAGTTTGTCCTTCTCAATTTCAGTCTTTAGTTGTACAACCTAGTTCCTTATTCGTACCATGTAAATTAAACTAAACATAGCAAGTTATTTTGTTTAGCACGATGTGTAAGCTTGTGTTCTTGATCTGTAATCTAGTGGTGTGGTGAAACTACCAACTCCAGCACAATGTCATATCCTGCTATGTCTCAACTATGAACAATGCCATATTATATTAATGTTATTTAAATCGTGTCTCTTTATTTACCAATCTGAAATGGTATAAATTGATAGTACACTCACCATTCATGCTTATACGTTGTTTAGAACTACATGTATGCTTGTGTTCTTGATCTGTAATCCAGTGGTCTGGTGAAGCTGGCCGCTCCTGCACAATGCCATTTCCTGCCGTCTTAACTATGAACAATGCCTATTATGTTAATGCTATTTTCAACCGTGTCTCTTTATTTCTGACAAAGAAATTAGATGAATTGACAGTGCTGATGCTTATACGTGCAAAACCTGTTATCTACCTACTTGTTTCTCTTTCAGGGTGACAGCACTGATGCTAGGAACAACTGCCACAATGATAGTGAGACGAACCCATTGTTTGTCCCTCTAACATATATTCCAGAGAAGAAGGCAACACATCTTGAGGGTAGGGATACAACCACAAAGCCATGTCTTGATGTAGTGTCGAACTTACTCAGTGACACAAGCTCGATGAAGTCGCCGCCTGAATCTGTTCGACTTCTTCAGTATGAAATTCAAGCAGAAAGACATGCTTCCGCTCAAATCCGACTGGAACTCCAATCTCTATGCAAGATTAACCATAAGTACAGGACGTCTATTGATGCAATGCAGCTTAAGTTGGTGGATATAAGCGTCAAAGAAGCGCAGTCTCATCAGGTTGCTAAGCTGCTTGCGCTACAGCTCCTAGGCTGGGCTAAACTTTCTTGAACTGTGTTGAAGTGCTGTCGGTTCTGTCTATTATTTTGTCGGCCTGTTTACTTCCACTGGTGGCGACCTGCCCAGTGTATGGAATCTGCTGTCTAGTTGCCCTTTATTATCACTGGCGGCAAACTTTGATGCCCAGGGGATGTAATATGCTGTAATTTCTTTGTTGTATAGTCTAGGTTTATTCTTCGTCACGACGCTGTAATTTATTTGTTGTTTATGCTGTCGTCGCTCTGAGAAAAGGTCGTAATCTTCGATCGGTGTGCAATGAGCCAATAGGTTAGGTTTATAAAATAATAATTTCTGTACTAAAACTGGCCGGTCGCCACTCGCTAGTACGGGCCGAACCGTGGGCCTACAATCATCTTGGGCCATTAGTTAGGTCTAGTCTTAATCTGGCCCACTATTAGTTTTGGGCCTTTAAAAGGCCGAGTAAACCGCTTGCCTTAATTGGGCTGGAAAATTAAATAGGCTTTTAACAGGTTGAAAACTAGATTCAGCCTTAATTGTGGCGAACAAATCACGGGCCGACAGCGTGTTGTAATATAAATCAGCCCATTCGTGTGACGGGCCATTAACAGGCTGAAATGTTTTTGGGCCTTCGCTAACCCAATTACACGACGGGCGGGAAGCAGGCCAGATGTATAACGGGCCAAAATTAGGCCCAACGCTCTCAAGGGCATTTAACGGGCCGATAGGCAGTTTGGGCTAGAATGTATCCACGAAGACTATGGGCCGTTAAGAGGCCGAAAGTAACTACGGACCAGAATTAGGCCCAGGTGCAACTCGGGCCTTTAAATGGTCGAAAGTGAAACCGGGCCGAAAGCGGCCCATATGTAGACAGGGCCGCTGACAGGCCGAAACTAATATCGGGCCGAACTATTAAACGGGCCATTAAGAGGCCGAAGAGCAAATTAGGCCCCCAATGGGCCCGATGGCACAGTAGCTGTTAAAGGGCCGTATCTGTTATGGGCCGTAATTTGGCCCAAGAAATGAAAGTCAGTTAATGGGCCAGATCAAGTATGGACCGTAATTTGGCACAAACTATTGCAGGCTTTTAACGGGCTAGATCTGATATGGGCCGTAAACAGGCCCAGAATATTGCAGTCATTTAACGGCCCGTATCTGATGTGGGCCATAATTTGGTCCAGAAAATATTAGGCTGTTAACGGGCCGGCCCATTAGATCTGACGAAATCTTGTGGGCCTGTTCCTGGGCCGGCTTTTAAACCTATATGGGCCTCTATTGGGCCGTCCCACGTGTCAACGTTTCATTGGTGATTCTTGTCAAATGGATGGTTGACATCTGTCCCAACGCTGAGCCGACACATGGATCGTCGGCGAATGAGAATTTTACACGTGGAAAATCACCATTGGTCCGGGCTGTTAACGGGTTATTGGATCCAAACCAGAACCCGATAGCTTAACGGCGACCCGTTACGGTGG
This sequence comes from Thinopyrum elongatum, assembly GCA_011799875.1. Lineage (NCBI taxonomy): Eukaryota > Viridiplantae > Streptophyta > Magnoliopsida > Poales > Poaceae > Thinopyrum > Thinopyrum elongatum. The sequence continues at coordinate 10,964,201 of CM022300.1, read as the reverse complement.
ATGCCACGTGTTGGTTACCCTTGACGAAAGCACTTCTATGACGCACGATTTAGCGTCATGGAAGTGGACACTTCTGTGATGATAATTTTGGTAATGTCATGGAACACTTCTACGACAGAACATGTATGACTATCTTCATTCTATCATAAAATCGTCATGGATGTACATGCATGACAGAAAACGTGACCTACTGTGACAAACACGTATCATCACGGAAGTGGTTTTTTTTGTAGTGTCTTCCGATGTATCATGTTTAGTGACTGTTTTGCTTCCACATCTTCGAAGACATTGCATGTTTTGAAGACTTCTATAAAAAATGCCTATTCACCCCCTCTAGTCGATAACTAGCACTTTCAATGGTCAACTTGGAAGTCTATGGTTTGGAACGCTAACAGGTGTATACAACTTGCAGGTAAGATCAGCATGTCAAGTATATTCATGAAAGCATAAGTGTTCAGATCTGAAATCATGACACTCGGGCCCTATTGACAAGCATTAAGTATAACAAAGTCATAACAACATCAATCTTAGGACATAGTGGATACTAGGGATCAAGCCCCAACAAATTGACATGATTACATAAGAAATCTCATTCATCTCCATCTACCTCTAGTATGCCTGCAAGGGATTACACACTCTTGGTGGTGAGAATCAGGAAATTATTGATGGAGAAGGGTTGGTGATTACGACCACGATGAATCCCTCTCTCCGGAGCCAGGAATGGACTCCAGATCAGGGCTCCCAATGAAGACAAGAGAGGGCGACAGCTCTGTATCATAAAACGCGATGAAACTTTCTCTCTTATTTTCTTGGGAAGACGGATGCCGACGGCTCCGGTATTTTTTATTTATTCCATAAAAAATCTCCGTGAAGTTTCGTCCAATTATGAGATTTTTATTTCTACACAAAAAATAACACCAAGGTAGTTCTGCTTAAAACAACGTTAGTCTAGGTTAGTTTCATTCAAATCATATAAATTAGAGGACAAAACAAAAAGTAAATATGTTGGAGACATATCACACGCGCGGATCTGGCTCGCTGGAGCCCTGGATGTGGCATGCAACGGAGGATCTTGCGGCTAGACCCAAGGTTAGGAATATATGGATACGCAACCGCACGCGCCCGTCCGCACCAAGCCATCGACGGATCGCCCGCAGGGATGTATCCTGTGCACCCGCACTAATGGTGCTACCGGTGCACCGGATGCTATAGAACATTTTCAAAAATCTAAAAAGAATCTAGCACATTAGCGCACATCAATGTATGATGTCACAAAATTTTTGTATTAAAGTTTAAAACATTTTTAAGATACAAAAATGACAAATTTGAGATCAGTGTGATAATGGGCCAAATCTAAAGCTCAAGTTATGTTATGTACTATTCAGTGTTGAATTTGTCATATTTGTTTTTCGAGTTATGTTTCAAATTTTGACTTGAAATTTTGTGACAACCTACATTGATGTTGTGTGAATGTGCTTATTTTTTTGATTTTTTTGATCATTTTAAAAGCGCAATATGAGCTCGATGCACCGGTTGCACCACAAGCTCCGGTGTACCAGATATTCTCCCGATCACCGGCTGCTCCTTGTGGCTAGTGAAGGCAGGTGGCGAGTGCGGCATCTGGATGGGATGGGGCATGCGTCGGGCTCTCTACTAGGAGGTGGACCATGGCTGTGAGGTGTTGGACTTCTGCGTGGGCGGTGACAGACCGATGGCGCTATGGTCCATGGCTTGATGGTGGTGATTCAGATACGGTCGAACGAGCGAGGTGATTACAGACTATGCTGCAGTGACCTTCTATAGCTCCACGACAACGATGGTCACCGAAAGATCTTTCAGAGTGTTCATCTCTAAAGATCCAATGGTTAATCTTCATGAAGCACCTCGAACGCCAAGGCATGACGTTCGGAGCAAAGTGTCTAGCAGCCTCGTGAACTACGAACGAGGCTGATGTGTCCAGGGTTGAGATCGATGGTTCTTTTTTTTAATGTTGGCAAGAGAGCTGCCAAATTCGTTGATCAAAAAGAGGTATTAAAGGAACACCCCCAAAGAAGGAATGCACCGCATAAAGGCGAATGGTAAAAAGAAGAAGAAAAATAGTGGTGCACGGTTTATTGAGGAAAACTGGGCAAAAACCAAGCAGCGCCTAGTTAGACTAGGCCTAAAGCAACACGGCACATACAAGGCGTCGAAAAGCCAAAAATCCCACAACACACCAGGGCGGGCACTCGAGCGCCTACATTGCTACCAGAGTGCACACCGATGCTACCTCTTGAGCTTGCGTTGGTTTTTCCCTTGAAGAGGAAAGGGTGATGCAGCAAAGTAGAGTAAGTATTTCCCTCAGTTTGAGAACCAAGGTATCAAACCAGTAGGAGACAACGCACAAGTCACCGAATACCTGCACAAACAATCAACAACTTGCACCCAACGCGATAAAGGGGTTGTCAATCCCTTCACGGTTACTTGCAAAAGTGAGATCTGACAGAAATAAATAAACGGTAAAGTAAACATTTTTGGTATTTTTGGTTTATAGATCGGAAAGTTAAAGATTACAAAGGAAGTAAATCGAAAACTAAAATTGTAGATCAGAAACTTATATGATGGAAAATAGAACCAGGGGCCATAGGTTTCACTAGAGGCTTCTCTCAAGATAGAAAATATTACAATGGGTGAACAAATTACTGCGGAGCAATTGATAGAAAAGCGCAAAGTTATGACGATATCTAAGGCAATGATCATGAACATAGGCATCACGCCCGTGTCAAGTAGACCGAAATGATTCTGCATCTACTATTATTACCCCACACATCGACCGACTCCTGCCTGCATCTAGAGTATTAAGTTCATAAGAACAGAGTAACGCATTAAGTAAGATGACATGATGTAGCGGGATAAACTCAAGCAATATGATGAAAACCCCATCTTGTTATCCTCGATGGCAACAATACAATACGTGCCTTGCTGCCCCTTCTGTCACTGGGAAAGGACACCGCAAGATTGAACCCAAAGATAAGCACTTCTCCCATTCCAAGAAAAACCAATCTAGTTGGCCAAACCAAATCGATAGTTCAAAGAGACTTGCAAAGATATCAAATCATGCATATAAGAATTTAGAGAAGATTCAAATAATATTCGTAGATAAGCTTGATCATAAATCCACAATTCATCGGATCCCAGCAAACACACCGCAAAAAGTATTACATCGAATAGATTTCCAAGAACATCAAGGAGAACATGGTATTGAGAATCAAAGAGAGAGAAGAAGCTATCTAGCTACTAGCTATGGACTCGTAGGTCTGAGGTAAACTACTCATGCTTCATCAGAAGGGCAATGGTGTTGATGTAGAATCCCTCCGTGATCGAATCCCCCTCCGGCAGGACGCCGGAAAAGGCCCCTAGATGGGATCTCACGGGTACAGAAGGTTGCGGCGATGGAAAAGTGTTTTCGTGGCTCTCTCTGTTGGTTTTGGGATATATGAGAATATATAGGAGGAAGAAATAGGTCGGTGGTGTCACGAGGGGCCCACAAGGGTGGGGGGCGCGCCCTACCCCCTGGGCGCGCCCTCCGTCTTTGTGGCCGCCTCGTGGCTTCTCTGACTTGCACTCCAAGTCCTTTGGATGTCTTATGGTCCAAGAAAAATCATCGTGAAAGTTTTATTCCGTTTGGACTCCGTTTGGTATTCCTTTTCTGTGAAACTCTAAAACAAGGAAAAAACAAAAACTGGCACTAGGCTCTAGGTTAATAGGTTAGTCCCAAAAATCATATAAAATAGCATATTAATGCATATAAAACATCCAAAACAGATAATATAATAGCATGGAACAATAAAAAATTATAGATACGTTGGAGACGTATCAAGCATCCCCAAGCATAATTCCTGCTCGTCCTCGAGTAGGTAAATGATAAAAACAGAATTTTTGATGTGGGATGCTACCTAACATATTTATCCATGTAATTTCCTTTATCGTGGCATGAATGTTCAGATCCGTATGATTCAAAACAAAAGTTTAATATTGACATAAAAACAATAACACTTCAAGCATACTAACAAGGCAATTATGTCTTCTCAAAATAACATGGCCAAAGAAAGCTTATCCCTACAAAATCATATAGTATGGCTATACTCCATCTTCATCACACAAAATATTTAAATCATGCACAACCCCGATGACAAGCCAAGCAATTGTTTCATACTTTTGATGTTCTCAAACTTTTTCAACTTTCACGCAATACATGAGCGTGAGCCATGGATATAGCACTATAGGTGGAATAGATGGTGCTTGTGGAGAAGACAAAAAGAAGGAGATAGTCTCACATCAACTAGGCGTATCAATGGGCTATGGAGATGCCCATTAATAGATATCAATGTGAGTGAGTAGGGATTGCCATGCAACGGACGCACTAGAGCTATAAGTGTATGAAAGCTCAAAAAGAAACTAAGTGGGTGTGCATCCAACTCGCTTGCTCACGAAGACCTAGGGCAATTTGAGGAAGCCCATCATTGGAATATACAAGCCAAGTTCTATAATGAAAAATTCCCACTAGTATATGAAAGTGACAATATAGGAGACTCTCTATCATGAACATCATGGTGCTACTTTGAAGCACAAGTGTGGTAAAAGGATAGTAGCATTGCCCCTTCTCTCTTTTCTCTCATTTTTTTATTGGGCCTTCTCTCATTTTTTTGGCCACTTTTTTTTTGTTCGGAGTCTCATCCCGACTTGTGGGGGAATCATAGTCTCCATCATCCTTTCCTCACATGGGACAATGCTCTAATAATGAAGATCGTCACACTTTTATTTACTTAGAACTCAAAAATTACAACTCGATACTTAGAACAAAATATGACTCTATATGTATGCCTCCGGCGGTGTACCGGGAAATGCAATGAATCAAGAGTGACATATATGAAAGAATTATGAACGGTGGCTTTGCCACAAATACGATGTCAACTACATGATCATGCAAAGCAATATGACAATGATGGAGCGTGTCATAATAAACGGATCAGTGGAAAGTTGCATGGCAATATATCTCGGAATGGCTATGGAAATGCCATGATAGGTAGTTATGGTGGCTGTTTTGAGGAAGGTATATGGTGGGTTTATGGTACCGGCAAAAGTTGCGTGGTACTAGAGAGGCTAGCAATGGTGGAAGGGTGAGAGTGCGTATAATCCATTGACTCAACATTAGTCATAAAGAACTCATATACTTATTGCAAAATCTATTAGTTATCGAAACAAAGTACTACGTGCATTCTCCTAGGGGGATAGATTGGTAGGAAAAGACCATCGCTCGTCCCTGACCGCCACTCATAAGGAAGACAATCAATAAATAAATCATGCTCCGACTTCATCACATAACGCTTCACCATACATGCATGCTACGGGAATCACAAACTTTAACACAAGTATTTCTCAAATTCACAATTACTTACTAGCATGACTCTAATATCACCATCTTCATATCTCAAAACAATCATAAGGAATCAAACTTCTCATAGTATTCAATGCACTTTTATATGAAAGTTTTTATTATACCCCTCTTGGATGCCGATCATATTAGGACTAAATTTATAACCAAAGCAAATTACCATGCTGTTTAGAGACTCTCAAAATAATATAAGTGAAGCATGAGAGTTCATCAATTTCTATAAAATAAAACCACCGCCGTGCTCTAAAAAGATATAAGTGAAGGACTAGAGCGATATTGCCTAGCTCAAAAGATATAACTGAAGCACATGAGTATTCTAATAAATCATGATTCGTGCGTGTCTCTCTCAAAAGGTGTGTACAGCAAGGATGATTGTGGAAAACTAAAAAGCAAAGACTCAAATCATACAAGACGCTCCAAGCAAAACACATATCATGTGGTGAATAAAAATATAGCCTCAAGTAAAGTTACCGATAGACGAAGACGAAAGAGGGGATACCTTCCGGGGCATCCCCAAGCTTAGGCTCTTGTTTGTCCTTGAATATTACCTTGGGGTGCCTTGGGCATCCCCAAGCTTAGGCTCTTGCCACTCCTTATTCCATAGTCCATCAAATCCTTACCCAAAACTTGAAAACTTCACAACACAAAACTCAACAGAAAATCTCATAAGCTCAGTTAGTATATGAAAATAAATCACCACTTTTTGTACTGTTGTGAACTCATTCTTTATTTATATTGGTGTAATATCTGCTGTATTCTAACTTTTCCATGGTTCATACCCCCCGATACTAGCCATAGATTCATCAAAATAAGCAAACAACACATAGAAAACAGAATCTGTCAAAAACAGAACAGTCTGCGAAGATCTGAATTGTTCTAATAATTATTTAACTCAAAAAATTCTGAAAACATATGATAACAGTGGTAATTCGTATATAAATCTTGTGTAAAAAGTCAGAGTTTTTCCACGCTCTAGTAAAAAATAAGAATTGTTTTTCTGAGCGCAAAAGTTTCTGTTTTTTAGCAGGATCAAATCAACTATCACCGTAAGCCATCCCAAAGGTCTTACTTGGCACAAACACTAATTAAAACACAAAACCACATCTAACTAGAGGTTAGATGAAAATTTTATTTCAAAACAGATCCTAAAAAGCAAAATCAAAAAATAAAATTGGGTTGCCTTCCAACAAGCGCTATGGTTTAACGCCCTTAGCAAGGCATAAAACACGAATAGATCTAGGTATTCTCATCTCCCCCTCTTGGGAAGCAAAGAGAAAATTTCTTATCCATGGCATTTATCCTCGTATTTTGTGAAAGCACATGGCCATTAATAGCAGAAGAAAGATTAAGCACATTACAAAAATTTGCATCTAAACTAGCCTTCATCTCTTTGATTATTTCATTTTGATAGAAACACATAATAGCAGTTGATTCAACACCTTTTTCCTTGGGGTGCCCAAATATGGTTTTCATCTTCTCATAACCGTAAGCCAAAAATCCCACAACACACCAGGGCGGGCACTCGAGCAACTACATTGCTACCAGAGTGCACATCGATGCTACCTCTTGAGCTTGCGTTGGTTTTTCCCTTGAAGAGGAAAGGGTGATGCAGCAAAGTAGAGTAAGTATTTCCCTCAGTTTGAGAACCAAGGTATCAATCCAGTAGGAGACAACGCACAAGTCACCGAATACCTGCACAAACAATCAACAACTTGCACCCAACGCGATAAAGGGGTTGTCAATCCTTTCACGGTTACTTGCAAAAGTGAGATCTGATAGAGATAAATAAACGGTAAATTAAATATTTTTGGTATTTTTGGTTTATAGATCGGAAAGTAAAAGATTGCAAGGGAAGAAAATCGCAAACGAAAATTGTAGATCGGAAACTTATATGATGGAAAATAGACCCGGGGCCAAAGGTTTCACTAGAGGCTTCTCTCAAGATAGAAAATATTATGGTGCGTGAACAAATTATTGCCGAGCAATTGATAGAAAAGCGCAAAGTTATGACAATATCTAAGGCAATGATCATGAACATAGGCATCACGTCCCTGTCAAGTAGACCGAAACGATTCTGCATCTACTACTATTACTCCACACATCGATCGACTCCTGCCTGCATCTAGATTATTAAGTTCATAAGAACAGCGTAACGCATTAAGTAAGATGACATGATGTAGCGGGATAAACTCAAGCAATATGATGCAAACCCCATCTTGTTATCCTCGATGGCAACAATACAATACGTGCCTTGCTGCCCCTTCTGTCACTGGGAAAGGACACCGCAAGATTGAACCCAAAGATAAGCACTTCTCCCATTGCAAGAAAAACCAATCTAGTTGGCCAAACCAAATCGATAGTTCGAAGAGACTTGCAAAGATATCAAATCATGCATATAAGAATTCAGAGAAGATTCAAATAATATTCATAGATAAGCTTGATCATAAATCCACAATTCATCGGATCCCTGCAAACACACCGCAAAAAAGTATTACATCGAATAGATCTCCAAGAACATCGAGGAGAACATGGTATTGAGAATCAAAGAGAGAGAAGAAGCCATCTAGCTACTAGCTATGGACCCGTAGGTCTGAGGTGAACTACTCACGCTTCATCGGAAGGGCAATGGTGTTGATGTAGAAGCCCTCCGTGATTGAATCCCCCTCTGGCAGGACGCCGGAAAAGGCCCCTAGATGGGATCTCACGGGTACAGAAGGTTGCGGCGGTGGAAAAGTGTTTTTGTGGCTCTTTCTGTTGGTTTTGGGATATATGAGAATATATAGGAGGAAGAAATAGGTCGGTGGAGTCACGAGGGGCCCATAAGGGTGGGTGCGCGCCCTCCGTCCCTGTGGCCGCCTCGTGGCTTCTCTGACTTGCACTCCGAGTCCTCTGGATGTCTTCTGGTCCAAGAAAAATCATCGCGAAAGTTTTATTCCGTTTGGACTCGGTTTGGTATTCCTTTTCTGCGAAACTCTAAAACAAGGAAAAAATAGAAACTGGCACTGGGCTCTAGGTTAATAGGTTAGTCCCAAAAATCATATAAAATAGCATATTAATGCATATAAAACATCCAAAACAGATAATATAATAGCATGGAACAATAAAAAATTATAGATACGTTGGAGACGTATCAACCGACAACCGTCGTATTGTACTAGGCTACCACGAGCATATCTAGAAACATCGAGGACACCTAAGAGGAACAATATGCCTGAAAGAGTGAGACATAGGCTGCTCCGATCCCATGAGGCAAGCAGACATAGCTCGCCCGACACTACTTTTGTATGCGAAGGTTGCTCCTGCTGCTCTCACTGTCAACCAAACGACCAGCCCCAAAAGGATGCACCACCAAAAGCTCTAAGCTCACCCAAAATGTTGCCCACTCCAGATCCACCACACCACCGCAGACCAAGTGCTCCCCGCACCGAACTTGACTCCTAGGCAATGCTTCCAACAAAGTAATGACACCACCGAATTTGGTGAACGTTGCATGTGAAACAAAAAATTTCCTATGCTCACCAAGATCAATCTAGGAGATGACCATCTATGAGAGGAGAGATTGCATCTACATACCCTTGTAGATCACTAAGCGGAAGCGTTAAGAAACGCGGTTGATGTACTCAAACGTCTTCATGATCCAATCATGATCCGTCCCGCGAACGTCTTCGCGATCCAATCACGATCCGTCCCGCGAACTCCCGATCCAAGTGCCGAACGGACGGCACCTCCGCGTTCAACACACGTACAGCTTCATGACGCCTTCACCTCCTTGATCCAGTGAGTGATGGTGAAGTAGTAGCTCGAGTCCTCCGGCAGCACGATGGCGTGGTGGCGGTGGTGGTGGCGGAATCTCAGCAGAGCTTCGCTAAGCGCTACGGAGAGGAAGAAGGCTCCAAGGGAGAGGAGCGGCAGCATCGTGGCATATGAGGGTGCGGCTGCCCTCTCTCTACCTCTCTATATATAGGGGGAAGGGGGAGAGGGGGGCGCCCCAAGGGGATCCCATCTTGGGCCGGCGGCCACAAGAGGGAAACCCTAGATGGGTTTTCCCCCTTAGGAGACTTGGCCCCCAAGCCAAAGGGGTGGGAACCCTAGGGGGCGCCCCCACCTCCTCTGGCAACGTGGGATGGGGTGAGGGGGGCGCACAACCCCTTAGTGCGCTGGTTTGCCCCCTCCCCTTGGCCCATGAGGCCCCCCAACACTTGTCGGGTCCCCCCGAAACCCCTTTCGGTCATGCTGGTCATCACCCGGTACCCCGGAAAAATTCCGGACTCCAATACCCTTCGTCCAATATATCAATCTTCACCTCTGGACCATTTAGGAGTTCCTCGTCATGTCCGAGATCTCATCTGGGACTCCGAACAACCTTCGGGAACCACCATAATGACTCAACTATATTTATATCGTCACCAAACATTAAGTGTGGAGACCCTGCGGATTTGAGAACTATACAGACATGACCAGAACACCTCTACGGTCAATAACCAATAGCGGGACCTCGATGCCCATATTGGTTCCTACATATTCTACGAAGATCTTATCGGTCGAACCTCGATGTCAAGGATTCAGCTAATCCCGTATGCAGTTCCCTTTGTCTATCGGTATGTTACTTGCCCGAGATTTGATCGTTGGCATCTCCATACCCACACTACTGCAGGATGCTGCTAACGCGACACTACGATCAGAGACCCTTTGACGAAACTGTGTGCGATGCATTAATCGCAAACGGGGATGTAAAAAAACCGTCAAAAAAGATGCAAAACGTTTGCGATGGCGGAGACATCAAACACAGCTCAGATTTTAGTTACGTGTGTGATGCTGGGCATACGATTGATCCAGTAGAACTATTTGCGATGAGGCAGAACAACAGAAACGGGCAGCCATATCAATGTGTGTGCGATATACGGCATACAGTTCGCTCCGATGAACTGTGTGCTCTTAGGGAATGCAACAGAAACGGTCAGCCAGATCAAGGTGTGTGTGATATACGTCATATGGTTCACTCGGACAAACTGTTTTCGATTAGGGAAGAGAACAGAAATGGTTCAACTTAACAAGATGTGTGTGATATGCGGCATTTGCGATGAGCCAAAAGAACACAAACGACTCGTGTAAACCAGATGTGTGTGATACGCAGCAAACAGCCCACTCAGATGAACTGTTTGCGATGAGAAATTATAACACAGACAGTTACTATAGTAAGTTCGTGTGTGATTCTGTTCGTACAAAAAACTTTCAAAAAGGCAAACTAGTTGCTTGTGGTGGCTAGGAGTATCACACACGATGCGTCTGCGAGTACTCATGCGCGATGATTAGTAAGTTACACATAATGAACGGCCGCAAGGGTGAAATGCTGATCATGGAGTCTGAGAAGACCGTCGTCGGAAGGCCGCCGGCTCAGCCTTTTACCCTATATTTTATTATAATTGTATGCATAAGTAGGTCGTGAGTGTTTTGTGCCTGCCGCATGTGGCATTTTAAATTATCCTGAATATGTAAGACAATTATTAACCGTTACCATTGTAAATTTGCCTCAATGGCGAGCAGAGCATGCGCAGGGACGCCAGAGCGAAGCGCGCCGCGGCCGCCTCAATGGCGAGCAAAACGCGCGGACGGACGCGAGCAGAGCGCGCCGCGGCCGCCTCAACGGCGAGCAACCATGTGGTCAACCTTCTGGCACCCCGTGGGAGATGCGACGGCGCATCCATAGGACATGATGGTGATATCTTGACCGTGTGTGATAGTGGGCAGACACGTACATGTACATCCGAGAACAAGGGCCCACGTTTCGGGCTTCCGATGCGTGGCATATGGTTGATCCAAAAGAACTGTTTGTGATGAGAGAGAACAACAGAAACGGGGCTTTGTAGGCCTAGAACCATCAATAAATTTTGACTTTGTTTCTCGTCACATTGCAGATTATAACGCAATAAGTAATTGCAAATTTGTTCACACAGATCAAACTAATATGTGTTCACACTTAGCACCGGGCTATAAAAACTACCCACTCGAAAATTACTACACAGTTCCTCTCCTCATCACCCACAAAACTGGTCTTTCCTGTCAAGTTGTTCCGCCATGACTGGTAGGAGGAGTTTCGGGTGGACATATAACTAGGCAGCAAAGACCAAGGCCGCGAAAGCAATAGAGAGGTCCCGCCGCGAAGCGGCAGCCGCAGCAGAGATGTCCTGGCGCACCGCGGAGCCCTCGAACGAGCTCTCACGGGCACGCAAGGGCTTTCACAAGCGCACTTGCCGCGTCGGCGATCGCGATGAGCTGGCATTGCTGAAGTCCTTGGCCGGCGACGACGACATTCTCGCTAGCCTCATTAAGCAGTAGGAGCTGGTCGTTGGCTTGATGAAGCTGCTAGAGATCAGCGATGCCTCGGTTGACAAGGCGACCGGCCTCGTCGAGCAACTCATGGGTGACAATGCGAAGCTCCTCAAGGCGCTCGCCGAGAAGGAGGAGGAGGCCGCCGGTGATGTCTACTACGCAACCTTCTTCTTGTAGACTCATGTTGGGCCTCCAAGCGCAGAGTTTTGTAGGACAGTAGCAAATTTCCCTCAAGTGGATGACCTAAGATTTATCAATCCATGGGAGGCATAGGATGAAGATGGTCTCTCTCAAACAACCCTGCAACCAAATAACAAAGAGTCTCTTGTGTCCCCAACACAGCCAATACAATGGTAAATTGTATAGGTGCACTAGTTCGGCGAAGAGATGGTGATACAAGTGTAATATGGATAGTAGATATAGGTTTTTGTAATCTGAAAATATAAAAACAGCAAGGTAGCAAGTAACAAAAGTGAGCGAAAACGGTATTGCAATGCTTGGAAACAAGGCCTAGGGTTCATACTTTCACTAGTGCAAGTTCTCTCAACAATCATAACATAATTAGATCATATAACAATCCCTCAACATGCAACAAAGAGTCACTCCAAAGTCACTAATAGCGGAGAACAAATGAAGAGATTATTGTAGGGTACCTCAAGTTATTCTTTCTGATCGATCTATTGGGCTATTCCTATAAGTGTCACAAACAGCCCTAGATTCGTACTAAAATAACACCTTAAGACACACATCAACCAAAACCCTAATGTCACCTAGATACTCCAATGTCACCACAAGTATCCGCGTGTTTGATTATACGATATGCATCACACAATCTCATATTCATCTATTCAAACCAACACAAAGAACTTCAAAGAGTGCCCCAAAGATTGAACCGGAGTGTCAAGACGAAAACGTGTGCCAACCCCTATGCATAAGTTCACAAGGTCACAGAACCCGCAAGTTGATCACCAAAACATACATCAAGTAGATCACGTGAATATCCCACTGTCACCACAGATAAGCACATGCAAGACATACATCAAGTGTTCTCAAATCCTTAAAGACTCAATCCGATAAGATAACTTAAAAGGGAAAAGTCAATCCATTACAAGATGGTAGAGGGGGAGAAACATCATAAGATCCAACTATAATAGCAAAGCTCGCGGTACATCAAGATCGTGCCAAATCAAGAACACGAGAGAGAGAGATCAAACACATAGCTACTGGTACATACCCTCAGCCCCGAGGGTGAACTACTCCCTCCTCGTCATGGAGAGCGCCGGGATGATGAAGATGGCCACCGGTGATGGTTTCTTCCTCCGGCAGGGTGCCGGAACAGGCTCCCGATTGGTTTTTCATGGCTACAGAGGCTTGCAGCAGGGGAACTCCCGATTTAGGTTCTGTTCGGGGGATTTGGGGATTTATAAGAGGCGTTGGCGTCGGGAACAAGTCAGGGGGACCCACGAGGCAGCCACAAGGTAGGGGGGCGCGCCCTAGGGGGGCGCCCTCCACCCTTGTGGTGGCCTCGGGACTCTTCTCCGGTATCTTTTCATTCCAGCATTTTTTATATTTTCCAAAAGTAATCTCCGTAAATTTTCAGCTCAATTGGACTCTGTTTGATATTCCTTTTCTGCGAAGCTCAAAAACAAGAAAAAAATAGAAACTGGCACTGGGCTCTAGGTTAATAGGTTAGTCCCAAAAATCATATAAAATAGCATATAAATGCATATAAAACATCCAAGATAGATAATATAACAGCATGGAGCAATCAAAAATTATAGATACGTTGGAGACGTATCAGCCGGCAGGAAGGTGCTGCATGAACAGAGCAGTGCCTCGGGGATGACGCTGACAGCGGTCGTCGAGGAACTGATGGATGACTTGAGGAAGCTCCGGATCGAGCGCGAGCAGGAGGTGGAGGAATCTGTGGCTGCTTTCAAACAAAGTTGTGAGGAATTGAAGAAGGAGCTGGAGGATGTCGTCGCCCGGCGATCCATCAACGAGTAGAGACAGTAGCGACCCAGATCATTATCTGCAATTTCCTTCTTCTCTTGCCCCCATGTATTCCGGGCTTTGTCGCATGTGGCATTTTAAATTATCCGGAATATGTAAGACAATTATTATCTGCGCCATTGTAAATTTGTCGTCGTATTATTCGTTGCCATTTTATTTGTCGTCGTATTATCCGTTGCCCTATGTGGCAATTTAAATTAGGCCGGAATACAAGTTGAAAACGCGAACAAACCAAATGCTGCCATGGGATCACAAGCAAACACCCTCCGTCCAGGTGCTTTAGTTAACCCATTAATGGAGAAGTTGTGAGCGAGGCGGGCGGTGGCTGGTGCATGGAGGTCAAAGAGCTCGCTTCCCGGTGAGCTTGGGTGGCCTTGCTGCTCGCACGTGTTCCGTTGAGCTTGTGAGGTGGACAGGATGCACGCGTCCCATCGAGCCTGTGCGGCGGACTACTCGCACGCGTCCCGTCAAGCCTGCACGGCGGACTTCTCGCGCTCGTCCCGTCTAATCAAACAGTTGCACGCACGCCACCGAGTATGGTTAAATTTTGACACGGTTCATATAATACAACCGTTTGCGATATTAACGTGTCAGCTATTTGTTTCAAAAAGGACTTCGTTGGCTATTAATGTGTGCGCCTTGTCTCAAACTGGACGATTTTTTTACCACGGCATATATGTGCCATGTCATGAAACCATGCCAAGTTTCATGTTTTTTGGGTGAGTTTTTGATTTACTGGGATTTAAAAACCGAGATTCTCAAGGTTTCAGGATGATGAGAAGTTTGTAATTCTTTCCCATTCCTTAAATCAGACCTAAACATGCACCCAATGACACACGTATGATTTCCCACCCATTTTGCTTCACTGGAGCATGTGCTTGTAGTTCAAATTTGAATTATGGACTACATTAAATGCCTAGAAAACTTAATTAATATATACAATGGCCAAACGAACCCTGAACAGTTTCAAATTTCAGCACGACACTCATGTTATTCTATGTTGCCTGTAGAAAACAAAGTTCAAGGCGAGAAGGGGCAGCGATTATCGTTTTGCCCACAAGAGGGGCATGTTTCCCTACCGGAACCATGAGGGTTGCGAGAAGCTTCGGTTTGTAAGAGGCTTGTAATATAGCTTCGCCCAAATTGGACAATTATATGTACCATGTAGTGACACCATGCCAAGTTTTATGATTTCCTGGTGAGTTTTGGATTTACAGAGATTTAAAAACGAAGATTCACAATGTTTGTGGCCAAGCCAGGACGGCGAGACGGTTGAATTCATTCCCATTCGTTCCATGGGACCTAAACATGCACCCCAAGCACACATGTATGTTTTTTCTAGCCATTTTGGTGCACTGGAGCATGTATTTGTAGTTCGGATTTGAATTATGGACATTAAATGCCTAGAAAACTCAATTAATGAATAAAAAAGGTCAAACAAACCCTGAGTAATTTCAAAGTTCAGCGCAAATCTCCCGTTGTTCCGTATTGCGTGTAGAAGAAAATATAAGGCTAGAAGAGGGAGCGATTATTGTTTGGCCCACAAGGGGACACGTTTCCCTATCGAAACCACGAGGGTTCTTGCTACAGGCTCCGGTTTGTAAGAGGTTTGTAATAAAGCTTGGCCCAAATTGGCAATGTTTTTACCATGACATATATGTGCCATGACGTGACACCATGCCACCTTTATGACTTTCTGGTGAGTTTTGGATTTATGGGGATTTAAAAACCGAGATTCCAAATGTTTGAGGACAAGCTAGGATGCCAGTACGGTTGTAATTCAGTCCCATTCCTGGCATGGGACCTAAACATGCACCCAAGGATACATGTATAATTTTTCTAGCCATTTTGGTGAACTGGAGCATGTATTTGTAGTTCAGATTTGAATTATGGACATTAAATGCCTAGGAAACTCAATTAGTGTATAAAAAGGCCAAACGAACCCTGAATAAGTTTAAATTTCAGCATGGATATCCTGTCGTTCCATGTTGCCTGTAGAAGATTATACAAGGCGAAAAGAGACAGTGATTACATTTCGCCACAAGGGGAACACGTTTCCCTATCGGAACCACGAGGCTTCTTTGAGAGAAGCTCCGGTTTGCAAGAGGTTTGTAATAAAGCTTGGCCCAAATTGGACAATGTTTTTACCATGACATATATGTGCCATGACGTGACACCATGCCAACTTTCATGACTTTCTGGTAAGTTTAGGATTTACGGGGATTTAAAAACCGAGATTCCAAATGTTTGAGCACGAGCCAGGACGCCGGTACAGTTGTAATTCGTTCCCATTCCTAGCATGGGACCTAAACATGCACCCAAGGACACATGTATAATTTTTCTAGCCATTTTAGTGAACTGGAGCATGTATTTGAAGTTCAGATTTGAATTATGGACATTAAATGCCTAGGAAACTCAATTAGTGTAGAAAAAGGCCAAACGAACCCTGAATAAGTTTAAATTTCAGCACGGATATCCTGTCGTTCCATGTTGCCTGTAGAAGAAAATACATGGCGAAAAGAGGCAGTGATTACGTTTTGCGCACAAGGGGAACACGTTTCCCTATTGGAACCACGAGGCTTCTTTGAGAGAAGCTCCAGTTTGTAAGAGGTTTGTAATAAAGCTTGGCCCAAATTGGACAATGTTTTTACCACAACATATATGTGCCATGACGTGACACCATGCCAACTTTCATGACTTTCTGGTGAGTTTAGGATTTATGGGGATTTAAAAACCGAGATTCCAAATGTTTGAGGACGAGCCAGGACACCGGCACGGTTGTAATTCGTTCCCATTCTTGGCATGGGACCTAAACATGCACCCAAGGACACATACATAATTTTTCGAGCCATTTTGGTGAACTGGAGCATGTATTTGAAGTTCAGATTTGAATTATGGACATTAAATGCCTAGGAAACTCAGTTAGTGTATAAAAAGGCCAAACGAACCCTGAATAAGTTTAAATTTCAGCACGGATATCCTGTCATTCCATGTTGCCCATAGAAGAAAATACAACGCGAAAAGAGGCAGTGCTTATCGTTTCGCCCACAAGGGGGACACGCTTCCCTATCGGAACCACGAGGCTTCTTTGAGAGAAGCTCCGGTTTGTAAGAGGCTTGTAATAAAACTTGCGCCAAAATGGATGAAAAAAATTCCTCGACATATATGTGCCATGTCGTGACACCATGCCAAGTTTCACGATTTTCAGGTGAGTTTTGGATTTACGGGGATTTAAAAACTGAGATTCTTCTCACGAAATGTTTTCAAATAGCACACGGTTCACTCACGAAAGCCGTGTGCCTACCAAACCATGGCCGATGCACCCCTCCCCCCTGCTGTGCGTGTGATCTGAGTCATGTGTTCTGATTGGCCAGAACCCAAACCCCACGGATCATACATCTGCATCGTTGGATGCTCCCAGATCGAACGGCAACCCTCAGCCCTTTCGACAGCACATGTAGTACATGGGTAAGCACTGTGCGCAGGCGTCGTGCTAGCTCACTGATGACCCACAAGTATATGGGATCAATTGTAGCTCTTTTCGATAAGTAAGAGTGCCGAACCCAACGAGGAGCAGAAGGAAATGACAAGTGGTTTTCAGCAAGGTAATGTCTGCAAGTGCTGAAATTATAAGTAACAGAGTAGTTTGATAGCAAGAAAATTTGTAACGAGCAAGTAACAATAATAGTAACAAAAGTGCAGCAAGGTAGCCCAATCCTTTTGAGGCAAAGGACAGGCCAAAACGGTCTCTTATAATAGGCAAAGCGTTCTTGAGGGTACACGGGAATTTCATCTAGTCACTTTCATCATGTTGATTCGATTCGTGTTCGCTACTTTGATAATTTAATATGTGGGTGGACCGGTGTAGGGTAACGCAGCAGAAAACAAAAATTTTCCGACCTACGCACCAGCCCAGGACCACTATGGAGACTGCATACAAGGTTTGATCATTTTCGTTACCGACTCGTAGCGCAGCGGAAGTAGAGTCGATGACGATCGGCGATGCAGATCCCCGCAGCTAGGATTTACAACCTCCCAACCGCGAGGATGTATACCCTCGTCTTCCCTTCGGACAGCCCTCCGGGAGGTGGTCGAACAGTCCCCCGGACGATGTCGCGGACAGCCCTTCGGGAGGACCTTCGAAACTCGAACGGTCACTCGGACAGCCCTTCGGGAGGACTCACAGAACTCGGACCGTCACTTGGACAGCCCTTCGGGAGGCACTATCAAACAGCCCCTCGGGCACTAAGATCGAAACTACGACCTCTCTACAGAGTTGCACACATACGGTGTCATCTATCCGGCAGGGCTTCGCCATCCAGAACTAGTTCCCACCGGAACCCAGACAGCCTTTCGGCTCTACGAAACTATTTCGCGGGGAGGGAGAGAGAAGCCAGATCATTGCAATGGCACATGTATGTGAGAAGGAGTGAGTCTTTAGGCAGCCCCCTCCACCCCTATTTATAGGCCAAGCCCAAGGGTGGCTTCTCCAAGAAGCCAAGGGGAAAAATACCAAAGGACCCTCAAGGTGGCTTCTCCAAGAAGCCACCCAAAAAGCACTTTCACTATTCACGACGACATTTTTCAGCGTCTGTTCGAACTGAAAATATTTATGTGGGCTTAGAACATTTCCAGTACCCACTAAAATAATTTTCAACGCGTTCTGGAACAATTCCAGATTAGTGATTTTCATCTGCGAAAAGCATCTGAAGTGGTTCCGGCAGCTCCGGAACATTTCCGTTTTTTCTTCCAGAAAATTCCCAAAAGTTTCCAGAATGATTCTGGCACCCTCCAAGAATTATCGGGCATGTGCCGAAACCAATTTGACTTTATGGTATCCTCTGAAACAACTTTTCAGTTTCACCGGAACTCATCCCGTGACCTCTCTCTGCGGAACTTTTCCGCTGTCCGAAACTTTTTCGGTGTCCGAAACTTTTTCGGTGATTTTCTCTCAGACTCCCTGTCTAGTATTCAGCAGATAGATGACCCTTAAGCGTGTGACCCTATAGGTTCGGTGAAGTATAGACATGACACGGAACCCCTTCCGATCAATGATCAACATCGGAGCCGTGGACACCCATATTGACCCCTATACCCACACGAATGAATATTCGAGTGAACCTCCAGTTGTCGTGTGCTATTCTTGTTGCTTCGCGATATGTTACAAATACCCGAGGTGAGACATGTTGGCATTCCCGTGGATCAACAACTTGTCCACTATGCTAGTTACCTCGTTACCGGTATTGTTCTCTTTTCTCGTTACCGTGTTCTGGCATCCCCGTGATCAAATCACAAAGTGTCTGGCCAGACGATGATGGATACCGTAACACCGAGAGGGCCCAGAGATATCTCTCCATCGTCGGAGGAGCAAATCCCAATCTTGAGCTATCAAGTTACTTGACATACTTTCCCATGAACCCGTAAGCCACCGTAATAGCCATCCATTTACGGATGACGTTTAACAAACCCCAAAGTTCATGAATCAAGCATGAAGAAACTCGATACTCTCATGGTCTAAGGAATTATGCAAACGTTAACCATCTCTGTGTTATTAACCATAAACTTATGACGAAAGAATCTCATAGCATAACATCAATTTGGGTCGATTCAACACAAATGTTCTGCTAACATTGTGCCCTCAAAATTGCCGGCATAGTCATGCCCATGATCAGGAAAACAGGATCATCATGCAATACTTGAGCCAGTCATAGAGGCTTGACTAGGAATACATTTTACCGTTTATTATTCCACACGTGCATATGAGTCTCCCTCCAAGCCTCGTTTTATTTGTAGACTCGAGAACCATAGCAGTTATAGCATGGAACATAAACCTAATTATGAACAGGGAGATAATTAATAACATTTATTATTGCCTCTAGGGCATATCTCCTATAGACTCCCACTTGCACTAGAGTCAATATCTAGTGAATGCTATGCACTTTACACCTATGACACATTGGTGTAAATATGCTTCGCTTGTGGTATAGCCTGATGTCCAACGGATCTGACGACTTCAGCTCCGTGTGTATCTTTGCATATCCTCGCGTCTTCACGCTTTCACAAAATTCATATTTTGTGTGGACTTGGTTTTGTATGTATGTGAATCACAGGTCGAACCTGGATTCCTCAGACTGAGTTATGGAGCAGCTACCTGCAGTAGTGTCCCATTGACAAAAGCCATCTTGGAACCATACTAAGTTCGTGAATGAACTATATGATTCAACATCTTCTTTGTCGCTTCTAAAGCGTCAACATACTTACCCTTTGTTATAGAATTTGCCACAGTAACTAGTTTGAACAATTCCAACTAATTGTGCCACCATATCGTGTATAACACAAAAACCCTCAAATTAAATCGAAGATCGCATGGAGAAAAGATGAAGACTGTATCGATGTAACCTTTTACAACGAACTCTTCATGATCTCCGTTTGCGAGAAAACTTGTCATTAGTACCACTGTTGCACTCAATGACCCTTTTTCACTGTTGTCCTATGATCAGTACTTTTGACCACTTTGGTATCTATACTCGCAACACCTTGGGAGTATCGGGCTTATCTGGTTGTTTTACATACCATGGAATACATGATTAATCCAAACACAAGAGTGTGTGGAATCTCCATCATGTATTTTGCTCATCAGTGTTTTGGGACACCGAGTCTTGCAAAAACTCTTTCCATGTGACTTCGGCAAGAATCACTCCTTGGCCTTTTAATGCTAAAAGATTTTAGCATCTTGTCAATATGTATTCATTGCTTAGCCCCATTAGGTAAATCTATCTCCATAGATTATCATGCCTAATATCAAGGCTATTTAGCCCAAGCACTTTATCGAAAAAACTTTTTTCAAATGAAGTCCTAATTCGTGTCAAGAAATTTATTTCCAATTACCAATGTGTCAAGCACACAAGGTTTTTAGAAATATTATTATGCTCCCACTTACTTTCTTGAATTACAAGCATCTTCGTTACCCATTGATGAAGTCAAAACCCTTTTTGACCATTTCATCAAAACACGAAGATTCCAACTCCATTTTGCTCTCTTCTGTCCATCGCAGGAACTCTGAAGTTTGCATACCTACTAGCATCCTCTGGATCGACAAATTACTTTGGACTGTATCACATACAAGTCCTAGGTTTTATTTCCATCAGATGGAAATCCTTTTGTCATCCATGTTTCATATTTCATGATTGAAATATGTATTAATTGCTAGTTCAACCTGAACCGACTTTAAGCATCGCTACGGTGAGACAATCTCATCGTAGTCAACTCCTTGAACTTGTTATTGCAACAAGTCGAGATTTATGGATAAAACATTTTTATCCGTATCAGTTTTAAGTTCCATAAATATTTGTTAGACTCTAAGTCTTCCAAAAGGTGTATCAAGGTTTTAATCTTGAATCACTTATATGGAAATTAACTCGGGTTGTATTGGCATTTAGCCAATTCCGGAGTCAGGGCCCATCAACGCTTCCTTGTGTATCGTAGGTATACTGTTGTCTAACAACAATATCTCGTTTGCGCACCTAAGAGGTTTGCACGAGCCTTGCCTACGTGGTTCAGCTGCAAGTTTGACCGAAGTCCATACATTTATTGTAGAGACTTCCGTATCAGTCGCAGTAGGAAACTCCGGAATCACTTCCAAGGTTCCTTTTCTTTGATCTGATGACGAAGATACTGTTTATCTCGTCGAGTTGCATTATTCTCCCACTCACCTTTTTGAAAGAACCATTTTCTTCAAAAAGCATACCGTTCTTTGTGGCAAACCTATTTGCCTCGGCATAGTGAGGGAGGAATACCCAACATTTTGGGATAACCTACAAAGTAGCACTTGTCTGATTTGGAATAGGTTTGTAACCTTTTACACAAGCCCCATATTCCAAATGTTTAAGAAAAGATATAACAAGGTTGGGCGTACCATACCATGGCGTCATTTCAACAGACCTGATGGAGCTCTTTTCAGTGTAAAAGCCGCAGTCTCTAACGCATCACCTTTTAAAAGGGATAATGGCAAATTTATTTATGTCATCTTTGATCGTACCATGTCATAAATGGTTCGATTACATCTTCACGGACTTTCCACTTGCAGTGGTGTTCCGAGAGGTGCAAGTTATGAAACCCCTTTCACAACTCATCAGACATTCACTAAACTTGTAACTCAAATATTCTTTTCTGCAATCGAATTGTAGAAACATAATTTTCTTGTTACAATAACTTCTACTTCATTTTTGAAAACCTTTCGAATGATTTCAAAAGATCCAGACTTACGCCTCATCAAGTAAATATCCATATATCTACTTGAGTCATTTCTGAAGATAGATGAATCCACTGTTTGCAACAACATTTATCGGACTACATACATCAAAATGTATGATTACCAATAAGTTCTTTGCTCGTTCCTTATGGCCTGTGAACGGTATTTTAGTCACTTCACTTTTCGGAGGAAAGTTGCAAGTGTCAGATGATCCAAAATCAAACGACTTCAAAATCCATCATAATGGAATTTTCCATGCGGGTTTCTCCAATGTGACCAAATGCAGTGCCACACATGTGTGGTATTCTTTTAGTCATGCGACATTTAGCGTCAGTGTTATGGATGTATCATATTACCATCAATATTCATAACATACATCCCATCGATGATGGGAGCATGGCCCTTATGTTATTCACAATTCTGAACAACAATTGTTCTTTTCTGAACAACCCTCTTGCATCAGACATTGTGCAATGGCTAGAGTGTATGAAACTCTAAAATGAATTATGAAAGTAAACACAGAGGTAATATTTTATTATCAACATTCATAACATACATCTCATTCATAATGAAAGTATGGCCCTTATGTTATTCATAACACCGAACATCAGAAGTTCTCTTATGAACAACCTTCTTGCAAGATACCTTATGTAATGGGCTAGAGTGTGTAAAACTCTAAATGAATTATGAAAATAAATACAGACGGTAATACAACGATGGAAGGTATAGTAACATTTACTATGTTCCCTGTGTATACCTAAACCTCATTCCTGGCTAGTCTTTCAGGCCATAGTAGTTCTTACATCGAGTTGCAACAGAATGCAATCGAGTGGGTATCTTTGTGATTAACTCACAATAACCAAGAATCAGCGATTAACAATTTAATCATGATTCCCAAGAACTATATCTTTGACCAGCCTTATATACATCAAAAAACTTGTATGACATTCATACATGAGCTGGATATTCCAGTCTTCTTTCTTTTGCCTTTATACTTCTAACAGTTTAACTTTCAGTATTTCTCCTACTCTCAGAAGAAGCACTCAACTTAAGAGTGGCGTTAGCCCCGGACTTCCTAGGTGTGTTATCACACTAACACCCTTCGGACACTTCCTTTCTCTTTAAGTTGTTGTTTTATTCACCTTTCATCATATGACAGGCGTTCTTCTGGATCCCTCTTTTATCAGTCTAATGCATAGTAAACTCCTTTACTAATAGTTTGCAAACAAACATTGCTTTGGATATCTCATATCTTTTAGCCTTTGTCTGTCTCTGAAAATGATTTTCAGATTCCATGAATATCACATAACTATCCAAACTTTCGAAGTTCGGGTCTCATGGAAGCAAATGTATTGCACTTGACTGAAATGGAATTCTAGCTTTTGGATCGAAGGACGAGAGTCACATGATCCATAGCATAAGAGAGAGAATACTGAAAGTATGCGATAGGACAAAGTCCTTCTTGGCACTCTTGAGGACAATCCTCACATTACGTTACCAACCGTAAAGTATTAACCAGATATTTAACAGCTATTCAATTTTAGCAGGGAAGGTGGAAACGCGAGCCATTATTCTACAACTATTAAGCAAATCACACTTAGACAATGTTCAAAATTAATTGCACTGAGAATTAAAAGAATTAATTCTACAGCGCGCTCCCACTCAAATCAATATCTCTCATAATTGATTACGAGTGATTCAAGACCCGCATTTCCATTCAACACCATTGAACGAGATGAACACTGATGGCGTGAACTTCAATCGGTAGGCAAACTTGCCGATCACATCTCTATGTGACTCTTGTTCATCTTTCGATGGGCGTGTTCCGAGCTCAGGGAGATCCTTCCAGAACGTCAAGACAACCAAGTGATCTCACTGCAAGGTCTCAACTCACCCGCCTCACACATCCCTAATCGTTCGCACCCAGGGAGATCCTGCGATGCCCCGAAAAGTTAGGTGTCGTGACGGTGCTACACTTGGGAGAACACTAACTACTTGATATTTTTGTGAGAGATCACCCTAATAAAAGCGACTACCGCGCAATCAAGAAGGGTGCATCATAAGGGATAAACATCTCAGGCAATTCATAATAGCATGATATGGTATAGCCCTTTCTGACGGAGAAGTCTTGTATTTCTTCGTCTTTGGCATTCTCGTCGGTGTTCACCTTCGCGAAGATTGCCACCACCTTATCGATGCACCAGATAATATTGCTATCTCTATAGCTAATAAAATAATGCATTACTTAAGGTTGACACACAGGTCAATAAAGTGACAATCATATGGCTCCAGCCATCATGCCGAATCATGACACGCAGGTCATGTTAATCAATTTACATTATATAGTCATCTCATACATAATCAAATTATTATGAGCACTGCTATACCACATCACATGCACATGCAAACCCTCCTGCAAAACCAAGTTAGACGCCTCTAATCGGTTCAGCAAAAACTTGTTTTACGTGGCTTCTAAGGTTTCGAAACAAACCGAAGCTACCAACGTCCATCATCAAGTATGATAATCCAAGTCGCTAGATTAACATCGCGGGGTGTATGAGACACGAGATAATAAAATCTCGAGCCCCATACTGAACTTCGTCATACGCATGACCCCCGTGCAGATCATATCTACATTGCCCTTTCGTCTGCGAAATTTCATCTTTGTTTTTAACTACGATGGAATTCAATGAACTGTTAGCACTTCGTTGATCAATCAGGATCGCGGATTGCCAGAACATTGAAACTCCACCATGCTGTTATCAAGATCAGAAATATGCAAATTCCAGGGAAGCAACAAGAATATCGGGTAACAGATTTCATCTGCTACCCGCACAAATAATTTTCAGTAATAGAACTCATCTACTACCTAATTATATTGTGCAACACCCATACATCTCCATGTATTCTAGATCGCAACCTGCATCTACGCATAGCACGGCTCATGATGCCACTGTAGGGTAACGCAGCAGAAAACAAAAATTTTCCGACCTACGCACCAGCCCAGGACCACTATGGAGACTGCATACAAGGTTTGATCATTTTCGTTACCGACTCGTAGCGCAGCGGAAGTAGAGTCGATGACGATCGGCGATGCAGATCCCCGCAGCTAGGATTTACAACCTCCCAACCGCGAGGATGTATACCCTCGTCTTCCCTTCGGACAGCCCTCCGGGAGGTGGTCGAACAGTCCCCCGGACGATGTCGCGGACAGCCCTTCGGGAGGACCTTCGAAATTCGAACGGTCACTCGGACAGCCCTTCGGGAGGACTCACAGAACTCGGACCGTCACTTGGACAGCCCTTCGGGAGGCACTATCGAACAGCCCCTCGGGCACTAAGATCGAAACTACGACCTCTCTACAGAGTTGCACACATACGGTGTCATCTATCCGGCAGGGCTTCGCCATCCAGAACTAGTTCCCACCGGAACCCAGACAGCCTTTCGGCTCTACGAAACTATTTCGCGGGGAGGGAGAGAGAAGCCAGATCATTGCAATGGCACATGTATGTGAGAAGGAGTGAGTCTTTAGGCAGCCCCCTCCACCCCTATTTATAGGCCAAGCCCAAGGGTGGCTTCTCCAAGAAGCCAAGGGGAAAAATACCAAAGGACCCTCAAGGTGGCTTCTCCAAGAAGCCACCCAAAAAGCACTTTCACTATTCACGACGACATTTTTCAGCGTCTGTTCGAACTGAAAATATTTATGTGGGCTTAGAACATTTCCAGTACCCACTAAAATAATTTTCAACGCGTTCTGGAACAATTCCAGATTAGTAATTTTCATCTGCGAAAAGCATCTGAAGTGGTTCCGGCAGCTCCGGAACATTTCCGTTTTTTCTTCCAGAAAATTCCCAAAAGTTTCCAGAATGATTCTGGCACCCTCCAAGAATTATCGGGCATGTGCCGAAACCAATTTGACTTTATGGTATCCTCTGAAACAACTTTTCAGTTTCACCGGAACTCATCCGGTGACCTCTCTCTGCGGAACTTTTCCGCTGTCCGAAACTTTTTCGGTGTCCGAAACTTTTTCGGTGATTTTCTCTCAGACTCCCTGTCTAGTATTCAGCAGATAGATGACCCTTAAGCGTGTGACCCTATAGGTTCGGTGAAGTATAGACATGACACGGAACCCCTTCCGATCAATGATCAACATCGGAGCCGTGGACACCCATATTGACCCCTATACCCACACGAATGAATATTCGAGTGAACCTCCAGTTGTCGTGTGCTATTCTTGTTGCTTCGCGATATGTTACAAATACCCGAGGTGAGACATGTTGGCATTCCCGTGGATCAACAACTTGTCCACTATGCTAGTTACCTCGTTACCGGTATTGTTCTCTTTTCTCGTTACCGTATTCTGGCATCCCCGTGATCAAATCACAAAGTGTCTGGCCAGACGATGATGGATACCGTAACACCGAGAGGGCCCAGAGATATCTCTCCATCGTCGGAGGAGCAAATCCCAATCTTGAGCTATCAAGTTACTTGACATACTTTCCCATGAACCCGTAAGCCACCGTAATAGCCATCCATTTACGGATGACGTTTAACAAACCCCAAAGTTCATGAATCAAGCATGAAGAAACTCGATACTCTCATGGTCTAAGGAATTATGCAAACGTTAACCATCTCTGTGTTATTAACCATAAACTTATGACGAAAGAATCTCATAGCATAACATCAATTTGGGTCGATTCAACACAAATGTTCTGCTAACATTGTGCCCTCAAAATTGCCGGCATAGTCATGCCCATGATCAGGAAAACAGGATCATCATGCAATACTTGAGCCAGTCATAGAGGCTTGACTAGGAATACATTTTACCGTTTATTATTCCACACGTGCATATGAGTCTCCCTCCAAGCCTCGTTTTATTTGTAGACTCGAGAACCATAGCAGTTATAGCATGGAACATAAACCTAATTATGAACAGGGAAATAATTAATAACATTTATTATTGCCTCTAGGGCATATCTCCTATAACCGGTGCTTAGGTGCTATTCTTACATGAACAAACCTCCTACTTATGATTAACCCCCTCGCAAGCATCTGCAACTACGAGAAAAGTATTAAGAATAAGTTCTAACCATAGCATTAAACTTTTGGATCCAATCGGTCCCTTACGGAATAGCGCATAAACTAGGGTTTAAGCTTCTGTCACTCTCGCAACCCATCATCTAATAACTACTCCACAATGCATTCCCTTAGGCCCAAATATGGTGAAGTGTCATGTAGTCGACGTTCACATGAAACCACTAATGGAATCACAACATACATACTATCAAAATATCGAATACATATCAAGTTCACATGATTACTTGCAACATGATTTCTCCCATGACCTCAAGAACAAAAGTAACTACACACAAATGATAATCATGCTCAAGATCAGAGGGGTATTAAATATCATATTGGATCTGAACATATAATCTTCCACCAAATAAACCATATAGTAATCAACTACAAGATGTAATCAACACTACTAGTCACCCACAAGCACCAATCTATAGTTCCGGTACCAAGATTGAACACAAGAGATGAACTAGGGTTTGAGAGGAGATGGTGCTGTTGAAGATGTTGATGGAGATTTCCCTCCCAAGATGTGAGAGTTGTTGGTGATGATGATGACGATGATTTCCCCCTCCAGGAGGGAAGTTCCCCCAGCGGAATCGCTCCGCCAGAGGGCAAAAGTGCTCCTGCCCAAGTTCCGCCTCGAGACGGCGGCGCTCCATCCTGAAAGTCTTCTCCTTATTTTTTTCTAGGTCAAAATGACTTATATACCAGAAGATGGGCACCGGAGGTGGGCCTGGATGAGCAGAACCCACCAAGGTGAGCCTGGGGGCCCAGGCGCGCCCTGGTGTCTTGTGCTCACCAGGATGGCCCCCTCCGGTACTTATTTGCTCCAATATTTCTTATATATTCCATAAAAATTCCTCGTGAAGTTTCAGCTTGTTTGGAGTTGTGCAGAATGGGTAGCCTGACGTAGCTTTTCCTGGTCCAGATTTCCAGCTGCCGGAATTCTCCCTCTTTGTGTGAACCTTGCATATTATGAGAGAAAAGGCATTAGAATTAGTCCAAAAAGCATTATTATGCATAAAAACATCATAAATAACAGTAGGAAAACATGATGCAAGATGGACGTATCAACTCCCCCAAGCTTAGACCTCGCTTATCCTCAAGCGAAAACCGAAATCGAAAAACATGTCCACATGCTTAGAGAGAGAGAGGTTTTGATAAAAACAAAATACGGACATCGAAGCATCATGTAGATTATTATAACAGCAACAAATTTAAACATGAAACTTTTATCATAGAACTTTTATCATAGACTTCTCATGAATAAGTAACAAATCATCACACTATCGAAGTATAAAGCATGAACTCTATTAGAAACCAACAAACTATGTTCTCAGTCAACTTTGCAAGTACAATTCATCATCTTCTCAGGAAGGGTCATGCATCGGAGCCTTTAGGCAAGTCCACATACTCAACCATCATATAGTCTTCTATGATTGCTAACACTCACCGCGTACACATGAGCAAAATGTTTCAACCGGACACATAGAAAGATAGGGGCTTATAGTTTCGCCTCCCAACGTATTTACCTCAAGGGTGATGTCAACAATAATAACTCATGCCACCCATATTCAACTGGACATATGTGCCTAGATCTTTCCTCACCACAGGATGCTTGCCAAAGGAGAAAATAAAAAGGAATAGAGAGAAAAACTTTGACTCTTGCATAAAAGTAAATACATAAAAGTAAAAGATAGGCCCTTCGCAGAGGGAAGCAGAGGTTTCCATGCGCTTATTTGTTTGTATGCTCAAACCCTTTGTGCAAAAGAATGTCACATTATATTGCCCCTTATGATAGCAACCTTTATTATGTAGTCTATCGCTTTTATTTCTTTTCTATCACAAGTTCATACAACGCTCAATTTTCTCTTACACTAAATGATCTAACACTTTTAGAACCAATTTTTATTGCCTTATTGCACCGATGACAACTTACTTGAGGGATCTTGCTCAATCCCTAGGTAGGTATGGTGGACTCCTTGAAAATAAGATTTGGGTTTAAGAGTTTTTGGATGCACAAGTAGTATCTCTACTTGGTGCGAAATTTTTGGCTAGCAAAGATAGGGGGCAAGCACCACATGTTAAAGGATCTATGACAATATAACTTCTATGTGAATATGAACAAGCATAAATCATTACGTTGTCTTCCTTGTCCAACGTCAACAATCTTGGCATATAATATTTTGATGGGGGCTCACAATCGCAAAAGATTTCCAGGATAGTGTATTTATATGTGAATCTTCTCTTCCCTTATTAATTCTTTCATGAATTGCATCATTGACTAAAGCTATGTTTGTCAATCTCTAATAAAAATTTCTACTTATACTTTTCCTTATGTGGTGTCATCACCTACCATAAGATTAGCATATGATCTTTTTGATTTATTTCCTTTCTTTTTATTGCAACATGAAGGTAAAGAAAGCAAAAACTCAAACTAAACTTTATTATATATCTCGCACACGATTACAAGGATAGATCACTAAGCAAACTCTCGAAAAGAAAGGATCGAACTAAACTTTTATTCATCTAAAGCAAAAGATCGAACTAAAATAAGTAAAGGCAAAAGATAGTGGGGGTGATACGATACCGGGGCACCTCCCCCAAGCTTGGCAGAAGCCAAGGGGAGTGCCCATACCCGATAATCAATTTTCTTTTGGTGATGAAGAACATGGTGGTGGTGGTGAAGTGGAGACCTTGTCCTTCAAGATCAAGAGGTTCTCCAATCTACGGATGATGCTCTGAAGGAAGATGATGTGCTCTTCATGCAGAATATTTTCACGAGTGAGATATTTATTTTGCACATGAACCGTTTCAATGATTCGAAAAGTTTCAATCTCAGTCGAGATAAGATGAGCATAATAAGGTTTAAGGATATCTTCTTCCTCTTCCTCTGTAGGCCAGGCCTGCTCAACCACCGGTGCTTGACGTCCGGTAGTCTCCGTGCTCTTGTCCCCTTTTGCGGCTTCTACGGGCTCTTCTCTCTTCAGCTCGATCTTCATCAACCAAGCATCCTCTTCCATGTTGTTGGAGGAAGAAGAAAACATGATGCCTGGCTCAACAGATCTGACTGAAAACAGAAAGAAAAGAAAACAGAAGATTTCTCTGTGATACGGTGATCAATAAGTTCGGGGGGTACATAAAGATTTTTTATCTTGGGAAACAAGGAAGCTGTAGAAAAACGGAGTCCGAAAGGTACCCGAGGTGGGCACAACCCACCTGGGCGCACCTGGCAGGCGCGCCTTGGTGTCTTGTGCCCACCAGTGTCACATTCCCGGTAGTTTATTATTTTCCTAATTTTCGTTATATTCCAAAACTGACAAAAAATATTTTTGCGGATTTTTCGGAGTCCGTTTACTTACCGTATCATGTACCTCCCTTTTTTTTCATGATTCTGGAGTGTTCCGGAAGGACTCTTTTATGTGTTCTTTCGGTGTCAAAGTTTGGATAATATTACTTTCAACATTAATGTGCATACCTAAGATATAATGTTTTATTCGTTGCCCATTAACAACCTTCGGGCTAGTACCTTCGGCATTATTTATTTTGATAGCTCCAGACTGATAAACCTCCTCGATAACATAGGGTCCTTACCATTTGGAGAGGAGTTTTCCTGCAAAGAATCTAAAATGAGAGTTGTAGAAAAGAACATATTCTCCAACTTTAAACTCACGCTTTTGAATTCTTTTATCATGCCATCTTTTAACTTTTTCTTTAAATAACTTGGCATTTTCATAAGCTTGGGTTCTCCATTCATCTAATGAGCTAATATCAAATAACCACTTTTCACCGGCAAGTTTGAAATCATAGTTGAGTTCTTTGATTGCCCAATATGCTTTATTTTCTAACTTAAGAGGCAAATGGCAAGCTTTTCCATAAACCATTTTGTAAGGAGACATACCCATAGGATTTTTGTATGCTGTTCTATAAGCCCAAAGTGCATCATCTAATTTCTTACACCAATTCTTCCAGGACCTATTGACAGTCTTTTGCAAAATTAATTTTATTTCTCTATTGCTAAGTTCAACTTGACCACTAGACTGAGGGTGATAAAGTGATGCAATTCTATGGTTAACATCATACTTGGAAAGCATTTTACGGAAAGCACCATGAATAAAGTGTGAACCACCATCAGTCATTAATTATCTAGGGACTCCAAACCTTGGAAAAATAACTTCCTTAAGCATTTTAAAAGAGGTTTTGTGATCAGCACTACTGGTTGGAATAGCTTCTACCCATTTAGTAACATAATCAACAGCAACCAAAATATGTGTATACCCATTAGAGGAAGGAAAAGGTACCATGTAATCAAATCCCCAAACATCAAATGGTTCAACAGCAAGTGAATAATTCATAGGAGTTTATTGACGCTTACCGATATTACCTATTCTTTGACATTCATCACAAGATAAGACAAACTTACGGGCATCCTTGAAGAGAGTAGGCCATTAAAATCCAGATTGCAATACCTTGTGAGCAGTTCTGTCTCCAGCATGATGCCCTCCATAAGCTTCGGAGTGACATTTCCGTAGGATTTGTCCCTGTTCATGCTCAGGTACACAACATCTAATAATACCATCTACTCCTTCTTTATAAAGATGTGGGTCATCCCAAAAGTAATGTCTTAAATCATAGAAGAATTTTTTTTCTTTTGTTGGTATGTAAAGCTAGGTGGTAAATATTTAGCAACAATGTAATTAGCATAGTCAGCATACCAAGGAGTGTTATGAGAAACATTTATTGCAGCTAACTGCTCATCAGGAAAACTATCACCAATAGGTAGTGGGTTATCAAGCACATTTTCAAGCCTAGACAAGTTATCAGCTACGGGGTTCTCAGCTCCTTTTCTATCAGTGATATGTAAATCAAATTCTTGTAGCAAGAGAACCCATCGAATAAGTCTAGGTTTAGCATCTTTCTTTTCCATAAGATATTTTATAGCAGCATGATCGGTGTGAACAATTACTTTTGAATCAACAATGTAAAATCTAAATTCATCACAAGCAAACACCACTGCTAGGAATTCTTTTTCAGTAGTTGCATAATTTCATTGAGCACTGTCTAGAGTTTTACTAGCATAATGAATAACATTCAGTTTCTTATCAACTCTTTGTCCTAGAATAGCACCAACAACATAATCACTAGCATCACACATAAGTTCAAAAGGCAAGTTCCAATCAGGTGGTTGAACAACAGGTGCAGAAATTAAGGCTTTCTTGAGTGTTTCGAAGGCTTCTAAACAATCATCATAAAAAACAAAAGGAAGATCCTTTTGCAAAAGATTTGTAAGAGGCCTAGAAATTTTAGAAAAGTCTTTGATAAATCTCCTATAGAAACCAGCATCACCTAGGAAACTATGAATACCTTTGATATCTTTAGGACATGGTATTTCCTCGATTGCATCAACCTTAGCTTTGTCCACTTCAATACCTCTTTCAGAAATTTTATGGCCCAAAACAATACCTTCATTAACCATAAAGTGGCACTTCTCCCAATTCAAGAAAAGATTTGTTTACTCGCATCTCTGCAAAACTCGATCAAGATTGCTTAAACAATCATCAAAAGACTTCCCATAAACAGAGAAGTCATCCATGAAAATCTCAACAATCTTTTCACGAAAGTCAGAGAATATAGCAGTCATACATCTTTGAAAGGTAGCAGGTGCATTGCATAAACCAAAAGGCATACGTCTATAAGCATAAGTTCCAAAGGGACAAGTGAAAGTGGTCTTTTCTTGATCAGGTTGAGAAACAGGTATTTGTGAAAAACCAGAGTATCCATCAAGGAAGCAAAAATGTGTGTGCTTAGATAATCTTTCTTGCATTTGATCGATAAAAGGCAGAGGGTAATGATCTTTTCTAGTTGCTTTGTTTAATTTTCTAAAATCAATTACCATTCTATAGCATGTAACAATTCTTTGTGGAATAAGTTCATTCTTATCATTAGGAACAACAGTAATACCTCCTTTCTTAGGGAGACAATGAACAGGACTTACCCATCTACTATCAGCTATAGGATAGATTATACCTGCTTCCAGAAGTTTTAATATTTCCTTTCTTACCACTTCTTTCATTTTTGGATTCAATCGACGTTGGTGATCAACAACAGGTTTAGCATCAGGTTCCATATTAATCTTGTGCTGACATAGAGTGGGACTAATGCCCTTTAAATCATCGAGAGTATATCCAATAGCAGCTCGGTGCTTCCTTAGAACTTTCAATAATCTTTCTTCTTCATGTTCTGAAAGGTTAGCACTAATAATAACAGGATATATCTTCTTTTCATCAAGATAAGCATATTTCAAAGTGTCTGGCAATTGTTTTAATTCAAACACAGGATCACCTTTAGGTGGAGGAGGACCTCCTAGAGTTTCAATAGGCAAATTGTGTTTAAGCAGAGGACATTGTTCAAAGAAAATCTTATCTATTTCATTTCTTTCATGCATATGTAAATCACTCTCATGGTCTAGCAGATATTGTTCTAGTGGATCAGTAGGAGGCAGAGCAATAGAAGCAAGACCAATTATTTCATCCTTACTAGGCAATTCTTTTTCATGAAGCTTTCTACTAAACTTAGAAAAATTAAACTCATGAGACTCATCACCAAAACTAACACCGACAGTTTGTTTCTTACAATCTATTTTAGCATTAACGGTGTTCAAGAAAGGTCTACCAAAGATAATGGGACAAAAGTCATCTTGTGTGGAACCAAGAACAAGAAAATCAGTAGGGTATTTTATTTTCCCACACAAGACTTCAACATCTCTAACAATCCCAAGTGGTGTGATGGTGCCTCTATTAGCAAGTTTAATAGTGGCATCTATTTCTTCTATTTCAGCGGGTGCTATGTCATTCATAATTTCTTGATATAAAGTAAAGGGAATAGCACTCACGCTAGCACCTATGTCACATAAACCATGATAACAGTGATCTCCTATTTTAACTAAGACAACGGGCATGCCAACAATGGGTCTATGATTATCCGTTTTATCGGGTTTGGCAATTCTAGTAGCTTCATTGCAGAAGTAAATAACATGCCCATCTGTATTTTCTTCCAAGAGATCCTTAACCATAGCAACACTAGGCTCTACTTTAATTTGTTCATCAGGTTTAGGTGTTCTAGTATAACTTTTGTTGACCACATTGAAACTTTAGCATGTTCCTTTATCCTAACAGGGAAAGGTGGTTTCTCAATATAAGCAGTAGGAACAACTGGATCAACATTATAGAGTATAGTTTCCTCTTTAGCTAGTTCTGGTTCTTTAATTTCTTCTTTAATAGGTGGGTGATATTTAAACCACTTCTCTTTAGGGAGATCAACATGAGTAGCAAATGATTCACAAAAGGAGGCTACTATCTAAGAGTCAAGTCCATATTTAGTGCTAAACTTTTGATAAGCATTGGTATTCATAAAAGATTTAACATAATCATACTTAAACTCAATACCTGACTCTTTACCTTCGTCGAGTTCCCAATCTTCAGAGTTGCGTTTAATTCTTTCCAAAAGATCCCATCGGAATTCAATAGTCTTATTCATAAAAGAACCAGCACAAGAAGTATCAAGCATGGATCGATCATTATGAGAAAGCCAAGCATAAAAATTCTGGATAATAATTTCTCTTGAGAGCTCATGATTGGGGCATGAATATAACTTTGAATTAAGCCTCCCCCAAGCTAGAGTGATACTTTCTCCTTCACGAGGCCAAAAATTATATATGTAATTCTGATCACGATGAACTAGATGCATGGGATAATTTTTTTGGTTGAACTCCAATTTCAATCGATTCCAATTCCAAGATCCGATATCATCGCATAGCCTATACCATGCCAATTCCTTTCCCTTCAAAGATAAAGGGAAGACCTTCTTCTTAACTTCATCTCCGCGTAAACCTGCAAGCTTAAACAATCCACAAATTTGTTCCACATATATCAAGTGCATATGAGTATGTTCAGTTCCATCTCCTGCATAAGGATTAACTAGCAGTTGTTCTATCATACCCAAAGGAATTTCATATTCAATATTTTCAGTAGGTGCTGTAGGTTGAGGGGTAGCTAATTGTGGTTCCGGTCGAGGTGAAGATACCCCGAACAAACCCCTCAAAGTATTGTTTTCCATAGCAACAAGTGACAGTAAATTTCAGCACACTATACAAATGTTTCCTTACGAAATTTCATTTACCAAAGGCGCTTCACTCCCCGGCAACGGTGCCAGAAAATAGCCTTGATGACCCACAAGTATATGGGATCAATTGTAGCTCTTTTTGATAAGTAAGAGTGTCGAACCCAACGAGGAGCAGAAGGAAATGACAAGTGGTTTTCAGCAAGGTAATGTCAGCAAGTGCTGAAATTGTAAGTAACAGAGTAGTTTGATAGCAAGATAATTTGTAATGAGCAAGTAACGATAATAGTAACAAAAGTGCAGCAAGGTAGCCCAATTCTTTTGAGGCAAAGGACAGGCCAAAATGGTCTCTTATAATAGGCAAAGCGTTCTTGAGGGTACACGGGAATTTCATCTAGTCACTTTCATCATGTTGATTCGATTCGTGTTCGCTACTTTGATAATTTAATATGTGGGTGGACCTGTTCTTAGGTGTTGTTCTTACTTGAACAAACCTCCTACTTATGATTAACCCCCTCGCAAGCATCCGCAACTACGAGAAAAGTATTAAGAATAAATTCTAACCATAGCATTAAACTTTTGGATCAATCGGTCCCTTACGGAATAGCGCATAAACTAGGGTTTAAGATTCTATCACTCTCGCAACCCATCATCTAATAACTACTCCATAATGCATTCCCTTAGGCCCAAATATGGTGAAGTGTCATGTAGTCGACGTTCACATGACACCACTAAGGGAATCACAACATACATACTATCAAAATATCGAACACATATCAAGTTCACATGATTACTTGCAACATGATTTCTCCCGTGACCTCAAGAACAAAAGTAACTACTCACAAATGATAATCATGCTCAAGATCAGAGGGGTATTAAATAGCATATTGGATCTGAACATATAATCTTCCACCAAATAAACCATATAGTAATCAACTACAAGATGTAATCAACACTACTAGTCACCCATAAGCACCAATCTATAGTTCCGGTACCAAGATTGAACACAAGAGATGAAGTAGGGTTTGAGAGGAGATGGTGCTGTTGAAGATGTTGATGGAGATTGCCCTCCCCAAGATGGGAGAGTTGTTGGTGATGATGATGACGATGATTTCCCCCTTCGGGAGGGAAGTTCCCCCGGCGAAATCGCTCCGCCGGAGGGCAAAAGTGCTCCTGCCCAAGTTCCGCCTCGAGACGGCGGTGTTCCGTACTGAAAGTCTTCTCCTTATTTTTTTTCTAGGTCAAAATGACTTATATACCTGAAGATGGGCACCGGAGGTGGGCCTGGATGAGCACAACCCACCAGGCCGCGCCTGGGGGCCCAGGCGCGCCCTGGTGTCTTGTGCTCACCATGGTGGCCCCCTCCGGTACTTGTTTGCTCCAATATTTCTTATATATTCCATAAAAATTTCTCATGAAGTTTCAGCTTGTTTGGAATTGTGCAGAATGTGTAGCCTGACGTAGCTTTTCCAGGTCCAGATTTCCAATTGCCGGAATTCTCCCTCTTTGTGTGAACCTTGCATATTATGAGAGAAAAGGCATTAGAATTACTCCAAAAAGCATTATTATGCATAAAAACATCATAAATAATAGTAGGAAAACATGATGCAAAATGGACGTATCACTCACGCTTCCTTCTCTACTACGTTTTCTAAACAGGCTACTGTTTCCCGCGACTCCTCTCATCGGTTTCCCGCCTCTTCTCCCATCATTTTCCCGCTACCGGTGTCAGTGCTCATTGAAGGCTAGGCGGCGACACACCGGCCATGTAAATATCGCACACTGTTTCTAAAAGCACAAATGTGCGTGATAGGAGGGAGTAGGTCCCATAGGGTGACCAGTGTGAAATTCCTTAAAGGCAAGGAGGCAATTCCTATCAAGAAGGGGCTGCTTCCCATCCGCTAGCCTAGTCGAATAGAACGCGGAAGTTAAGTGTGCTCGGGCTGGAGTAGTCCAAGGATGGGTGACCCGGTGGGAAGTTGCATATCTCAAGCTTCATTTATCTCTATAATGACCGTGTCATGGCGATTATATAAACCTTGGGATCCTTGTTTTGCTAATTTGTAGACTATGTTTTTATTGATTATTTTTTGCTCTAAAATAATTAAAGAGTGATTGACTCTATAGTGACCTGTCATGGCGATTATATAAACCTTTTTCAGGTCGCATGCAGGGTATAGGGGCAGGGTGTTCTGATCGAGCATGTCTCCCTTGTGCGGCTTATAGACACTGCACATATCTGTGGGCTCCCCGAGGTATATATATTATCCTTTGCCAACAATGAGGGGGGCCCACACAATCTATCCCTTTGACCCAACAACGAGAAGGGTTTGGCGATGATGGTTTCCTATTGATACTAGTAAGGTACACGTGTATTGCACGCATGAGATTTGGTAACCAAATTATGAATAAATACCACACTATAGCATGTAAGCTTTGAGTCATATATGCATGATGTAGATGTTCGTTTAATTCTTATAGTTCATCTCATTCAAAATCAATTAGTTTTATAAAAAAATATCTATTTTAAGATTCATGGAATTGTGCATTGTAAAGCATAAAGTAAAAACAAATAGTGACAATTCATTTAGAAAAAAAAGTTTGGGCAATTAAGATATGGAAGATTCTAGAATAAAGGAGAAGTGCTTGTGTTTTGAGGTTTGTGCATTATGCTTAAGTTCAACCATGGAGTCTTCTAGATGGTACATGTGGCAGAATCTGGTGGAATGTAGTTGATATCCAACGGCCAGTAGTGCTCGGATTTGCCATCTCTATACCGTCGGATTGGCTTCATCCAACGACCAACTTTCAAAGTTATTCACACACTATATAGGGGTATATATGTGTGCCTTGCTAGACCAAATACAGTTTGAGCGTATGTGTGGGACGACCCCCCCTCCCCCCCGCCGCCTCGAAGTTGGGAAACCGACATCGTACGTATTGAACCAGGCTTGGAGTCGGGTACGGTGTTCAGTTTGTAATGTAGTTGGTAGTCCATCGAAGTTGTGCATTCGGGATTTAAACACATGACACACCACTGTACCCATACATATTTTCGGGCCGCATGCAGTGTATACGGGGTCTTCTGATCGACCACATCTCCCTTGTGCGGTTTTTTGTGGCGACATGCATATTTGTGGGCTCCCCGAGTGTATATATATCATCCCTTTGACCGATAACGAGGGGTATGTGTTGGCCATGAATGGATTCCTCCTAGTTCGTGTTAGGGCCGGTCACCGTCACATGTTACTCAACCAAAGCTCGAGCTCATGCATTGTCAGGATTCCCTCCCACATGCTCGGATTGCTGGGTTCGACCTACATCGTACCCTTCATGGTTGTTGTCTGTATCAAGAGGTAGGCACCACATCTAAATTGTACATTATTCTATATTGAAAACACACATCACCCCTTCCCAACGTACATCATTTTGGGCCGCATGCAAGAGGTGCTGGTTTTGTGGTCCCTCTCGTGCGATTTTTATGATGGTTCAATCTATTGGCCCAAGCGGTTTATCGACAACAATAGTTGTTGTTTGACCAAACGATAGATTCATTGGTCCGTCTTATGGTAGGTCATGGCGACATGCATGTATGACCAAAGTATCATTACGTGCATCCACCCCGCTGACACGAAGTGGGAGGTGGTGGGCCAAGCATCCTAGCTAGCTACGACATTATGTCATTATAGATATATCCAAGGGTGCTTTCAGGTTTGCGAGGCAGGTGCCACCAAAGTTCCGCATTGTGTATTTAAAGTTTTAAACATTACACCCAATATTCCTACATATATTTGGCCACTTCCAGGTAGTTCTTGACTTCTGGCCCCTCTCATCGATCTTGAACGACGCGCCCAACCGTGGGCCCGCGCGGTCAAAGTTGTGCGTTGGAAATTTGAACATCAGAGACCACCCTTTTCACTCATATATATTTGGGCTACATGCTGGTGTGGCTGTCTTCTGACCCTCTCTAACGTTTTTTTGCTGCAAAGACTCTGATGACGCTCAACGGACACAGGTATAATGTCTTAACCGTGTGCGATGCAAGAGCGCTGTGAATCACGACGACTGCGCAAGCACAAGCAAAGGTGGAGGTACTGGCTCAACCGTGTGCGATGCAAGTGCGCTGTAAAATCACCACGACTGTGCGAGCGCGAACAAAGGGTGGAGGTACTGGCTTAACCATGTGCGATTCAAGTGCGCCGTAAAATCACCACCTGCGCAAGCTAAAGGCGGGTAAGTTTATTTAGAAATTAGGATGAACCGTGTGCGATAGACCAGCTAGCTAGAAATATAAAAACAAACTACCCGCCTTGAGCGTTGCAAAAATCGGTGGTTCCGCCACTTTTCCTTATTATCATACACGGATATTCTTATTGGACCGTGCGCGATCTTGGGCACTCCCGCCCCGCATCAATTCCTTTACCCAAATTTTAGTAGCCGCCGTACTTCAACCGTCGCCCACACTCCTCCAGCACCGACCTTATAGTAAAATTGCAGTAGCCGAGGCATTTGAACCGTCGCCCTCCCTCGTTCACCACCATCTCCACCCATCATTACTAAAAAATTTAGTAGCCGCGGTGTATCCGCAAACACCACCCCCCCTCCACAGTCCCCCCACCCGGCCCCCTCCCCCCCTCGAACCCTAGATCGCGGCAGCCGCCGGCACCGCCGCCAACCCCTGCCGGTCTGCCCGTTCCTCCTAGCTTAGATAATAAAGTTTAGGTTACCCAGCGATTCCCATACCGTCGCCCCACTCCCCTGAGTTTTTAGATGAGGCCTGCGGTGTCCCTCCCCGCCAGATCCACATCCCCTGCTCCAGATTGTCACAGCCTAAGCTCGACCACATATCCCGGGGAGCCCGACGAGCGTTCGGCCAAGAAGAGGTTTATCATGGCCTCTCCGGCGACGTTGGCGAGGTGGCCGCCGTTCGCCCCGATCTATCGATCCCGGAGCAACACATCGCCGCGGAAGCCGGCGAAGACGTTGACTACGTTGCCATGCCGAAGGCTTCATGTCAGCGGGCTAGCATATTACTGTATCTCGGGAAAGCTGGCTACGACATCAAGCTCGTCGACAGCGACGGCTTCAGGCAGGTCATGTCACAGGTTAAGTGGTCCATCCCCAACCCCTCTGGTTCAACCGCCGCCAATCTCTTCGAAGGCCCTGTAGATGATCTCCTCCGCCAAGCGGTCAAGGATTTGCGATCCTTATACGCCATCGAGCCCATTTTGTCATTTCTGAATGACACGTTCTCCGGCGGCGGCTTGGGATCCTCAATTGCCAAGTCAGATCTCATCGACCACGACCATGACCACGACCACGAGAAGGGCACCCACAAAGGTTCTTCCAAGGTGAAACACCCCATCTGTGACATCAGAGAGTGCACCATGGGTTTGTGCTCTTCCAACTGGAAGGATCCCGTCCATGAAATGTGAGGCAACATCCTATCAGCAAATCTTACCTTTTCTAGCTTGCCAACCCGTACCCTTTGTTGTAGTAGCATTTGTCGTGCGATGCTTTAACTGTGCCATGTTTAATTATTTCAGTTGTGCAAAAATGTATTGTTCAATAGGGCTATGTGATGTTTAAGTATGAATTGTCCACTTCAGTTTCACGAATGGCTATATTTGGTTGTTTATAGTGAGTAGATGCCTTGTTTATCTGTATTTGGTTGTTAGGTTGGTTGCAGTGAGCATTTTTTCAATTATCGAGCAGATGCCTTGTTTATATGTATTTGGTTCTTAGTTTGGTTGCAGTGAGCATTTGTCCAGTTATCAAGCAGATGCCTTGTTTATCTGTATTTGGTTGTTAGGTTGCTTTTTTTTAGCATTTGTCCAGTTTTCAAGCAGATGCCTTGTTTATCTGTATTTTCTTGTTAGGTTGGTTGCAGTGAGCATTTATCCAGTTTTCAAGCATATGCCTTGTTTATCTGTATTTGCTTGTTAGGTTGGTTGCAGTGAGACTCTGTCCAATTTTCAATGGCTATATTTGGTTGTTATACTGATCATTTATGCCTTGTTTATTTCAGTCGTTCACAATGTGTTGTTCATTATGTGCAAGTCGGAGCTGTGCTGCTCGACTGCATCAATACTAGTTTGAACGGCTATATTTTGTTCCAGTTATGCCTGGTGTAGTTAACACATGCCCTTTATTTCAATTTTACACATTTATCCAGTGTGATGTTTAAGCATTACCTACGTTCTGTTCATTTTCAACAATACCAGTTTGAATTGCAATATTTGATCGCTGTTAAGCCTGCTGTCGGTAACATTGCCTTCCATTTTATATCTGCTTTAACAGCATGCTGAAACCAACACATTCAAGCTATCATTTGGAGATGATGTTGTTTACCTTTGCTATATTTGTTTGATGTTAAGGTTCCTGTACTTATCATGCCTTTCCACTACTTATGCAGGACAACAACAGGAGTGGCCACCATTTTCCGCCGAGGTTAGCTTCATCCCTCGGCTTGTACTCCCCCCGTCGTTCCATAATGTAGTGCACATAGATCCAGGCCTGGACACTTGTTAGGTTCTAATATTGACTTGTTGCTTGTAGGTACATATGCCCTTGGCAAGGATCCACGCATCGACCCTTTTTGCGTATGGGGCAATGATATATTCATGAACAAGCATCAAGTGAGGAAACTGATAAGGATTATTAGCAAAAAGATACGAATGGTGGCAAGCAAATTATTTGTTTATGCTCTATCCAACACAATAGTGAGCTGTAGGATGGTAACTACAAACTCTGCAGGCTTCTCTTTTTACTGCCCATAATGAGTTGTTATACAACAATGTCTGAATCTTTTTCGTTCGCAGTGGTTCCCGAAGCAGTTCACTCAAGATTACCTCGCAAAGTACATGATTGGTGGACACGCAATGAAGGTTAAAGTATTTCATCCAGACTACAATGAGCATCGAGAAGTCATAATGAAGACAGTGAAGGATGGACGGGCAGCCATCACAAGGGGTTGGCCTAGAGTCGTGCGCGCATTACGCATGGAGGAGGGCACAATATGGGCATTCCGCTTCACCTTCTCCAGCAACCAGAATGTCTTTTGCCTCTCTTTTTACAGTCTTTAGTACAACTGTGGTTCATCATTCTTTACTTGGTGCTTCTGTAGTTCTTCAGTATATGTACCTGTGCATCGAATTATACATTCGTGGTTGAACCTATATTTGTAATAAACATGGTTGGATATGAAATAAGTGATTGCCTACTTTCAAATTCAAAACATGTGATTTTTAAATTAGTGATTAATTAGGGATTACACTGCACACGGTTTGCGAAAGCGAAACATCTGCGATAGACGTGGAGATCAGACACGTTTCTAGGATCCACTACATGTGCGATCAATCTCCACTGCACACACGATTAGCCAAGAAAAAACGTGTGCGATTAATAACAGCATCGCACACAGTTCTTTCTTATTAAATGTTTGCGATAGTCACCTTATCACACACGCTTTGAAATTATGGACTGTTTGTGATGTTGTGCGCATCGCAGACGTTTGGTCATAGAAGATCGCGTGCGATAGTGTGTGGGATGTACATAATAATGAAAACGTATTCCTTGGATTGACTGTGTGGAATGTACATACGAATGGAAACGTTTAGCGGGGAGCGACTGTGTGGGATGTACTTACGACCGAAAACGATTTCGCCTGTATAATTGTATCTTTTTAGCACTACTGTACGTATAACTGTATTTCAGCGCTCGCCGGTCGCACACGACCTCATTTTGCCGAGCGTGTGTGCCAGGAGGGCATATCCCCGACGGTTTCTGGGTCGTGTGAGAAGGACCCCCCTATCGCAGTCACTCACTTGGCGACGGTTCCGAACGCCGTCGCGGAACGGGGTTAAAAATCGTTTGTATAGCACCTCGCTGTACCAGTGCTAGTTCAATCTCGTTACCGGCAAGTCTCTTTACTCGTTCCGTAATACAAGATCCTGTGGCTTGATACGTCTCCAACGTATCTAGAATTTTTGATTATTCTATGCTAATATATTATCTATATTGGATGTTTTATATGCATTAATATGCTATTTTATATGATTTTTGGGACTAACCTATTAACCTAGAGCCCAGTGCCAGTTTCTATTTTTTTCCTTGTTTTAGAGTTTCGCAGAAAAGGAATACCAAACGGAGTCCAAACGGAATAAAACCTTCGCGATGATTTTTCTTGGACCAGAAGACACCCAGGAGACTTGGAGTGCAAGTCAGCAGAGCCACGAGGCGGCCACAAGGGTGGAGGGCGCGCCCAGGGGGTAGGGCGCGCCCCCCGACCTTGTGGGCCCCTTGGTGACCCCCTGACCTAGATCTTCCTACTATATATTCACATATATTCCCAAACCACAAGAGAGAGCCACGAAAACACTTTTCCACTGCCGCAACCATTTGTACCCATGAGATCCCATCTAGGGGCCTTTTCCGGCGTCCTGCCGGAGGGGAATTCGATCACGGAGGGCTTCTACATCAACACCATTGCCTCTCCGATGAAGCATGAGTAGTTTACCTCAGACCTACGGGTCCATAGCTAGTAGCTAGATGGCTTCTTCTCTCTCTTGGATTCTCAATACCATGTTCTCCTCGATGTTCTTGGAGATCTATTCGATGTAATACTTTTTTGCGATGTGTTTGCCGAGATCCGATGAATTGTGGATTTATGATCATCTTATCTATGAATATTATTTGAATCTTCTCTGAATTCTTATATGCATGATTTGATATCTTTGCAAGTCTCTTCGAACTATCGATTTGGTTTGGCCAACTAGATTGGTTTTTCTTGCAATGGAAGAAGTGCTTAGCTTTGGGTTCAATCTTGCGGTGTCCTTTCCCAGTGACAGTAGGGGCAGCAAGGCACGTATTGTATTGTTGCCTT
This sequence comes from Thinopyrum elongatum, assembly GCA_011799875.1. Classification (NCBI taxonomy): domain Eukaryota; kingdom Viridiplantae; phylum Streptophyta; class Magnoliopsida; order Poales; family Poaceae; genus Thinopyrum; species Thinopyrum elongatum. The sequence goes on along the minus strand of CM022300.1, from coordinate 10,920,095 downwards.
CGAGGATAACAAGATGGGGTTTTCATCATATTGCTTGAGTTTATCCCGCTACATCATGTCATCTTACTTAATGCGTTACTCTATTCTTATGAACTTAATACTCTAGATGCAGGCAGGAGTCGGTCGATGTGTGGAGTAATAGTAGTAGATGCAGGTAGGAGTCGGTCTACTTGATATGGACGTGATGCCTATATTCATGAGCATTGCCTTAGATATCATCATAACTTTGCACTTTTCTATAAATTGCTCGGCAATAATTTGTTCACCCACCGTAATATTTTCTATCTTGAGAGAAGCCTCTAGTGAAACCTATGGCCCCCGGGTCTATTTTCCATCATATAATCTTCTATTTTCCATCATATAAGTTTCCGATCTACAATTTTAGTTTCCAATCTACTCTTTTTGCAATCTTTTACTTTCCAATCTATAAACCAAAAATACAAAAAATATTTACTTTACCGGTTATCTATCTCTATCAGATCTCACTTTTGCAAATAACCGTTAAGGGATTGATAACCCCTTTACCGCGTTGGGTGCAAGTTGTTGATTGTTTGTGCAGGTATTTGGTGACTTGTGCGTTGTCTCCTGCTGGATTGATACCTTGGTTCTCAAAACTGAGGGAAATACTTACTCTTCTTTGCTGCATCACCCTTTCCTCTTCAAGGGAAAAACCAACGCAAGCTCAAGAAGTAGCAGGAAGAATTTCTAGAGCCGTTGCCGGGGAGATCTACGCCAAGCCAAGACATACTAAGTACCCATCATAAACTCTCATCTCTCACATTACATTATTTGCCATTCGCCTCTCGTTTTCCTCTCCCCCACTTCTTAAACGATTTTCGAAAAGATTTGCCTTTTCTTCGCCCCTCTTCCATTCGTCTTCTTCGTTTGCCTTTTGATTGTTCGTTTGCTAGATCTATTTACTGCCACCATGTCTAAAACTGGGGAGGTTATCACTGAAAAGAATATTAGTAACAATAAGGGAAACTTTGATGCTTTTGCTAAATCTAATCCTCATGAAGAATCTACTATCTTTCATACAAAGAAATTCCGCATAGGTAGCGGAAATATTATTGGAAAAGGGGTTATTCAAGATTTCTTTACTTGTGCCGGTGCACTCCCCACTTTGGGTGGATCCATCCTCCATAAAACTAGTAGTCTTGCAGATGCTATATCTTTGCTCGTTGTTGAACTTGAAAGACAATTTGTTCATATGCATCCATCCATACAAAGGATTTTTCTAGAGTTTTCTAATATTGAGCATTCTTCGGTTAAGCACGCCACCACTATATATTCCTAGCACATGAGTTTAGATTTATTATGAAAGAAGCTAGTGAAATTTTCGTGCATTATAAAGTAGATGGTGGTCGTCCTCCCATAGAGGGGATTCTCTTTAATCAAGAAGACATAATGCGTTTACGATCTTTAGATCATGTTGCTTATAACGAAAATTTAAGAAAGAGGGTTCCTACCAATGTTTTAATTGATAAGATTTCTAAGCTTAATGATGACTTTGCTATACAAAACAACGGATTGGGTTTCTCTCTTGGACACAAGTTCATGACTTTTTGCCAAAAGAATGCTTATAATGATGAGTTGGTCATACAATATGAAGGGCCAAAGGAGGAACCAGTTCCTCCCGAGATTGATCTTGGGGATTCTTATCCTATTAAATTTAGCCCTTTTGATTACTTTTGCTTACCACAAAGAAAACTTGCTGCTGAACGAAGGAAGTACGAGATGAGTTTTCGAGATTTGCCCTATCATTACTATGATTACACCTAGATCTATTCGTGTTTTATGCCAAGCGAAGGGCGTTAAACAATAGCGCTTGTTGGGAGGCAACCCAATTTTATTTTTTGTTTTTGCTTTTTAGGTTCTGTTTTGCAATAAATTTTTCATCTAGCCTCTGGTTAGATGTGGTTTTGTGTTTTAATTAGTGTTTGAGCCAAGTAAGACCTTTGGGATGGTTTACGGTGATAGTTGATTTGATCCTGCTGAAAAAAAGAAACTTTTTTGCTCAGAAAAACAATTCTTATTTTTTACTGGAGCGTGGAAAAACTCTGAATGTTTTACACAAGATTGATATACGAATTGCCTCTGTTGTCCCAAAGTTTAAGAATTTTTGGAGTTACAGAAGTATTAGAACAATTCGCATCTTCGCAGACTGTTCTGTTTTTGACAGATTCTATTTTCTATGTGTTGTTTGCTTATTTTGATGAATCTATGGCTAGTATCGGGGGGTATGAACCATGGAAAAGTTGGAATACAGTAGATATTACACCAATATAAATAAATAATGAGTTCACAACAGTACCAAAAGTGGTGATTTATTTTCTTATACTAACGGAGCTTATGAGATTTTCTGTTGAGTTTTGTGTTGTGAAGTTTTCAAGTTTTGGGTAAGGATTTGATGGACTATGGAATAAGGAGTGTCAAGAGCCTAAGCTTGGGGATGCCCAAGGCAACCCAAGGTAATATTCAAGGATAACCAAGAGCCTAAGCTTGGGGATGCAACGGAAGGCATCCCCTCTTTCGTCTTCGTCTATCGGTAACTTTACTTGAGGCTATATTTTTATTCACCACATGATATGTGTTTTGCTTGGAGCGTCTTGTATGATTTGAGTCTTTGCTTTTTAGTTTGCCACAATCATCCTTGCTGTACACACCTTTTGAGATAGACACGCATGAATCGTGATTTATTAGAATACTCTATGTGCTTCACTTATATCTTTTGAGCTAGGCAATATTGCTCTAGTGCATCACTTATATCTTTTTAGAGTACGACGGTGGTTTTATTTTATAGAAATTGATGAACTCTCATGCTTCACTTATATTATTTTGAGAGTCTCTAAACAGCATGGTAATTTGCTTTGGTTATAAATTTAGTCCTAATATGATAGGCATCCAAGAGGGGTATAATAAAAACTTTCATATGAAGTGCAATGAATACTATGAGAAGTTTGATTCTTTATGACTGTTTTGAGATATGAAGATGGTGATATTAGAGTCATGCTAGTGAGTAATTGTGAATTTGAGAAATACTTGTGTTAAAGTTTGTGATTCCTGTAGCATGCACGTATGGTGAACCGTTATGTGATGAAGTCGGAGCATGATTTATTTATTGATTGTCTTCCTTATGAGTGGCGGTCGGGGACGAGCGATGGTCTTTTCCTACCAATCTATCCCCCTAGGAGCATGCGCGTAGTACTTCGTTTCGATAACTAATAGATTTTTGCAATAAGTATATGAGTTCTTTATGACTAATGTGGAGTCCATGGATTATACGCACTCTCACCCTTCCACCTTTGCTAGCCTCTCTAGTACCGCGCAACTCTCGCCGGTACCATAAACCCACCATATACCTTCCTCAAAACAGCCACCATTCCTAACTATTATGACATTTCCATAGCCATTCCGAGATATATTGCCATGCAACTTTCCACCATTTCATTTATTATGACACGCTCCATCATTGTCATATCGCTATGCATGATCATGTAGTTGACATCGTATTTGTGGCAAAGCCACCCTTCATAATTCTTTCATACATGTCACTCTAGATTCATTGCACATCCCGGTACACCACCGGAGGCATTCACATAGAGTCAAATTTTTGTTCTAAGTATCGAGTTGTAATTCTTGAGTTGTAAGTAAATAAAAGTGTGATGATCTTCATTATTAGAGCATTGACCCATGTGAGGAAAGGATGATGGAGACTATGATTCCCCCACAAGTCGGGATGAGAATCCGGACTAATAAAAAAAGGCCAAAAAAATGAGAGAAGGCCCAAAAAAATGAGAGAAAATATAGAAGGGGCAATGCTACTATCTTTTACCACACTTGTGCTTCAAAGTAGCACCATGATCTTCATGATAGAGAGTCTCCTATTTTGTCACTTTCATATACTAGTGGGAATTTTTCATTATAGAACTTGGCTTGTATATTCCAATGATGAGCTTCCTCAAATTGCCCTAGGTCTTCGTGAGCAAGCAAGTTGGATGCACACCCACTTAGTTTCTTTTTGAGCTTTCATAAACTTATAGCTATAGTGCATCCGTTGCATGGCAATCCCTACTCACTCACATTGATATCTATTAATGGGCATCTCCATAGCCCGTTGATACGCCTAGTTGATGTGAGACTATCTCCTTCTTTTTGTCTTCTCCACAACCACCGTCTATTCCACCTATAGTGTTATATCCATGGTTCACGCTCATGTATTGTGTGAAAGTTGAAACGGTTTGAGAACATCAAAAGTATGAAACAATTGCTTGGCTTGTCATCGGGGTTGTGCATGATTTAAATATTTTGTGTGATGAAGATGGAGTATAGCCAGACTATATGATTTTGTAGGGATAAGCTTTCTTTGGCCATGTTATTTTGAGAAGACATAATTGCCTTGTTAGTATGCTTGAAGTATTATTGTTTTTATGTCAATCTTAAACTTTTGTTTTGAATCATACGGATCTAAACATTCATGCCACAATAAAGAAATTACATGGATAAATATGTTAGGTAGCATTCCACATCAAGAATTCTGTTTTTATCATTTACCTACTCGATGACGAGCAGGAATTAAGCTTGGGGATGCTTGATACGTCTCCAACGTATCTATAATTTTTTATTGTTCCATGCTATTATATTATCAGTTTTGGATGTTTTATATGCAGTAATATGCTATTTTATATGATTTTTGGGTCTAACCTATTAACCTAGAGCCCAGTGCCAGTTTCTGTTTTTTTCCTTGTTTTAGAGTTTCGCAGAAAAGGAATACCAAACGAAGTCCAAACGGAATAAAACCTTCGCGATGATTTTTCTTGGACTAGAAGACACCCAGGAGACTTGGAGTGCAAGTCAGAAGAGCCACGAGGCGGCCACAAGGGTGGAGTGCGCGCCCAGGGGGGTAGGGCGCGCCCCCCGACCTTGTGGGCCCCTCGATGACCCCCTGACCTATATCTTCCTCCTATATATTCACATATAATCCCAAACCACCAGAGAGAGCCATGAAAACACTTTTCCACCGCCGCAACCTTCTGTACCCGTGAGATCCCATCTAGGGGCCTTTTCCGGCGTCCTGCCGGAGGGGGATTCGATCACGGAGGGCTTCTACATCAACACCATTGCCTCTCCGATGAAGCGTGAGTAGTTTACCTCAGACTTACGGGTCCATAGCTAGTAGCTAGATGGCTTCTTCTCTCTCTTTGATTCTCAATACAATGTTCTCCTCGATGTTCTTGGAGATCTATTCGATGTAATACTTTTTTGCTGTGTGTTTGCCGAGATCCGATGAATTGTGGATTTATGATCAGCTTATCTATGAATATTATTTGAATCTTCTCTGAATTTTTAGATGCATGATTTGATATCTTTGCAAGTCTCTTCGAACTATCGATTTGGGTTGGCCAACTAGATTGGTTTTTCTTGCAATGGGAGAAGTGCTTAGCTTTGGGTTCAATCTTGCGGTGTCCTTTCCCAGTGACAGTAGGGGCAGCAAGGCACGTATTATATTGTTGCCATCGAGGATAAGAAGATGGGGTTTTCATCATATTGCTTGAGTTTATCCTGCTACATCATGTCATCTTACTTAATGCATTACTCTGTTCTTATGAACTTAATACTCTAGATGCAGGTAGGAGTCGGTCGATGTGTGGAGTAATAGTAGTAGATGCAGGCAGGAGTCGGTCTACATGATACGGATGTGATGCCTATATTCATGATCATTGCCTTAGATATCGTCATAACTTTGCACTTTTCTATCAATTGCTCGGCAGTAATTTGTTCACCCACCGTAATATTTTCTATCTTTTGAGAAGCCTCTAGTGAAACCTATGGCCCCCGGGTCTATTTTCCATCATATAATCTTCTATTTTCCATCATATAAGTTTCTGATCTACAATTTTAGTTTCCAATCTACTCTTTTTGCAATCTTTTACTTTCCAATCTATAAACCAAAAATACCAAAAATATTTAGTTTACCATTTATCTATCTCTATCAGATCTCACTTTTGCAAATAACCGTTAAGGGATTGACAACCCCTTTACCACGTCGGGTGCAAGTTGTTGATTGTTTGTGCAGGTATTCGGTGACTTGTGCGTTGTCCCCTACTGGATTGATACCTTAGTTCTCAAAACTGAGGGAAATACTTACTCTACTTTGCTGCATCACCCTTTCCTCTTCAATGGAAAAACCAACGCAAGCTCAAGAGGTAGCATGGCTAACTCATTAGTCACATTGCTTGCAAGCTCATTGTGATACTGTATTACCGAGTGGGCCCTGAGATACCTCTCCATCATACGGAGTGACAAATCCCAGTCTTGATCCATGCCAACTCAACAGACACCCTCGGAGATACCTGTAGAGCACCTTTATAGTCACCCAGTTATGTTGCGATGTTTGGTAAACACAAGGTACTCCTGCGGTGTCAGTGAGTTGCATAATCTCATGGTCGTAGGAACATATACTTGACATGCAGAAAACAATAGCAATAAACTTGACACGATCATATGGTATGTTCATAGTTTGGATCTTGTCCATCACATTATTCTCCTAATGATGTGATCCCGTTATCAAATGACAACTCATGTCCATGGTTAGGAAAGCATAGCCATCTTTGATCAACGAGCTAGTCCGGTAGAGGCTTACTAGGGACATGTTGTTGTCTATGTATCCACACATGTATTTGAGTTTCCGATCAATACAATTCTAGCATGGATAATAAATTATTATCATGAACAGGGAAATATGATAATAACTAATTTATTATTGCCTCTAGGGCATATTTCCAACAGTCTCCCACTTGCACTAGAGTCAATAATCTAGTTCACATCACCATGTGATTGACACCCAATTAGTTCTGGGGTTTGATCACGTTTTGCTTGTGAGAGAGGTTTTAGTCAACGGGTCTGCAACATTCAGATCCGCGTGTACTTTGCAAATGTCATACTCTAGATGTTGCTACCATGCTCCACTTGGAGCTATACCAAATGGCTGCTCCACTATATGTATCCAGTTTGCTACTCAAAGTCATCTGGATTGGTGTTAAAGCTTGCATCGACGTAACCCTTTACGCCGAACTCTTTATCACCTCCATAACCGAGAAACATTTCCATATTCCTCTAAGAATAATTTTGACCGTTGTCCAGTGATCCACTCCTGGATCACTTTTGTACCCCCTTGCCAGACACGTGGCAAGGCACACAGAATGGCATACTGTATAGAGCCTATGGCTAAGGCATAGGGGACGACCTTCATCCTTTCTCTTTCTTCTTCCGTGGTCGAGCTTTGAGTCTTACTCAACTTCACACCTTACAACTCAGGCAAGAACTCCTTATTTGACTGATCCATTTTGAACTCCTTCAAAATCATGTCAAGGTATGTGCTCTGTGAAAGTCTTATCAGGCGTCTTGATCTATCTCTATTGGTCTTGATGCCGAATATGTAAGCAGCTTTACCCAGGTCTTCCTTTGAAAAACTCCTTTCAAACAACCCTTTATGCTTTCCAGAAATTCTCCATCATTTCTGATCAACAATATGTCATCCACATATACTTATTAGAAATGTTGTAGTGCTCCCACTCACTTTCTTGTAAATACAAGTTTCTTTGCAAACTTTGTATAAACCAAAAAGCTTTGATCACCTCATCAAAGTGTATATTCCAACTCCGAGATGCTTCCTCTAGTCCATAGAAGGATCGCTGGAGCTTGCACACTTTGTCAGCATTCTCTGGATCGATAAAACCTTCCGGTTGCATCATATACAACTCTTCCTTAAGGAAACCGTTAAGGAACGCTGTTTTGACATCCATCTGCTAGATTTCATAATCGAAAAATGCAGCTATTGCTGATACGTCCATTTTGCATCATGTTTTCCTACTGTTATTTATAATGTTTTTATGCATAATAATGCTTTTTGGAGTAATTCTAATGTCTTTTCTCTAATAATATGCAAGGTTCACATAAGGAGGGAGAATACCGGCAGCTGGAATTCTGGACCTGAAAAAGCTACATCAGGCCACCTATTCTGCACATCTCCAAATGAGCTGAAACTTCATGGGGAATTTTTATGGAATATATAAGAATTATTAGAGCAGATAACTGCTAGAGGGGGCCCACCAGGTGGGCACAACCCACCCAGGGAGCCCAGGCGCGCCCTGGTGGGTTGTGCCCTCCTCGGCCCACCTCCGATGCCCCTCTTCTGGTATATAAGTCATTTTGACCTAGAAAAAATAAAGAGAGGACTTTCGGGATGAAGCGCCACCGTCTCGAGGTGGAACTTGGGCAGGAGCACTTTTGCCCTCCGGATGAGCGATTCCGCCAGGGGAACTTCCCTCCCGAAGGGGGAAATCATCGTCATCATCATCACCAACAACTATCCCATCTTGAGGAGGGTAACCTCCATCAACATCTTCAACAGCACCATCTCCTCTCAAAGCCTAGTTCATCTCTTGTGTTCAATCTTTGTACCGGAACCTTAGATTGGTGCTTGTGGGTGACTAGTAGTGTTGATTACATCTTGTAGTTGATTACTATATGGTTTATTTGGTGGAAGATTATATGTTCAGATCCATTATGCTATTTAATACCCCTCTGATCTTGAGCATGATTATCATTTGTGAGTAGTTACTTTTGTTCTTGAGGTCACGGGAGAAATCTTGTTGCAAGTAATCATGTGAACTTGATATGTGTTCGATATTTTGATGGTATGTATGATGTGATTCCCTTAGTGGTGTCATGTGAACAACGACTACATGGCATTTCACCTTATTAGGGCCTAAGGGAATGCATTGTGGAGTAGTTATTAGATGGTGGGTTGCGAGAGTGACAGAAGCTTAAACCCTAGTTTAGGCGCTACTTCATAAGGGACTGATTTGGATCCAAAAGTTCAATGCTAATGTTATATTTTATCTTAATACTTTTCTCATAGTTGCGGATGCTTGCGAGAGGGTTAATCATAAGTAGGAGATTTGTTCAAGTAAGAACAGAACCTAAGCACCGGTCCACCCACATATCAAATTATCAAAGTAGCGAACACAAATCAAACCAACATGATGAAAGTGACTAGATGAAATTCCCGTGTACTCTCAAGAACATTTTGCTTATAATAAGAGACCGTTTTGGCTTGTCCTTTGCCACAAAAGAATTGGGCTACCTTGCTGCACTTTTGTTACCATTACCATTACTTGCTCGTTACAAATTATCTTTCTATCAAACTACTCGTTACTTACAATTTCAGTGCTTGCAGAGAATACCTTGCTGAAAACTACATGTCATTTCTTTCCGCTCCTCATTGGATTTGACACTCTTAATTATTGAAAGGACTATGATTGATCCCCTATACTTGTGGGTCATCAAGGCTCTTTTCTGGCACCGTTGCCGGGGAGTGAAGCGCTCTTGGTAAGTGGAAATCGGTAAGGAAAAATTATTACTACGTGCTGAAATTTATTGTCACTTGTTACTATGGCGAACAATCCTTTGAGGGGTTTGTTCGGGGTATCTTCACCTCGACCGGAACCACAATTAGTTACCCCTCAACCTACAGCACCTACTGAAAATATTGGTTATGAAATTCCTTCGTGTATGATAGAACAACTGCTAGCTAATCCTTATGCAGGAGATGGAACTGAACATCCTGATATGCACTTGATATATGTGGATGAAATTTGTGGATTATTTAACCTTGCAGGTTTACACGGAGATGAAGCTAAGAAGAAGGTTGTCCCTTTATCTTTGAAAGGAAAAGCATTGGCATGGTATAGGATATGTGATGATATTGGATCTTGGAATTGGAATCTATTAAAATTGGAATTTCACCCAAAAAATTATCCTATGCATCTAGTTCATCGTGATCGGAATTACATGTATAATTATTGGCCTCGTGAAGGAGAAAGTATCGCTCTAGCTTGGGGGAGGCTTAAGTCAATGTTATATTCATGCCCTAATCATGAGCTCTCAAGAGAAATTATTATTCAGAATTTTTATGATCGGCTTTCTCGTGATGATCAATCCATGCTCGATACTTCTTGTACTGGTTCCTTTATGAAGAAGACTATTGAATTCAGGTGGGATATTTTAGAAAGAATTAAACACAAGTCTAAAGATTGGGAACTTGATGAAGGTAAAGAGTCAGGTATTAAGCTTAAGTATGATTGTGTTAAATCTTTTATGAATACCGATGCTTTTCAAAAGTTTAGCACTAAATATGGACTTGACTCTCAAATAGTAGCCTCCTTTTGTGAATCATTTACTACTCATGTTGACCTCCCTAAGGAGAAGTGGTTTAAATATCACCCACCTATTAAAGAAGAAATTAAAGAACCGGTAATAGCTAAAGATGAAACTATTATTTACAATGCTGATCCAGTTGTTCCTACTGCTTATATTGAAAAATTACCCTTCCCTGTTAGGATAAAGGAACATGCTAAGGTTTCAACTGTGGTCAATAAAAGTAATATTAGAGCACCTAACCTTGCTGAACAAATTAAAGTAGAACCTAGCATTGCTATGGTTAAAGATATCTTGGTAGAAGATATAGATGGGCATGTTATTTACTTCTGTGATGAACCTGCTAGAATTGCCAAACCAGATGAAAAGGATAAACATAGACCTGTTGTTGGCATGCCTGTTGTCTCAGTCAAAATAGGAGATCACTGTTATCATGGTTTATGTGACTTAGGTGCTAGCGTGAGTGCTAATCCTTTTACCTTCTATCAAGAAATTATGAATGATATAGCACCCGCTGAAATAGAAGACATAGATGTTACTATTAAACTTGCTAATAGAGACTGTTGGAAAACGTAGCATGCAATTTCAAAAAAATTCCTACGCTCATGCAAGATCTATCTAGGAGATGCATAGCAACGAGAAGGGGAGAGTGTGTCCACGTACCCTCGTAGACCGAAAGTGGAAGTGTTTGACAACGCGGTTGATGTAGTCGAACTTCTTCTCGTTCCGACCGATCAAGCACCGAACGTCTGGCACCTCCGAGTTCTGCACACGTTCAGCTTGATGACGTCCCTCGAACTCTTGATCCAGCAAAGTGTCGAGGGAGAGTTTCGTCAGCACGACGGCGTGGTGACGGTGATGGTGAAGTGATCCGCGCAGGGCTTCGCCTAAGCACTACGACAATATGACCGGAGACGTAAACTGTGGAGGGGGCGTCGCACACGGCTAGGAATCAATGTTGTTGTTCTAGCGGTGCCCCCCCCCCCCCACATATATATAGGTTGGAGGGGAGGAGCGGCAGCCAAGGGGGCGCCCCAAGTAGGAGGAATCCTACTTGGGCGCCTCCCAATTCGGCCTCCCCCCTTACCAGATCCACCGGAGCGGGAAGGAAAGAGGAGGGAGGAGGGAAGGAAGGGGGAGGCCGAATCCCTCCCCTCCCTTCTCTCTTTCCCCTTTCCTTCCTCCTAAGGTGCAGCCCATGTGGGGGGCGTAGCAGCCCCTGCTGGCTGCTGCATTTCCCCTCTTGGCCCATTAGGCCCATATCTTTGCCTGGGGTGCCCGGAACCCCTTTCCGGTGACCCGATATGTACCCGGTACCCCCGGAACACTTCCGGTGTCTGAATATCATCGTCCTATATATGAATCTTTACCTCTTGACCATTTTGAGACTCCTCATCATGTTCGTGATCTCATCCGGACTCCGAACTACATTCACTCACCAAATCACATAACTCATACAATATAAAATCATCATCGAACGTTAAGCGTGCGGACCCTACGGGTTCGAGAACTATGTAGACATGACCGGGACATCTCTCCGGTCAATAACCAACAACGGAACATGGATGCTCATATTGGTTCCCACATATTCTACGAAGATCTTTATCGGTCGTACCGTAATGACAACATACGTTATTCCCTTTCTCATTGGTATGTTACTTGCCCGAGATTCAATCGTCGGTATCTTCATACCTAGTTCAATCTCGTTACCCGCAAGTCTCTTTACTCGTTCCATAATACATCATCCTATAACTAACTCATTAGTTACTTTGCTTGCAAGGCTTCTTATGATGTGTATTAACGAGAGGGCCCAGAGATACCTCTCCGATACTCAGAGTGACAAATCCTAATCTCGATCTATGCCGACCCAACAAACACCTTCGGCGATACCTGTAGAGCATCTTTATAATCACCCAGTTACGTTGTGACGTTTGATAGCACACAAGGTATTCCTCCGGTATCCGGGAGTTGCATAATCTCATAGTCGAAGGAATATGTATTTGACATGAAGAAAGCAATAGCAATAAAACTGAACGATCAATATGCTAAGCCAACGGATGGTCTTGTCCATCACATCATTCTCCTAATGATGTGATCCCGTTCATCAAATGACAACACATGTCTATGGTTAGGAAACTTAACCATCTTTGATTAACGAGCTAGTCTAGTAGAGGCTTACTAGGGACACGGTGTTTTGTCTATGTATCCACACATGTATCAAGTTTCCGGTTAATACAATTCTAGCATGAATAATAAACATTTATCATGATATAAGGAAATATAAAATAACAACTTTATTATTGCCTCTAGGGCATATTTCCTTCAGTCTCCCACTTGCACTAGAGTCAATAATCTAGTTCACATCGCCATGTGATTTAACACCAATAGTTCACATCTTTATGTGATTAACACCCATAGTTCACATCGCCATGTGACCAACACCCAAAGGGTTTACTAGAGTCAATAATCTAGTTCACATCGCCATGTGATTAACACCCAAAGAGTACTAAGGTGTGATCATGTTTTGCTTGTGAGAGAGGTTTAGTCAACGGGTCTGCCACATTCAGAACCGTATGTATTTTGCTGCACTTTATTTTATTTGGCGTTCGATCTATCAATATTTACAACTCTCTCACGTCCGTGCCAATTTCTGGCGCCGTTACCCGAAAGGGATTGACAACCCCTTTAACACGTAGGGTTGCGAGTATTTGTTATTTGTGTGCAGGTGATGTTTACATAGTGTTGCTTGGTTCTCCTACTGGTTCGATAACCTTGGTCTCATCACTGAGGGAAATACCTACCGTCGCTGTGCTGCATCATCCCTTCCTCTTTGGGGAAATACCGACGTAGTCCTAGCAGACATCAAAAGGAATTTCTGGCGCCGTTGCCGAGGAGACATCATCAACATCTACCTGGTTCCTAATCACAAATCTCATCTCCTCGCAATTTACATTATTTGCCATTTTCCCCTCGTTTTCCTCTCCCCCACTTCAGAAAAAATTGCCATTTTATTCGCCCTCTTTTTCGTTCGCCGTTTTCTTGCTTCCTAGTCCTGATGGCTAGCGTGTCTACTCCTCCTTTGTCACCAGATTTTGAAGTTCTATACTTCAAGCAAAGACAAGGAGAAATTTGAAAGATGCTTGGTATAGGCTTATGGAATCCTATCGTATTTGCAATTTAAAGGGGGACGCTAAGATCTTGCTTCGTAACTTTTACATAGGATTGACTTTGCATCATAGACAACTCCTAGATTTTTGCCGCAAAAGGGAATTTTATTGAGCTTGATGCTAATGCTGCCTATGAAATTTTAGAAGGAATTCTGGGGGTTCCACCTCAAAAGAAAGGGTTTTCTTTCACCCCAGAAGGAGTTCAAATGTTGGACAAACTTGGTGATTTGCATAAACATATGGTTGAATTAAAAAAATATAACGAACCCCTCAAACATCTCAATGGTAGTATCAATCGCATGAACACCTTGATTACTCTCTGCAACAAGTGATTGGATATTTTGGATCTAAAGATGGTTTCTTTTCCTGAGAATTTAGGGAAGCGTAAAGAGCCTCCTGGGTTTGAGAAAACCCTTACAAAAGTTGCCAAAACTACGGATGACAAAACTTAGATCCTTGCTTTATGCCTAGCTAGGGGCGCGAAACAATAGCGCTTGTTGGGAGGCAAACCAATGAATAAAATTTATTTTTGCTTTTTGCTTTCTGTTCTTGAGTGTTTGCACAATTATGATACTGTTATGATTGTGTTTTTTGTGTTTTAATTAGTGTTTGTGCCAAGTAAAGCCTTTAGGATCTTCTTGGGTGATAGTTGTTTGATCTTGCTGAAAAACTGAAACTTTCGCGCTCACGAAAATAATTTTAATTTTTAACTGAAGAGACGAAAACCTCTGAAATTTTTACACAAGATTGATATATAAATTTCCTCTGTTTTCCAAGATGTTCATAATTTTTGGAGTTACAGAAGTATGAGAACAATTTGCATCTTTACAGACTGCTCTGATTTTGACAGATTCTGTTTTCGTTGTGTTATGTGCTTATTTTGATGATTCTATGGTTTTCTTTGAAGGGTTTTTGCCATGGAAAAGTTAGAATACAGTAGACATAATGCAATAACACAATTTGAATAATTTTTCTACAGAACTTAAATTAGAGATTGGTTTTCTTATACTAACGGGTCTCACGAAGGTTTTGTTGAGTTTTGTGTGATTGAAGTTTTCAAGTTTTGGGTGATGTTACGATGGATGAAGGAATAAGGAGTAAGAAGAGCCTAAGCTTGGGGATGCCCATGGCACCCCAAGCCATTATCCAAAGAGAAGCAAGCAGCTAAGCTTGGGGATGCCCCGAGTGGCATCCCCTCTTTCTTCTAACGACCATCGGTATTTTACTCGAAGCTATATTTTTATTCGTCACATACTATGAGTTTTGCTTGGAGCGTCTTGTATGATATGAGTCTTTGCTTGTTTTGCTTTTTGTTTTAAGTCTTGATTCCTTGCTGGACACACCTATTTGAGAGAGCCAAAATTATGCCATGACTTGTTAAAATTGCTCTCTATGCTTCACTTAAATCTTTATGAGCTATGGAATTGCTCTAGTGCTTCACTTATATCTTTTTTAGCATAGTGTGCTTTAGTATTTTTGAAGAAATGCTCTCTTGATTCACTTAGATTTATTTGAGAGTTAGTAAAATTTGCAAGAAATTCTCTCTTGCTTCACTTAAATTAATTTGAGAGAAAGAAATATTAAGCTCATGATCTTCACTTATATTTGTTTGAGCTTATCAAAAGCAACACATGAAAATTAGTTCCAAAGTGATAGATATCAAAGAAGGATATAATAAAAACTTTCATGAAGATCATTGGACAAAACAAACTTGATTCTTTGTAATAGTTTTGAGATATGATGATGTGATATGTGAGTCATGTTGATGAGTAATTGTGCTTTAGTAAGAATATTGGTGTTAAGGTTTGTGATTCCCTATGCAAGCACGAAAGTCAATAGCCATGCAATGAAATTACATCCGACTTGTGGTGCATTATTCAGTGTTAATTATGCTTAATGCTTGCTTATGAGATTATTCGTTTCTTGGTTGGTCGCTTCTCAATCTTTTGCTAGCCTTCATTTTGCACTAAGTATGATCACTACTTGTGCATCCAAAATCCTTTAAACCAGTTTTGCCACATGAGTCCACTATATCTACCTATATGCGGTATTCTTTTGCCGTTCTAAGCAAATTTGTATGTGCCATCTCTAATTTTCAAAATAAATTTCTCTTTTGTGTGCTCGGACCGCTCGCGAGGCGGTGAGGGGGTGGCCAATATTTTCCATGCTAGATGTGTTATTCTCACGATGAGTGTTTATTCACTTGTCATTGCACGAGAGTAAGGCAAAGGTATTAGGGATGCCCAGTCCGGAAATGAAAAATGAATTTACTTTATGTTGTCAAATAATAAATTCCTTGGAAAGTGTTGGTATGGAGGGCACCCGTGGATACGGTTAGCCATGAAAAGTGAAAGCATGGTGGAAAAAGGAATAAACTTTATTTTCTGTTCGGGAACCGCCTATGATATATCTAGCATGGAAAGTGTTGGGAGCTCTAAGTCGTTTTCGTTGGTGGGAAATGTATGCCTCTCAAAATATTTTATCTCTATCATTTTTGCTTTGAGCTCTGGCACCTCTACAAATCCCTACTTCCCTCTGCAAGGGCCTTTCTTTTACTTTATGCAAAAAAAAATTTAATTTGAGTCTCCATCTTCTCTTATAAAGCACCAACTAGGGGGCAATATGATCGTACTTGAGCATTGGGTGTAGCTAATATGCGAGTATGTTTCATGAATGGATCAATGATTGAGCATGATGGGCTAGGGATAACTTATTTTAGCGTTGATATTTTGAAAGACATGGTTGCTTGTTGATATGCTTGAGTGTTTAAGTCCTCATGTCAAAACTAGACTATTGCTTTGAACCACATAAAAGTCCAAATGTCCATGCTACAATGAAAAGAATACGAGATGACATGTTAGGCAGCATTCCACATCAAAAATTCTGTTTTTATCATTTCCTCCTCGAGGACGAGCAGGAATTAAGCTTGGGGATGCTGATACGTCTCCAGCGTATCTATAATTTTTTATTGTTCCATGCTGTTATATTATCATTCTTGGATGTTTTATAATCATTTTATAGTCATTTTATATCATTTTTTGGTACTAACCTATTGACATAGTGCCAAGTGCCAGTTGCTGTTTTCCGCATGTTTTTTAAATCGCAGGAAATCAATACCAAACGGAGTCCAAACGCAGCGAAACTTTTTGTGGATTTTTTTGGACCAGAAGACATCCAGTGGGCCGGAGAAGCACCTGGGGGGGTGCTCCGAGGGGAACACAACCCACCAGGGCGCTCCTGGGGGCCCAGGCGCGCCCAGGTGGGTTCTGCCCACTTCGGGTGCCCTCTGAACCGCCTCTTTGCTCTATAAATACCCCAATATTCCAGAAATCCTGGGGGAATCGACGAAAATCAATTCCAGCCGCCGCAGAGTCCAGAACCACCAGATCCAATCTAGACACCATCACGGAGGGGTGCATCATGTCCATTGGTGCCTCTCCAATGATGCGTGAGTAGTTCTTTGTAGACCAACGGGTCCGTAGTTAGTAGCTAGCTGGATTCCTCTCTCTCTCTCTTTTGATTCTCAATACAATGTCTCTTGGAGATCTATTTGATGTAACTCTTTTTGCGGTGTGTTTGTTGGGATCGGATGAACTTTGAGTTTATGATCAGATCTATCTTTTTATCCATGAAAGTTATTTGAGTCTTATTTGATCTCTTATATGCATGATTGCTTATAGCCTCGTATTTCTTCTCCAATATTTGGGTTTTGTTTGGCCAACTTGATCTATTTATCTTGCAATGGGAAGAGGTGCTTTGTGATGGGTTCGATCTTACGGTGCTTGATCCCAGTGACAAAAGGGGAACCGACATGTATGTATCGTTGCTATTAAGGATAACAAGATGGGGTCTATTTCTACATAAATAGATCTTGTCTACAACATGTCATCATTCTTATTGCATTACTCCGTTTCTCCATGAACTTAATACACTAGATGCATGCTGGATAGCGGTCGATGTGTGGAGTAATAGTAGTAGATGCAGGCAGGAGTCGGTCTACTAATCTTGGACGTGATGCCTATATAATGATCATTGCCTGGATATCGTCATGATTATTTGAAGTTCTATCAATTGCCCAACAGTAATTTGTTTACCCACCGTTTGCTATTTTTCTCGAGAGAAGCCACTAGTGAAATCTACGGCCCCCGGGTCTCTTCTTTAATATATTTGCCTTTGCGATCTATTTTCCTTTGCTTTTATTTTCAGATCTATTAAACCAAAAATACAAAAATACCTTGCTGCACTTTATTTTATTTGGCGTTCGATCTATCAATATTTACAACTCTCTCACGTCCGTGCCAATTTCTGGCGCCGTTACCCGAAAGGGATTGACAACCCCTTTAACACGTCGGGTTGCGAGTATTTGTTATTTGTGTGCAGGTGTTGTTTACGTAGTGTTGCTTGGTTCTCCTACTGGTTCGATAACCTTGGTCTAATCACTGAGGGAAATAACTACCGTCACTGTGCTGCATCATCCCTTCCCCTTTGGGGAAATACCGACGTAGTCCTAGCAGACATCACATACTCAGGGAGAACACTTATACCTTGAAATTTTTTAGTAAGGGATCATCTTATAATGCTACCGCCATACTAAGCAAAATAAGATGCATAAAAGATAAAGATCACATGCAATCAAAATATGTGACATGATATGGCCATCATCATCTTGTGCCTTTGATCTCCATCTCCAAAGCACCGTCATGATCTCCATCGTCACCGGCTTGACACCTTGATCTCCATCCTAGAGTCTTGGTCGTCTCGCCAATTGTTGCTTCTACAACTATCGCTAACGCATAGTGATAAAGTAAGCAATTACATGGCGTTTGCATTTCATACAATAAAGTGACAACCATAAGGCTCCTGCCAGTTGCCGATAACTTTTACAAAACATGATCATCTCATACAGTAACGTATATCACATCATGTCTTGACCATATCACATCACAACATGCCCTGCAAAAACAAGTTAGACGTCCTCTACTTTGTTGTTGCAAGTTTTACGTGGCTGCTACGGGCTTCTAGCAAGAACCGTTCTTACCTACGCATCAAAATCACAACGGTGATTTATCAAGTTTGCTGTTTTAACCTTCAACAAGGACCGGCCGTAGTCAAATTCGATTCAACTAAAGTTGGAGGAACAGACACCCGCCAGCCACCTTTATGCAAACCTAGTTGCATGTCTGTCGGTGGAACCAGTCTCATGAACGTGGTCATGTAAGGTTGGTCCGGGCCACTTCATCCAACAATACCGCCGAATCAAAATAAGACGTTGGTGGTAAGCAGTATGACGATCACCACCCACAACTCTTTGTGTTCTACTCGTGCATATCATCTACGCATAAACCTGGCTCTGATACCACTGTTGGGAAATGTAGCATGCAATTTCAAAAAATTTCCGACGCTCACGCAAGATCTATCTAGGAGATGCATAGCAACGAGAAGGGGAGAGTTTGTCCACGTACCCTCGTAGATGGAAAGCGGAAGCGTTTGACAACGCAGTTGATGTAGTCGAACTTCTTCTCGTTCCGACCGATCAAGCACCGAATGTACGTGATGACCCACAAGTATATGGGATAAATTTTAACTCTTTTCGATAAGTAAGAGTGTCGAACCCAACAAAGAGCAGAAGGAAATGACAAGTGGTTTTCAGAAAGGTAATATCTGCAAGTGCTGAAATTGTAAGTAACAGAGTAGTTTGATAGCAAGATAATTTGTAACGGGCAAGTAACGATACTAGTAACAAAAGTGCAGCAAGGTAGCCCAATCCTTTTGAGGCAAAGGACAGGCCAAAACGATCTCTTATAGTAAGCAAAGCGTTCTTGAGGGTACACGGGAATTTCATCTAGTCACTTTCATCATGTTGATTCAATTCATGTTCGCTGCTTTGATAATTTGGTATGTGGGTGGACCGGTGCTTAGGTGCTGTTTTTACTTGAACAAACCTCCTACTTATGATTAACCCCCTCGCAAGCATCCGCAGCTACGAGAAAAGTATTAAGAATAAATTCTAACCATAGCATTAAACTTTTGGATCCAATCGGTCCCTTACGGAATAGCGCATAAACTAGGGTTTAAGCTTCTGTCACTCTCGCAACCCATCATCTAATTACTACTCCACAATGCATTCCCTTAGGCCCAAATATGGTGAAGTGTCATGTAGTCGACGTTCACATGACAACACTAAGGGAATCACAACATACATACTATCCAAATATCGAACACATATCAAGTTCACATGATTACTTGCAACATGATTTCTCCCATGACCTCAAGAACAAAAGTAACTACTCACAAATGACAATCATGCTCAACATCAGAGGGGTATTAAATAGCATATTGGATCTGAACATATAATCTTCCACCAAATAAACCATATAGTAATCAACTACAAGATGTAATCAACACTACTAGTCACCCACAAGCACCAATCTATAGTTCCGGTACTAAGATTGAACACAAGAGATGAACTAGGGTTTGAGAGGAGATGGTGCTGTTGAAGATGTTGATGGAGATTGCCCTCCCCAAGATGTGAGAGTTGTTGGTGATGATGATGACGATGATTTCCCCCTCCGGGAGGGAATTTCCCCCGGCGGAATCGCTCCGTCGGAGGGCAAAAGTGCTCCTGCCCAAGTTCCGCCTCGAGACGGCGGCGCTCCGTCTTGAAAGTCCTCTCCTTATTTTTTCTATGTCAAAATGACTTATATACTAGAAGATGGGCACCGAAGGTGGGCCTGGATGAGCAGAACCCACCAGGGCGCGCCTGGGGGCCCAGGCGCGCCCTAGTGTCTTGTGCTCACCAGGGTGGCCCCCTCCGGTACTTATTGGCTCCAATATTCCTCATTTATTCCATAAAAAATCGCTGTAAAGTTTCAGCCTGTTTGGAGTTGTGCAGAATAGGTAGCCTGACGTAGCTTTTCCAGGTCCAGATTTCCAGCTGCCGGAGTTCTCCCTCTTTGTGTGTACCTTGCATATTATGAGAGAAAAGGCATTAGAATTACTCCAAAAAGCATTATTATGCATAAAAATATCTTAAATAACAGTAGGAAAACATGTTGCAAAATGGACGTATCAACTCCCCCAAGCTTAGACCTCGCTTGTCCTCAAGCGAAAACCGAAATCGAAAAACATGTCCACATGCTTAGAGAGAGAGGTGTCGATAAAAACAAAATACGGACATAGAAGCATCATGTTGATTATTATAACAACAACAAACTTAAACATTAGACTTTTATCATAGAACTTTTATCATAAACTTCTCATGAACAAGTGACAATTCATCACACTTATAGAAGTATAAAGCATAAACTCTATTAGAAACCAACAAACTATGTTCTTAGTCAACTTTGAAACTACAATTCATCATCTTTTCTGGAAGGGTCATGTATCGGAGCCTTTAGGCAAGTCCACATACTCAACCATCATATAGTCTTCTATGATTGCTAACACTCACCGCATACACATGAGCAAAACGTTTCAACCGGACACATAGGAAGAAAGGGGCTTATAGTTTCGCCTCCCAATGTATTCACCTCAAGGGTGATGTCAACAATAATAACTCATGCTACCCATATTCAACTGGACATATGTGCCTAGATCTTTCCTCACCACATGATGCTTTCCAAAGGAGAAAATAAAAAGGAATAGAAAGAAAGACTTTGACTCTTTGCATAAAAGTAAATACATAAAGGTAAAAGATAGGCCCTTCGCAGAGGGAAGCAGAGGTTGCCATGCGCTTATTTGTTTGTATGCTCAACCCCTTAGTGCAAAAGAACGTCATGTTGTATTACCCCTTGTGATGGCAACCTTTATTATGTAGTCTGTCGCTTTTATTTGTCACCATCACAAGTTCGTACAACGCTCAATTTTCTCTTACACTAAATGATCTCACACTTTTAGAATCAATTTATATTGCCTTATTACACCGATGAAAACTTACTTGAGGGATCTTGCTCAATCCCTAGGCAGTTATGGTGGACTCTTGAAAATAACATTTGGGTTTAAGGGTTTTTGGGTGCACAAGTAGTATCTCTACTTAGTGCGGAATTTTTGGCTAGCAAAGATAGGGGGCAAGCACCACATGTTAAAGGATCTATGACAATATAACTTCTATGTGAATACGAACAAACATGAATCATTACGTTGTCTTCCTTGTCCAACGTCAACAGTTTTGGCATATAATATTTTGATGGGGGCTCACAATCACAAAAGATTTCTAGGATAGTGTATTTATATGTGAATCTTCTCTTCCCTTATTAATTCTTTCATGAGTTGCATCATTGACCAATGCTATGTTTGTCAATCTCTAATAAAATTTTCTACTTATACTTTTCCTTATGTGGTTTCGTCACCTACCATAAGATTAGCATATGATCTTTTTAATTTATTTCCTTTCTTTTTATTTATTTCCTTTCTTTTTGTTGCAACATGAAAGTAAGGAAATCAGAAACTCAAACTAACTTTATTATATAACTCGCACATGATTACAAGGATAGATCACTAAGCAAACTATCGAAAAGAAAGGATCGAACTAAACTTTTATTCATCTAAAGCAAAAGATCGAACTAAAATAAGTAAAGGCAAAAGATAGTGGGGATGATACGATACCGGGGCAACTCCCCCAAGCTTGGCGGAAGCCAAGGGGAGTGCCCATACCCGATACTCAATTTTCATTTGGTGATGAAGAAGATGGTGGTGGTGAAGTAGAGGAGACCCTATCCTCGGTTTTCTATGGCAGAGGTCCACCATCATAGGAGGAGGAATGAGTCTCACGGGTCCTGCAACTGGCAGCCAAACTCATACCTTTAAACCTTGCCTCATATTCAAAGACTTGGTTTTGGAGATCGTAGATCTGGCTTTGGAGAAATTTGATTTGCTCGTTGAGGGTGAAGACGATGTCTTTCATGGACTTGCCATCCACCTTGAGATCACGGGTAAGGTCCGTGATCATGAGGTGATTGGCATTGAGTCCACGCTCCACCATCCCCTTGCAGCGAAAGACATCCTGCTCCATAGCTTCAAGCCTGGCCTCCACAGTTCCCGTCCCCTTGGGACCTTGCACATCGCGGATGTGGAGCACCCCCTCATGCATCTGGATGACCTGAGGGTGCTGCACCACCTCCCGCAAAATATGAGTTGATGATTCTTGAAGAACTTGTCCTTGGAGGAGCTCGAAGCGGCCGTGGCAGATGGGATCTGACAAAAAACAGCAAGGAAAAGAAAACATAAGATTTCTCCGCGATACGGTGGTCAATAGGTTCGGGGGGTATATAAAGATTTTTTATCTTGTGAAACAAGCAAGCTGTAGAAAAACGGAGTCCGGAAGGTACCCGAGGTGGGCACAACCCACCTGGGCGCGCCTGGCAAGCCAGGCGCGCCCTGGTGTCTTGTGCCCACCAGGGTACGCTTCCTGGTTGTTTCTTATTTTCCTATTTTTTGTTATATTCCAAAACTGACAGAAAATATTTTTGCGGATTTTTCGGAGTCCGTTTACTTACTGTATCACGTACCTCCTTATTTTCACGATTCTGGAGTGTTCCGGAAGGACTCTTTTATGTGTTCTTCCGGTGTAAAAGTTTGGATAATATTACTTTCAACATTAATGGGCGTACCTGAGATATAATTTTTTATTCGTTGCCCATTAACAACCTTCGGGTTAGTACCTTCGGCATTATTTATTTTGATGAAAAAAGTCCATTTTACTACCCTGAAAAAAGTTGGTGGTTGACATAACCCCCTGATCTTTTTTTCTGCTCCTTTACCCCCACAACTATCTCAAACCGGTCAAAAAACTTCCCAGGCTGGTTTGCCCGGGCCAGATGCCGACGTGGATGAGGTCAAAGTGGTATTTGACCAGTGGGGCCCCCTCGTCAGTGACCCATGAATGTCTCTGTGACTTTTCTTCACCTGCGTTCAGACAATAGCCAGTTATTTAACCATGGGCACCCACCCGTCATTGTCTTTTTAGGTGAAGCAGAAGCAATTAGGACTAAGCTAATTACATCAACATCAGCTCGCCGGATTTAGTTGCCGGCGACCTCAACCGGCGACGCAGGTTCGTCGTGTGCTCGCTACAGGGCACTATTTTATGCGCGGTTTGCGGCACAAGGAAGCTAAGGCTCGCACGCAACGAACGGTGGTGGACACGGTCCAAATGGTCCCCGGAATCGAAGCCGGCGACGAGGTTGGCGACGGCAGTGGCACGGGCTGGACGCGGTTGCAGCTACAAAACACATTTGGGCTAACTAAGAGTGCTCAACGGAATCATAGGAGCTCCTGGATTATGCGCATGCGACTGGATGCAACAGGGAGCTCGAACTGCTTGACTTCGTCGGCCATGGTGGCGGTCATGCTCAGAGCTCACGGGGGATGACGCTGCACTTCAAATTAAAGCAGAGGAGATGGGGGAAATCAAGATGAGCTCACTTAGATGCGGTGGAGGAGTTCAGCTGGCTCGGGGCAAGCTTGGAGGCGGCGAATCGACGGGGAGGAGCGGCCGGCGCTAGCGGCTGAGAAAGGCTCGATTCGGTCGTCTCCGGCCATCAGTGCACGAACCCGTCGATGAGGGAGATCAGCGCGAGGTGGCAGAGCTTAGGGATATGATATGGCGGAGATTCGTCGGCGGTGGCTACGCAGGCTACAATCAGTGGTGAACTAGCGCTCTTGGGCGGCTCAGAGGAGACTCGCGGCGTCGTGCATCACGCGGTATAAGCCAGCCGGCGAGGTAGAATAGAAGAGCGAGGAGCAAGAATGGCAGTGGGGGGTGGGATGTCTGGCTTGGCTCGTCGGCGACGAAATGCGGTGCGGCGCGGGGTCGTCGGTAGGGTCAGACGCGAGGGCGTGGTGCACAGGGAGGCACGTGAGGTCAAAACCACATGCAGGTCCACTAGCAGGTCAAAACCACCATTGACTGTTGCCACGTCAGCATCCGGTCTAGTCGAACCATCCAGGGACCAATTTTGTCTGGCATGGGATTGTTTAGGAGGTGAAGGGAGCAGAAATAAAGATCAGGGGGATATGTGAACCACCAACTTTTTTCAGGGTAGTAAAATGGACTTTTTTCTATTTTGATAGCTCCAGACCGATAAACCTCCTCGATAACATAGGGTCCTTCCCATTTGGAGAGGAGTTTTCCTGCAAAGAATCTAAAATGAGAGTTGTACAAAAGAACATATTCTCCAACTTTAATCTCACACTTTTGAATTCTTTTATCATGCTGTCTTTTAACTTTTTCTTTAAATAACTTGGCATTTTCATAAGCTTGGGTTCTCCATTCATCTAATGAGCTGATATCAAATTACCTCTTTTCACCGGCAAGTTTGAAATCATAGTTGAGTTCTTTGATTGCCCAATATGATTTATGTTCTAACTCAAGAGGCAAATGACAAGCTTTTCAATAAACCATTTTGTAAGGAGACATACCCATAGGAATTTTTTATGCTGTTCTATAAGCCCAAAGTGCATCATCTAATTTCTTAAACCAATTCTTCCGGGACATATTGACAGTCTTTTGCAAAATTAATTTTATTTCTCTATTGCTAAGTTCAACTTGACCACTAGACTGAGGATGGTAAGGTGATGCAATTCAATGGTTAACATCATACTTGGCAAGCATTTTACGGAAAGCACCATGAATAAAGTGTGAACCACCATCAGTCATTAAATATCTAGGGACTCCAAACCTTGGAAAAATAACTTCCTTAAGCATTTTAATAGAGGTGTTGTGATCAGCACTACTGGTTGGAATAGCTTCTACACATTTAGTAACATAATCAATAGCAACCAAAATATGTGTATACCCATTAGAGGAAGGAAAAGGTCCCATGTAATCAAATCCCCAAACATCAAATGGTCAACAACAAGTGAATAATTCATAGGCATTTCTTAACGCTTATCGATATTACCTGTTCTTTGACATTCATCACAAGATAAGACGAACTTACAGGCATCCTTGAAGAGAGTAGGCCAATAAAATCCAGATTGCAATACCTTGTGAGCAGTTCTGTCTCCAGCATGATGCCCTCCATAAGCTTCGGAGTGACATTTCCGTAGGATTTGTCCCTGTTCATGCTTAGGTACACAACGTCTAATAATACCATCTACTCCTTCTTTATAAAGATGTAGGTCATCCCAAAAGTAATGTCTTAAATCATAGAAGAATTTTTTCTTTTGTTGATATGTAAAGCTAGGTGGTAAATATTTAGCAACAATGTAATTAGCATAGTCAGCATACCAAGGAGTGTTATGAGAAACATTTATTGCAGCTAACTATTCATCAGGAAAACTATCATCAATAGGTAGTGGGTCATCAAGCACATTTTCAAGCCTAGACAAGTTATCAGCTACGGGGTTCTCAGCTCCTTTTCTATCAGTGATATGTAAATCAAATTCCTGTAGCAAGAGAACACATTGAATAAGTCTAGGTTTAGCATCTTTCTTTTCCATAAGATATTTTATAGCAGCATGATCGGTGTGAACAATTAGTTTTGAATTAACAATGTAAGATCTAAATTTATCACAAGCAAACACCACTGCTAAGAATTCTTTTTCAGTAGTTGCATAATTTTGTTGAGCACTCTCTAGAGTTTTACTAGCATAATGAATAACATTAAGTTTCTTATCAACTCTTTGTCCTAGAATAGCACCAACAGCATAATCACTAGCATCACACATAATTTCAAAAGGCAAGTTCCAATCAGGTGGTTGAACAACAGGGGCAGAAATTAAGGCTTTCTTGAGTGTTTTGAAGGCTTCTAAACAATCATCGTCAAAAACAAAAGGAACATCCTTTTGCAAAAGATTTGTAAGAGGCCTAGAAATTTTAGAATAGTCTTTGATAAATCTCCTATAGAAACCAGCATGACCTAAGAAACTACGAATACCTTTGATATCTTTAGGACATGGCATTTTCTCAATTGCATCAACCTTAGCTTTGTCCACTTCAATACCTCTTTCAGAAATTTTACGGCCCAAAACAATACCTTCATTAACCATAAAGTGGCACTTCTCCCAATTCAAGACAAGATTTGTTTGCTCGCATCTCTGCAAAACTCGATCAAGATTGCTTAAACAATCATCAAAAGACTTCCCATAAACAGAAAAGTCATCCATGAAAACCTCAACAATCTTTTCACAAAAGTCAGAGAATATAGCAGTCATACATCTTTGAAAGGTAGCAGGTGCATTGCATAAACCAAAAGGCATACGTCTATAAGTATAAGTTCCAAAGGGACAAGTGAAAGTAGTATTTTCTTGATCAGGTTGAGAATCAGGTATTTGTGAAAAACCAGAATATCCATCAAGAAAGCAAAAATGTGTGTGCTTAGATAATCATTCTAGCATTTGATCGATAAAAGGCAGAGGGTAATGATCTTTTCTAGTTGCTTTGTTTAATTTTCTAAAATCAATTACCATTCTATAGCATGTAACAATTCTTTGTGGAATAAGTTCATTCTTATCATTAGGAACAACAGTAATACCTCCTTTCTTAGGGACACAATGAACAGGACTTACCCATCTACTATCAGCTATAGGATAGATTATACCTGCTTCCAGAAGTTTTAATATTTCCGTTCTTACCACTTCTTTCATTTTTGGATTCAACCGACGTTGGTGATCAACAACGGGTTTAGCATCAGGTTCCATATTAATTTTGTGCTGACATAGAGTGAGACTAATGCCCTTTAAATCATCAAGAGTATATCCAATAGCAGCTTGGTGCTTCCTTAGAACTTTCAATAATCTTTCTTCTTCATGTTCTGAAAGGTTAGCACTAATAATAACAGGATATATGTTCTTTTCATCAAGATAACCATATTTCAAAGTGTCTGGCAATTGTTTTAATTCAAACACAGGATCACCTTTAGGTGGAGGAGGACCTCCTAGAGTTTCAATAGGCAAATTGTGTTTAAGCAGAGGACGTTGTTCAAAGAAAACCTTATCTATTTCATTTCTTTCATGCATATGTAAATCATTTTCATGGTCTAGCAGATATTGTTCTAGTGGATCAGTAGGAGGCACAGCAATAGAAGCAAGACCAATTATTTCATCCTTACTAGGCAATTCTTTTTCATGAAGCTTTCTACTAAACTTGGAAAAATTAAACCCATGAGACTCATCACCAAAACTAACACCGACAGTTTGTTTCTTACAATCTATTTTAGCATTAACGGTGTTCAAGAAAGGTCTACCAAAGATAATGGGACAAAAGTCATCTTGTGGGGAACCAAGAACAAGAAAATCAGTAGGGTATTTTACTTTGCCACACAAGACTTCGACATCTCTAACAATCCCAAGTGGTGTGATGGTGTCTCTATTAGCAAGTTTAATAGTGGCATCTATTTCTTCTATTTCAGTGGGTGCTATGTCATTCATAATTTCTTGAAATAAAGTAAAGGGAATAGCACTCACGGTAGCACCTATGTTACATAAACCATGATAACAGTGATCTCCTATTTTAACTAAGACAACGGGCATGCCAACAACGGGTCTATGATTATCCATTTTATTGGGTTTGGCAATTCTAGTAGCTTCATTGCAGAAGTAAATAACATGCCCATCTATATTTTCTTCCAAGAGATCCTTAACCATAGCAACACTAGGCTCTACTTTAATTTGTTCATCAGGTTTGGGTGTTCTAATTTAACTTTTGTTGACCACAGTTGAAACTTTAGCATGTTCCTTTATCCAAACAGGGAAAGGTGGTTTCTCAATATAAGCAGTAGGAACAACTAGATCAACATTATAAAGTATAGTTTACTCTTTAGCTAGTATCGGTTCTTTAATAGGTGGGTGATATTTAAACAACTTCTCTTTAGGGAGATCAACATGAGTAGCAAATGATTCACAAAAGGAGGCTACTATCTCAGAGTCAAGTCCATATTTAGTGCTAAACTTTTGAAAAGCATCGGTATTCATAAAAGATTTAACACAA
Source organism: Thinopyrum elongatum (assembly GCA_011799875.1). Taxonomy (NCBI): domain Eukaryota; kingdom Viridiplantae; phylum Streptophyta; class Magnoliopsida; order Poales; family Poaceae; genus Thinopyrum; species Thinopyrum elongatum. The sequence continues at coordinate 10,891,778 of CM022300.1, read as the reverse complement.
TCATACTTAAACTCAATACCTGACTCTTTACCTTCGTCGAGTTCCCAATCTTCAGAGTTGCGTTTAATTCTTTCCAAAAGATCCCACCGAAATTCAATAGTCTTATTCATAAAAGAACCAGCACAAGAAGTATCAAGCATGGATCGATCATTATGAGAAAGCCGAGCATAAAATTTTTGGATAATAATTTCTCTTGAGAGCGCATGATTGGGGCATGAATATAACATTGACTTAAGCCTCCCCCAGCTAGAGCGATACTTTCTCCTTCAAGAGGCCAAAAATTATATATGTAATTCCGATCACGATGAACTAGATGCATGGGATAATTTTTTTGGTGGAACTCCAATTTCAATCAATTCCAATTCCAAGCTCCAATATCATGGCATAGCCTATACCATGCCAATGCCTTTCCCTTCAAAGATAAAGGGAAAACCTTCTTCTTAACTTCATCTCCGAGTAAACCTGCAAGCTTAAACAATCCACAAATTTGTTCCACATATATCAAGTGCATATCAGGATGTTCGGTTCCATCTCCTGCATAACTATTAGCTAGCAGTTGTTCGATCATACCTGAGGGAATTTCATCTTCAATATTTTTAGTAGGTGCAGTAGGTTGAGGGGTAGCTAATTGTGGTTTCGGTCGAAGTGAAGATACCCCGAACAAACCTCTCAAAGGATTGTTTTCCATAGTAACAAGTGACAGTAAATTTCAGCACACTATATAAATGTTTCCTTACCAAGTTCCACTTACCAAAGGTGCTTCACTCTCCGGCAACGGTGCCAGAAAATAGCCTTGATGACCCACAAGTATATGGGATCAATTGTAGCTCTTTTCGATAAGTAAGAGTGTCAAACCCAACGAGGAGCAGAAGGAAATGACAAGTGGTTTTCAGCAAGGTAATGTCTGCAAGTGCTGAAATTGTAAGTAACAGAGTAGTTTGATAGCAAGATAATTTGTAACGGGCAAGTAACGATAATAGTAAGAAAAGTGCAGCAAGGTAGCCCAATCCTTTCGAGGCAAAGGACAGGCCAAAATGGTCTCTTATAGTAAGCAAAGCGTTCTTGAGGGTACACGGGAATTTCATCTAGTCACTTTCATCATGTTGATTCGATTCGTGTTCGCTACTTTGATAATTTGGTATGTGGGTCGACCGGTGCTTAGGTGCTATTCTTACTTGAAGAAACCTCCTACTTATGATTAACCCCCTCGCAAGCATTCGCAACTACGAGAAAAGTATTAAGAATAAATTCTAACCATAGCATTAAACTTTTGGATCCAATCTGTCCCTCACGGAATAGCGCATAAACTAGGGTTTAAGCTTCTGTCACTCTCGCAAGCCATCATCTAATTACTACTCCACAATGCATTCCCTTAGGCCCAAATATGGTGAAGTGTCATGTAGTCGACGTTCACATGACACCACTAAGGGAATCACAACATACATACTATCAAAATATTGAACACATATCAAGTTCACATGATTACTTGCAACATGATTTCTCCCGTGACCTCAAGAACAAAAGTAACTACTCACAAATGATAATCATGCTCAAGATCAGAGGGGTATTAAATAGCATATTGGATCTGAACATATAATCTTCCACCAAATAAACCATATAGTAATCAACTACAAGATGTAATCAACACTACTAGTCACCCACAAGCACCAATCTATAGTTCCGGTACTACACTACAAAAAAAATACACTTCCGTGATGATACGTGTTTGTCACAGTAGGTCACGTTTTTTGTCATGCATGTACATCCATGACGATTTTATGACAGAATCAAGATAGTCATACCTGTGCTGTCGTAGAAGTGTTCCATGACATTACCAAAATTATCATCACGGAAGTGTCCACTTCCATGACCATAAATGGCGCGTCATGGAAATGCTTTCATCAAGGGTAAACAACACGTGGCCACCGTAACGGGTCGTCGTTAAGCTATCGGGTTCCGGTTTGGATCCGATAACCCGTTAACAGCCCGGACCAATGGGGATTTTCCACGTGTAAAATCATCATTGGCTGGAGGAAACACGTGTCTGCTCCTCGGTGGGCTAGATGTCGTCCGTCCAATGGAGGAGACATGCCTATGATACGTCGACACATGGCAGGGCCCAACATAGGCCCATATAGGTTAAAAAGGCTGGCCCAGTCAAAGGCCTGTAGTACTTACTAAGGTACTAGTGGGCCAGCCCAATAACGGCCTGTTTAAACATGGCCCATTTACGGCCCGAAGCTAGATCTGGCCCGTTAATTGTTCGCCAAATATTTGGGCCCAATTACGGCCCAGTGACTTTCGGCCTGTTAGAGGCCCGATGTACACATGGGCCCATTTCAGCCCCGTGTGTCTTTCGGCCAGGGAATGGCCCGTGCTGCCCATGGGCCATATATGGTCCGATGCGACATCCGGCCCACTAACGGCCCGTGATAAAGGTGGCAACAGTTCAGCCCAACGTGACTTTGGGCCTGTTAAAGGCCTGTCGTATATTTCGGCCCGTTGATGCCTGTACTAAGCTTTCGGCATTTTAAAGGCCCATGATATCAGTGGGCTAACTAAGGCCCAAGATATGTTTCGGCCTGGTAATGGCCCGTCATATAACTGGGCCAAAAAAGGCCCGATCTACATTTCAGCCTGCTGAAGGCCCGTCAACGACTAGTGAAAATTGAGGCCCAACATGCATTTCGGCCTGCTAAAGGCCCATGGTTTCTTCTGGGCCGTAACAGGCCAGCAGAATATTTAGCCTGTTAATGGCCCAAAGCTACATGGGCCCAACTAAGCGCTGGGTCCACTAAAGGCCCAACTAAAATTTGGGCCGAATATAGGACTGAGTAAGTTGTGGGCCTGGTGCAAAGTGTGAAGGCCCCAATGGCCTTTTAGGCCAAGAAAGTTGCAGGCCGGTCCAATTGTGGCCCGCTAAAAAGCAGGCCCGTTAGAGGCGAATGTTTCGGCCTGGTCGACTACATCAGATTTTTTCCAGATAGCGAATGATGGCAGTAACTATTAGGAATTAAGAACAAACCTACTCTATACAATAAAGAAATTACGGCATAGTAACTTAGAATAAACCTACACTATACAATAAAGTATTTATGGTATATTACATCCACTGGGCATCGAAGTTCGCCACCAGTGATCATAAAGTGCAACGCAGAAGCAGATTACAAAAACTGGGCACCATTGCAGCGTAACAAAATAATACTGAACCAAGACCACTTCCAAGACAGTTCAAGAAAGGTTAGCCTTGTGCGAGAACTGCTACGCAAGCTGCTGAGCAAGGCTGTGAGACCGGCCTAGCATGTCGGTCATAGCTTCCAGGTGTAGTTGTTTAGCAATGAGGTTCTCATTGGTGTTCTCCGCAATCTTTCTTAGAGATAGGACTTCATGTCAAAGTTGAGTTGCAGAATGCCTTTCTGCTAGAACTTGGGACTGAAGAAGTCGAACTAATGCAGACAACGAATTCTGTGAGCTTGTCTGACTGCTAGTCTCAAGTAACTTGAACACTGCATCAAGACAAGACTTTGGGGTTGTCTCGCTATCTTCAAGATGTTTTGCCTTCTTTGCTGCAATATATGTTGGGTTTGTCTCACAGCCTTCAGCAGACTTGTGCATGCCATCAGGCATATCACCCTGAAACAAGCAGAGAGATGACAGGTTTTGCACGTGTATAAACAAAGATGATAATTGTGCTGTCAATTCCATCCAATTTCAAATTAGAAAATAAAGAGTAAGTTCAAAATATCAATAGCATAATTTGGCATTGTTCATAATGCGGGGAGCTTCACCACACTACTGGATTACCATGTCAACATAACAAGCATAGATGAAGGGCAAAGACAATCATTGTATCTATTTTGGTTAATGTGCATGGCATGTTGTTCATATCATCAGCCACATCAGTAAGATAAAACAGGAGATGACAGGGTGCAAACGTGGGCTGCTTCACCACACACTGGATTATAGATCCACAAAAACAAGCATACATATAGGGAGTATTGAGTAATGTGCATGGTATGAATAAGGAATTTGGTTTTACAAGTAAAACTTGGAACTTACGGTTGTTGCGAACATGCATTTTGATAGAAACAGCAAACTAAACAGCAGTTAACGATAGGGAGTATGAGCAAATTAAACTGCAGTTGAGGATAAAGGCTTTAGAAGGACTGACTTACATTAACAGTTAACACCGGCTTTATAATGCCCTTCTCGATGTCAAGGGAAGGATAACTCAAGAATTTCAGCACAGAATCTTCGTCATAAGCATTGCCTGTACTCTACATTTTGTAGAGAGTGATTATAGATATGATAATACTGGAAGGGATAGAGGATAATGAAGATAAGACGCAGACTGATGCTACATAATCAACTACCAATCCCTGGAAGTACAAGCGTTACAGGACAAAATGTACTGACAAGAGCAATGGGCTACACTTCTGCACTGGCTTTGTCTGTGTATTCAACTTTTTGGTAAGATTAAATATAGATCTGAAATTTTTTAGTAAATGGTGGGCGAGAGAGATAAGATGCAGAATGCTACACAATGAACCAATCCCTCTTCACATAATATAAGGGTGTTTTGAACACTGGTGTACTGTTCAAAACATTCTTATATTATGGGACAGAGGGAGTAGCTGTTAATGTAAGTACAGTGATAGACGACGTTCAGTCCTTACAAGAGGACTGCAGAGCTAAACCTCTTCAAAAGCATTGGGTTGATTCTAAATTTATATAAGAGTCCATACGGATCTTATAATGTCCACCAAATGGACGATAACGAGGCTAACTTGTGCAGTGATGCTACATAATCAACCAGCTATGAAAGTAAGTATGGTCATACAGGGCAAGAGGTACTCACAAGAGCAATGCAGTGTGCAGTATAGTTGCGAGATTCTGTGGTCCCTTGAGAATGAATGTTCTTCTGCTAACAGTTTTCGTACAAGTGAGACGTTAAGGCAAATGCAGAAATGTAGTTCAAATTGTGATGTGATATCATAGACAGTACCTTACGCTGCAAACGAGACCAATGTGTAACAAGATTATTCCAGTCACTGTCTGATAAATGTAGCACCGGAGACTTTACAGAAATTTTGTTTAGAGGCTTGCCATCGAAGTGCGCTTGCCTCAGGTAGGAACGATACTTCATCAACGAGTGCTTGAAAAGCGCAACCAACCCTTGCTCGTCTTGACAATCCAGTTTGGTCCTCGCCTATTTAAAAGAATGAAATCTTGTGTCTTCTGTCAGCAGAAACATATGCAGTAATTACCATGAATAACATTAGTACATTACTTACGCGTAAGTTGTGGAGGAAGACTGGAAATTGTTCTGTGTCTGCGGTATAATCATTCCATGAAGGAAAGATGCGCACAAAGTTCCTGACAACAATATAAGCTTCGTCTTCTAAATTGGGAAGAAATGGAACAGGGGTCCTATTTGCTGCAATTGGGGCTCTCTCTGGTTCGAAAAGGGATTTGGCAACTGGATTTGGTGTACTCTTTGCTGGAATGGGGGTTTTGCATCGTAGAGCTGGTGCTATGTCAACTGGCATCATCATTCTATTTGCTGCAGTTGGTGTCTGGTGAGTTGGGGCATCAGAGATGACCAGTGTAGTAGGGCTAGAGTCTGCTAGAGTTGGGGCCGTGTTTTGTGGGTCAGGTGATATTGCAACAACACCTAATGGGCTATTTGATTTATCAGGTGTCACTACCTTTTCCAAATACTTTGCTCGTGCTCCTCCGCGATCAGCAATCGCCCTCTTCCTTTTGAATGTCTGATACACAAGAACAGCATTTGAATGGATAAATATGGTATGATGACAGATGGAATATGTACTAAAAATGGATAGGCAGGGTGTATTCACATACACAATGTGTAAACTAAGCTAATGGCAGTGCAACAAAGTAGAAGCAATGCAAAGCATCAGTTGCAAGATATGTGCGACCAACATAACCTTGGAAAGTTAGAGCAAGCACCTTGATGGGTGAATAAGATAAGGCATCTTCCTCTGACTCCTCCACTAGGGAGCTACATTGACTTAGGTCTCCCTCTAGCTCAGAATCACTGTTAGGATCATATTCTGAGCATGAATCTGTAGGTGGAGAGCATTTGCATTGCATTGCATCCAGACTTTATTTCAGTCCCTTAATGCCAAGTTTGACAACCATGGCATTGTTCTGCTTTATTCTTTTCATGCGCGTAAGCTCATAATCATTATGATGTTGTTCAGTATCTGAGATTCATGAAAACATAAAAAGTAGTCAGATTATCTATGGAATGCATTGCGGATTCAACTCGAAGAGTGTCTCCCTATAAACCCCTACATATGCAAAGTTCACCCCCCAACCGTGCTGACCAGACCACACACAGAAATACAAACCTCTTATGTCTCTATAACAGGCAGACACGCATTTCAAAACTGAAGTAGGAACATTAGAATCATATCAAATTTGTATTTGAACAAATAAACTAAGGAATTATGAGTGGCATAATGTTTAGCTTCAAGGGTGGAGTGCTGGTAGTGCGACACAAAGCAAGTAGGCAGATTTATTCCATGCAAAAGATCGTAGTCTATGTAAAAGGTGGAAATGACACTTTCTTTCTATACAATGCAGTGTTCGTTGCCCACACATGATGGAAGAGATCACACAGAGAAATACTATTCACTCATGTCTGCGGTTCCAGTATTTTGAAACAGGGTGGTCCACCCTAAAAGAATATTGACAACAAATATGACAAGGCAAGCATAGATGTAGTGAATCAATCATTACTTGTGAGCTTACTAGGACAAGTATGCAGAATTGTAACTGCAGTAAGAGACCGTCCAAAATCTGAATCAATAAGTTGGTCTAGCACTTATTGTTTGCAACTAATCGACGTGAATAATTGGATATCATATCGAATGAGTAAGAAAGACAAGTAAAATTGTCAATAAACCTGGCCTGCAGCAGTAATCTGGGTCAATGTCACTACGACCAACAATCCAAAATGACTAGTGTCTGTTCCTAAGGCCAGAATTTTGAAACCCTGTGAACTTTACAGGTACTAAAGATTACTGAAATACATCTGAACCATTAAGTGTAGGTAGCACTCAGTACACAACAAACCCTAATGACAGTCCTGCCTAATGAGTAATGAATCAATTAGAAAATGGGTGATGAGGAGTGGCTGCTGAGTGTTGAGCACGTATCTCAGGATAAATCGGGTTGGCTGTAACACCCCCTGTATTAAGCTACAGAGATCACCCTTTTGATGAGGCCATGTCATCATGATTAATAGTGCATAATCATCATTAGCATCATATTGCATTTCAACTCCTAAGTCAAATTCAAATTTAAATGAAAGTGGAGTATAAAAGTTGTCCAACATAGAAACTAAAATGTCAGATAAGTAACAAATATTCCAGAGGCTATTCTAAAATTGAAACCAACATCATTGGAATTGGATAAGTGACTCGAACAACCTCAAACAGTGGATAAAGATGGTATTTAATAACCATTTATTAAATCTGAAATAAATATGGAATTATGTTTTGTCCAAACTAATTTTAGGTGTTGAGGAATAATGCAATGGTATTTATGAAATAGGTCACACTTTTTACAAAAACCATTTGGGGCCTAAACATTTAACAGTAAAGAAAAGGGAAAAGAAACAGAAAAACAAAAGAAAAGAAAAGGCCCCCCTGGCCAACTGGGCCAGGCGGCCCAGCTGGCCGACCCACCTGGCCCAACTGGCCGGCCCAGCCCCATCCCCTGCCTTATCCCCATGGGGGGGGAAACCCTAACCAGCCACCCCCCCCACTTCCCCCCTCTCCCGATATATCCCCCCCTCTCCCCCGATTGGATCGGGATCGAGAGGTGGAGGTCGCCGCGACGCCCCGACCCTGCCGCCCGACGCCGCCCCGTTGCCATTGCCGTTGGACGCCGTCGCCGGAGCGCTCCCCCGCCGGCCTGCTTCTCCTCTCCGCCGTCGTCCCCGTCTTCCTCCTCGCGCTCCACTGCCCCGTCCCTACGCTCCCTCGGTGAGGCCCCCGGTCCTCCTCTCTCGCTCGCCTGCCGCGCTCCCGCCGCGCCCACCGTTGCTCCGCTCCGGCCGTGACCACGCCTCGCGCGCTCCGGCCCCGCGCTCACCGCGGTCGGGCCGTGCCCTGGCCATGCGCCGCGCCGTCCGGCCGTGCCCGTCGCCCAGCGGTCACCGCGCCCAGCGCCTCGCCCCGCTGAGGCCTCTCTGCCTCGCCGGCCCCTACTCACTACCCCGCGCGCTGCCTGCGCCTCACCCTCGCCTACCTCTGCCGCCAGTCCCACCTCGCCCCTCTACGCCGCCTCCGGCCACCGGTCCTCCCCCCCCCGCGGCTCCAGCCGCGCCGTGGCCGCCGGCCGCGCACCCTCGCGGCCATCTCCCGCGACCGGCGATGGCGCCCTGGCGCGCCCCATCGCCCGTGCCCGTTCGAGCGGGTTCGCCCGCCCGTTACCCGTACCCAGCGCCCGTTAAGTCCCCCTGGCCCATTGACATGTGGGGCCCAGCCCCAGAACGTTTTAATAAAAAGGAAATAAAAATAAAAATAATAAAAATAATTAATTAATTAGTTAATTAATCCTGATTAGGTTAATTTAATTAACTAATTAGTGTTAATTAAACAGTAATATAATTAGTTAACCCTAATTAATTTAACAGTCTATGACAGGTGGGACCCACCCTGTCAGGGCGCCTGCTGACATCAGCATGATGTCATGCTGACATCATCGCAGCACTGTTTCGGATAATGTTGAATTAAATAATTAATTAAAATTTCAGAAATTAATAAAAACTTTAGAAAATCATATCTTTTAAACCGTAACTCCGATGAAAATATTTTATACATGAAACTTGCTCAGAACGACGATACGAACCCGGATACGCCCTCGGTATCTCCGTCAGACGCCCGCAGCTATGAGAACGTTGAACAATTAGACCGATTTCGATAAATGAATAGTGTCCAACTTTAATTAAATAAATCCGAATAAATTCCTAAATTAACTAAATCGCTTAGTTAGGCTGTATATCACCCCGGCATATCGTTTAGACATGTCATGCATCCCTGTTGCATTATTGCCGTGTGTTTACTGTTTCTTCCCCCTCTTCTCTTCGGTAGACTACGAGACCGACGCAGCTGCTGGTGCCCCGACCGACTACGTTGTTGACGACCCCTACTTGCCAGAGCAACCAGGCAAGCCCCCCCCTTGATCACCAGATATCGCCTATTCTCCTCTATACTGCTTGCATTAGAGTAGTGTAGCATGATACTGCTTTCGGTTAATCCTATTCTGCTGCATAGCCTGTCATTGTTGCTACTGTTGTTGATACCTTACCTGCAATCCTAAATGCCTAGTGTAGGATGCTAGTTTATCATCATTGGCCCTGCATTCTTGTCAGTCTGCCTTGCTATACTATCGGGCCGTGATCACTCGGGAGGTGATCACGGGTGTATACTATACATATATGCATACTATACAGATGGTGACTAAAGTCGGGTCGGCTCGAAGAGTACCCGCGAGTGATTCACGGATTGGGGGCTGAAAGGACCTTTGTCCCAACGGCCCTTTGTGTGGATCTTTGTGGCGGAGCGACAGGGCAGGTTGTGACCACCTAGGAGACAGGTGGGCTAGGCCCTGGTCGGCGTTCGCGTTTACTTCATAATAACCCGCTTAACGAGATTGGATATTTGATCTGAGTCTGGCCACTGGCCTATACGCACTAACCAACTACGCGGGAGTAGTTATGGGTATCCCGGCGTCGTGGTATCAGCTGAAGCCTTCTTGACGTCAGCGACCGAGCGGCGCGCGCCGTGTTGGACCGCGCTAACGTAACCGCCGTGATCGTGTGGGTTGCTAGGTCTGCTCGCGGCCGCGTACGCAACGTGCAGGAGCGCACTGGGCGATGGGCCCAGACCCCAGGGTGCCTAGGATTAGTCCGGCGTGCTGACCTCTCTGTTGAGCCTAGGTGGGGCTGCGACGTGTGGATCTTCCGAGGCCGGGCATGACCCAGGAAAGTGTGTCCGGCCAAAGGGGATCGAGCGTGTTGGGGAATATGTGGTGCACCCCTGCAGGGAAGTTTATCTATTCGAATAGCCGTGTCCCTCGGTAAAAGGACGACCCGGAGTTGTATTCCGACCTCATGACAACTAGAAATGGATACTTAATAAAACACACCCTTACAAGTGACAGATATAACCCGGTGGTCGCTCTCTCGCATGGTGGCGACGAGAGGATCGACGGGTAGGATTATGCTATACGTTGTTGCTTGGTTAACTTCCAACTAATCTCTTCTATTGCTTCAAGATGGAGGCTGCCAGAAGCGTAGTCTTCGACAGGACTAGCTATCCCCCTCTTATTCTGGCATTCTGCAATTCAGTCCACCGATATTGCCTCTTTACACATATACCATGCATATGTAGTATAGATCCTTGCTTGCGAGTACTTTGGATGAGTACTCACGGTTGCTTTCCCCCTCCTTTCCCCCTTTCCCTTCCGGCTGGTTGTCGCAACCAGATGCTGGAGCCCAGGAGCCAGACGCCACCTTCGACGACTTCTACCACCAGGACGGAGCCTACTACTACGTCCAGGACGCCGACGACCAGGAGTAGTTAGGAGGATCCCAGGCAGGAGGCCCTGCGCCTGTTCGATCTGTTGTATCCCTGTTTGTGCTAGCCATCTTATGGCACCTTGTTTAACCTATGTCTGTACTCAGATATTGTTGCTTCCGCTGACTCGTCTATGATCGAGCATTTGTATTCGAGCCCTCGTGGCCCCTGGCTTGTATTATGATACTTGTATGACTTATTTATGTTTTAGAGTTGTGTTGTGATATCTTCCCGTGAGTCCCTGATCTTGATCGTACACGTTTGCGTGCATGATTAGTGTACGATCGAGCCGGGGGCGCCACATTGGCTTAGTGCCTGCTGCAAGCCTGAGCCCTGAACGGACTGGGAAGGTAGGCACGGCGGTGCTCCCGGGCAGCGGTGACATTGTTGGGCAAGCGGCTCCTGACCTCCTGTTAGTCCGACGTCTCCTCCTAGAGTCATGCCGTCCGGGGACGACAAGTCGCCGCCGAGGCAGGCGGCTGGGGGCGAGTAGAGATCGAAAGCGCAGCAGAACAGAGGGGAGTCGGGGCCTGGGCCAACCCAAAATCCTAGGGTGGGCCGCGGCCCACCGTGGGCACCCTGTAGAGATACACACCCGAGCGGCGTACATGCATTTTCGAAACTAAATTAGGAACATTTAGCTGACCAATTAAACGACTCTGTTTTCATAATATCAGATTCGTATTTGAACAACTAAGCTTGTTTAGCTTGATGGGTGGAGCAGTGCTATTATGACATGAAGCACGTATGCTGATCGTATAGTGATCATAAAAGGGGAAACCCTAAGCATTTTTTTTTGAGCAAAAGAGGGTTTCCCCTCCGATTTCTATTAAAGAAACCACCACGGAACCAACATGATCAATTAAACCCTAAGCATGATCAATTAAACCCTAGTATGACTGTGCCATGGCAGATTTAAAGCTGCAAACCGGAGAAATGCTATTTAGCATCCATTGTTTGCTTTGAACTAAGAACTAAATTCTAAGAGCTGAAAAGAATGTACAGTAACCAAGTTACGATCTATTTTCTGGTTGAGATCAAAAAGTTGAGGAGATATGAAGTACCACCTCTCTTGCGGCGCCGTGTAGGCATCGGGGGTGCGATGGCTGTCGGTGGCGTTGAAGCAGATCTGCGATGGTAGACGGGTGCATCGGGGGATGAGTCCCGTTGTGGTGGATGAGAAGGTCGTGTGAGCGGCCCCGGCAAAGAGGACGACGGCGCCGATGAAGCGAGAGGACGCGATGCAAGGCTCTTGGTCCGTCGCCGTGGATGAGAAACGTACATCTCTAGCAGTGGACGACGCGGTCTTGGTAGGCGCTCCGGCATGGTGGAGGACAGTGGCGATGGATGGGGTGGAGGACGGCGGTGATGGATGGGGTGGCGGACGAAGGAGGCTGGTGTGGGGATGGTCTTCTAGCACGGACGGTGTATGAATGGGAAAATGGAGGGAGAGGTACGGGGAACCATGTTTTTGGGACGCGCCTGTCTGAAATATGGGAAAGTTACGAACTTAGCCCCCGTTTAAAATTTGGACGTCTCGTCGGTTGGGGATAGGATGGTAATCTCGCATCTCGCCAATATTTGCCCAGAGCGATTTCAGGTGAAGAGAGGGTGTTTTGGCGCCCACAGTGTATGAACGGGGCTGACAGGTAGGGCGGTTGTGTCATGTCTGAGTGAAGTTACAAACCTGCACCTATTGAAAATATTTGCCTACATCGATTTCGGCCGAGTCGAGTTTGTTTTGCCGCCCACCGTGTATGAATGGGGAAATGGAGGGAGAGACAGAGGTCTTTCGGACGAGCTTGAATCAATTGTGTTTTGCCGCCCATGTTTGGCGCCCACCGTGTTGGAATGGGCTCAGAGGCAGTCGTGTCACGTCTAATTGAAGTTACTAACCTACCCCTATTGAGAGCAGTGGAAATCGGGCTGATGGATTGTCCGTGTAAGGGGTAGACAGTAATTTCCATCTCCCAAACACTTGGCTTCGGGCAGCCGACATGGGAGTGGACATTTTGCCGCTTCTTTCGAATTATGGGACAATAAGCATCCACGTTTACCCTGGCAACTAAATTCGAATCCATTTTGTATTCCTATACGAATCTTTAGAAATCATTCTATGTGTTTTTATATATCTTCAAAAGCACGACAAAGATGTATTCCATTGTCATATATGAATATGATTTACAAATGCCGATACTTGAATTCAGAAGCTAGAATCCAGTTTAAGGTGAATTCGAATATTTGAAACCACTTTCTGTCCAACTCAAGTGTCACAAGCAGCATAATTTGTACTCCCATTTAGATATGTACACAAGCGATGTATCAAGATTCAAATACCGAGTCAATCAACCAATAATGTACAAAACTAACAGACATATAAACACTTATAGAGTATATGGATCAATAATATCAACTAACATACATAACCCAAGCCGCTGTACTTTTTTTTGCTAGAAGAGCATCCTTTTTTTAGTGAAGCTAGTACAGCATCTTGGCCCTTTCCGATGCGTGCCACTTAAGGTCCATCTATACTACTATTATTGCTGAATGCACATTCAGCCCGATTGGCATATTTGTAGGTCTGGCACAACAATCAAAATGAAATGTCTCAGAGTCTTATCAATTAATACAGACTTGTGCTCAAAAAAAAATTACAAACCAAAAAACAAAAAACAATTATTACATGATCTCTAAAACAAATGGTTTGATCGATTACATGAACAAACAACACAAAGGTTAATCAATGATGGAAAGAACATTTCAACTATGATTTACCAAGTGGGAATTTAATTTCCTTTTTTCCTTCAGGACCTTAACAATGTTGTAACACCCCCGGTGATTAGCAACAGTAATCACCTTTGATAATGACATGTTAGCATGATGAACAGTGCATAATCATCATTTGCATCATATTGCATTTCAACTCCTAAGTCAAATTCAAATTTAAATGAAAGTGAAATATAAAAGTTGTCCAACATAAAAACTAAAATGTTCAGTAAATAACAAATATTGCAGAGACCATTCTAAAATTGTAATCAACATTTGATAAATTAATTAGGTGACCCAAACCTCTTTTAACAGTGGCTGAAAATAATATTTACAATCCTTTTAATTAATCTAGATCGAATATGAAATGATGTTTTGCCCAAACTAGTTTTTGGTGTTAGGGTATAGTGCACTGGTATTTAAGGACTAGCTCACACTTTTACAAAATCCATTTGGGGCCTAAACAATTAACAGAACAGAAAAGAAAAAGAAACAGAAAAGAGAAAAAGGAAAAGACCTAAATGATCTACTGTACACTCGGCCTGCTTGCTACAGCGCCGGCCCAGCCCGTCCTCGCACCGTCCCCCACCTCTCGCACTGCTCCTCGCCTCGCTGTCGAACACCCTGCGCGCGCCGCACGCACGCACCCGGCCCCCCCCTCTTCCCCTGCTCGACAACGCGCCGCGCCCGCCGCGAGGATAAGGGCAAGCCCCGCAGCCCTCTGGTGCCTCCCTCGCCCCACTCTTTCCCCTCCCTCGCTCGCTTGCCGCCATGGCCGACGCAGCCATCGCCATTGCTCCATCGCCCGCGTAGCCACCGCCTCTACCTCGCCACTGCGACGTGCCCACGAGCTCCGCCGTGCTCCTCTACGCCTCCTGCGCCGACGAACCGAAGCCGAACGCCTCTGCATCGCCGGCCTGCGTCGTCTTCTTCCTCGGATCCTCGTCACCGTTCGCCGTCGATTCCGGCTACTCCAGGCCTTCCCCGAGCCCACTTTGAACGGCTACGCACCACTGTGGGCTCCTGCTCCTCCTCCCCCTCTCCATTAGCTCGCTAGCGTACCGTAGCCGCCGCTCCGCGTTAGGCCGCACCCACCGCCGCGGACCTCGTCGCCGGCGACCATCCGGCGACCATTTGGTCATGTGCTGCTGCCCATCTGCTTCGCCGCGTCGCATAGACCCCGCCTAGCTCCTCACAACGCTTGGACGCGCGCCGTTTGGTCGATCCCGTAGCTCGCCCGAGAACCTCGCCGCCGACGAGCTCCCGCACCGCCGCCATTCGACGCGCGACGACGAGCCGCGTCGAACGCAACTTACCCCAGCCCCTGAGACCCACCATAGGCAAAACCCGAGCCAGGCCCGACTCGCGCCGCCGCGTTTGGCTCGCCGGAGCTACTCCGGCGCGTCGCCGGCCACCGCTGACGTGGCACCGGTGGGCCCCGCCCTGTGCCACTGACTGTGGGGCCCCGCGGGCCCCGTTGACCCCGCTGACCGGGGTCAACGCTGACGTGGCCGCCCTGTCTCACTGACATGTGGGGCCCGGTCGCTTAATTAAATTTAAATAAATAGAAAATCTATTAATTAGTTATTTAAACACTAATCAGTCACTGACTGCTGGGCCCCACCTGTTAATTAACTCAAATAATTAAATTAACCTCTCTGATTAAGCCACAGTGTATGACATGTGGGTCCCACCTGTCAGTTTGACTCTGGTCAGCCAGAGTTGACCTGCTGACGTCATGCTTAGGTCATGCTGATGTCATCGCACACTGTTTCGGATAATGTTGATTTAAATAATTAAATAAATTCCAGAAATTAATAAAAACTTTAGAAAATCATATTAAATAAACCGTAACTCCGATGAAAATAATTTATATATGAAACTTGCTCAGAATTTCGATACGAAACCGAATACGTCCTCCGTATTCCCGTCAGACGCCCGTAGCTACAAGAACATTGAACTTTTAGACCGTTTTCAGTAAATGAATAGTGTCCAACTTTAATTAAATAAATCCAAATAAATTCCTAAATTAACTAAATCATTTAGTTAGGCAGTAGAACACCCCGGCATATCATTTAGGCATGTCATACATATTGTTTGCATTATTGCCGTGAATTTATTGTTTCTCTCCCCCTCCTTCTCTCTCTCGATAGACGCTGAGACCGACGGCGCTGCACCTGGATACGACTACTCTACCGACGAGCAGCCCGTTGACGACCTTCCCCTCTTGCCAGAGCAACCAGGCAACCCCCCCCCCCCTTGAGCATTCCAGATATCGCCCATTCTATTCTCCTGCTTGCATTAGATTTTGCTACTGTTAATGTATGCTCCTATTCTGATGCATAGCCTGCAGTTGTAACCTGTTCATTGCTACCTTACCTGCCTATGATAAACTGTTTAGTTTAGGTTGGAGTGAACCATCAGTGACCCCACCACCTTACCCTTGTTGCCCCTGCTTGATCATCGACGACTCGATCAACATGATCGTCGACCAGAGACCGACACCTCACTTCACACCCCCTTAGTTGTACGACTCTGCGTAGTAACTATCGAGTGCCGAGGGTGATACCGCGTAACGCACTCCGGATGAATACTCTGTAGTGTAGCTGTTCGGTCGTGGTCATCGAGGGTGATTCCTCCTTCTCCACTTCCGATACGACTCTGTCATGCAACCCTCAGGGTGAACCTCGAGGGTGATACCTCATACGTTCGCCCTGATGATTTCGTCGAGTGGAATCCGCCGAGGGTGATTCCTCGGGTTTCCCCCCTTGATGTTATGACCACACGATTACTTGACCTCTGTTACAGGCGGGTCCACCCTGGTGGGTACCCGCTGGGGATCTATGATTTTCGGGTGTGCCGGAAGGGCACTCCAGTGTGACATTGTGGCGGAGCATCAGAGACTCTGATTGTCTCCGCTTGATACTAATTGAGCCTATTGGATTTGGGTGTGTGATCTGAGTGGGTCGACGTGCCCTATACGCACTACCACCACGCGGGATAATGGTTATGGGACCCTCTGCGAAGTACGTTTCTCCGAAAGCTCGTCTGACGTCACGATTCACCGTGCGGGCTGATTGTCGGGATTGGGCTGGATACTTCACTGACGAGTTCAGTGTCGCGCCTGCACCCCGGCCAACCTCGCAACGCGCAGGGTGCCCAGGGCGATGGCCCGAGACCTCTGGGTGCATAGGTTAGTCCGGCGTGCTGACCTCTCTGCCGAGCCTAGGTAGAGCGCTGCTTTGTGTTGATCTTCCGAGGACGGGCATTACCCAGCAAGTGTGTCCGGCCAGAGTTGATCGAGCGTGTTGGGTAACAGTAGTGCACCCCTGCAGGGATGAATCTTCTATCGATAGCCGGTCCTACGGTAAAGGACGCTCAGTTTGTGTATCCCGATCTACTACTTAAACTGACTACTTGTTACTTAATTGAAGCTTCGGGATCGCTTTCTCGCTTGGGAGTCGAGGAAGGATCTTTAAGCTGTACTTCAACATGTTTGCTAAATAAAATGCTATTCTACTCTCTTCTACTGCTGCAAGATGATGGCCTGGTGAAGATGTTTGAAGATGCTAGTCTTCGATAGGACTAGGCCTTCTCCCTATTCTGGCATTTCTGCAGCCCAGTCCACATATACAGCCTTTCTCCATTGATAATGTTGCATATGTAGTATAGATCCTTGCTTGCTGAGTACTTCGGATGAGTACTCACGGTTGCTTTATTTTCTCTTTTCCCCATATACCCCACATTGATGATACAAACAGACGATGGAGTCCAGGAGTCAGATGCCACCATCGGAGCCTACTACCAGGAGGGTCCAGAGGGTACTTACTACTGGATCGAGCCAGATGACCAGGAGTAGGATCGGAGGCTCCCAGGCAGGAGGCCAACGCCTTTCGATCTAGTGTTGATGTTTGTGCTAGCCTTCTTAAGGCAAAACTTGTCTAACTATGTCTGTACTCAGATTATATTTGTATGACTAACTTATGTATTCGGATCTTCGGATCCCTGGTCTGTAATATTGTGGACCTCCGTTTAAATTGTGTTAGAGTTGTGTTGTGATATCTTCCCGTGAGTCCCTGTGCTTGATCGTACACGTTTGCGTGTATGATTAGTGTACGATTGAGTCGGGGGCGCCACAAGTTGGTATCAGAGCCAACTGCCTGTAGGAAGCCCCCTTCCAATTCCTTGGCCGAAGTTGATTCTAGAAATCGAAAAATTAATTTACTAACTTGGCTGTGTGGCTTACGGGCCCACGTCGCCAACTGGGTGGTATTAGGATCTTTTATTCCTCGTCTATACTCTGGGACTCTGATCTCTCTTCTACTCGGGTTAAATAAGTTTTACTAACGTCGACACTTAGGATCTCGAAAATCCCGTCTACCCGGAGAGCTGGATATCTGTGCGATTTCCCTGTCATTGATCTGATTAGTCTGATAATCATTTTCCTTTCCATTGTTTTGTTTAACTTTTCTCTCTGAGTTGAGTTAAACTTCTCATTGTCATTTGACAAATCTGAATTTCCTTTGTTTCAGATGGACCGTTTGTTTCTACCGCGTCCTACGACACAGCTTGTGCTTCGCACTTGTGCTCGTAATGCCCCTGGGTTTCCAGCTGTCCTGATCGCTCTCATGACCAGACTTGGCTACCGTTGGTACCCTGAGTACATGGTCTATGAGGTTTACCGCGAGTTCAACCAGGAATAGTACTATGCTGAAGTTCGGATTTATGATCAGCAGAACAACTCAGACACCGAGCTACACCTTTTTCACGGATTAGGCGTGACGATTGAGATGGCAATCCATGATGCCGCCTACTCTGCTGTCGTACGTCTCCGAGGAGAGCACAATGCTAACTTGGATGATACTGTGTTTCGGTACATTCCGTATGCACCTGTTGGAGATGCTACTGGATACTACACAACTATCTGTGCCCCGTACGAGTCTCGACGCTACGACCCGCAGGTTCTGATTCAGTGCACTCAGGCTCTGTATCGCACTGTTCGGGCTCTTGCCGTCGAGTTGTTCGCCACTCGAGCACGCTACTACGAGGCTATGACACAGTTGCTACCAGCTGTTCATGCAGGGATACATCCGGAGTATATTCTTTACCCACGCAGGACCGAGATGCCGCCAGGTATTGATTGGCCTGCTGTGGGAGGTCACACGCCTGCACGTGGACCTCTTCTTACAGTTCGAGACCGGGTTCTGCATCAGAGTGCACATGGAGCACAGGATCCTGCCGCGACGAACATTCGTCGTCCGCACTTGCAGTTACCCCGTTTCAGTGGTTTTCTCCGACGCTGATGTAGCCTTTGCTATGTCACGTTGTGTACTTCCTTACCGCGTGCCTGCGTGCCGCCTAGTGTGTCTCTAGTTTTTCAATTTGCGCCGTTATGCTGCCCGATTTTAACCGACTCTGTGTATGGATCTGTATGTCCTAATCGACTACTATTATGTATCTGTTACACTACTTAATTGTTGTCGAGTTACATCTTGTTTGACGCTAAACGCTCGCAATTGCTTTTACTAAACTACCCCCTGTTGATACTTAGCAGGATGGTTAGACCAGGTGGTCGTGGTCGTGCCCCTGAACGTCCACCACCGCCAGACTATATGGCGGCTATGATGCAACAGTTTGAGCTTAACCGCCAGTTCATGGTTGGAATCATGGCTCAGTTTCCGCATCAGAACAACCAGAACCAGAACCCAGCTTCAATAACTTTGACAGAGTTTACGCGACTCAACCCAACGCAGTTTCGCAACTCTGACAAGCCCCTGGATGCCGATGACTGGCTCCACGACATCACTCACGAGATGGAGTCAGCTAATGTCGCCCCTGCCAACTACGTCAACTTCGTGGCCTTTTTCTTAAAGGGCCCCGCTGCTCAATGGTGGGACACACACAAGCGTACTCTGCCTGTTGGAATAGTCATCACTTGGTATGAGTTCCAGGCTGCTTTTCGTACACGTTATATCCCTCAAGCAATTATGGAATGCATGAAGACCCAGTTCCGTAACCTCACTCAGGGCAACAAGACCGTCGAAGCTTATCAGCGGGAATTTCTAGATCTCTCCCACTATGCTGAAGAAGACATCGCTACAGATGCACGCAGACAAGAGAAGTTCCGTAATGGACTACACCCCGACCTCAAGCTTGCACCAGCTGCTCAAGACTTCAATAACTTTTCAACTCTGACGAACAAGGCTATTCTTGTTGAGACCGCTCAGATGGAATACAAGGACTCGCAGAAGCGCTATCGTGATGCTGGCTCATCTTCGGGCTCAGCATCGAAGCGTCGAGTTTGGATTCCCAACCATGCATTCTGTTCCAATACCTCTGCGCCAAAGAACAACTATGCTGCACCACGTCTGCCTCCTCCACCACCGAGGCAGCCAAAAACTCAAGCTATTCAAAACAATGCTCCTCTTCGTCCTGAAGATGGTCTGTGCTTCAAGTGCCGCAAACCAGGACACCAGGCTAAAGACTGCCGCCAGAATCAGAATCAGTTAGCCTTTCCTCGTACTGGCCGTGGCAATGGTCGTGGCAACAACCAGACCCGCAACTATAATACTGGGTCTGCTGCACATGGTCGTGGACACGCTTACAACATTGACATTGAAGAAGTCCAGGATCAACCTGCTACTGTGATGGGTACCCTTCTTGTTAACTCAGTACCTGCTTCTGTTTTATTTGATTCAAGAGCATCACATTCATTCATCTCTGGAAAATTTGCATTGATGCATGGCATTCGATATGAGAAAATGCATACTCCGTTAGTCATTAAAACTCCCGGAGGTCACTGTCATGCTGACGTAATAGCACCTGACGTTACCGTCGAAATTAAAGGATTGGAATTCCTTGCATCGCCAATCGTCTTGAAGTCTTCCACCATAGACCTTATACTTGGAATGGATTGGTTGAAAGCTCACATTGCTTCGATCAATTGTGCCACTAAAGTCGTTCAACTTCTTCACCCCACCGAGGAGATAGTGAACTATACCGCCCGCATTACTCGGGACGCCGAAGCTCAGATATATGCTCTGAATGCTTTGAACGCTTCACCTCTGGAAGGGATCGAGAACGTTCCTGTCGTTCGAGATTTTCCAGACGTCTTTCCAGAAGAACTTCCAGGAATACCCCCGGCTAGAGCTGTCGAGTTTGTCATCGACTTGAAGCGTGGCACCGTCCCTATTGCCAAGCGGCCTTATAAGATGCCTCCGCATCACCTACTCGAGCTTAAGGAAGAAATCGACAAGTCACTTAAGAGTGGTTTCATCCGCCCCAGTTCCTCTGCTTGGGGAGCACCTTCACTCTTCGTTAAGAAGAAGGATGGAACTAACCGTTTGGTTCAGGATTATCGGCCCATTAACCAAGCCACAATCCAGAATAAATACCCACTGCCCCGGATCAATGATCTTTATGATCAACTCGCTGGATCATCGGTGTTCTCTAAACTCGACCTGAGGTTGGGATATCACCAGATCCGTGTCCGTGAAGAGGATATTCCCAAGACTGCATTCGTCACTCGATATGGCTCCTATGAATACACCGTCATGTCATTTGGCCTAACGAATGCTCCAGCAACTTTCTCCCGTCTGATGAATTATATATTCATGGATTACCTCGACAAATTCGTCGTGGTATATTTGGATGATATCCTGATTTATTCTAAGAATAAAGAAGAACATGCTGAACACCTCCGTTTGGTACTAGAAAGGCTTCGAGAACACCAGTTGTATGCCAAGTATTCCAAATGTGAATTTTGGCTTTCTGAAGTAACTTACCTTGGTCATGTAATTTCCAAGGATGGAATTGCTGTTAACCCCGAACGAGTTCAGGCTATTCTTGACTGGACTCCACCGAAGAATGTCAAGCAAGTCAGAAGTTTTCTCGGACTTGCAAGTTATTGCCGTTGATTCGTTGAGAACTTTTCCAAGATTGCAAAGCCATTGACAAATCTGCTTCACAAAGGTGTTAAATTTGAGTGGACAGAAAAATGTCAAGAAAGCTTTCAGACACTAAAAGATAAATTGACATCTGCCCCAATATTAGCACCCCCGAATTCCCAAAAGGATTTCGTGATATACTGCGATGCCTCCCGTCAAGGATTAGGCTGTGTCCTAATGCAAGAACGCAATGTGATTGCTTATGCCTCCCGATAATTGCGTCCTCATGAAGAAAATTACCCAGTGCACGATCTCGAACTTTCTGCGGTTATTTATGCCCTGAAGCTATGGCGACATTACCTTCTCAGTAACCGTTGTGAGATATATACGGATCATCAAAGTTTGAAGTATTTATATACTCAACCGGATCTGAACCTTCGTCAACAAAGATGGCTCGAGATAATAGCCGATTATGATATGAATATCTCATACACCCCTGGCAAGGCAAATGTAATGGCCGATGCGTTGAGCCGCAAGGCTTATTGCAGCAACCATATGGTTCAGGAATCACAACCTCTTCTTTATGAAGAGTTTCGTAAATTGAACCTCCATATTGTTCCACAGGGTTATCTCAATACCCTCGTTGTCGAACCAGATTTAGAACACAGCATCAAAACTATGCAACGGTATGACTCTGAAGTTGAAAGGATCAAGCGATACCTTGAAAAAGGAAAACCGTCGGAGTTCCATCTTGATAATGATGGGATCCTATTTTTCCAACACCGTCTCTTCGTACCTAAGTTCAAAGATGAGAGGGAACACGTTATGATGGAAGCTCATGACACTCCTCTGTCAATTCATCCTGGTATCACAAAGATGTACCGTGACATTTGTCAGAGATACTGGTGGCCTAATATGAAGCGAGATATTGCTCGTTATGTTTCTGAGTGCGACGTTTGCCGCCGCGTTAAAGCTCAACATCAAAGGCTTGCAGGAACTCTGCAACCCCTTACAATTCCTGAATGGAAATGGAACAAGGTCCAAATGGATTTCATTACTGGTTTTCCCAAATCCCAGAAGGGTAATGATGCTATATTTGTCGTCATTGACCGAATCTCTAAGGTTGCTCACTTTCTACCAGTTAAGGAGACAATCACTGCTAGCCAGTTAGCAGACTTGTATGTTTCCCGAATTGTGTCACTCCACGGTGTTCTGTTGGAGATCAGTTCGGATCGTGGCAGCCTCTTCACCTCCAGATTCTGGAATAGTTTCCAAGAAGCTATGGGAACACATCTGTCGTTCAGTACCGCTATTCACCCTCAGTCTCAGGGTCAAGTTGAACGAGTTAATCAAGTGCTCGAAGATATGCTTCGAGCTTGCGTCATCTCCTTCGGTAAGAAATGGGAGGAATCTCTCCCGTATGCCGAATTCTCTTACAACAATAGCTATCAGGCTAGTCTGAAGATGGCACCGTTCGAAGTTCTATACGGTCGTAAGTGTCGAACCCCTCTGAATTGGTCAGAAACTGGGGAACGCTCACTCGTCGGACCGGACATTATTCAGCAAGCAGAAGATCAAGTCCGCATTGTCCGTGAACATTTGAAAACTGCTCAGTCTCGTCAGAAGAGCAACTATGACCGAAAGCACCAGGAAATAGTCTATCAACCTGGCGAGCAAGCTTACCTCCGCGTCACTCCGTTGAAAGGCACTCATAGGTTCGGAATCAAAGGCAAGTTAGCTCCTCGCTACATTGGCCCGTTCCGTATTCTTGCCCATCGAGGAGAGGTGGCATATCAATTGCAATTGCCGCCAAATCTTTCTCAAGTACATGACGTCTTTCATGTATCCCAACTCCGTCGCTGCTTCAAGGATCCTATTAGAGATGTGGATCACGAAGTGCTTGAATTACGAGAAGATCTGTCTTATCCAGAATATCCCATCCGTGTTCTTGATGAAACTGAACGTCGGACTCGTCAAAAGTCAATCAAATTCCTCAAGGTTCAGTGGTCAAATCATTCTGAAGATGAGGCCACTTGGGAACGCGAGGATCGTCTTCGTGAAGAATACCCCTCTTTCTTTCAGTCTTCCTCTTAATTCTCGGGACGAGAATTCTTAATAGATGAGGAGAATTGTAACACCCCCGGTGATTAGCAACAGTAATCACTTTTGATAATGACATGTTAGCATGATGAACAGTGCATAATCATCATTTGCATCATATTGCATTTCAACTCCTAAGCCAAATTCAAATTTAAATGAAAGTGAAATATAAAAGTTGTCCAACATAAAAACTAAAATGTTCAGTAAATAACAAATATTGCAGAGACCATTCTAAAAATTTTATCAACATTTGATAAATTAATTAGGTGACCCAAACCTCTTTTAAAAGTGGCTGAAAATAATATTTACAAGCCTTTTAATTAATCTAGATCGAATATGAAATGATGTTTTGCCCAAACTAGTTTTTGGTGTTAGGGTATAGTGCACTGGTATTTAAGGACTAGCTCACACTTTTACAAAATCCATTTGGGGCCTAAACAATTAACAGAACAGAAAAGAGAAAAAGGAAAAGGCCTAAATGATCTACTGTACACTCGGCCTGCTTGCTACAGCGCCGGCCCAGCCCGTCCTCGCACCGTCCCCCACCTCTCACACTGCTCCTCGCCTCGCTGTCGAACACCCTGCGCGCGCCGCACGCACGCACCCGGCCCCCCCTCTTCCCCTGCTCGACAACGCGCCGCGCCCGCCGCGAGGATAAGGGCAAGCCCCGCAGCCCTCTGGTGCCTCCCTCGCCCCACTCTTTCCCCTCCCTCGCTCGCTTGCCGCCATGGCCGACGCAGCCATCGCCATTGCTCCATCGCCCGCGTAGCCACCGCCTCTGCCTCGCCACTGCGACGTGCCCACAAGCTCCGCCTTGCTCCTCTACGCCTCCTGCGCCGACGAACCGAAGCCGAACGCCTCTGCATCGCCGGCCTGCGTCGTCTTCTTCCTCGGATCCCCGTCACCGTTCGCCGTCGATTCCGGCTACTCCAGGCCTTCCCCGAGCCCACTTTGAACGGCTACGCACCACTGTGGGCTCCTGCTCCTCCTCCCCCTCTCCATTAGCTCGCTAGCGTACCGTAGCCGCCGCTCCGCGTTAGGCCGCACCCACCGCCGCGGACCTCGTCGCCGGCGACCATCCGGCAACCATTTGGTCATGTGTTGCTGCCCATCTGCTTCGCCGCGTCGCATAGACCCCGCCTAGCTCCTCACAACGCTTGGACGCGCGCCGTTTGGTCGATCCCGTAGCTCGCCCGAGAACCTCGCCGCCGACGAGCTCCTGGCGCTCAGCTCCGGCCCCCCCAGCACCCCGCACCGCCGCCATTCGACGCGCGACGACGAGCCGCGTCGAACGCAACTTACCCCAGCCCCTGAGACCCACCATAGGCAAAACCCGAGCCAGGCCCGACTCGCGCCGCCGCGTTCGGCTCGCCGGAGCTACTACGGCGCGTCGCAGGCCACCGCCGACGTGGCACCGGTGGGCCCCACCCTGTGCCACTGACTGTGGGGCCCCGCGGGCCCCGTTGACCCCGCTGACCGGGGTCAACGCTGACGTGGCCGCCCTGTCTCACTGACATGTGGGGCCCGGTCGCTTAATTAAATTTAAATAAATAGAAAATCTATTAATTAGTTATTTAAACACTAACCAGTCACTGACTGCTGGGCCCCACCTGTTAATTAACTCAAATAATTAAATTAACCTCTCTGATTAAGCCACAGTGTATGACATGTGGGTCCCACCTGTCAGTTTGACTCATGTCAGCCAGAGTTGACCTGCTGACGTCATGCTTAGGTCATGCTGATGTCATCGCACACTGTTTCGGATAATGTTGATTTAAATAATTAAATAAATTCCAGAAATTAATTAAAACTTTAGAAAATCATATTAAATAAACCGTAACTCCGATGAAAATAATTTATATATGAAACTTGCTCAGAATTTCGATACGAACCCGAATACGTCCTCCGTATTCCCGTCAGACGCCCGTAGCTACAAGAACATTGAACTTTTAGACCGTTTTCAGTAAATGAATAGTGTCCAACTTTAATTAAATAAATCCAAATAAATTCCTAAATTTACTAAATCATTTAGTTAGGCAGTAGAACACCCCGGCATATCATTTAGGCATGTCATACATATTGTTTGCATTATTGCCGTGAATTTATTGTTTCTCTCCCCCTCCTTCTCTCTCTCGATAGACGCTGAGACCGACGGCGCTGCACCTGGATACGACTACTCTACCGACGAGCAGCCCGTTGACGACCTTCCCCTCTTGCCAGAGCAACCAGGCAACCCCCCCCCCCCTTGAGCATTCCAGATATCGCCCATTCTATTCTCCTGCTTGCATTAGATTTTGCTACTGTTAATGTATGCTCCTATTCTGATGCATAGCCTGCAGTTGTAACCTGTTCATTGCTACCTTACCTGCCTATGATAAACTGTTTAGTTTAGGTTGGAGTGAACCATCAGTGACCCCACCACCTTACCCTTGTTGCCCCTGCTTGATCATCGACGACTCGATCAACGTGATCGTCGACCAGAGACCGACACCTCACTTCACACCCCCTTAGTTGTACGACTCTGCGTAGTAACTATCGAGTGCCGAGGGTGATACCTCGTAACGCACTCCGGATGAATACTCTGCAGTGTAGCTGTTCGGTCATGGTCATCGAGGGTGATTTCTCCTTCTCCACTTCTGATACGACTCTGTTGTGCAACCCTCAGTGTGAACCTCGAGGGTGATACCTCATACGTTCGCCCTGATGATTTCGTCGAGTGGAATCCGCCGAGGGTGATTCCTCGGGTTTCCCCCCTTGATGTTATGACCACACAATTACTTGACCTCTGTTACAGGCGGGTCCACCCTGGTGGGTACCCGCTGGGGATCTATGATTTTCGGGTGTGCCGGAAGGGCACTCGAGTGTGACATTGTGGAGGAGCATCAGAGACTCTGATTGTCTCCGCTTGATACTAATTGAGCCTATTGGATTTGGGTGTGTGATCTGAGTGGGTCGACGTGCCCTATACGCACTACCACCACGCGGGATAATGGTTATGGGACCCTCTGCGAAGTACGTTTCTCCGAAAGCTCGTCTGATGTCATGATTCACCGTGCGGGCTGATTATCGGGATTGGGCTGGATACTTCACTGACGAGTTCAGTGTCGCGCCTGCACCCCGGCCAGTCTCGCAACGCGCAGGGTGCCCAGGGCGATGGCCCGAGACCTCTGGGTGCATAGGTTAGTCCGGCGTGCTGACCTCTCTGCCGAGCCTAGGTAGAGCGCTGCTTTGTGTTGATCTTCCGAGGACGGGCATTACCCAGCAAGTGTGTCCGGCCAGAGTTGATCGAGCGTGTTGGGTAACGCTAGTGCACCACTGCAGGGATGAATCTTCTATCGATAGCCGGTCCTACGGTAAAGGACGCTCAGTTTGTGTATCCCGATCTACTACTTAAACTGGATACTTGTTACTTAATTGAAGCTTCGGGATCGCTTTCTCGCTTGGGAGTCGAGGAAGGATCTTTAAGCTGTACTTCAACATGTTTGCTAAATAAAATGCTATTCTACTCTCTTCTACTGCTGCAAGATGATGGCCTGGTGAAGATGTTTGAAGATGCTAGTCTTCGATAGGACTAGGCCTTCTCCCTATTCTGGCATTTCTGCAGCCCAGTCCACATATACAGCCTTTCTCCATTGATAATGTTGCATATGTAGTATAGATCCTTGCTTGCTGAGTACTTCGGATGAGTACTCACGGTTGCTTTATTTTCTCTTTTCCCCATATACCCCACATTGATGATACAAACAGACGATGGAGTCCAGGAGTCAGATGCCACCACCGGAGCCTACTACCAGGAGGGTCCAGAGGGTACTTACTACTGGATCGAGCCAGATGACCAGGAGTAGGATCGGAGGCTCCCAGGCAGGAGGCCAACGCCTTTCGATCTAGTGTTGATGTTTGTGCTAGCCTTCTTAAGGCAAAACTTGTCTAACTATGTCTGTACTCAGATTATATTTGTATGACTAACTTATGTATTCGGATCTTCGGATCCCTGGTCTGTAATATTGTGGACCTCCGTTTAAATTGTGTTAGAGTTGTGTTGTGATATCTTCCCGTGAGTCCCTGTGCTTGATCGTACACGTTTGCGTGTATGATTAGTGTACGATTGAGTCGAGGGCGCCACAAATGCGATCAGTCTCAGCTTGCTTCATTTTGAAATCCACCAAATATTTAATGGTTGTCTTGAGTACTGCTTGTGATTGCGTTGTTTGCTTCCTCAACATGTCAACTTCATCTCTAAGTGCAGAAGCAGAATCTCTTTCTACTAATAGTTTAGCCTCTAGAGCATCAGCAGTTGGCAATTCATGATGCACGATTGGGCCGGTGCCACTGCAGTGGGATGATACAACGTCCATGGGGACCTCGCTCTTTGATCTTGGGCTAACCTGTTTTGCCATTAAAGTTCTGATTGGATTCCGAAAAGTTGAAGTTAGCAAAACGTCTCAACTGGGAGTTATAACAGCAAACCAGTTAAACAAACAAGGAGTTAAAGAGTTTCAATTGGATGCTGAAAAGTAGTTATTAACATCATTGTAACCGGTTGCAGCAGCAAAGCAGTTAAACAAACAAGTTTTACAAAAGGTACCTGTTGTGGCATTGGAGTTTCTCTTGGATCCTGAAAAGTTGAGTAGCCAGTAACGTGATTAGAGCAACCGGTTGCAGCAGCAAAGCAGTTAAACAAACAAGTTTTGCAAAAGGAACTTGTTGTGGCATTGGAGTTTCTCTTGGATCCTAAAAATTTGAGTAGTCAATAACTTGATTAGAGCAACAAGTTACAGCAGCAAACCTGTTACACAAATATATTTTTGAAAATGTACCTGCTGTGCAATTGGACTTCCAATTGGATCCTGAAAACTTGAAGTTGGTAAGATGATTACAGCAACAAGTTACAGCAGCAAACCAGGTAAACAAGGAAGTTTCTGAAAACATACCTGTTGTGCCAACGGAGTTTCAGTTGGATCCTGCAAACTTGAATGTTAGCAATCATAAATAAAGTGTTTCAAGAGCCATAAGAAACTAACATCAAACTAGTAAAACTAATCAGTTTTGGCAACGTATTTAATTACACATGAACTAGTAAAACTAACAAGTTCTTGGCAACGTATTAAAATAACAAGTCAGTACCGTTTACCAGCGACACAGACTTCTGTAAATTTCTTTGATGTAAGCAAAATGATTCCAACACATATATATAAGTTAAAAAGACGGTGTCCCTCATATAAACCTGACAGTTGTCTACCTATGAACATGCAAACATTACTAGTGCTACAAGTGATAACAGCAAACCATTTAAACAAACAGGGTATCAGAACGTAAATTACACGTGAATTCTGCTGCACCCTAGAAGTACATATGACCAGCTATCTACGTGCTTAAGTAGTTATTTAAGTTCAGGCAAACAGGTAATTCTTAACAGTAAGTATCAAACACATAGATAGGCGTAGTCTATAATAGGATTAACAGGCTATGGCATTATGTAATCAGTAGCAAACTAAATTAAGCCAAGCAACATAATTGAACAATTTTGCAATAAGTGGCTAACTAAAATTCTGAGAAGCAGGTAACTGAACTTACGCTAGCTCTTTGTACAGGCACACTGCAACTTCTTTTTCGCTTACAAGCTTCTATGAAGGAGTCCATGGCATCAATTGCTTGGATACGCAGTCCCAATACTTCTTTCTTCCCACACTGCATTGGTAAGTCGAATGGTTAATCTGATAAGATGGTGCGTCCTTGATATGTTATATGAGGACGGGTTGTCAGACTAGTTGTAGCCACACACATCACACTGGCTTTTACTGTATATTTCATGCGATTACATCTGGCATATCGAGATCTAAGCAATCTACAATAGGATGAAAAGACTGGCATCCTTCACATTATTGGCGAACTCAGTTCATAGAAACAAGCAATTCAACCATTCTATGGGTAAATCAAAAGCGCCACTGGAATATTTTTCACTACCCCAATCATACACGCAAAAAGGGGCGATGCCATCGTAGGGGCTGGTATGGGCGGCCGCCTCGGGTGGCTGGAAAGTGTGCACCTAGTTTAAGTCGTCCAGGTTGGCCCAGGCTAGTTTTGTTCGTCCCAACGCACGAGCAGGCAATGTAAAAAATGAAGAAAAATGTTTCAATTTGGATGGGCCAATAACGTAAGTGCAAGGCAGGCCCTATAGCAGGCTCGCGGCCCAAACGAGCGCCTCCCATATCGATCGACAGCAGGAAAAATCCCAATTCGTTCGCTCCAGCCTCCAGTCTGGTTCGCTCCTAACCTAGCCGCCGCTGGACAGACTGACACAGCACTTCCTCATGCCCTCGTTGGAGGGCGGTTGCCGGGCTTCAAGCAAATGGAAGGATAAGAAGATGAAGATCCAACCCTGGGTGTAGCCTACGTGGGAGGCAGCACCGGCAGCACGGGCATGGCATCGAGCTTGCGCAAATGGACAGTCGCAGCTTGCAAGAGCAGCATGCGCAACGAGTAGGTACATCACTTCCCTGATTATATCTAATTCAACTGTTCAATTTCTGGCCAATAGTTAAACCTGACGGTGTTGTAAAACTGCTTGTATGTAGGGAATCTATAAGAAAATGAAACCAATTTCTGCTTATTTTATAACTCCCCCAATCAATACTGAACTGACTGAACCTGATGTATCTAATCAAGTTTCTGGTGCAAACATACAACCTCATGTTGTTCTTGAGCCTGAAGTGTCTAATGAACAGACTGCTAATGAAGGATTTGATGCAAACATTTTACATGCTCCTGGTGATGAACATATAGTGTCTAATGAGGGATCTAATGCAAGCATTTTGCAAGCTCCCATTGAAGGATTTAGTGTCTAAGGATGATCTGCTATGTTGAGAGAGACATAGAGATTTGCAGGCATTGATGACAAGCAAATTATAGTACATTTTAATGGCTTGAGGAAATGTCGAGGCCATCTACCAGAAAGTCCCCGTATCATGACAACGTAGCATAAATACTTTTCTAATTTGTTGTTGGAAACTATTGGCATACTTGTGCAGGATAGATATATTGATATGCAGTTTGCGCACTAGTTGTAGGTGCAATTACACTTCGATATTTTCAGCCAGAGAACGAATAATTCAAGCAGGTATAGACCATGTTAGTAGTCCTTGTACACCATGTTGCATTTTGTGTTTTTTGGTGCTTACATCATTTAGTGTTTTATAATCTGAACTACTTTGGATCATTAGCTGGTTTTCAAAGTGCATGTAGCTTCACATTTCTCAAGTTATGTTGATTTCCGGAGTGCAAGTGGCTTCGTATTTTTTAAGTTAAATTTTTGCCCCTGGTAACTTGAATTCATGGATCCGCCACAGCACACAAATCATACACGCCATCCAGTACGAATTAAATGAAATGCAGGGACTTACGCTAGCTCGTTGTACAGGCTCACTACAGCTCTGCTTGCGCTTGGGATGCTCCATGTACAAGTCCATGTTACCACTTGCTTGGATGTGCAGGCCTTGTGCTCCTTGCATCCCCCTCTGCATTTTTGACACGGCGAATGGTTGACCAAATAAGAGGAATCGACCTTGCTGTTCTACCGGAGGACAGATACTTACAAGGTTATACGGGTGTGTAGGATGTGTACCAGATCCCGTAGCACCGTCATGCTTCGCTAAAAAATGGTTTTGCTTGTTTCAGATGATATCTCCAGAAGAAATAAGAGTTAAAGTCAGAGTTGCATAGGCGTGTAAGCTAAGAGAGCAGTGAAAGGATATCCAAACATCGTCGGAACAATGCACAAGGGAGTGATATGTGGATACCTAGTTCCGGCCGGCGTTTGAGCATGCTCGCCTAGCTAGAGTGCGGGTCACTTCAGAGCTGTTGAGGGTGATGCGCTGGCGTTGGTGGGCCGCGCACGGATGCAGATCTTGAGTGGCAGCGGAGCGCTACGATGCGGTGGACAAGACCATTGGTGAAGCCCCAACGGCCTCGGGGGGCGGAGGTGCGATGATGTGCTCGGTGAAGTAGCCCCGGTGAGGTGGGAGACGGCGTCGGTGAAGCGCACCTGATGCGGTGGAAGTCGGTGTCTGTGAGGCACGTCGGTTGCGGCGGCCGACGTTGTCGGTGGACCACCCGGTGCGGTGGACGAGGGCGTAGATGAGGTAGCTCCGGTGCGGTGGTGAAGCGCGACCGTCATCTTCGTCGTCGTCGTCCGGCATAGAGGTGGGGAAAGAGACGAGACGAGGGGCGATTCGAACTTTGCTTGGGTTGGCGGCGAATTAGGGATTTGAGCAATCTGGGCGCGGAAGGGGACGGTGGAGAAGGGAGATTTTGCAGGGCTGGAATTGGGGCCGCCAGATATTTCAATCCGAAACATGGAAGCGCGAACTTATTTTGTCGTCGTTCTTTTTTTTGGGGGGGGGGGGGGGGCGGGGGGGAGGGAGGGAGGGGGTGGGTGGCTGGGTGCTAGAGTCCGTACGACACACGCGACCACCACGACACGACCATGGTCTGCCTGGTGCGCCTACATTTGAGAATGCAAACGAATCTTCTTTCATTTGCAAACGAATCTGTATGTATTACCATGCCCGTGTTTTCCTTGCAAATAATTAGTCATTCGAAACGAGATACTATAAATTAATTAATGAGGAGTTATTTGAATTAGAGTGTGTGTCACATAGCGATCTCCAATTCTAAGTGGATTTCGCATTTCACGGTATCCACGCTACTTTTTTAATACAAATTCATATGTATATGATGAACACCATGGTAGTGAGAAAACTTTGGATGGATTAAAACATATGACCTACAAAATAGCACAACAATCGAGTCAATGTCAACTTTTCCAAACCTAGTATGGCACAAATTCGAAATAATTACCCATATGCATGGTCCTCAGTTCAAATCTTACAATGTACACTAAATTGAAACATCGATATTAAGTCTCGTACTATCTACATTCAAATGTTGTTTTTAGCCCCACCCACTCCTCGGCACACACGCTACATACTTCCTGTATCGGTCAATCTTCCTCTCCTAACCACCTTAGGATGCTATCGGTTTCCGACACACGTTCATTCTTTCTCTCCATGTTTCGATCTCTAACTCTCTCAACTACACAACCCCCTTTTTCCACTCTGTTACCAAATGTATCTACCTCACACACCCGCCATTGCACCCCATGCCGAGCTCTCTCTCTCTCTCTCTCCCTCCCACCCTCTCTCGCTAGATACATGCATTGCCTATCTAGCCCCCCAACCTCTCATGCGCACGCACGTTGTCTATCAAGGTCACTCCCTCGAGACTGTATCACTCTTTCTTCCGCACGGCAGGCCACACTCGCTCAATCTCGCTCTCTTTATCTGAGTCTCGATTAACCTCGCTTTCTTCCACACACAAATGATATATCTCCCTGTTCGGGCCTCGATCGACACACTCTATAATCTCCCTGCGACTGTTCATCCACGGGCTCCTGTTCATCCAGCCTCCACCGCTCCTCCACCGGCTACTGTTCAACTATCCCTCTCCACGGGGTCCTGTTCAACCACCCCTCCACAGGCTACTGTTCATCCAGCCCTCCACCGGCTACTGTTCAACCAGCCCTCCACGGGGTCCTGTTCATCTGCCCCCAACCGGCTCGATCGATCGGGGTCCTGTTCATCCAGCGGCAACGGCCTCTACTACCACGGGGTCCTGTTCATCCAACCCCCACCGGGAACTGTTCGTCCAACCCCCCCAACAACGCTCACTATTCATCAAGAGGCAGCAGGTTCGATCTGCTTCAGTTAGCAGCAGTAGCGAAGGAATCGCTCGATCGGGTTCAGTTAACAGCCAGATCGATCGATCTCTCAGCTTCAGTAACACGTAGCCTACAGTGCAATTGCTCGGGTTCAGTAGGCGAACGCCTCGCTCGGGTTCAGTTAGAGCCCAACGCCTCGCACCCATGCGCGTACGTGTACGAGAGAAACACGCATCGCTCGGCCCCGACCACCCACCGTAACCGGGAACTCCCCGATATTTTCCCCGCCCTCGCTTCTACCACGGTTTTTTCCGTCATGGACGGCCCAAAGAATGTCATGCAGCTGCGTGTCCGACCCACCCAGGACAAAAAGCCCATTTTCTGTCATGATTTTTTGTCATAGAAGTAGGAGCCCACCACAACTATGATGATACCGGGTTTTGTCACAATTATCGTCATAGAAGTGTCATAAGCATGACAGGAAAAAAATTCGTTCAGCCCAAAATGTCACGGATGTGTCTTTTTTTTGTAGTGGCTAAGATTGAACACAAGAGATGAACTAGGGTTTGAGAGGAGATGGTGCGGTTGAAGATGTTGATGGAGATTGCCCTCCCCAAGATGGGAGAGTTGTTGGTGATGATGATGACGATGATTTCCCCCTCCGGGAGGGAATTTCCCCCGACGGAATCGCTTCGCCGGAGGGCAAAAGTGCTCCCGCCCAAGTTCCGCCTCGAGACGGCGGCGCTCTGTCCCGAAAGTCCTCTCCTTATTTTTTTCTAGGTCAAAATGACTTATATACCAGAAGATGGGCACCGGAGGTGGGCCTGGATGAGCACAACCCACTAGGGTGCGCCTGGGGGCCCAGACGCGCCCTGGTGTCTTGTGCTCACCAGGGTGGGTCCCTCCGGTACTTATTGGCTCCAATATTCCTCATTTATTCCATAAAAAATCTTCATAAAGTTTCAGCTTGTTTGGAGTTGTGCAGAATAGGTAGCCTGACGTAGCTTTTCCCGGTCCAGATTTCTAGCTGCCGGAATTCTCCCTCTTTGTGTGTACCTTGCATATTATGAGAGAAAAGGCATTAGAATTACTCCAAAAAGCATTATTATGCATAAAAATATCATAAATAACAGTAGGAAAACATGATGCAAAATGGACGTATCAGTACGGCAGCTCCGAGTTCTGCACACGTTCAGCTCGATGACGTCCCTCGAACTCTTGATCCAGCAAAGTGTCGAGGGAGAGTTTTGTCAGCACGACGGCGTGGTGACGGTGATGGTGAAGTGATCTGCGCAGGGCTTCGCCTAAGCACTACGACAATATGACTGGAGGCAAAAACTGTGGAGGGGGGCGCAGCACACGGCTAGGAATCAATGTTGTTGTTCTAGCGGTGCCCCCCCCCCATATATATATAGGTTGGAGGGGAGGAGAGGCAGCCAAGGGGGCGCCCCAAGTAGGAGGAATCCTACTTGGGCGCCTCCCAATTCGGCCTCCCCCCTTACCATATCCACCGGGGGGGGGAAGGAAAGAGGAGGGAGGAGGGAAGGAAGGGGGAGGCCGAATCCCTCCCATTCCTTCTCTCTTTCCCCTTTCCTTCCTCCTAAGGAGCGGCCCATATGGAGTTTCCCCTCTTGGCCCATATCTTTGCCGGGGGTGCCCGGAACCCCTTTCCGGTGACCCGATATGTACCCGGTACCCCCGGAACACTTCCGGTGTCCGAATATCATCGTCCTATATATAAATCTTTGCCTCTCGGCCATTTCGAGACTCCTCGTCATGTCCGTGGTCTCATCCGGGACTCCGAACAACATTCGTTCACCAAATCACATAACTCATACAATATAAAATCGTCATCGAACGTTAAGTGTGCGGACCCTACGGGTTCGAGAACTATGTAGACATGACCGAGACATCTCTCCGATCAATAACCAACAGCGGAACCTGGATGCTCATATTGGTTCCCACATATTCTACAAAGATCTTTATCGGTCGTACCGTAATGACAACATATGTTATTCCCTTTGTCATTGGTATGTTACTTGCCCGAGATTCGATCGTCGGTATCTTCATACCTAGTTCAATCTCGTTACCGGCAAGTCTCTTTACTCGTTCCGTAATACATCATCCTATAACTAACTAATTAGTTACTTTGCTTGCAAGGCTTCTTATGATGTGTATTACCGAGAGGGCCTAGAGATACCTCTCCGATACTCGGAGTGACAAATCCTAATCTCGATCTATGCCAACCCAAGTTGTGATGTTTGATAGCACACAAGGTATTCCTCCGGTATCCGGGAGTTGCATAATCTCATAGTCAAAGGAATATGTATTTGACATGAAGAAAGCAATAGCAATAAAACTGAACGATCAATATGCTAAGCCAACGGATGAGTCTTGTCCATCACATCATTCTCCTAATGATGTGATCCCGTTCATCAAATGACAACACATGTCTATGGTTAGGAAACTTAACCATCTTTGATTAACGAGCTAGTCTAGTAGAGGCTTACTAGGGACACGGTGTTTTGTCTATGTATCCACACATGTATCAAGTTTCCGGTTAATACAATTCTAGCATGAATAATAAACATTTATCATGATATAAGGAAATATAAAATAACAACTTTATTATTGCCTCTAGGGCATATTTCCTTCAGAGACACCATCACACCACTTGGGATTCTTAGAGATGTTGAAGTCCAGTGTGGGAAAATAAAATAGCCTACTGATTTTCTTGTTCTTGGTTCCCCACAAGATGACTTTTGTCCCATTATCTTTGGTAGGCCTTTCTTAAACACCATTAATGCTAAAATAGATTGTGAGAAACAAACCATCGGTGTTAGTTTTCGTGATGAGTCTCATGAGTTTAATTTTTTCAAGTTCAATAGGAAGCATCATAAGAAAGAATTGCCTAGTAAGGATGAAATAATTGGTCTTGCTTCTATTGCTGTGCCTCCTACTGATCCACTAGAACAATATTTGCTAGACCATGAAAATGATATGCATATGCATGAAAGAAATGAGATAGATAAAATTTTCTTTGAACAACGACCTCTGCTTAAACACAATTTGCCTATTGAAACTCTAGGAGGCCCTCCTCCACCTAAAGGTGATC
Source organism: Thinopyrum elongatum (assembly GCA_011799875.1). NCBI lineage: Eukaryota > Viridiplantae > Streptophyta > Magnoliopsida > Poales > Poaceae > Thinopyrum > Thinopyrum elongatum. The sequence goes on along the minus strand of CM022300.1, from coordinate 10,855,580 downwards.
CTGTGTTTGAATTAAAACAATTGCCAGACACTTTGAAATATGCTTATCTTGATGAGAAAAAGATATATCCTGTTATTATTAGTGCTAACCTTTCAGAACATGAAGAAGAAAGATTATTGAAAATTCTGAAGAAGAACCGAGCTGCTATTGGATATACTCTTGATGATCTTAAGGGCATTGGTCCCACTCTCTGTCAGCACAAGATTAATATGGAACCTGATGCCAAACCCGTTGTTGATCACCAACGACGTTTAAATCCTAAAATGAAAGAAGTGGTAAGAACTGAAATACTGAAAATTCTGGAAGCAGGTATAATTTATCCCATAGCTGATAGTAGATGGGTAAGTCCTGTTCATTGTGTCCCTAAGAAGGGACGTATTACTGCTGTTCCTAATGATAAAAATGAACTTATTCCACAAAGAATTGTCACTGGTTATAGAATGGTAATTGATTTTAGAAAATTAAATAAAGCAACTAGAAAAGATCATTACCCTCTACCTTTTATTGATCAAATGTTAGAAAGACTTTCCAAGCACACACACTTTTGTTTCCTTGATGGATATTCTGGTTGTTCTCAAATACCTGTTTCACAACCTGATCAAGAGAAAACCACCTTTACTTGTCCTTTTGGAACTTATGCTTATAGACGTATGACTTTTCGTTTATGCAATGCACCTGCTACCTTTCAAAGATGTATGACTGCTATATTCTCTGATTTTTGTGAAAAGATTGTTGAGGTTCTCATGGATGATTTTTCCGTCTACTGAACTTCTTTTGATGATTGCTTAAGCAACCTTGATCAAGTTTTGCAGAGATGCGAGTAAACTAATCTTGTCTTGAATTGGGAGAAGTGCCACTTTATGGTCAATGAAGGTATTGTCTTGGGACATAAAATTTCTGAACGAGGTATTGAGGTGGATAAAGCTAAAGTTGATACAATTGAGAAAATGCCATGTCCTAAAGATATTAAAGGTATTCGTAGTTTCCTCGGTCATGCTGGTTTCTATAGGAGATTTATTAAGGACTTCTCTAAAATTTCTAGGCCTCTTACAAATCTTTTACAAAAGGATCTTCCATTTGTTTTTGATGATGATTGTGTAGAAGCCTTTGAAACACTTAAGAAAGCCTTAATTTCTGCACCTATTGTTCAACCACCTGATTGGAACTTGCCTTTGGAAATTATGTGTGATGCTAGTGATTATGCTGTTGGTGCTATTCTAGGACAAAGAGTTGATAAGAAATTAAATGTTATTCATTATGCTAGTAAAACTCTAGACAATGCCCAAAGAAATTATGCTACTACTGAAAAAGAATTTTTAGTAGTGGTGCTTGCTTGTGATAAATTCAGATCTTACATTATTGATTCTAAAGTGATTATTCACACTGATCATGCTGTTATAAAATATCTTATGGAAAAGAAAGATGCTAAACCTAGACTCATTAGGTGGGTTCTCTTGCTACAAGAATTTGACTTGCATATCACTGATAGAAAAGGAGCTGAGAACCCCGTAGCTGATAACTTGTCTAGGTTAGAGAATATTCTTGATGACCCACAACCTATTAATGATAGTTTTACTGATGAGAAATTAGCTGCAATAAATGTCTCTCATAACACTCCTTGGTATGCTGACTATGCTAATTACATTGTTGCTAAATATATATACCACCTAGCTTCACATACCAACAAAAGAAAAAAAAATTCTTCTATGATTTAAGACATTACTTTTGGGATGACCCACATCTTTATAAAGAAGGAGTAGATGGTATTATTTGACGTTGTGTACCTGAGCATGAACAGGGACAAATCCTACGGAAATGTCACTCCGAAGCTTATGAAGGGCATCATGCAGGAGACAGAACTGCTCACAAGGTATTCCAATCTGGTTTTTATTGGCCTACTCTCTTCAAGGATGCCCGTAAGTTTTTTTTATCTTGTGATGAATGTCGAAGAATTGGTAATATTGGTAAGCGTCAAGAAATGCCTATGAACTATTCTCTTGCTGTTGAACCATTTGATGTTTGGGGTTTTGATTACATGGGACCTTTTCCTTCCTCTAATGGGTATACACATATTTTGGTTGATGTTGATTATGTTACTAAATGGGTAGAAGCTATTCCAACTAGTAGTGCTGATCACAACACCTCTATTAAAATGCTGAAGGAAGTTATTTTCCCAAGGATTGGAGTCCCTAGATATTTAATGACTGATGGTGGTTCACGCTCGCTCAATCTCTCTCCCCCACTCTTTCGACCTCATGGTGGGCCACGCTCGCTCAATCTCTCTCTCTCTCTCTCTCTCTCTCTCTCTCTCTCTGTGTGTGTATGTCTCAATTGACTTCGCTCTTTCTCGGACACAAACGATATATCTCCATGTTTGAGCCCAATTCGACATATTCATATTTGTATACTCTCTCACGCACATTGTCTATAGGTCACTCTCTCCAACCCGTCTCACTCTTTCGATCGCACGACGACCCGCACTCGCTCAATCTCTCTCCCTTTATATATGTAATCGATTGACCTTGCTTCCTCCCACGCACAAAATATATCTACATGTCTGTGACTGGATCATCTCTCAAGCTCTATCTTACAGCCCTCACCCTTCCCAAAAGCACAATCGGACAATATCTCTCCAGAGCATATATATCTTTTCAATGAATGTCGGACCACACTCACTTTGTCTCTCTATCTATCTGTGTCTCGATTGACCTCACTTTCTCATGCCGTATCTTCCACACATTGAAGCTACCTCTCCATCCCTCGCAAAGCCAGAGCTATTTACATTGCGAGCGGGACTCCAACCTTGGATTAATTTTTGTAGGCATTTATTCCGGTGATTTTAGATTATATTTTCGTAGCATTCGACCCACAACTACTCCAAACACCGTTGCAACCCCCGCACCTCCCCCGGTTGATTTCCCTCTGGCTCGGTCATCGCTCTCTCGCATGTCCTTTCTCGCCTTCAACGTCGCACCATGGTATTTTTGCAAAAACTCTGTTGTTCTCTTTAATTATTACAAATAAGCTACAAAACTACACACCGATAGTCCCCCTGTAATGGAACAAATTTTGACCCACAAATTAAAGTGCTACAAACTACACACCGAGGGGTCCACCTGTCATGAAACAAATTTGGACCAATATATAAATTAAAAATTAAAAAGGACGAGGATCGAACATGCGACCAGGCCCTTCAAGCCGCACATCAATAGGCAACATACGTAGTACAGCAATGTTTGTTGTACCCCCTTTGTTCATATAATGTTTTTATATTACCACAGCCTATTTAATGGATAACATTTAATATTATTTTTAGTACAATAGTGGGACTGGCTCGTTAGCACGTACTATTCGCCTTCACTTACTGGTGGGTTCCATGTCTACTCTCTCTCCTTCCCTTCTACGTTTAGACGCACGGGCAAACACGAAGAACTCGCGGGTGATGTTGCCGTTGACCATATCTGGACACGTTCACAAGTTACGGCACCAGTTTCACGTACTAGTAGTACTAGTCAATGTGTACGTGCAATGCACGTTAATTTGGAAGTATATTAAGTGCATGCGGATATTAAGTAGTATATTATTTGCGTGTTATTATGTGATGAGCACTATTTTTGGCATGAAATTAACTGCACGCTAAACGTGTTGAGCGCTCGACATTGAAGCAGTCTAGGTCGTTGGATGAGAAGGAATACATGTGGCTTGATGATGTTTTATATTTAATTTGATACGGCTCTAGCAGAACATTCAATCGATCAAACCATAGATTTCATTCAGTCTGACTCCGACTTTACATTCATATGACGATCGATCTAAAATAAACGGAAATGATAAACGTTCAGATTTTAAGCATGGCAATCCGAATGTTTTTCATGGCAAATTTAGATTACGCAGCGGCGGCGGGGGCGTCTTGCGGCGGGAAGCGGCTCCTCTGCCGTGCTCTATGTGTCGTCGGGCCACTGACCGACGGCGATGGCGACGGTGATGGCGGCGTCTTGCGCCGTTGTTGGTGTACTCCTGGACGTTGGCCCTAGCTTCAAGGAAGGCCACAATGTTATGGACTTCGGTCTCCAGGAGCGAGTCCACTGGCGGGAGGAGGCGACTGGCGTTGGTGTAAGGAAGTGGTCGACGACGGCCATCCATGCCGCTGAGGGGGGCACTGGCACCCGCGCGGGGACAGGTGCTGGCAACGGCGCGGCAGAGACATTCATGTGCATGGGCACCGGCACGGGCGCGCGTGTCAGTGCACGCGCAGGTGCATGCGCTGGCAGGTGCACGGGCACCGGCACGGGCGCGCGCGTTAGTGCATGCGCAGGCACATGCGCTGGCAGGTGCACGGGCGCGTGAAAGTAGGCGGGGACCTCATGGAACCCCGTGGCATCAAGCTCGGCGACAATGTGCGGCTCCCAGCCCATCAATGCCACGAGGATGGGCACTGGCGCAGTCGGGGCGACGGGAGCCGGAACGGGAGCGGGGACAGGCACGGCGTCTTCCCGCAAGGCCGGTTCAAGCTCGTCCCAAAGCGCCTTATGTTCTTGAGACTCCGGCTAGGTTTCTTCCTCAGGAAACTGGAAGACTAAGGGCAGACCATCGTGATGCGGAATGGCGTACGGTTAGGTCAGGCTGGTTGGAGGTAGACGACAGGAGAATCGGAGAGCAAGAGAGAAGATTGTAGCGATACCGGGTAGTGCGGGGTTGATTTTAAACTGCGGCACCGGCGCCATTAAAAGTGGGGGCAGTTGGGACGAAGGTGGGCGACGGAGCCTAGTCAAAGGGCTCGCCTCCCGGTGAGCCTGCGCAGCGGTCTGCTCGCACGCCTCCGTCGACTCACATGCTTGCTCGGACGGCACCTGCCGATGAGAAGCGGGACTCGTGGCGGCACGTAAACGCCCACGATTTGAATAGTGAAAGCGTTCACCTTAACGTGACAGGTCTTTGTTCCAAAATACCTTGGCTCTTCATTTGTGCAACTTGTCATAAGCAGCTTGTCACAAATTGAAGAAAAAAATTACGTAGGAATATTTGTGCCATATCGAGAGACCATGCTCAGTTTCATGAATTTCCGGTCACTTTTGGATTTTCTGAAATTTAAAATCCAGGATTCGAAACAATATCATAACCTGCATCGTGCAATAAATTTTCAAGCGATACATCTTTCTTGTTGTATTTCTTAAGAAAGGATTTGGTCAAACATTTTGCTTAGTTAGACTTCAGACAAGTTATATAAGCAGAGTAAAAGGATAATCCCTCTGTACCAGTGCATTGCCTGATATATTAACTCAAGTACTAGGCACGAACAAACGGGCTCAATTCTGTGCTCATCCTGGTGTAGTACTCCTATTAGTACTAGGCAATGGAGTTGACGGGTGACCTTGGGTATCGGCGACCGAGGGAATTGAACCGTGCTCGGCACGGTAGGTAACGTTGTCTAGTTACTAAAGCATCCCTCCATTGTTCATCGGTAGTCATTATGGACCGGGGACATGAGGGGAATTTCCTAGGGCTGGAATTCTGGCCGCCAGATATTTCGACTCGAAACGCAGAGGCTCGACTGGTTGGGGTTGGCTAATGTGCGTACCACGCACGCCACCAGAAGGACACGAGCCTGGTTTTTTTTTAAGGATCAACACAAGCCAGGGTCTGGCGGGTACACTGTTGGGTCCTACCATTCGAGAATACGAAAGGAATCTTTTAAATTGCCGAAAGAATCTATGTGTATTACAATGCCCTTATTTTCCTTGCAAATAGTAATCTCAACGTGGTAATTGATTTATGACGAGTTCTTGAATTAGAGTGAGTTTGTGATATAGTGATCTCAACGTGGATTTCACATTTCATGGTATCCCTAGTAAGTTTTTCATTGCAAATTCAAATTTAAAAGATGAATGGTATGGTGGTGAGAAAACTTGGTATGTATCAAGCATATGACCACACACACACACACGAATACAACAACAATCCAATAAGTATAGTGCATCTATTTTTCCAAACCATGCATGTATGACATGAATTCAAAAATACTCCTTCTGTTCCTAAATATTTGTCTTTTAGATATTTCAACAAGTGACTACATACAGAGCAAAATGAGTGAATCTACACTCTAAAATATGTCTATATACATCCGTATGTGGTAGTCCATTTGAAATCCCTAAAAAGACTAATATTTAGGAATGAAGGGAGTAAAATGTAAGACATGCATGGTCCTCAATTCAATATTTAAAATGAACAGGAAACTGAAACATGAATATTAAGCCTAGTACTACATACATGCAAATGTTGTGTTTAGGCGGAGCTATGTAGATTGTCGGGGGTTAACCCCTCGACCTTAGATAAAATTGTGAAGCTCTGTTTAGGATTGTTTAGATTGTATTAATTGAACATTATATTTGTCCCCACCCTCCCAAACACCGATTGGTTGCTTGGAAACCCCCCCCCCCCCCCCCTCCTCCCCGGGAGAATATCATGTGCCCCCACACCTTAGATGCTATATGCTGATACGAGTTGCTTGGAGCTTGTAGATCTGAGATATAGCAGCTCACAGGATGTCCTAATATTTTTACAGGAAACCTTAATGAGTTTGAGAATTGCACACAATTTGTATAAAAACTACTCAGATGCCCTTGGATCCCATATCCAACGACCTCGAAGCTCGTATCACCGTAGCATCTAAGATGAAGGAGGACCTCATATTCTCCTGCATGTAAGAATATCATGTGCTACCACATCTTAGATGCTTTGGTGATACAAGCTCTTCGGAGCCGTTGGATTTGTGATCCAACAACTCCTCGGTGGTTCGAATGTTTTTTTGCAGAAAAGCCCCCAAAGAGTTCGGCCACTGCTTACAAGCACAAAGACTGCTCAGATGCCATTGGATCTCAGATCGAACGACCTCGAAGCTCGTATCACCGTAGCATCCAAGCTGCGAGAGCACCTGATGTTTTCTCGCACGGGAGAATATGAGGTGCTCCCGCACCGTAGATTCTATGGTGATACGAGTTCCCGAAGATCTAACGGCTCACAGTAGGAGGTTTGAATGTTTTTGCAATATACGCCTGAGAGAGTTTGGGAATTGCGCAGAAAGTACAAGTACTACGCATGTGGCATCTGATCACAGATCATACGACCTAGATGCTCGTATCACCGTAGCGGCTAATTAAGCTACGGGGAGCACCTAATATGAGCAACGGGGAGCCGTTAGATCCAAGATGCAGCGGCACACACGAGGCCTGAATGTTTTATTTGCAAAAAAAAACCTTGGAGAGTATGGAAATTGCGCATAATTACAAAGACTACTCCCAAGCCATTGGATCTTAGTTCCAACGACGTAAAAACTCGTATCACCATAGCATCTAAGCTGCGGGGTGGATGTGATATTCTATGCCGCTATCATTTTTGTTCCTAAACTTGCAAAATACGTGTAACTCGTGCCGTTACTTGTCTAACTGCGCAAAGTGTTTGTTAAAAAAAACCATCCTACACTGAAATATCGGAACAACACATGGGAGTCCCACTTGTCATTGATCAAATTTGGACCTAAAACTAACAAATCTGAAAGATGAGATTCGAACTGGCAACCTGGACTACAAAGCGTAAGTCGATAGCCTGAAACAACAACGGTTGTTGGCTTTGTCCCATAACTTGATTTTATACAGTATTACATTGAGTAGAGTAGAGGGAGTGGCTCGTCAACACGTGCATGAACGTTGACTCACTTACTGGTGGGTCCCAGGTCTGCGATCTCTCTCTCCTCTCCATCGTCTAACCTTTAGACGCACGGGCACACACGAAGAGCGGCACTAGCTTGCCGTGGTGTTATTATAACTAAAAAAAGCTTGGAAAATAGAAGAATCGCCTAGAACAAGAGACGTTGCGGCTGGTCGAGACGGAGCTAACCACACCTATCCTCCGTGCCACGTTAGCATGATTTTTACAAAACATTGCTAATTTTGGCAAAACATTGACAATTTTCGAAAAACAACAATGATTTTGGCAAAATCAATACACATGAATACCCGGTTGCAAATTCCTGAAGCCGCCACCTAATGGGGTGTTTTCGACCGACTGGCTGGGTCCCGAGGTTGAACCATAGGTAGTACGTCTGATACAGTATATTTTTACACGCACATTTTTCCTCCGTGCCGAGACGTGGCACACCCTACCGCGTGGTTTCGGGGTCCTCCCTAGTGGTGCATGCATATATTCTTCCTTGCCGAGACGTGGGACGTCCTACCGCGTGTTTTCTGGGTCCTCCTCGGTCGTAGCGCTGAAGCAAGTAAATGAGTCGTCAAATCACGAAAGACCACCTTTCCCGCCGAGTACATCAGTGAAGCACGGTGGCTAGCTAGTTGGGCTAGTGCGACCGATTAGCTAGGCCGCCGCCACATTTGTTTTTTCACCCCTTTTTTTATCTCCTTGCCGGCAGGTAAATTTAAATATCCACCACGGCATTGCTCTGGTCTTTGGGTGCGGCAGGCGCGGCAGGATTTTTAATTTTTTGATTGACGGGAGCAGGCGCGGCAGGATTTTTAATTTTTTGATTAACAGGAGTAAGCGCGGCAGCAATTAGTCACGATGACTCTGCCTGTAAAACCCACTGCTCCTTGATGTGAAAAGTCGTCGACTGGTGTTTTCCCATGGTGAAAACCAACAGATTCACCCCGCTCCTCGTCTGGTTCCCTTCGCCTTCCCGTAGATTGCATTGCCTTTCAGCCGTTTCGCCCCCTTTGCTTCCTCTCCCCATTGCTTCTACCTGGTGCCATGGCGGCGCAGCAGATCACGGAGTCTGAGGTGAGGCGCCTGACACAGGAGCTCCAGGCCAAGGATGCGGAGCTCACGGCCAAGGACATGGAGCTCCATGAGCTCAAGGAGGAGAGGAGTGCCATGCTCCTCCTTTATGTGCGGGAGTTCACGGAGCTTCAAAAGCGGCAGGCGTCCACCACAAAGATGCTCGAGGCATCGGCCGCGTTGCTGCAGAAAGCGGGAGATACGATAGGCCGTCAGGCGAGCCGGCTGGAGCGCGAGCGGGCCGATCGTGCGAGGTCCAGGATCACCTCAGCTACTTGGTGGACCATGTTGCCACGCACGTGTTGCGGCTACGCAATGCCTACCATTGTGCCAGCGCAACCATGCCGGCCGTCGGGCTAAACCCGTTCGACCACCCCGTCGACTTCAACAAGCTGCGGCTTCCTGACCTGGTCTCCTTCTTCACCTATATCTTTGAGGAGCTGAGCGATCTCCGCGTGATGGTGGGGGCGGAGCTGGACAAGGAGGGGTTGCGGGCTGCCGTTGCCGTTCCCGGGCGAATCCTCTCAGGGCTCCATCACTGGAATCCATTCGTGCCATAGGACACCGTCTTTGACGAGCTGGCTCCCGTCGACCGAAGCGGGCTCTGCGGGCGGTTGCACCCTGCATCACCAATGTCGTGCGCCTCGAGAAGTAGAGGGACTTCGGTGGTGTTTAGGCGTCCTCTGCATGGGCATGTCCATGTCTCGGTGCAACATGACCATTGGATCAAACTCAGACGGTGCAGATCAATCACTGTAGCACAAAGCGTGCGGGTGTGTTTGGTTGCATTCTCATCTCAATATAGTTGTTCCCTCTTCATGCATGCTCATCTCAGCACCCCTCTTCATGCATGCTCCTAGTGTATTTGTGTTAACCTACTAGTGTGGACTCATGCACCCTTCATGCACTCTGCCAAACACCCAAAAGTGGGTCCAGAAGGGAACTTTGCTCCCATCCCGTGCACCCTTCATACACCCTGCCTAACACTGATTCATGCTTCATATGGTTCATGTTCCGTGGAGTACTGTAGCACCGTACTCTCCGTGCACTGTAGACCTAGTTCTATTAACATTGATCTCACCGTTCATTCTCGACCGGACAGTCAAAAAAGGGGTACTATGTTACATTACTGTTCATATAGTTGACATGCGCACAGCATAATTTGTTATCGTCATATCTTACTACACTAGCAACAAGATTATGTAGTACTGACGTATGAACCACTGCACATGCCTAGTAGTAGGAGCACTGTGTAAGTTCAAGTGGCTGCCGTGTTTCGCACTCCTCCATCGTAAGAGTGGAAACGCTTGCTGTAATCATTTTTTTCTTCAGAAAAATAGTGGACACGCTGTACCGTGCAGATCCTCCTCGACGGTCATCGGGAACCTTGCTACTCACTTTCGCCGACATGTGGGACAGCCAGCATCGGGGTCCACTAGCCATGCACTAAATTACTCCGTAGTAGAGTGCCCAACTGCACGGTAGACTACCCCGATCGAAGCGCCGCAGTAATGCCCAATGAGCCGTCAAATCACAAAAACCCCTCCTTTCCAGCAGTAAGTTGGACGGACGAAGCAACCATCATTTCACTCTTCTCCCTCAGCTTCCTCTCTTGAAGAAAACCCCAACTCGCTTCTCCCTCATCTTGTTCCTCATTTCTTCAAGAAAACCCCGACCTGCTTCTGCCATTGTTCTTCTCTCCTAAAGAAGGAAAGGTGAGCACATCAATGGTGTTGATTCTGGCCAAGGCCCGGTCTTGCAACCCCGAGACTGATCCTATAACTCCCTCTCTGTTCTTCTTTTGGGTTTGTGATTATGGTTTCTTTTCTTTTATTTCTATTTGACAGTTTCTTGATGGACGCTGGAGCACCGGCCGAAGTGATGTCTATGGCTCTGGCAAAAACCGTCGAGGCTCATGGTGCGAAGAAGCGCAAGCACCCCGCCGAGACTACCGCAGACAAGCTCAAAGCCATCGCCCTGTCCAAGCCCCCGTCTCCGGGATCCCTCATAAAGCAAGTCCAGGTAATATCTCTTCTTGACGATCTTTTTCTCGATCTTGATCATGTTTTTTCATCTAACACGCAGTACTAGTACTAGTAGTACAACTTTCTGGGTGATCTTGCATGTGATTTTTGTGTGCTAAATGACAGTTCTAAATTCCTCTTTTGACCAAAACATACGAGAGGTTGACACTGATTTCTTATAGATTACTTTCAACTACTTTATGAACATCAATGCTACCTTTGAAGAGAGTATATTTGCCTCAGTAACTTGTGTTAAGGATATTGCAAGTAATCCCTCTGCTCTCATGCCTTTGAAGACATGTTCTAGAGTCTTTGTTCACTCATTTCTGTGCGTATATGTAGTCATATATGGAGTAAAATATTGAAAATCACCTTATATTTCTGAACGGAGGTAGTAATAAAATATTTGGTTTCTGTTTGAATTAGAACCATCCGCGGTGGAGATGAAGTTCTCAAAGTCATGCCGTGTGAACTGGAAGACCTGAGGATGAGTTCTACTGATAAACTATCCAGCTACTGTGTCCTTGTCGCCACGTGTCCTGAACTAGTGTTTTCCTGTAGCATTTTTGTCAGGCGTGTTCTCGAGGCTGTACTTGACCACAACAATTTCTTGGTTGTGCCTTTGATTATGAAAGGTGTGGTTCTTGTGAAGCTTCCCGACGAATCTGATGCGGACTGTCTTCATCGTCATGTTTAAGAGTGGAAAGACCACTCTATTAGGTTCTCCAAGGTTGACGAGATGGTGATGGTGCAGGTAGACATCTCTCACGAAGTCCATGGCCTAGTCAGTTATGCGGGGTTCATCTCGTAGGTTGGTGGCAAGAAATAGTCTGCAGAGTTTAATTAGTGCAACTTTGCTTGTCTGTAGTAAGTACTATTGTTCAGTACTTGATTTGTGTGTGTGAACCCTGTATTGTTTAGTACTGCCGCTTTTGGTGTGTGGTGAGTCCTGAGAACAGTCTATGTTAATGTCTATCCACTCAATTCAGTCTGTATATTTTGAAGTATCCAGATCATCTTTTTTGAGAGGACGGTTTATCAATTATGGTTACACTCCAATATCTGTATGCATTGCAGGGTTTATCGCACCTTCCAGGATTTCCAGTCCCATGGATGTTCGGTCCATACGATTTGTCACGGCCTTTGGACTATCCTACTTGTGGGAGTAGGCGGGGGCCCTGCATGCCACGCGTAGTTGGACGATGAATCTTCTGTTTAGTACTTCAACATAGTGATTTCCTGGTAAGGATTCACTCGTGTCACATCAAGTAAATCTTATTGATTTACTGTCTAAATCTTATTGATTTAATGTCATGTTTTCTTACTTTTGCTGCAATTTTACATTGCAGGTTTTGCCATGTGACATTCATCACAGAATAAACCTTTTGGTTTGCTCTACGATGGTTATTTTTGCAGGTTTCACTTCTTATGTCGTGTCAATAACGAAGGCACTGTCCATCACTTATATTACTGGAAACAATTGGATCAGTCTGTTGTCTGAGTACAACCTGAAGCCCTATGATGAACTGCAGTTTGGTTTAACAAACACGCCACAATTATTCCTTCTCGCATTTAAAAGAAATGAAGAAAAAGACTGGATCACGGTCATGGATCCTAGTCAAGTTAGAAAGCTGATCATAGCAGACCAGACACGATCGCTGCTATCTCGCACATCGGTACCACCTTCAGCAACGGATCGAGCACCGGCACCTTCTCCGACGGCACTTGCTATAGCACTGACAGCGGCAGCAGCTCAGTCTAATCCAGCTAAGGATTGGGAACCGACCGCGTCAGTGGATCAGGCTAATCTACCGGAGGATTGGGCATCGACACCGGCACCTGCTCCGACATCGGCACCTGCTCTACAAGGAGCACCATCTCCGGCAGCAGCAGCGGCACTACCAGTCGCACCGGCACGGGCACCAGCAATGGCTTCGGCACCTGCACCAACACTTGCACTTGCATCTGCTCTGGCCCGTGCAGCGACAACGGAGCCAGCAGTTGCACTGGCAATAGACTGGGCTGCAGTTCGCACTGCATATACCAAAGTCCTTACAAAAATCGACATCTCCACATTCTTGGTAAGCATTGGCCGCCCAAGTGCTTCGTTCTTTTTACTTTCCATGTTGTTTCACATGATTCACTGTGTTGATCTAACTATTTGTGTATGTCTTCTTGTTTGCAAACAGAGAATTCCTAGAGCAACGAGGGAGTCGTTCAACAATCCGGGCGACCGTGGCCAAGTTTCTCTTACCATGCGCAGCCTTGGTGTGAATGAACCTGCTCAATATACCGTAAGTACAAAGGATGGTTGCATGATGATTGATGCTAAAGGATGGTCAAGGTTCAAATCTAAATCATATCTTGCGGTAGGGGATGATGTCAAAATCAAACTTTCTTGGCAAGGAGAGCTGGTCCAAATCAACTTTGAAATTCTTCAGTAGCAGCACGCAACTGCCGAACTGATCTATCCTCCGAGAGATTTTAATGTAATAATCTGGCATGGTGAAACAAGTGTCCTGTGTGTATAAGTAGTATGATAGTATTATTTATCACGTAGTATATCGTTGATAGAATTGCAACTCTGATTGCTGGTTAGGAACTGTCGTTCGATTTCATTCTAACAGCTGCCGTGCTTTATTCAATTTTGTGTATTCGCCTTGCGACAGCATCTAAAACCAGCGCCGTACTGATCCCTTGCAATATGAAAAGCGCTGAGGTAGAACACATGGGCCCCCAAACATGCAGGCCCACAGGTCTGTGGCCCAAAGTCCAGAACTGTGAGCTTGTCTGAGTATTATATTCTGAGTTGAACCCCCATATTATGTTATACTAGCAAAATGCCCGTGCGTTGCACGTAACATCAAGATGCATTTGTATGAGTAGTTTATCTTGTGAGAGAAAAGGATGAACGAGGGAAGGCCTTATTTGCAAATGTGGAGAGGTGTGTGGGTACCTTTCTGCAAAATTGCCATAGTTTCCTTCCTATCCGTCAGATATAAATCGGATGGCCTATATTGCAGGATGCCAGGCGATCATCACCAACTCTGTTTTTTATAATTATGCAAATGTGGAGAGGAGTGTGTTGGGTAACGCAGTAGAAAACAAAAAATTTCCGACCTACGCACCAGCCCAGGACCACTATGGAGACTGCATACAAGGTTTGATCATTTTCATTACCGACTCGTAGCGCAGCGGAAGTTGAGTCGATGACGATCGTCGGTGCAGATCCCCGCAGCTAGGATTTACAACCTCCCAACCGCGAGGATGTACTCCCTCATCCGCCACTCGGACAGCCCTCCGGGAGGCGGTCGGACAGTCCCCCGGACGGTGTCGTGGACAGCCCTTCGGGAGGACTCACAGAACTCGGACCGTCACTCGGACAGCCCTTCGGGAGGACACTCGAACAGCCCCTCGGGCAAAAGGACGAAACTACGACCTCTCTACGGGGTTGCACACATACGGTGCCATCTATCCGGCAGGGCTTCGCCGTCCAGAACTAGTTCCCACCGGAACCCAGACAACCTTTCGGCACTACGAAACTATTTCGTGGGAGGGAGAGAGAATGCCAGATCATGCATGGCTTGTGTGAGAGAGTTGGAGTTGAGTTGCAGAGCACCTCTCCTCCTCCTTATATAGTGGTGGAAGGGGTGGAGGGGGCTGAAAATTCAGCCCACTAAACATGGGGAAAACATGTTCCCACAAAACAAGGAGAACATGTTCCCACCAAACAAGGGAAAAACATGTGCCCTTGTCCATGGTGTTCCCCCATGGGGCCCCACCTTCCTCCCAACACTCTCCACCATTTGTGGGGGCTGCCCCCCACCATGGGGCCCCCCCCCAACATTTTGTCCAGCCACAAGGGGGCTGCTCCCAAAGGGGGCCCCCCCAAAAACAGCCCCCACGATCCGTGGGATCTTGTCCCCTCACGCTGGGACAAGATGTTTTCCGCGACTATTATTTCTGAAAAATTCCAGAAGGTCCCAGAACATTTCCGGCACCCTCTAAAATTATCTGGACGCGCTCTGGAACATTTCCAGTATGGTGGTTTAATTTAAAACCATCTTTGTTTACCCGGTAAACAACTCCGGCAGCTCCGAAACTTTTTTTTCGGTTTTTTCTCCAGAAAAATTCTAGAAATTACTAGACCAATCTGGCAACCTCCAAAACATTCCCGGTGCTTGCCGAAACCTTTTTGGATCAATGGTTTTATCCGAAACAACTTTTCGGTTTTACCGAAACTTTTTCAGTGTTCTCTCTCCGAAACTCTTCCGTTGTCTCCGAAACTTTTCGGTGATTTTCTCTCAGACTCCCTGTCTAGTATTCAGCAGATAGATGACCCTTAAGCGTGTGACCCTATAGGTTCGGTGAAGTATAGACATGACACGGAACACCTTCCGATCAATGATCAACATCGGAGCCGTGGACACCCATATTGACCCCTATACCCACACGAATGAATATTCGAGTGAACCTCCAGTTGCCGTGTGCTATTCCTGTTGCTTCACGATATGTTACAAATACCCGAGGTTAGACATGTAGGCATTTCCGTGGATCAACAACTTGTCCACTATGCCAGTTACCTCGTTACCGGTATTGTTCTCTTTTCTCGTTACCGTGTTCCGGCATCCCTGTGATCAAATCACAAAGTGTCTGGCCATACGATGATGGATACCGTAACACCGAGAGGGCCCAGAGATATCTCTCCATCGTCGGAGGAGCAAATCCCAATCTCGAGCTATCAAGTTACTTGACACACTTTTCCATGAACCCGTAAGCCGCCGTAATAGCCACCCATTTACAGATGACGTTTAACAAACCCCAAAGTTCATGAAGCAAGTATGAAGAAACTCGACACTCTCATGGTCTAAGGAATTTTGCAAACATTAACCATCTCTGTGTTATTAACCATTAATATGTGACGAATGTAACTCATAGCATAACATCAATTTGGGTCGATTCAACACAAATGTTCTTCTAACACTGTGCCCTCAAAATTGCTGGCATAGACATGCCCATGATCAGGAAAACAGAACCATCATGCAATACTTGAGCTAGTCTTAGAGGCCAGACTAGGAATACATATTACCGTTTATTATTCCACACGTGCATATGAGTCTTCCTCCGAGCCTCGTTTTATTTGCAGACTCGAGAACCATAGCAGTTATAGCATGGAACATAAACCTAATTATGAACAGGGAGATAATCAATAACATTTATTATTGCCTCTAGGGCATATCTCCTACAGACTCCCACTTGCACTAGAGTCAATAATCTAGTTAATGCTAATGCACTTTACACCTGTGGCACACCGGTGTAAATATGCTTCGCTTGTGGTATAGCCTGAATGTTCAACGGGTCTGACGACTTCAGCTCCGTGTGTATCTTTGCATATCCTCGCGTTTTCACGCTTTCACAAAAGTCATATTTTGTGTGGACTTGGCTTGATATGTATGCGAATCACAGGTCGAACCTGGATTCCTCATACTGAGTTATGGAGCAACTACTTGCAGTAGTGTCCCATTGACAAAAGCCATCTTGGAACCATACTAAGTTCATGAATGAACTATATGATTCAACATCTTCTTTGTCGCTTTAAAAGCGGCAACATACTTTGCCTCTGTTATAGAATTCGCCACAGTAACTTGTTTGAACAAATTCCAACTAACTGTGCCACCATATTGTGTGTTACACAAAACCGTCAATTTAAATCGAAAATCGCATGGAGAAATGATGAAGACTGTATCGATGTAACCTTTTACAACGAACTCTTCATGATCTCTACTTGCGAGAAAACTTGTCATCAGTGCTACTATAGTACTCAATGACCCTTTTTCACTGTTGTCCCTTGATCAATACTTTTGATCACTTTGGTATCTATACTCGCAACAACTTTGGGAGTATTGGACATATCTGGTTGTTATACATACCATGGAATACATGATTAATCCAAACACAAGAGTGTGTGGAATCCCCATCATGTATTTTGCTCATCAGTGTTTTTGGGACACCGAGTCTTGCAAAAACTCTTTCCATGTGACCTCGGCAAGAATCACTCCTTGGCGTTTTAAATGCTAAAAAGTTTTAGCATCTTGTCAATATGTATTTATTGCTTAGCCCCATTAGGTAAATCTATCTTCATAGATCATCATGCCTAATATTAAGGCTATTTAGCCCAAGCACTTCATCGAAAAACTATTTTCAAATGAAGTCCTAATTCGTGTCAAGAATTTTATTTCCAATTAACAATGTGTCAAGCACACAAGGTTTTTAGAAATGTTATTAGGCTCCCACTTACTTTCTTGAATTACAAGCATCTTCGTTATCCATTGATGAAGTCAAAACTCCTTTGACCATTTCATCAAAACACAAAGATTCCAACTCCACTTTGCTCTCTTCTGTCCATCGCTGGAACTCTGAAGTTTGCACCCTTTCTAGCATCCTCTGGATTGACAAAATACCTTGGACTGTAACACATGCAGGTCCTTGGTTTCATTTCCATCAGATGGAAATCCTTTTGTCATCCATTGTTTTATATCTCATGATATGAAATATGTATTAATTGCTAGTTCAACCCGAACCGAATTTAAGCATCGCTACGATGAAGCAACCTCATCGTAGTCAACTCCTTGAACTTGTATATTGCAACAAGTCGAGCTTTATGGATAAAACATTTTTATTCATATCAGTTATAGTTCCATAAATATTCGTCAGACTCTAAGTCTTCCGAAAGGTGTATCAAGGTTTTAATCTTGAATCACTTATATGGAAACTATCTCGGATTGTATTGGCATTTAGCCAATTCCGGATTTAGGGCCCATCAACGCTTCCTTGTGTATCGTAGGTATACTGTTGTCTAACAACAATATATCGTTTGCGCACCTGAGAGGTTTGCACGAGCCTTGCCTACGTGGTTCAGCTGCAAGTTCGACCGAAGTCCATACATTTTATTGTAGAGACTTCCGTATCAGTCGCAGTAGGAAACTCCGGAATTACTTCCAAGGTCTCTTTCCTTTGATCTGATGGCGAAGATACTGTTTATCTCGTCGAGTTGCACTATTCTCCCACTCACCTTTTTCAAAGAACCATTTTCTTCAAAAAGCATACCGTTTTGTGGCAAAAACTTTTGCCTCGGTATAGTGGTGGGGGAATACCCAATGACTTGGGATAACCTACAAAGTAGCACTTGTCTGATTTGGAATAGGTTTGTAACCTTTTACACAAGCCCCATATTCCAAATGTTAAGAAAAGATATAACATGGTTGGGCGTACCATACCATGGTGTCATTTCAACAGACCTAATGGAGCTCTTTTCAGTGTAAAAGCCGCAGTCTCTAAAGCATCAACTTTTAAAAGGGATAATGGCAAATTTATTTATGTCATCTTTGATCTTACCATGTCATAAATGGTTCGATTACATCTTCACGGACTTTCCACTTGCAGTGGTGTTCCGGGAGGTGCAAGTTATGAAACCCCTTTCACAACGCATCAGACATTCGCTAAACTTGTAACTCAAATATTTCTTTCTGCAATCGAATTGTAGAAACATAATTTTCTTGTTACAATAACTTCTACTTCATTTTGAAAACCTTTCAAATGATTTCAAAAGATCCAGACTTACGTCTCATCAAGTAAATATCCATATATCTACTTGAGTCATTTCTGAAGATAGATAAATCCACTACTTGCAACAACATTTATCGGACTACATACATCAAAATGTATGATCACCAATAAGTTCTTTGCTCGTTCCTTATGGCCTGTGAACGGTATTTCAGTCACTTCACTTTTCGGAGGAAAGTTGCAAGTGTCAGGTGATTCAAAATCAAACGACTTCAAAATCCATCATAATGGAATTTTCCATGCGGGTTTCTCCAATGTGACCAAATGCAGTGCCACACTTGTGTGGTATTCTTTTAGTCTTATGACATTTAGCGCCAGTGTTATGGATGTATCATATTACCATCAATATTCATAACATACGTCCCATCGATGATGGAAGTATGGCCCTCATGTTATTCATAATACTGAACAGCAATTGTTCTTCTATGAACAACCCTTTTGCAACAAACATTGTGCAATGGGCTAGAGTGTGTAAAACTCTAAAATGAATTATCAAAGTTAATACTGAGGTAATGTATTATTATCAATATTCATAACATACATCTCACTCATAATGAAAGTATGGCCCTTATGTTATTCATAACACCGAACATCAAAAGTTCTCTTATGAACAACCTTCTTGCAAGATAACTTATGCAATGGGCTAGAGTGTGTAAAACTCTAATTGAATTAGGAAAATAAACACAGACGGTAATACACCGATGGAAGGTACAGTAACATTTACTATGTTCTCTGTGTATACCTAAACCTCATTCATGGCTAGTCTTTCAGGCCATAGTAGTTCTTACATCGAGTTGCAACAGAATGCAATCGAGCGGGTATCTTTGTGATTAACTCACAATACCCAAGAATCAGTGATTAACAATTTAATCATAATTCCCAAGAACTATATCTTTGACCAGCCTTCTATACATCAAAAACTTGTATGACATTCATACATGAGCTGGATATTCCAGTCTTCTTTCTCATTGCCTTTATACTTCTAACAGTTTAACTTTTAGTATTTCTCCTACTCTCAGAAGAAGCACACAACTTAAGAGTGGCATCAGCCCTGGACTTCCTAGGCGTGAAAGTTTCACTGACACCCTTCGGACACTTCCTTTCTCTTTAAGTTGTTGTTTTATTCACCTTTCATCATATGACAGGCGTTCTTCTGGATCCCTCTCTTATCAGTCTAATGCATAGTAAACTCCTTTACTAATAGTTTGCAAACAAACATTTCTTTGGATATCTCATATCTTTTAGCCTTTGTCTGTCTCTGAAAATGATTTTCAGATTCCATGAATATCACATAACTATCCAAACTTTCGAAGTTCAGGTCTCATGGAAGCAAACATATTGCACTTGACTGAAATGGAATTCCAGCTTTTGGATCGAAGGACGAGAGTCACATGATCCATAGCATAAGCGAGAGAATACCGAAAGTATGCGATAGGACAAAGTCCTTCTCGGCACTCTTGAGGACAATCCTCACATTACGTTGCCAACCGTAAAGTTTTAACCAGATATTTAACAGCTATTCAATTTTCATAGGGAAGGTGGAAACGCGAGCCATTATTCTACAACTATTTTGCAAATCACACTTAGACAGTGTTCAAAATTAATTGCACTGAGAATTAAACAAGTTAATTCAAAGTGCGCTCCCACTCAAATCAATATCTCTCATAATTGATTGTGAGTGATACAAGACCCGCATTTCCATTCAACGCCATTGAACGAGATGAACACTGATGGCGCGAACTTCAATCGGTAGGCAAACTTGCCAATCACATCTCTATGTGACTCTTGTTCATCTTTCGATGGGCGTGTTCCGAGCTCAGGGAGATCCTTCCAGAACGTCAAGACAACCAAGTGATCTCGCTGCGAGGTCTCAACTCACCCGCCTCACACATCCCTAATCGTTCGCACCCAGGGAGATCCTGTGATGCCCCGAAAAGTTAGGTGCCGTGACGGTGCTACACTTGGGAGAACACTAACTACTTGATATTTTTGTGAGAGATCACCCTAATAAAAGCGACTACCGCACAATCAAGAAGGGTGCATCATAAGGGATAAACATCTCAGGCAATTCATAATAGCATGATATGGTATAGCCCTTTCTGACGGAGAAGTCTTGTATTTCTTCGTCTTTGGCATTCGTGTCGGTGTTCACCTTTGCGAAGATTGCCACCACCTTGTCGATGCACCAGATAATATTGCTATCTCTATAGCTAATAAAATAAGTGCATTACATAAGGTTGACACGCAGGTCATTAAAGTGCAATCATATGGCTCCAGCCATCATGCCGAATCATGACACGCAGGTCATGTTAATCAGTTTACATCATATAGACATCTCATACATAATCAAATTATTATGAGCACTACTATACCACATCATATGCACATGCAAACCCTCCTGCAAAACCAAGTTAGACGCCTCTAATCGGTTTAGCAAAAACTGGTTTTACGTGGCTTCTAAGGTTTCGAAACAAACCGAAGCTACCAACGTCCATCATCAAGCATGATTATCCAAGTCGCTAGATTAACAACGCGGGGTGTATGAAACACGAGATAATAAAATCTCAAGCCCCATACTGAACTTCGTCATACGCATGACCCCCGTGCAGATCATATCTGCATTGCCCTTTCATCTGTGAAACATCCATCTTTCATTGACTAAAGTGGAACCCAAAGAACTGTTAGCACTTCGTTGATCTGTCAATCAGCATACTCAGGAGCAGCATGAAAGGATCGCGGATTGCCAGAACTTTGTCAGATTCCGCAATGCTGTCAAGATCAGGACTACGCAAATTCGAGGGAAGCAACAAGAACATCGGGTAACAGATTTCATCTGCTACCCGCACAAATAATTTTCAGTAATAGAACTCATCTACTACCTAATTATATTGTGCAACACCCATACATCTCCATGTATTCTAGATCGCAACCTGCATCTACGCATAGCACGGCTCATGATGCCACTGTTGGGTAACGCAGTAGAAAACAAAAATTTTCCGACCTACGCACCAGCCCAGGACCACTATGGAGACTGCATACAAGGTTTGATCATTTTCATTACCGACTCGTAGCGCAGCGGAAGTTGAGTCGATGACGATCGTCGGTGCAGATCCCCGCAGCTAGGATTTACAACCTCCCAACCGCGAGGATGTACTCCCTCATCCGCCACTCGGACAGCCCTCCGGGAGGCGGTCGGACAGTCCCCCGGACGGTGTCGTGGACAGCCCTTCGGGAGGACTCACAGAACTCGGACCGTCACTCGGACAGCCCTTCGGGAGGACACTCGAACAGCCCCTCGGGCAAAAGGACGAAACTACGACCTCTCTATGGGGTTGCACACATACGGTGCCATCTATCCGGCAGGGCTTCGCCGTCCAGAACTAGTTCCCACCGGAACCCAGACAGCCTTTCGGCGCTACGAAACTATTTCGTGGGAGGGAGAGAGAATGCCAGATCATGCATGGCTTGTGTGAGAGAGTTGGAGAGGAGTTGGAGAGCACCTCTCCTCCTCCTTATATAGTGGTGGAAGGGGTGGAGGGGGCTGAAAATTCAGCCCACTAAACATGGGGAAAACATGTTCCCACAAAACAAGGAGAACATGTTCCCACCAAACAAGGGAAAAACATGTTCCCTTGTCCATGGTGTTCCCCCATGGGGCCCCACCTTCCTCCCAACACTCTCCACCATTTGTGGGGGCTGCCCCCCACCATGGGGGCCCCCCCCAACATTTTGTCCAGCCACAAGGGGGCTGCTCCCAAAGGGGGCCCCCCCAAAAACAGCCCAAAAACAGCCCCCACGATCCGTGGGATCTTGTCCCCTCACGCTGGGACAAGATGTTTTCCGCGACTATTATTTCTGAAAAATTCCAGAAGGTCCCAGAACATTTCCGGCACCCTCTAAAATTATCTGGACGCGCTCTCGAACATTTCCAGTATGGTGGTTTAATTTAAAACCATCTTTGTTTACCCGGTAAACAACTCCGGCAGCTCCGAAACTTTTTTTTCGGTTTTTTCTCCAGAAAAATTCCAGAAATTACCAGACCAATCTGGCAACCTCCAAAACATTCCCGGTGCTTGCCGAAACCTTTTTGGATCAATGGTTTTATCCGAAACAACTTTTCGGTTTTACCGAAACTTTTTCAGTGTTCTCTCTCCGGAACTCTTCCGTTGTCTCCGAAACTTTTCGGTGATTTTCTCTCAGACTCCCTGTCTAGTATTCAGCAGATAGATGACCCTTAAGCGTGTGACCCTATAGGTTCGGTGAAGTATAGACATGACACGGAACACCTTCCGATCAATGATCAACATCGGAGCCGTGGACACCCATATTGACCCCTATACCCACACGAATGAATATTCTAGTGAACCTCCAGTTGCCGTGTGCTATTCCTGTTGCTTCACGATATGTTACAAATACCCGAGGTTAGACATGTAGGCATTTCCGTGGATCAACAACTTGTCCACTATGCCAGTTACCTCGTTACCGGTATTGTTCTCTTTTCTCGTTACCGTGTTCCGGCATCCCTGTGATCAAATCACAAAGTGTCTGGCCAGACGATGATGGATACCGTAACACCGAGAGGGCCCAGAGATATCTCTCCATCGTCGAAGGAGCAAATCCCAATCTTGAGCTATCAAGTTACTTGACACACTTTTCCATGAACCCGTAAGCCGCCGTAATAGCCACCCATTTACGGATGACGTTTAACAAACCCCAAAGTTCATGAAGCAAGTATGAAGAAACTCGACACTCTCATGGTCTAAGGAATTTTGCAAACATTAACCATCTCTGTGTTATTAACCATTAATATGTGACGAATGTAACTCATAGCATAACATCAATTTGGGTCGATTCAACACAAATGTTCTTCTAACACTGTGCCCTCAAAATTGCTGGCATAGACATGCCCATGATCAGGAAAACAGAACCATCATGCAATACTTGAGCTAGTCTTAGAGGCCAGACTAGGAATACATATTACCGTTTATTATTCCACACGTGCATATGAGTCTTCCTCCGAGCCTCGTTTTATTTGCAGACTCGAGAACCATAGCAGTTATAGCATGGAACATAAACCTAATTATGAACAGGGAGATAATCAATAACATTTATTATTGCCTCTAGGGCATATCTCCTACAGAGTGCAGGTAAATTGTCATAATTTCCTTCCTATCCATTAGATATAGATCGGACGGCCTATATTGCAGGATGGCAGGCACACCATCATCACCAACTCTGCTTTTTATAAGAGTAGAGATGTTATATATATTCCCCTTGATTTTTCTTATGTATAAAGTTGTGATATAAAAGATTTTTATATTTCTTTACAGAGGGAGTATCTCTCTGTCAAAAATATATTTATGTGTAACTAGTTACTCCTGCCTTTCTACTTCCTTTCGCTGATATGTGGGGCATCCGGCAACGGGGTCCACATGCCATGCACCAAATTAGAGTGCACAACTGCACGGTAGACTCACCCCGGTCGTAGCGCCGCAGTAATGCCCAATGAGCCATCAAATCACAAAACCCCCACCTTTCCAGCTTTAGCAGTAACCTGGACGGACGAAGCAGCAATATTTCACTGGGCCTGAATCCCCTTCTCCCTCGTCTGCTTGTTCAGAGGAAACCCCCTCTCGGCGATTGCATAGGGTTTTCTCATGGAGAACCAGGTACGAATTGTTCATCCATCCCCGATAAATCCAAGTCCCTTGGTCGCGGGTAATCCTAGGATGGCAGCCGCCGCCGTTGATGCATTATTCTTCCTACTGAATCTAGTGTGTTTCATTTGCAGTGCCCAAAGTGCGAGGACCCTACAGGTTTCTGCGCCCTCGGCGAGACGCCACACTTCTTCCTTCTCATCCTAACACAGGATTTTAAAACGCGCACAGTATATTCCTAGAATCCTCTTTTCTATCCGAGAGGGTGGGGTTTTTTTGATCATGCTGTCGACTAATTTGGAAATTTGGATTGCTATATTTGGATAAAAGGTACTAGTACCATGGTCAACACTCACGTGAAGGAGGAAATTATTTCTAGATTTGGATAGGGAATACATTGTGTTTTCATATTATTTTTCCTGCAGTGCATTCCTTGCTCTGCCAGAACACATGTACTCAAGATGCTTGGCCTTGCCATAACTGAATACACCAGTTTAATGGTCACATTGAAGACAAGCCATGGATATAAGTTTCGAGTTGGGTTCATGAACCAAGAAGATCACTACTTTTTTTATGGCCGAACTTGGATAAACTTTCTCAAGTGTTACGGACTGAAAGTTGGCGCACGAATGTTGATGGAAATAGCAGAACCTGGTCTCATCTTCACTGTGATCTTCCACCCCAACGTCGTTCCAATTGTTCATCCATGTTAGTTTTGTATCTGGTTCTTGCTTGTTGCCTCGATTACTCCTTAGTCCACCTATTCTGTCTAACTAATCACAATTTAACTTTAGAAGTAGCAATGAATCTCTCACAAAGATGCTACTTCTAACTAATATTTCTTATAATTGGTGGCACGTGTAGGTTATTTCAAAGTTAAGCAGGCTACTTGTTTGTTATTCTATAAGAACTCGACTATTACTGATGGCACTGAAGTTGACTGGGATGACATCCACAAGTTCCTACACTTTATATGATCGTCTTGAGGTCCTTGTGGGGCGTTTCAATGGTGGAAGGCCACGTGGGATATGTGTGCCATTGCTGCACTCGTTGAACAGGTCCAACTGTGTCGAGAAACTTATGGTACGAGCTGTTTTCTGTTATATATGTTGTTCGTAAACTCTTGCTTATACACAATTTTAGAGCTGTGATCTTCTTGAAACAGAAACTGCCTAGTTCTATTGTTCCTATACAGATGCCTGACCATGGTCGGGTCAGACTTGCGCTTGGTCACAACATGATGTTTATGTCGACCTACTCCATTCCCCTTGGAGGTGAAAAGATACTTATTCATGGGTGGTCTCAAATAATGAAGGCCCGTCCATCTTGGAGAATAGGACAGAAGGTTATGTTCATGCTTTTCCATGGCTCTAAAGCGAATATCATGTTTATTGACCACATTGTGAGATGAAGCCACTTTCAGAAGGTTGTGGATGCGCGGGGTGGCGCCTGGGCCTTGTCCTGGGGCTTGGTGGCCTCACCCTTGGTTAACTGTAGGCAAAGTAGCACTGTTCGAGGCGTGCTTTGTACGGTTGAACATGTATAAGTACTCATACTGCTTTCAGCTATGGTTGTTAAGTGCCCCTGCTGGTTTCAGTTAAGGTTGTTAAGTACTCCTGCTGCTTTTACAGTCTGTCGTGTTTCTTTAGTCCTGTCTTCCTCCAGCCACCAAAACCAAACCAGCGCCAGCGGGGCCGCCTGCTTCTGCCTCCCACGGCTGGCTGCGCCTCAGCGCATGCATCACCACCCCACCGTCTCCTAAATCATTAATGCTGATGTCCAAGGCCTCGCCATCGTCCTCCGCGCGCTTTGGTGCGCTCGCCGCGGCGCCGCCCTCTCGCGTTGTCAACATGGTCAACAAACAAGAGGAATCGGGAGAGGACTGTACGTGGAGAGGATGACAGTAGGGGCCCACCATGTCCATGGCCGTACGCAAGGAAGTTCCTCATTTTTTGTTATATATACTCCATTGTCAGCGTATGGAAAAAGAAAATGCTTCCTCCTAGTGGTTTCCTAACATCTGGGACCCACGACATTTTCAGTGTATATAGTCAATAGACAAGAGAACAGCACAAGATCGGCTGACACCTGGGACGTAGCTGCTCGAGCAGTATTTTTTTTTGTTATTGTTGAGACGGAGTAGGGTTTCAACTGGGCTGTGGCCCGACTAGCCCAGGCTTATATTTTATGTTCACCACATGACCAGCCCAGCTATTTTTTCTTTGTAAAAATGAGGCCAGTTTATTTTTTCTGAAGAATACCCTATCAAGGCCTACTTATTTTTCTACGCCCTGATGGGCTGCAACTCTTTCAAGACGCCTGCAAATCTTGAAAGTAATATGAAATGGGCTGTAAATATAAAAAACAGATGACAAATTGGCAATTACTTTATAATTTCTGAATTTTTTCACATTTTTAGATTCTAATTTCACTGGGCTTTAACCTAATTTAAATATATCTTCAAAGTACTTTAAATCTGGCTCGACATTTCAGTATTAAAAATAGTTTGGAACCAATAGAAATATGTGAAATTTTGTTTAAATTTTTAACCCTGGCCTTGGCCAACAAAAAAAACGGACTGCAATAAATTGCATAAGAAGTTGCAATGAGCTATAAGTTATTAAAAAAAATAGGGAATGGTCTGACTTGTGGGCCTATTAAGTTGACGCATATGCAAGATTTTTTTACTTATTATATACGTCAACAAACGATTCTAGCAGACGTAACCGTTGGATGTCAATCCGACGGCCGTCGTGTTTCTTCAATCTCTGATCTTCTTGCTCCAGCCGCGAAATCCAGCGCCGGCGGAACCGCCTCCCGTGGCCGGTTGTGCTGCCGCGCAGGCTTCACCGCCCCTACTACTCCCACCGCTGGCCAGGCCATCCCTCTAATCACCCACATCCCTCCACTGTTGTGGCTTCGCCGCTTCCTGGTCATTCCCTTCCTGGGACTCGCCGTCGTCCATCGCGCTGGTGTTCTCGGCACGGCGTGGTCAACGTTGTCAACAAACGACAACATCGGAAGAGGGATGTACATGGAGAGGCTGACAGTTGGGACCCACATGGTCCATGGCCGCACGCAAGCAAGTACCTTCGTATTACACCAAAAAGAATGAATACTCACAATGACAGCTCGGACCCACCAGCTATATCTTCGCACGCAAGGAAGTGCCTCCTTATTACGCACAAAAAAATGAATACTCCCCCTGCCAGCTGGGACCCACCATAGTGGGAGGCTGACTTGTGGGCCTACTAAGTTGACGCGGACGGAGGGCTTTCTCAACTTAGTCAACAAACGATTCTATCACCAGTGACCGTTGGATTGTTAACATCCAACGGTCGTCCTGCTTCTTCAACCTCTGATTTTCTTGCTCCAGCCATCCAAACCACCACGTGCTCTTGCCTCCCATGGCCGGCTGTGCTGCCGCGGAGGCCTCACCGCCCCCTACTACTCCCACCGCTGGCCAGGCCATCCCTCTACTCACCCACACCCCCTGTTATTCTGCGGCGACGGCAGCCTCACACCGCAGCCGAACCAGTGAACCCTCATACTCCTCTCCGCATGGGCATCCACTGCCGCGTCTTCCCCGGCTCCGCGTCATCCCCTTCCTAGGCCTCGCCATCGTCCACCGCCTTGGTGCTCTCGGCGCGGCGTGGTCAATGTGGTCAAGGAACGACTTTCATCGGAAGAGTATTGTACATGGAGAGGCTGACAGCTGGGTCCACGGCCGCAGCAAGGAAGTGCAACCATATTACGCGCAAAATAATGATTCCTCCACCTGACAGCAGGGACCCACCGGACGGGCCACAGTATTTCGTGAAAAAAATGTTTCCCCCTGACTGCTGGGACCCACCAGCTACATCTTCGCACGCAAGGAAGTGCTTCCTTATCCTCCCTGATAGTCGGGACCCACTTGGTCGAAGCGAACGTAGCGTTGTCATTCTGGTCGCGAACATGTATATACATACTGGTCGATCGGTCTGTCTGCAGGCTGCAGCGATGAACTGTGGCCGAGTAAGGAAGGGCACGTATCGTAGTAGAGGCACGCACGTAGCATGTACACGTACGTACAGTCAGGGTGCAAGAAAGTAAATATGGCCACGTACGTACATACAGGCGGGGTCTCGAACGCCTACTCGCGCATACGTACGGCCAGGGCTCGTGTACATGGAGAGGCCACGGACAGCAGCAACGGTGTCCTGTTCATCGGAAGCCAACCGGCTGGGTCGGAACAGAGAAATTGCGTCATGTTCATGGGGAGGCAACGGAATGCGTCGTGTTCATCGGGAGGCAACGGAATACGTCATGTTCATCGGGAGCCAACCGGCTTGGACGGAACAGCCGATCGAAACGAGGCCTGGCGTACCACAGAACGGAGGAAACGGCCTTGTGTTCGACTGCCTACGGTCGAAATGGGATCCTGTTCACCGGGAGGGGTGTGGCATACCGCAAAACAGAGGAAACGGACTTCTCTTCGACCTCCTACGGTCGAAACGGGGTCCTATTGATCGGGAGGGGTGTGGCGTACCGCAAAACGGAGGAAACGGACTTGTGTTGGAGCGCTACGGTCGAAACGGGGGTCCTGTTCATCGGGAGGGGTGTGGCGTACCACAAAACGGGACTCCACGGGCTACTGTTCATCTCCACCGTCGACCTCCTCCAGCCTCCACGGGCTATTGTTCATCCACCGTTGACCTCCTCTAGCCTCCACCTGCGACTGTTCATCCACGGGCTCCTGTTCATCCAGCCTCCACCGCTCCTCCACTGGCTACTGTTCAACTAGCCCTCTCCACGGGGTCATGTTCAACCACCCCTCCACAGGCTACTGTTCATCCAGCCCTCCACCGACTACTATTCAACCAGCCCTCCACGGGGGTCCTGTTCATCTGCCCCCAACCGGCTCGATCGATCGGGGTCCTGTTCATCCAGCGGCAACGGCCTCTACTACCACGGGGTCCTGTTCATCCAACCCCCACCGGGAACTGTTCGTCCAACCCCCCCAACAACACTCACTGTTCATCAAGAGGCAGCAGGTTCGATCTGCTTCAGTTAGCAGCAGTAGCGAAGGAATCGCTCGATCGGGTTCAATTAACAGCCAGATCGATCGATCTCTCGGCTTCAGTAACACGTAGCCTACAGTGCAATTGCTCGGGTTCAGTAGGCGAACGCCTCGCTCGGGTTCAGTTAGAGCCCAACGCCTCGCACCCATGCGCGTACGTGTACGAGAGAAACACGCATCGCTCGGCCCCGACCACCCACCGTAACCGGGAACTCCCCGATATTTTCCCCGCCCTCGCTTCTACCACGGTTTTTTCCGTCATGGACGGCCCAAAGAATGTCATGCAGCTGCGTGTCCGGCCCACCCAGGACAAAAAGCCCATTTTCTGTCATGATTTTTTGTCATAGAATTAGGAGCCCACCACAACTATGATGATACCGGGTTTTGTCACAATTATCGTCATAGAAGTGTCATAAGCATGACAGGAAAAAAATTCGTTCAGCCCAAAATGTCACGGATGTGTCTTTTTTTTGTAGTGGCTAAGATTGAACACAAGAGATGAACTAGGGTTTGAGAGGAGATGGTGTTGTTGAAGATGTTGATGGAGATTGCCCTCCCCAAGATGGGAGAGTTGTTGGTGATGATGATGACGATGATTTCCCCCTCCGGGAGGGAATTTCCCCCGACGGAATCGCTTCGCCGGAGGGCAAAAGTGCTCCTGCCCAAGTTCCGCCTCGAGACGGTGGCGCTCTGTCCCGAAAGTCCTCTCCTTATTTTTTTCTAGGTCAAAACGACTTATATACCAGAAGATGGGCACCGGAGGTGGGCCTGGATGAGCACAACCCACTAGGGTGTGCCTGGGGGCCCAGACGCGCCCTGGTGTCTTGTGCTCACCAGGGTGGGTCCCTCCGGTACTTATTGCCTCCAATATTCATCATTTATTCCATAAAAAATCTTCATAAAGTTTCAGCTTGTTTGGAGTTGTGCAGAATAGGTAGCCTGACGTAGCTTTTCCAGGTCCAGATTTCTAGCTGCCGGAATTCTCCCTCTTTGTGTGTACCTTGCATATTATGAGAGAAAAGGCATTAGAATTACTCCAAAAAGCATTATTATGCATAAAAATATCATAAATAAAAGTAGGAAAACATGATGCAAAATGGACGTATCAGTACGGCAGCTCCGAGTTCTGCACACGTTCAGCTCGATGACGTCCCTCGAACTCTTGATCCAGCAAAGTGTCGAGGGAGAGTTTCGTCAGCACGACGGCGTGGTGACGGTGATGGTGAAGTGATCTGCGCAGGGCTTCGCCTAAGCACTACGACAATATGACTGGAGGCAAAAACTGTGGAGGGGGGCGCAGCACACGGCTAGGAATCAATGTTGTTGTTCTAGCGGTGCCCCCCCCATATATATATAGGTTGGAGGGGAGGAGAGGCAGCCAAGGGGGCGCCCCAAGTAGGAGGAATCCTACTTGGGCGCCTCCCAATTCGGCCTCCCCCCTTACCATATCCACCGGGGGGGAAGGAAAGAGGAGGGAGGAGGGAAGGAAGGGGGAGGCCGAATCCCTCCCATTCCTTCTCGCTTTCCCCTTTCCTTCCTCCTAAGGTGCGGCCCATATGGAGTTTCCCCTCTTGGCCCATATCTTTGCCGGGGGTGCCCGGAACCCCTTTCCGGTGACCCGATATGTACCCGGTACCCCCGGAACACTTCCGGTGTCCGAATATCATCGTCCTATATATAAATCTTTGCCTCTCGGCCATTTCGAGACTCCTCGTCATGTCCGTGGTCTCATCCGGGACTCCGAACAACATTCGTTCACCAAATCACATAACTCATACAATATAAAATCGTCATCGAACGTTAAGTGTGCGGACCCTACGGGTTCGAGAACTATGTAGACATGACCGAGACATCTCTCCGATCAATAACCAACAGCGGAACCTGGATGCTCATATTGGTTCCCACATATTCTACGAAGATCTTTATCGGTCGTACCGTAATGACAACATATGTTATTCCCTTTGTCATTGGTATGTTACTTGCCCGAGATTCGATCGTCGGTATCTTCATACCTAGTTCAATCTCGTTACCGGCAAGTCTCTTTACTCGTTCCGTAATACATCATCCTATAACTAACTAATTAGTTACTTTGCTTGCAAGGCTTCTTATGATGTGTATTACCGAGAGGGCCTAGAGATACCTCTCCGATACTCGGAGTGACAAATCCTAATCTCGATCTATGCCAACCCAAGTTGTGACGTTTGATAGCACACAAGGTATTCCTCCGGTATCCGGGAGTTGCATAATCTCATAGTCGAAGGAATATGTATTTGACATGAAGAAAGCAATAGCAATAAAACTGAACGATCAATATGCTAAGCCAACGGATGAGTCTTGTCCATCACATCATTCTCCTAATGATGTGATCCCGTTCGTCAAATGACAACACATGTCTATGGTTAGGAAACTTAACCATCTTTGATTAACGAGCTAGTCTAGTAGAGGCTTACTAGGGACACGGTGTTTTGTCTATGTATCCACACATGTATCAAGTTTCCGGTTAATACAATTCTAGCATGAATAATAAACATTTATCATGATATAAGGAAATATAAAATAACAACTTTATTATTGCCTCTAGGGCATATTTCCTTCAGAGACACCATCACACCACTTGGGATTCTTAGAGATGTTGAAGTCCTGTGTGGGAAAATAAAATATCCTACTGATTTTCTTGTTCTTGGTTCCCCACAAGATGACTTTTGTCCCATTATCTTTGGTAGGCCTTTCTTAAACACCATTAATGCTAAAATAGATTGTGAGAAACAAACCGTCGGTGTTAGTTTTCGTGATGAGTCTCATGAGTTTAATTTTTTCAAGTTCAATAGGAAGCATCATAAGAAAGAATTGCCTAGTAAGGATGAAATAATTGGTCTTGCTTCTATTGTTGTGCCTCCTACTGATCCACTAGAACAATATTTGCTAGACCATGAAAATGATATGCATATGCATGAAAGAAATGAGATAGATAAAATTTTCTTTGAACAACGACCTCTGCTTAAACACAATTTGCCTATTGAAACTCTAGGAGGCCCTCCTCCACCTAAAGGTGATCCTGTGTTTGAATTAAAACAATTGCCAGACACTTTGAAATATGCTTATCTTGATGAGAAAAAGATATATCCTGTTATTATTAGTGCTAACCTTTCAGAACATGAAGAAGAAAGATTAATGAAAATTCTGAAGAAGCACCGAGCTGCTATTGGATATACTCTTGATGATCTTAAGGGCATTGGTCCCACTCTCTGTCAGCACAAGATTAATATGGAACCTGATGCTAAACCCGTTGTTGATCACCAATGACGTTTAAATCCTAAAATGAAAGAAGTGGTAAGAACTGAAATACTGAAAATTCTAGAAGCAGGTATAATTTATCCCATAGCTGATAGTAGATGGGTAAGTCCTGTTCATTGTGTCCCTAAGAAGGGACGTATTACTGCTGTTCCTAATGATAAAAATGAACTTATTCCACAAAGAATTGTCACTGGTTATAGAATGGTAATTGATTTTAGAAAATTAAATAAAGCAACTAGAAAAGATCATTACCCTCTACCTTTTATTGATCAAATGTTAGAAAGACTTTCCAAGCACACACACTTTTGTTTCCTTGATGGATATTCTGGTTGTTCTCAAATACCTGTTTCACAACCTGATCAAGAGAAAACCACCTTTACTTGTCCTTTTGGAACTTATGCTTATAGACGTATGCCTTTTCGTTTATGCAATGCACCTGCTACCTTTCAAAGATGTATGACTGCTATATTCTCTGATTTTTGTGAAAAGATTGTTGAGGTTCTCATGGATTATTTTTCCGTCTACTGAACTTCTTTTGATGATTGCTTAAGCAACCTTGATCAAGTTTTGCAGAGATGCGAGTAAACTAATCTTGTCTTGAATTGGGAGAAGTGCCACTTTATGGTCAATGAAGGTATTGTCTTGGGACATAAAATTTCTGAACGAGATATTGAGGTGGATAAAGCTAAAGTTGATACAATTGAGAAAATGCCATGTCCTAAAGATATTAAAGGTATTCGTAGTTTCCTCGGTCATGCTGGTTTCTATAGGAGATTTATTAAGGACTTCTCTAAAATTTCTAGGCCTCTTACAAATCTTTTACAAAAGGATCTTCCATTTGTTTTTGATGATGATTGTGTAGAAGCCTTTGAAACACTTAAGAAAGCCTTAATTTCTGCACCTATTGTTCAACCACCTGATTGGAACTTGCCTTTGGAAATTATGTGTGATGCTAGTGATTATGCTGTTGGTGCTATTCTAGGACAAAGAGTTGATAAGAAATTAAATGTTATTCATTATGCTAGTAAAACTCTAGACAATGCCCAAAGAAATTATGCTACTACTGAAAAAGAATTTTTAGTAGTGGTGCTTGCTTGTGATAAATTCAGATCTTACATTGTTGATTCTAAAGTGATTATTCACACTGATCATGCTGTTATAAAATATCTTATGGAAAAGAAAGATGCTAAACCTAGACTCATTAGGTGGGTTCTCTTGCTACAAGAATTTGACTTGCATATCACTGATAGAAAAGGAGCTGAGAACCCCGTAGCTGATAACTTGTCTAGGTTAGAGAATATTCTTGATGACCCACAACCTATTAATGATAGTTTTACTGATGAGAAATTAGCTGCAATAAATGTCTCTCATAACACTCCTTGGTATGCTGACTATGCTAATTACATTGTTGCTAAATATATATACCACCTAGCTTCACATACCAACAAAAGAAAAAAAATTCTTCTATGATTTAAGACATTACTTTTGGGATGACCCACATCTTTATAAAGAAGGAGTAGATGGTATTATTTGACGTTGTGTACCTGAGCATGAACAGGGACAAATCCTACGGAAATGTCACTCCAAAGCTTATGAAGGGCATCATGCAGGAGACAGAACTGCTCACAAGGTATTCCAATCTGGTTTTTATTGGCCTACTCTCTTCAAGGATGCCCGTAAGTTTTTTTTATCTTGTGATGAATGTCGAAG
Organism: Thinopyrum elongatum; assembly: GCA_011799875.1. Lineage (NCBI taxonomy): Eukaryota > Viridiplantae > Streptophyta > Magnoliopsida > Poales > Poaceae > Thinopyrum > Thinopyrum elongatum. Next base: position 10,821,429 of record CM022300.1, on the reverse strand, counting down.
AATTGGTAATATTGGTAAGCGTCAAGAAATGCCTATGAACTATTCTCTTGCAGTTGAACCATTTGATGTTTCGGGTTTTGATTACATGGGACCTTTTCCTTCCTCTAATGGGTATACACATATTTTGGTTGATGTTGATTATGTTACTAAATGGGTAGAAGCTATTCCAACTAGTAGTGCTGATCACAACACCTCTATTAAAATGCTGAAGGAAGTTATTTTCCCAAGGATTGGAGTCCCTAGATATTTAATGACTGATGGTGGTTCACACTTTATTCATTGTGCTTTCCGTAAAATGCTTGCTAAGTATGATGTTAACCATAGAATTGCATCCCCCTATCATCCTCAGTCTAGTGGTCAAGTTAAACTTAGCAATAGATAAATAAAATTAATTTTACAAAAAACTGTCAATAGGTCCTGAAAGAATTGGTCTAAGAAATTAGACGATGCACTTTGGGCTTACAGAACAGCATATAAAAATCCTATGGGTATGTCTCCTTATAAAATGGTTTATGGAAAAGCTTGTCATTTGCCTCTTGAGTTAGAACATAAAGCATATTGGGCAATTAAAGAACTCAACTATGATTTCAAACTTGCCGGTGAAAAGAGGTTATTTGATATTAGCTCACTAGATGAATGGATAACCCAAGCTTATGAAAATGCCAAGTTATTTAAAGAAAAAGTTAAAAGATGGCATGATAAAAGAATCCAAAAGCGTGAGTTCAAAGTTGGAGAATATGTTCTTTTGTACAACTCTCGTTTCAGATTCTTTGCAGGAAAACTTCTTTCCAAATGGGAAGGACCATACGTTATCGAGGAGGTTTATCGATCTGGAGCCATCAAAATAAATAATGCTAAAGGTACTAACCCGAAGGTTGTCAATGGCAAAGAATAAAACATTATATCTCAGGTACGCCCATTAATGTTGAAAGCAATATTATCCAAACTATGACACTAGAAGAACACATAAAGGAAACCTTCCGGAACACTCCAGAATCATGAAAAAAGAGGAGGTATGTGATACGGTAAGTAAACGGGCTCCGAAAAATCCGCAAAAATATTTTCTGTCAGTTTTGGAATATATTAAAAATTAGGAAAATAAGAAACAGCTAGGAAGGTAACCCTGGTGGGCACAAGACACCAGCCAGGCGCGCCCAGGTGGGTTGTGCCCACCTCGGGTACCTTCCGGACTCCGTTTTTCTCCCGTTTGCTTATTTTCCAAGATAAAAAATCTTTATATACCCCCCAAACCTATTGACCATCGTATCACAGAGAAATCTTCTGTTTTCTTTTCTCGTTGTTTTCCTGACAGATCTGAAAATATGTTGCCTCAAAATTCTGAGGAGGAGTGTCTAGTTTCTTATCAGCCTTTAGATAAAAATATCTTAAAGGACACCTATCCCTACATATGGTTCTTCGATGAGGAAGATGAAGATGAACCAGTCCCTCCTCGTTTCAAAAACGAAAGCATGGAGGCATTACGCAACAGGATAATAAAGATCGAGATGGAGAATGATGAGTTGAGGATAGATAATTTTACCCTCCGACGTAAGCTGGAAAAGGAGAAGGATGAACCCTCTACTTCATCACCACCACCTCCTTCTTCATCATCAAAGGAGACTTGAGTATCGGGTAGGGGCACTCCCCTTGGCTTGTGCCAAGCTTGGGGGAGGTTCCCCGGTATCGTATCACCTCCACTATCTTTTTCCTTTACTTATCTTAGTTTGATCCTTAATTATCTTTTGTTTTAGTTGAATAAAAAGTTTAGTTCAATCCTTTCTTTTCAAGTGTTTGCTTAGTGATCTATCCTTGTAATCGTGTGCGAGATATATAATAAAGTTTTGTTTTCTTTACTTTCATGTTCAATAAAAAGAAAGGAAATAAATGAAAAAGATCATATGCTAATCTTATGGTAAGTAATGACATCACATAAGGAAGAGTATAAGTAGAAAATTTTATTGGAGATTTACAAACATAGCATTGGCCAATGATGCAATTCATGAAAGAATTAATAAGGGAAGAGAAGATTCACATGCAAATACACTATCTTGGACATCTTTTATGATTGTGAGCCCCCATCAAAATATTATATGCCAAAATTGTTGACGTTGGACAAGGAAGACAACGTAATGATTTATGTTTGTTCATATTCACATAGAAGTTATATTTTCATAGATCCTTTGACATGTGGTGCTTGCCCCCCATCTTTGCTAGCCAAAAATTCCGCACTAAGTAGAGATACTACTTGTGCATCCAAAAACCCTTAAACCCAAATCATGTTTTTAGAGTCCACCATACCTACCTATGGATTGAGTAAGATCCTTCAAGTAAGTTGTCATCGGTGCAATAAGGCAATAAAAATTGCTTCTAAAAGTGTTGGATCATTTAGTGTAAGAGAAAATTGAGCGTTGTACGAACTTGTGATGGCAAAGAATAAAAGTGACAGACTGCATAATAAAGGTTGCTATCATAAGGGGCAATATAACATGACGTTCTTTTGCACTAAGAGATTGAGCATACAACCAAAAAAGCACATGGCAACCTCTGCTTCCCTCTGCGAAGGGCCTATCTTTTACTTTTATGTATTTACTTTTATGCAAGAGTCAAAGTATTTCTCTCTATTCCTTTTTGTTTTTCTCTTTTGGCAAGCACCATGTGGTGAGGAAAGATCTAGGCACATATATCCAGTTGGATATGAGTGGGCATGAGTTATTATTGTTGACATCACCCTTGAGGTGAATACGTTGGGAGGCGAAACTTTAAGCCCCTATCTTTCTTTGTGTCCGGTTGAAACTTTTTGCTCATGTGTATGCGGTGAGTGTTAGCAATCATAGAAGACTATATGATGGTTGAGTATATATGTGGACTTGCCATAAGGCTCCGATACATGACCCTTCCTGAAAAGATGATGAATTGTACTTGCAAAGTTGACTGATAACATAGTTTGTTGGTTTTCAACAGAGTTTATGCTTTATATTTCGATGTTGTGATGAATGGTTACTTGTTCATGAGAAGTTATATGATAAAAGTTCTATGATAAAGTTTTATGTTAAAGCTTGTTGTTGTTATAATAATATACATGATGCTTCTATGTCTGTATTTTGTTTATATAGACACCTCTCTCTCTAAGCATGTGGACATGTTTTTCGATTTTCGGTTTCCGCTTGAGGACAAGCGAGGTCTAAGCTTGGGGGAGTTGATACGTCCATTTTGCATCATGTTTTCCTACTATTATTTATAATGTTTTTATGCATAATAATGCTTTTTGGGGTAATTCTAATGCCTTTTCTCTCATAATATGCAAGGTTCACACAAGGAGGGAGAATACCGGCAGCTGGAATTCTAGACCTGGAAAAGCTATGTCAGGCCACCTATTCTGCACATCTCCAAATGAGCTGAAACTTCATGGGGAATTTTTCTGGAATATATAAGAATTATTGGAGAAAATAACTACCAGAGGGGGCCCACCAGGTGGGCACAACCCACCTGGGCGCGCCAGGGAGCCCAGGCGCGCCCTGGTGGATTGTGCCCTCCTCGGCCCACCTCCGGTGCCCGTCTCTTCTGGTATATAAGTCATTTTGACCTAGAAAAAATAAAGAGAGGACTTTCGGGATGAAGCGCCGCCGTCTCGAGGCGGAACTTGGGCAGGAGCACTTTTGCCCTCCGGCTGAGCGATTCCGCCGTGGGAACTTCCCTCCCGGAGGGGGAAATCATCGTCATCATCATCACCAACAACTCTCCCATCTTGGGAAGGGCAATCTCCATCAACATCTTCAATAGCACCATCTCCTCTCAAACCCTAGTTCATCTCTTGTGTTCAATCTTTGTACCGGAACCTTAGATTGGTGCTTGTGGGTGACTAGTAGTGTTGATTACATCTTGTAGTTGATTACTCTATGGTTTATTTGGTGGAAGATTATATGTTCAGATCCATTATGCTATTTAATACCCCTCTGATCTTGAGCATGATTATCATTTATGAGTGGTTACTTTTGTTCTTGAGCTCACGGGAGAAATCTTGTTGCAAGTAATCATGTGAACTTGATATGTGTTCGATATTTTGATGGTATGTATGTTGTGATTCCCTTAGTGGTGTCATGTGAACATCGACTACATGGCATTTCACCTTATTAGGGCCTAAGGGAATGCATTGTGGAGTAGTTATTAGATGATGGGTTGCGAGAGTGGCAGAAGCTTAAACCCTAGTTTATGCGCTACTTCGTAACGGACTAATTTGGATCCAAAAGTTTAATGCTATGGTTAGATTTTATCTTAATACTTTTCTCGTAGTTGCGGATGCTTGCGAAGGGATTAATCATAAGTAGGAGGTTTGTTCAAGTAAGAACAACACCTAAGCACCGGTCCACCCACATATCAAATTATCAAAGTAGCGAACACAAATCAAACAAACATGATGAAAGTGACTACATGAAATTCCCTTGTACCCTCAAGAACGTTTTTCTTATCATAAGAGATCGTTTTGGCCCATCCTTTGCCACAAAAGGATTGGGCTACCTTGCTGCACTTTTTTTACCATTACCGTTACTTGCTCGTTACAAATAATCTTGCTATCAAACTACTCGTTACTTATAATTTCAGTGCTTGCAGAGAATACCTTGATGAAAACTACTTGTCATTTCCTTCCGCTCCTCGTTGGGTTCGACACTCTTACTTATCGAAAGGACTACGATTGATCCCCTATACTTATGGGTCATCAATTGCTAACATGATTCTGACGAATTTAAGCATCGCTACGGGCGAGAAAGTCTCATTGTAGTTAACTCCATGAACTTGTGAAAACCCCTTTGCCACAAGTTGAGCTTTATAGACAGTGATATTACCGTCCGCGTCCGTCTTCTTCTTGAAGATCCATTTATTTTGAATGGCCTTTCTCCCTTCAGCTAATACTTCCAAAGTCCATACTTTGTTTCCATACATGGATCCCATCTCGGATTTCATGGCCTCTAACCATTCGTCGGAATCCGGGCCCACCATCACTTGTCCAACAACATGACCTCTAAGATAGGGTTACCATACCACTCAGGAGCAGTACGTATCCTTGTCGACCTACGAGGTTTGATAGTAACTTGATCTGAAACCTCATGATCACTATCATTAGCTTCCTCTTCAACTGACGTAGGTGCCATAGAAACATCTTTCTGCGCTGCGCTACTCTCTGGTTGAAGTAAAGGTTCAACAACCTCATCAAGTTCTATCTTCCTCCCACTCAATTCTTTCGAGAGAAACTCTTTCTCAAGAAAGGACCCGTTCTTAGTGACAAACACTTTGCCCTCGGATCTGAGATAGAAGGTATACCCAACTGTCTCCTTTGGGTATCCTATGAAGACGCATTTGTCCGCTTTGGGTTCGAGCTTATCAGGCTGAAGCCTTTTCATATAAGCGTCGCAGCCCCAAACCTTAAGAAACGACAACTTAGGTTTCCTGCCAAACCACAATTCATACGGTGTCGTCTCAACGGATTTAGATGGTGCCCTATTTAAAGTGAATGTAGTTGTCTCTAATGCATAACCCCAAAACGATAGTGGCAGATCGGCAAGAGACTTCATAGAACGCACACGATTAGGACGTTCAGACACACCATTACACTGTGGTGTTCCAGGTGGCGTCAACTGTGAAACAATTCCACATTGTCTTAAGTGATTGCCAAACTCACAACTCAGATATTCTCCCCTTCGATCGGATCGTAGGAATTTAATCTTCTTGTTACGATGATTCTCAACTTCACTCTGAAATTGTTTGAACTTTTCAAACGTTTCAGACTTATGCTTCATTAAGTAAATATACCCATATCTACTCAAGTCATCGGTGAAGGTGAGAAAGTAAGGATATCCACCGCATGCGTCAACACTCATCGGACTACACACATCAGTATGTATGATTTCCAACAAGTCACTTGCCCGTAAGGCATGGTTCGCATGTGTCAAGTGATTCAAAATCAAGTGACTCCAAAAGTCCATCAGCATGGAGTTTCTTCATGCGCTTTACACCGATATGACCTAAGCAGCAGTGCCACAAGAAAGTGGTACTATCATTTTCAACTCTGCATCTTTTGGCATCAATATTATGAACATGTGTATCACTACAATCGATATTCAATAAACCATTCACATTGGGTGCATGACCATAGAAGGTATTATTCATGTAAACAGAATAACCATTATTCTCTGACTTAAATGAATAATCGTATTGCAATAAACACGATCTAATCATGTTCATGCTCAACGCAGACACCAAATAACATTTATCTAGGTTCAACACTTATCCCGAAGGTAGAGGGAGCGTGCGATGGTGATCACATCAACCTTGGAAACACTTCCAACACACATTGTCACCTCGCCCTTAGCTAGTCTTCGTTTATTCCGCAGCTTTTGTTTCGAGTTACCAGTATTAGCAACTGAACCGATATCTAATACCCAGGTGCTACTAGGAGTACTAGTAAGGTACACATCAATAACACGTATATCAGATATACTTTTGTTGAAGTTGCCAGCCTTCTTTCTCTACCAAGTATTTGGGGTAGTTCCGCTACCAGTGACTGTTCCCCTTACAATAGAAGCACTTAGTCTTGGGTTTGGGTTCAACCTTGGGTTTCTTCACTGGAGCAGCAACTGTCTTGCCATTCATGAAGTTTCCCTTCTTGCCCTGCCCTTCTTGAAACCAGTGGTCTTGTTAACCATCAACACTTGATGCTCCTTGATTTCTACCTTTCGCGGCCTTAAGCACCACGAACAACTTCGGGATCATCTCCATCCCTTGCATGTTTTAGTTCATCACGAAGCTCCCGTAGCTTGGTGATGGTGGCTGGAGAAATCTGGCAATCACTATCTTATCTGGAAGATTAACTCCCACTTGATTCAAGCGATTGTAGTACCCAGACATTCTGAGCAAATGCTCACTGGTTGAGCTATTGTCCTTCATCTTGTAGGCAAAGAACTTGTCAGAGGTCTCATACCTCTCAACACAGGCATGAGCCTGAAATACCAATTTCAGCTCTTGGAACATCTCACATGTTCCATGGCATCCAAAACGTCTTTGGAGTCCCGATTCTAAGCCATAAAGCATGGCGCACTAAACTTATCAAGTAGTCATCAGAACATGTCTGCCAGATGTTCACAACATCCATAGACGACGCTAGAGGGGTTGGCACACCGAGTGGTGCATCAAGGACATAAGCCTTCTGTGCGGCAGTGAGGACAATGTAGGAGATATGCCCTAGAGGCAATAATAAATGTTATTGATTATCTCCCTGTTCATAATTAGGTTTATGTTCCATGCTATAACTGCTATGGTTCTCGAGTCTGCAATAAAACGAGGCTCGGAGGAAGACTCATATGCACGTGTGGAATAATAAACGGTAAAATGTATTCCTAGTCTGGCCTCTAAGACTAGCTCAAGTATTGCATGATGGTTCTGTTTTCCTGATCATGGGCATGTCTATGCCAGCAATTTTGAGGGCACTGTGTTAGGAGAACACTTGTGTTGAATCGACCCGATTGATGTTATGCTATGAGTTACATTCGTCACAAGTTAATGGTTAATAACACAGGGATGGTTAATGTTTGCATGATTCCTTAGACCATGAGAGTATCGAGTTTCTTCATGCTTGCTTCATGAACTTTGGGGTTTGTTAAACGTCATCCGTAAATGGGTGGCTATTACGGCGGCTTACGGGTTCATGAAAAAGTATGTCTAGTAACTTGATAGCTCAAGATTGGGATTTGCTCCTCCGACGATGGAGAGATATCTCTGGGCCCTCTCGGTGTTACGGTATCCATCATCGTCTGGCCAGACACTTTGTGATTTGATCACGGGGATGCCGGAACACGGTAACGAGAAAAGAGAACAATACCGGTAACGAGGTAACTAGCATAGTGGACAAGTTGTTGATCCACGGGGATGCCCACATGTCTAACCTTGGGTATTTGTAACATATCGCGAAGCAACAGGAATAGCACACGGCAACTGGAGGTTCACTCGAATATTCATTCGTGTGGGTATAGGGGTCAATATGGGTGTCCACGGCTCCGATGCTGATCATTGATCGGAAAGTGTTCCGGTCATGTCTATACTTCACCGAACCTATAGGGTCACACGCTTAAGGGTCATCTATCTGCTGAATACTAGACAGGGAGTCTGAGAGAAAGTTTTCGGAAAAAGTTTTCCAAAGACAGCGGAAAAGTTCCGACGAGAGAGGTCACCGAATGAGTTCCGGTGATACTGAAAAGTTGTTTCAGAGGATACCATAAAGTCAAATTGGTTTCGGGACATGCCTGATAATTCTTGGAGGGTGCCAGAATCATTCTGGAAACTTTCTGGAATTTTCGGAGATGAAAACCGGAAATGTTCCGGAGCTGCCGAAACCGCTTCAGATGCTTTTCGCAGATGAAATCACTAAACTGGAATTGTTCCAGAACGCGTTGAAAATTATTTTAGTGGGTACTGTAAATGTTCTAAGCCCACATAAATATTTTCAGTTCGAACGGACGCTGAAAAATGTCGTCGTGAATAGTGAAAGTGCTTTTTGGGATTTTTTATGGAAAGCACATTTTGGGAAATTTCCCAAAAGGCTTCTAGAAGCCTTGGGCACTAAGGAAGCCCCCTTGGGGGGGCCCCCCCAAGGGGTGGCCGGCCATGGAGGGTGGAGCTCCATGGAGCTCCACATGACACTCCTTTTTGCTTTATTCTTTATGTAAATGACATAAAGTGGGGGTACTTTTGGTATTTGTGAATGCCAACTTTACCCCTTGGCTTTCCTATAAATAGAGGATAGTGGGCTGCCCACAAACTTCATCCCTTCTCACATACAAGTGCCATGCAATGATCTGGCTTCTCTCTCCCTCCCACGAAAAGAGTTTCGTAGAGCCGAAAGGCTGTCTGGGTTCCGGTGGGAACTAGTTCTGGACGGTGAAGCCCTGCCGGATAGATGACACCGTATGTGTGCAACTCGGTAGAGAGGTCGTAGTTTCGATCTTAGTGCCTGAGGGGCTGTTCGTGAGTGCCTCCCGAAGGGCTGTCCAAGTGAAGGTCCAAGTTCTGTGAGTCCTCCCGAAGGGCTGTCCGAGTGACCGTTCGAGTTTCGAAGGTCCTCCCGAAGGGCTGTCCGCGACACCGTCCGGGGGACTGTTCGACCGCCTCCCAGAGGGCTGTCCGAAGGGAAGACGAGGGTATACATCCTCGCGGTTGGGAGGTTGTAAATCCTAGCTGCGGGGATCTGCACCACCGATCGTTGTCGACTCTACTTCCGCTGCGCTACGAGTCGGTAACGAAAAGATCAAACCTTGTATGCAGTCTCCATAGTGGTCCTGAGCTGGTGCGTAGGGCGGAAAATTTTTGTTTTCTACTGCGTTACCCTACAGTGGCATCATGAGCCGTGCTATGCGTAGATGCAGGTTGCGATCTAGAATACATGGAGATGTATCGGTGTTGCACAATATAATTAGGTAGTAGATGAGTTCTATTACTGAAAATTATTTGTGCGGGTAGCAGATGAAATCTGTTACCCGATCTTCTTGTTGCTTCCCTTAAATTTGCGTAGTCCTGATCTTGACAGCATTGTGGAATCTAACAAAGTTCTGGCAATCCGCGATCCTTTCATGCTGCTCCTGAGTATGCTGATTGACAGATCAACGAAGTGCTAACAGTTCTTTGGGTTCCACTTTAGTCAAAGAAAGATGGATGTTTCGCAGACAAAAGGGCAATGCAGATATGATCTGCACGGGGGTCATGCGTATGACGAAGTTCAGTATGGGGCTCGAAATTTTATTATCTCGTGTTTCATACACCCCGCGTTGTTAATCTAGCGACTTGGATTATCATACTTGATGATGGACACTGGTAGCTTCGGTTTGTTTCGAAACCTTAGAAGCCACGTAAAACCAGTTTTTGCATGAACCGATTAGAGGCGTCTAACTTGGTTCTGCAGGAGGGTTTGCATGTGCATATGATGTGGTATAGCAGTGCTCATAATAATTTGATTATGTATGAGATGACTATATGATGTAAATTGATTAACATGACCTGCGTGTCATGATTTGGCATGATGGCTGGAGCCATATGATTGCACTTTAAATGACCTGCGTGTCAACCTTGTGTAATGCATTATTTTATTAGCTATAGAGATAGCAATATTATCTGGTGCATCGACAAGGTGGTGGAAATCTTCGCGAAGGTGAACACCGACGCGAATGCCGAAGACGAAGAAATGAAAGACTTCTCCGTCAGAAAGGGCTATACCATATCATGCTAATTATGAATTGCCTGAGATGTTTATCCCTTATGGTGCACCCTTCTTGATTGCGTGGTAGTCGCTTTTATTAGGGTGATCTCTCACAAAAAATATCAAGTAGTTAGTGTTCTCCCAAGTGTAGCACCGTCACGGCACCTAACTTTTTGGGGTATCACATGCTAACATGGGTACGAACGATTAGGGATGTGTGAGGCGGGTGAGTTGAGACCTCGCAGTGAGATCACTTGGTTGTCTTGACGTTCAGGCATGAAAGTCATGAGCTCGGAACACACGCATCGAAAGATGAACAAGAGTCACATAGAGATGTGATTGGCAAGTTTGCCTACCGATTGAGATTTTTGTCATCAGTGATGCTACCATCAATGGCGTTGAATTGATATGCGGATCTTGAATCACTCACAATCAATTATGAGAGATATTGATTTGAGTGGGAGCGCACTGTTGAATTAACTTGTTTTAATTCTCAGTGAAATTAATTATGAACACTGTCTAAGTGTAGTTTGCAAAATAGTTGTAGAATAATGGCTCGCGTTTCCACCTTCCCTATTAAAATTGAATAGCTGTTAAATATCTGGTTAAAACTTTACGGTTGGTAACATAATGTGAGGATTGTCCTCAAGAGTGCCAAGAAGGACTTTGTCCTATCGCATACTTTCGGTATTCTCTCGCTTATGCTATGGATCATGTGACTCTCATCCTTCGATCCAAAAGCTAGAATTCCGTTTCAGTCAAGTACAATATGTTTGCTTCCATGAGACCCAAACTTCGAAAGTTTGGATAGTTATGTGATATTCATGGAATCTGAAAATCATTTTCAGAGACAGACAAAGGCTAAAAGATATGAGATATCCAAAGAAACGTTTGTTTGCAAACTATTAGTAAAAGTGTTTACTATGCATTAGACTGCTAAGAGAGGGATCCAGAAGAACGCCTGTCATATGATGAAAGGTGAATAAAACAACAACTTAAAGAGAAAGGAAGTGTCCGAAGGGTGTTAGTGAAACTTTCACGCCTAGGAAGTCCGGGGCTAACGCCACTCTTAAGTTGGGTGCTTCTTCTGGAAGTAGGAGAAATACTAAAAGTTAAACTGTTAGAAGTATAAAGGCAATAAGAAAGAAGACTGGAATATCCAGCTCATGTATGAATGTCATACAAGTTTTTGATGTATAGAAGGCTGGTCAAAGATATAGTTCTTGGGAATTATGGTTAAACATGTTAATCACTAATTCTTGGGTATTGTGAGACAATCACAAAGATACCCGCTCGATTGCATTCTGTTGCAACTCGATGTAAGAACTACTATGGCCTGAAAGACTAGCCAGGGATGAGGTTTAGGTATACACAGGGAACATAGTAAATGTTACTATACCTTCCATCGGTGTATTACTGTCTATATTTATTTTCATAATTCATTTAGAGTTTTAAACTCTAGCCCATTGCATAAGGTATCTTGCAAGAAGGTTGTTCATAAGAGAACTTTTTATGTTCAAAGTTATGAATAACATAAGGGCCATACTTTCATTGAGAATGAGATGTATGTTATGAATAATGATATTAATATATTACCTCTGGATTTACTTTCATAATTCATTTTAGAGTTTTACACTCTAGCCCCTTGCACAATGTTGTTGCAAAAGGGTTGTTCATAAAAGAACAATTGTTGTTCAGTGTTATGAATAACATTTAGAGCCATGCTTCCATCCAGATGGGATGTATGTTATGAATATTGATAGTAATATGATACATCCATAACACTGACGCTAAATGTCGCAAGACTAAAAGAATACCACACAAGTGTGGCGCTGCATTTGGTCACATTGGAGAAACCCGCATGGAAAATTCCATTATGATGGATTTTGAAGTCGTTTGATTTTGAATCATCTGACACTTGCAACTTTTCTCCGAAAAGTGAAGTGACTAAAATACCATTCACAGGCCATAAGGAATGGACAACAAACGTATTGGTGGTCATACATTTGATGTGTGTAGTCCGATAAATGTTGTTAGTAGTGGATTTATCTATCTTCGGAAATGACTCGAGTAGATATATGGATATTTACTTGATGAGACGTAAGTCTAGATCTTTTGAATTCATTCAAAAGGTTTTTAAGAATGAAGTAGAAGTTATTGTAACAAGAAAATTATGTTTCTACAATTCGATTGCAGAAAGGAATATTTGAGTTACAAGTTTAGCGAATGTCTGATGAGTTGTGAAAGGGGTTTCATAACTTGCACCTCCCGGAACACCACTGCAAGTGGAAAGTCTGTGAAGATGTAATCGAACCATTTATGACATGGTAAGATCAAAGATGACATAAATAAATTTGTCATTATCCCTTTTAAAGAGTGATGCTTTAGAGACTGCGGCTTTTACACTGAAAAGAGCTCCATCGGGTCTGTTGAAATGACACCATGGTATGGTACGCCCAACCATGTTATATCTTTTCTTAACATTTGGAATATGGGGCTTGTGTAAAAGGTTACAAACCTATTCCAAATCAGACAAGTGCTACTTTGTAGGTTATCCCAAGTAATTGGGTATTCCTCCCTCACTATACCGAGGCAAATAGGTTTGCCACAACGAACGGTATGCTTTTTGAAGAAAATGGTTCTTTCAAAAAGGTGAGTGGGAGAATAGTGCAACTCGACGAGATAAACAGTATCTTCGTCATCAGATCAAAGGAAAGAGACCTTGGAAGTAATTCCAGGTTTTCCTACTGCGACTGATACGGAAGTCTCTACAATAAAATGTATGGACTTCGGTCAAACTTGCAGCTGAACCACATAGGCAAGGCTCGTGCAAACCTCTCAGGTGCGCAAACGAGATATTGTTGTTAGACAACAGTATACCTATGATACACAAGGAAGCGTTGATGGGCCCTGACTCCGGAATTGGCTAAATGCCAATACAACCCGAGTTAGTTTCCATATAAGTGATTCAAGATTAAAACCTTGATACACCTTTCGGAAGACTTAGAGTCTAACGAATATTTATGGAACTTAAAACTGATACGGATAAAAAATGTTTTATCCATGAAGCTCGACTTGTTGCAATAACAAGTTCAAGGAGTTGACTACGATGAGGTTGTTTCATCGTAGCGATGCTTAAAGTCGGTTCGGGTTGAACTAGCAATTGATACATATTTCAATCATGAGATATGAAACATGGATGACAATAGGATTTCCATCTGATGGAAATGAAACCAAGGACTTGCATGTGTTACAGTCCAAGGTATTTTGTCAGTCCAGAGGATGCTAGTAAGTATGCAAACTTCAGAGTTCCAGCAATGGACAGAAGAGAGCAAAATGGAGTTGGAATCTTCGTGTTTTGATGAAATAGTCAAAGGGGTTTGACTTCATCAATGGGTAACGAAGATGCTTATGATTCAAGAAAGTAAGTGGGAGCATAATAAAATTTCTAAAAAACGTTGTGTGCTTGACACATTGTTAATTGGAAATAAATTTCTTGACACGAATTAGGACTTCATTTGAAAAAAGTTTCTCGATGAAGTGCTTGGGCTAAATAGCCTTTATATTAGGCATGATGATCTATGAAGATAGATTTACCTAATGGGGCTGAGCAAAGATACATATTGACAAGATGCTAAAACCTTTTAGCATTAAAAACGTCAAGGAGTAATTCTTGCTGAAATCACATGGAAAGAGTTTTTGCAAGACTCGGTGTCCCAAAACACTGATGAGCAAAATACATGATGGAGATTCCACACACTCTTGTGTTTGGATTAATCATGTATTCCATGGTATGTAAAAACAACCAGATATGTCCAATACTCCCAAAGTTGTTGCGAGTATAGATACCAAAGTGATCAAAAGTTCTGATCATGGGACAACAATGAAAAAGGGTCATTGAGTACTATAGTAGCACCGATGACATGTTTTCTCGCAAGCGGAGATCATGAAGAGTTCGTTGTAAAAGGTTACATCGATACAGTCTTCATCCATGCTCCAAGCGATTTTCGATTTAAATTGAGGGTTTTGTGTAACACACAATATGGTGGCACGGTAGTTGGAAATTGTTCCAAACAAGTTACTGTGGCGAATTCTATAACAGAGGCGAAGTATGTTGCTGCTTTTAAAAGCGACAAACAAGATGCTAAATCATATAGTTCTTTCATGAACTTAGTATGGTTCCAAGAAGGCTTTGGTCAATGGGACACTACTGCAGGTAGTTGCTCCATAACTCAGTCTGAGGAATCCAGGTTCGACCTGTGATTCACATACATACGAAGCCAAGTCCACACAAAATATGAATTTTGTGAAAGCGTGAAAACGCGAGGATACGCAAAGATACACACGGAGCTGAAGTCGTCAGATCCGTTGGACATCAGGCTATACCACATGCGAAGCATATTTACACCGGTGTGCCACAGGTGTAAAGTGCATTAGCATTAACTAGATTATTGACTCTAGTGCAAGTGGGAGTCTGTAGGAGATATGCCCTAGAGGCAATAATAAATGTTATTGATTATCTCCCTGTTCATAATTAGGTTTATGTTCCATGCTATAACTGCTATGGTTCTCGAGTCTGCAATAAAACGAGGCTCGGAGGAAGACTCATATGCACGTGTGGAATAATAAACGGTAAAATGTATTCCTAGTCTGGCCTCTAAGACTAGCTCAAGTATTGCATGATGGTTCTGTTTTCCTGATCATGGGCATGTCTATGCCAGCAATTTTGAGGGCACAGTGTTAGGAGAACACTTGTGTTGAATCGACCCGATTGATGTTATGCTATGAGTTACATTCGTCACAAGTTAATGGTTAATAACACAGAGATGGTTAATGTTTGCATGATTCCTTAGACCATGAGAGTATTGAGTTTCTTCATGCTTGCTTCATGAACTTTGGGGTTTGTTAAACGTCATCCGTAAATGGGTGGCTATTACGGCGGCTTACGGGTTCATGAAAAAGTATGTCTAGTAACTTGATAGCTCAAGATTGGGATTTGCTCCTCCGACGATGGAGAGATATCTCTGGGCCCTCTCGGTGTTACGGTATCCATCATCGTTTGGCCAGACACTTTGTGATTTGATCACGGGGATGCCGGAACACGGTAACGAGAAAAGAGAACAATACCGGTAACGAGGTAACTAGCATAGTGGACAAGTTGTTGATCCACGGGGATGCCAACATGTCTAACCTCGGGTATTTGTAACATATCGCGAAGCAACCGGAATAGCACACGACAACTGGAGGTTCACTCGAATATTCATTCGTGTGGGTATAGGGGTCAATATGGGTGTCCACGGCTCCGATGCTGATCATTGATCGGAAAGTGTTTCGGTCATTATCTATACTTCACCGAACCTATAGGGTCACACGCTTAAGGGTCATCTATCTGCTGAATACTAGACAGGGAGTCTGAGAGAAAGTTTTCGGAAAAAGTTTTCCAAAGACAGCGGAAAAGTTCCGACTAGAGAGGTCACCGGATGAGTTCCGGTGATACTGAAAAGTTGTTTCAGAGGATACCATAAAGTCAAATTGGTTTCGGGACATGCCTGATAATTCTTGGAGGGTGCCAGAATCATTCTGGAAACTTCCTGGAATTTTCGGAGATGAAAACCGGAAATGTTCCGGAGCTGCCGAAACCGCTTCAGATGCTTTTCGCAGATGAAATCACTAAACTGGAATTGTTCCAGAACGCGTTGAAAATTATTTTAGTGGGTACTGGAAATGTTCTAAGCCCACATAAATATTTTCAGTTCGAACGGACGCTGAAAAATGTCGTCGTGAATAGTGAAAGTGCTTTTTGGGATTTTTTATGGAAAGCACCTTTTGGGAAATTTCCCAAAAGGCTTCTAGAAGCCTTGGGCACTAAGGAAGCCCCCTTGGGGCCCCCCACCCCCAAGGGGTGGCCGGCCATGGAGGGTGGAGCTCCATGGAGCTCCACATGGCACTCCTTTTTACTTTATTCTTTATGTAAATGACATAAAGTGGTGGTACTTTTGGTATTTGTGAATGCCAACTTTACCCCTTGGCTTTCCTATAAATAGAGGAGAGTGGGCTGCCCACAAACTTCATCCCTTCTCACATACAAGTGCCATGCAATGATCTGGCTTCTCTCTCCCTCCCACGAAAAGAGTTTCGTAGAGCCGAAAGGCTGTCTGGGTTCCGGTGGGAACTAGTTCTGGACGGCGAGGCCCTGCCGGATAGATGACACCGTATGTGTGCAACTCTGTAGAGAGGTCGTAGTTTCGATCTTAGTGCCCGAGGGGCTGTTCGTGAGTGCCTCCCGAAGGGCTGTCCAAGTGACGGTCCAAGTTCTGTGAGTCCTCCCGAAGGGCTGTCCGAGTGACCGTTCGAGTTTCGAAGGTCCTCCCGAAGGGCTGTCCGCGACACCGTCCGGGGGACTGTTCGACCGCCTCCCGGAGGGCTGTCCTAAGGGAAGATGAGGGTATACATCCTCGCGGTTGGGAGGTTGTAAATCCTAGCTGCGGGGATCTGCACCGCCGATCGTCATCGACTCTACTTCCGCTGCGCTACGAGTCGGTAACGAAAAGATCAAACCTTGTATGCAGTCTCCATAGTGGTCCTGAGCTGGTGCGTAGGGCGGAAATTTTTTGTTTTCTGCTGCGTTACCCTACAGACAATCCTCAGACTACAGACCTAGTCTGCATAATTTCTTACAATATCTTTCAACTTAGTCTTTCTCTAGGAACGTATTAAAACAGGGAGCTATAGCACGAGCTATTTATCTACAACATAATTTGCAAAGACAACTTAGACTATTGTTCATGATAATGAGTTCAATTAATCATATTACCTAAGAACTCCCACTCAAATCAACACCCCTCCGGTTGTCCGAGTGTAACATGATCCAAATTCACCAACCCAAGTTCGATCATCATGTGAGATGAAGTGATTTCAATGGTGAACATCTCCATGTTGATCATATCTACTATATGACTCATGCTCGACCTTTCGGTCTCTTGTGTTCCGAGGCCATGTCTGTACATACTAGGCTCGTCAAGTTTAACCCAAGTGCTCCGCATGTGCAAAACTGGCTTGCACCCGTTGTATGTGAACATAGAGTCTATCACACCCGATCATCACGTGGTGCTTCGAAACGACGAACTTCCGCAACGGTGCACACTTGGGTAGAACACAATTTTATCTTGAAATTTTAGTGAGGGATCACCTTATAATGCTACCGTCATCCTAAGCAAAATAAGATGCAAAAAAAGGATTAACATCACATGCAAATCATAAGTGACATGATATGGCCATCAACTCGTGCTTTTGATCTCCATCTCCAAAGCACCGGCATGATCTCCATCGTCACTGGCATGACACCATGATCTCCATCATCGTGTCGCCATCGGGGTTGTCACGCCAATCATGCTTCTACTACTATTGCTACCGCTTAGCGATAAAGTAAAGCATTACATAGCGCTTAATGATTGACACGCATGTCATACAATAATTAAAGATAACCCTATGGCTCCTGCAGGTTGCCGTATGCATCAACATGCAAGTCGATATAAACTATTACAAACATGATCATCTCATACATCAAATATATTTCATCATGTCCTTGGCCATATCATATCATAACATACCCTGCAAAAACAAGTTAGACGTCCTCTAATTGTTGTTGCATGTTTTACGTGGCTGCTATGGGTATCTAGCAAGAACGATTCTTACCTACGCAAAGCCACAACGGTGATATGCAAGTTGCTATTTAACCTTCTACAAGGACCGCCTTTGTCGAATCCGATTCAACTAAGGTGGGAGAGACAGACACCCGCCATCCATCTTTATACAACAAAGTTACATGTCTGTCGATAGAACCGGTCTCATGTACGTGGACATGTAAAGTTGGTCCGGGCCGCTTCATCCCACAATACCGCCGAATCAAGAAAAGACCAAGGAAGGAAGCAATCTGAATATCAGCGCCCACAAACTCCTTTGTGTTCTACTCGTGATGTCATCTACGCATAGACCTAGCTCATGATGCCACTGTTGGTGAACGTTGCATGGGAAACAAAAAATTTCCTACGCTCACCAAGATCAATCTAGGAGATGACCATCTACGAGAGGAGAGATTGCATCTACATACCCTTGTAGATCGCTAAGCAGAAGCGTTAAGAAACGTGGTTGATGTAGTCGAACGTCTTCGCGATCCAATCATGATCCGTCCCGCGAATGTCTTTGCGATCCAATCACGATCCATCCCGCGAACTCCCGATCCAAGTGCCGAACGGACGGCACCTCCGCGTTCAACACACATACGGCTTGATGATGCCTTCACATTCTCGATCCAGCGAGCGATGGTGAAGTAGTAGCTCGAGTCTTCCAGCAGCACAACGGCGTGGTGACGGTGGTGGTGGCGGAATCTCAGCAGAGATTCGCTAAGCGCTACGAAGAGGAAGAAGGCTACGAGGGAGAGGAGGGGCAGCGCCGTGGCGTATGAGGGTGCGGCTGCCCTCTCTCTACCTCTCTATATATAGGGGGAAGGGGGAGAGGGGGCGCCCCTAGGGGATCTCATCTAGGGCCGGCGGCCACAAGAGGGAAACCCTAGATGGGTTTTCCCCCTTAGGAGACTTGGCCCCCAAGCCAAAGGGGTGGGAACCCTAGGGGGGTGCCCCCACCTCCTCTGGCAACGTGGGATGGGGTGAGGGGGCGCACAACCCCTTAGTGGGCTGGTTTGCCCCCTCCTCTTGGCCCATGAGGCCCCTCAACACTTGTCGGGCCCCCCGAAACCCCTTTCGGTCATGCTGGTCATCACCCGGTACCCCCAGAACAATTCCGGACTCAAATACCCTTCGTCCAATATATCAATCGTCACCTCCGAACCATTCCGGAGTTCCTCGTCATGTTCGGGATCTCATCCGGGACTCCGAAAAACCTTCGGGAACCACCATAATGACTCAACTACACTTATATCGTCGCCAAACGTTAAGTGTGGAGACCCTGCGGGTTCGAGAACTAGGCAGACATGACCGAGACACCTCTACAGCCAATAACCAATAGCGGGACCTGGATGCCCATATTGGTTCCTACATATTCTACGAAGATCTTATCGGTCGAACCTCGATGCCATGGATTCAGCTAATCCCGTATGCAGTTCCCTTTGTCTATCGGTATGTTACTTGCCCGAGATTTGATCGTCGGTATCTCCATACCTAGTTCAATCTCGTTACCGGCAAGTCTCTTTACTCGTTCCGTAATACAAGATCCCGTGGCTAACTCATTAGTCACATTGCTTGCAAGCTCATTGTGATATTGTATTACCGAGTGGGCCCTAAGATACCTCTCCATCATACGGAGTGACAAAATCCCAGTCTTGATCCATGCCAACTCAACAGACACCCTCGGAGATACCTGTAGAGCACCTTTATAGTCACTCAGTTACGTTGCGACGTTTGGTACACACAAGGTACTCCTCCGGTGTTAGTGAGTTGCATGATCTCATGGTCGTAGGAACATATACTTGACAAGCAGAAAACAATAGCAATAAACTTGACACGATCATATGCTACGATCATAGTTTGGGTCTTGTCCATCACATCATTCTCCTAATGATGTGATCCCGTTATCAAATGACAACTCATGTCCATGGCTAGGAAATCATAACCATCTTTGATCAACGAGCTAGTCCGGTAGAGGCTTACTAGGGACATGTTGTTGTCTATGTATCCACACATGTATTTGAGTTTCTGATCAGTACAATTCTAGCATGGATAATAAACGATTATCATGAACAGGGAAATATGATATTAACTAATTTATTAGTGCCTCTAGGGCATACTTCCAACAACCGATGCCACCATTACACACGGTTTTTACCGGGAGACAAGAACATGGAGCAGGGAGAGGTGTCGGATCCCCTCGATGGCGCCTCCAACAAGGAAAATCCCACCCGAAGGCATCATTCGCCATCAACCCAAGCTGAGTTGACCATGACTATCGTCAGGGAACCGAGCACCTATGCCGGGACGACGTCTCCGACACACCACCACCAGACCGAAGCAGCAGATGCCAGTTGCTGCCCCGCACAAAGCTAGCCTGAGCACCACCGGCGGTGCAAGCCCATAGCATCCCGGACACTCCCCCCCCCCCCCCCCCCCTCCCCCCCCCCCCCCCCCCCCCCCCCCCCCCCCCCCCCCCCCGCGTGCCGTTCTGCGACGCCCCTGGACCTCAACGCCGCGGTGACCGCGCCCAACGCCCCAACGCGCAGCTAGATGCACGCGCGCACTAGGGGCTGGACGGGCGCGCGGCCAGCCACCTCAACCGCGCCATCAAGGGCCCGCATCGTGAAGCAGTGGATCTCCTCGACACGTCGTGAAGCGGCCCCTCTCGACGCGCGAACCGCAGATCCAGAGCCCCGCCGAGCGCCAGTGGATCTCCTCGACGCGTTGTGAAGCGGCCCCTCTCGACACGCCGCACCAGCAGGGGATAGAGCCCCGCCGCCGCCTTCCTCGGGGCCGGGCCCTCTGGCGGCGGCGAGACGGGTGGGGGAGGAGGAGAACGGTGGCGGCGCTAGGGTTTTCTGCCCCACGTGCGGCCAGAGCGAGGCGAGGCGGGGGGTCGTTTTTTCCTGCGAGCTGGATGGTTCTCGGCGTGCATCGCACACCCAGCGTCTGGAAGAGACCAGAGAGTGAGTGGGGATCATCATTAGCTTATTCTGATTGTGCCCGAAAGTGGAGCAAGTAGCCGGCCGGCCCGCCAGTGCCGTGCACCACTGATCGAACACCAGCTTCCTTGGAGAGTAGCCGGCCGGCCCGCCAGTGCCGTGCACCACTGATCGAACACCAGCTTCCTTGGAGAGTCTTGGATCGGGTGGTGTCTCGGCTGAATTTGTGACTAGTTTTTCTCTGGCCGGCATCGATCCATCTCTTCTGCAGTCGGGACGACGTTGCCTTTTTTTTTTTTGAGCATCCGGGACGACGTTGCCGGGACGGCCATCACGAGTCCTGGGCGGCCAGGATCGGCCCACGTGCCCCGCCCAGCCAAGCCAGCCCAGCCAGCCAGCCAGCCAATCGGCCGCCGAGCCCTCCTCCCATTGGCCGGCCCGCGCGCGTCCGGGCCCGCCAGTCAGTCGCGCCGCACGAGCCACGGGCCTGCCTGCCACACTCTTCAACAACCAACCAAACCACCCACTCCACCCCCAAAATCTCTCGCCCCCCATCACACCCGCTCCATCCATCCTCTCCGCCTCCGTCTCCGTTCAGTTCGCCAGATCCTACCTCTCCGTCCGTCCGTCGTCAGCACTCACGAGCCGGCCATGGCGTCCGGGAAGCACTTCAAGTACATCGTCCTCGGCGGCGGGGTCTCCGGGGTAAGTGCGTCCGTCCGTACCTCCGCCGCTCCGTTTCGGGGGGTTCGATCGACTGTCTCCGGATCTCACATCGCGTTTTTTGCTGGCGCAGGGGTACGCGGCGCGGGAGTTCGCCAAGCAGGGCGTGCAGCCGGGGGAGCTCGCCATCATCTCCAAGGAGGCCGTACGTATATTTCTCCCTGCCTCCACGCCCCCTTCCCCCTCTCTTCTCTCAACATTTTTGGATGGATGTGCTTTGATCCCGGTGCTCCCCTGCATCAATTTAATTCTATAGATAGAGGTTTCTTTTACACGGCCTCGCTGAATTAGAGTTGCGCCATGGACAATAATAATAAATTAACTTGTATAATATATGCCCTTCTTCGCCCCCGGGTGGAGTGACCACTGACCAAGGTCTTGTAACACTACAGCTGCCCATGGCAGTGCGCTGCTGTTCGTACCAATTATCCATATGCTCGTACCGAATCTCCGGTTTATCTCTAGATTACTAGTAGGGTACTAGTTAGTCAGGTGTTGTCACTCAACTCAACTCATGATGGTTACTGTTAGCCGTATGCAAGCGAGAACTAGATTTCTAGGAGGGCTGACAAACCTTCTCCCTGTAGTAGCACCCGTGATCAGCCTATTGCTCGTCGTCATGCTGCTGCTGATCGCCACGAAAAGTCATTAGTTGGTTGTACCATGCACATATACATCGCAAAATCGGTACAAGGCAAGTTTTGGTCCCTTTTGGATTGATTTCCTTTTTAGCTTCTAAGCGAAACATCTGTTCCTTCAAATGTGATGGAAGGACGGCTACTGTCTTTTTCTAGAAAGAAAGGGTGCAAAAGTATCTCTTATGTTTATCAGTTTAGTCACGACAAACTAGTTGTGGTTTTACTTGTCTGTTGACGGATGATACAACATTTTTCCTACCATGATTTTTGTTTCAGGTGGCACCTTACGAGCGCCCTGCCCTCAGCAAGGCATACCTGTTCCCTCAGAGTAAGTTTTTCAGTCCATGTCATTTTCCCTTGATGCATCATCCACCCCATTTTTTTAAACCGCATTTGATTATCACACACTTCGTTAAGACTAACACACACACTTTGCGTTTTTGTCTATGAACAGATCCTGCAAGATTGCCAGGATTCCATGTGTGCGTGGGAAGTGGAGGCGAGAGGCTCCTGCCTGAATGGTACTCAGAGAAAGGTATGTATTTCTGACCAAGTCCCCTGTATTTTTTGGCACTTCATGGTTGTGTGCGTTTTAACCTGCATGCTACACAATTTATCCAAACTGAGTTGATTACTTCCTTTCACAATTCTTTAGCTGTAAGGGTGTATGGCCTAGGCACCGGCCAATTGGCGGTATTAGCTTGTCATACTATTGCCTTTGGCTATATCTTATTCACTGCACTGGCCCCGTGTGTGGATAATCCTGCTGGTTAAGTAATTACTTAATCTTCTAGTTTTTCAAGGGAATTAATCAGGAAAGGTTATTTCCTGTTGAATCTTGTTGTAAAATAATTTTGTAACATATGAAACAGAGATCCTCAAATTAAACTATTCTGGCCTATTCGAAATTTGTTAGTATTCAGCAGACGATTTTCCCAGGGTCTATTTTCCTTTTGAGAACTAGGTTGACAAAGCAATATATGTCTGCAAGAGTATCCATTCCATGTGTTTGATCTTAATGTAATGATTTTGGATCTGAGCATACTCATGATTCATGTGTTGGCAGGCATCGAGCTTATCCTGAGCACTGAAATTGTCAAAGCTGATCTTGCTTCCAAGACTCTGACTAGTGCAGCTGGAGCAACCTTTACATATGAGATCTTGCTAATTGCTACCGGCTCCTCAGTATGTGTCATTGACTTCTTATTTTGATTTTGAACTGTCAGCAATTTGTTTTATACATGAAGGGTATACGATGGAACAAAATGTTGCCCTCGGACCTTATAAAAGAATTATCAATTACTAGCTGCTGTTGCTTTTACTTATGATGTAAAACTTCTGTTTTGACTTGATTTTCAGGTCATTAAGCTCTCTGATTTTGGCACTCAAGGAGCTGATTCTAACAACATTCTGTACCTAAGGGAAATTGACGACGCGGACAATCTGTATGCAGCTATCCAAGCAAAGAAGGGTGGAAAGGCAGTGGTTGTTGGAGGAGGTTACATTGGCCTTGAACTAAGCGCAGTATTGAAGATGAACGATCTTGATGTGACTATGGTGTTCCCTGAACCTTGGTGCAGTAAGTGTCCATGACTCACATACTATCACTAATCCTTATTCAGCTTCGCCTCATGGCCTCATGCCACTAGCATGCAATTATGATGTGAAGCAAACTATAATTAGAAGGTTCTTCTGTTTTTGACAGAAACTGTATAACACAACAATTTCATTTCTTGTAGTGCCTCGTCTCTTCACCGCCGAGATTGCAGCTTTCTACGAGAGTTACTATACTAACAAAGGAGTCAAGATCGTGAAGGGTACAGTTGCTGTTGGTTTTGATGCTGACGCCAATGGTGATGTATGTACAGCTTCCAAATCTGAATTCAGCTCTACTGCTCTCATCGCTGGTGCATATGCTTACTTGCTTCACTTTGTTTCCTGCTTGCCAGGTGACTGCAGTTAAGCTAAAGGACGGCAGTGTGCTCGAAGCAGATATTGTTGTCGTCGGTGTTGGGGGCAGACCATTGACTACTCTCTTCAAAGGCCAAGTTGCCGAGGAGAAAGGTGGAATCAAGGTTAGTTTGCTTTGAGTTTGCCCTTTATTGATGCAGAAGGTTATGTCGTTGTTCCAGTTAAAGAAAGTGTCTATGATTCTTCAACTGTATGCCCCCTTAGCAAGAACGGCGGCGGTGCTGCCACAGCGCGTGCTATTTTCTCCTTGAGTTCCATTTTCGCTTGTTCTTGTTTATGCCCAAATGTCTGATGCGCCTGAGCAAATTTCGTGCAGACCGATGCTTTTTTCGAAACAAGTGTCCCCGGAGTGTATGCCGTTGGCGACGTGGCCACCTTCCCGATGAAGATCTACAACGACGAGAGGAGAGTGGAGCATGTCGACCATTCCAGGAAGTCCGCCGAGCAGGCTGTGAAGGTGAGGATGGAAGGACTTTGTGTTCTCAACAGTAGTGGTGACACATTCATTTTTCTCCATATGGCCTCTGAATTGCAACCAACACTGAATCTCTTCCTTCATCAGGCAATCAAGGGGAAAGAGGCGGGCTCTGCCGTGGAGGAGTACGACTACCTGCCCTACTTCTACTCGCGGTCGTTCGACCTGTCGTGGCAGTTCTACGGGGACAACGTCGGCGACGCCATCCTGTTCGGCGACGCCGACCCCAGCTCCGCCAAGCCCAAGTTCGGGTCGTACTGGGTCAAGGACGGCAAGTGCGTGGGCGCGTTCCTGGAGGGCGGGTCGCCGGACGAGAACGCCGCCATCGCCAAGCTCGCGAGGGCCCAGCCGCCCGCCGCCAGCCCCGACGAGCTCAAGGCCGCGGGCCTCCAGTTCGCCAGCAAGATCTGATGTGGCTGCGCTGCTGAAGTGTCACATTGGACATTAGATTTGCAAATACATGCATGCATACATAGCTCACTGCACAGTACAATTGGTCGATGCTATTGTGATGGATGTCTGTATACCACATACTCTCTCAGTTTCTCCGCACGTTTGAGATTCCAATAAAGCCCGCACCCTTGCGGTCAGTTCAATACACATTTGTTGGCGTAAGCTTTTGTGAGGATGCTGCTGTGTGGCCGCTCTGGTGCCGGCGCCGTGATGGCCGCCGCCGGCGTTCCTCGGCTTGCGCCGGCGAAGGGGAGGCGGAGGTGCGCCGTGGCGGCGGTGGCGATGGGCGCGCCGGAGCTGGAGAAGGGGAAGGGGAAGACGGCGACGGTGGGGAGCAAGGCGTCGGGGGACGCGCTGGAGGTGTGCCGGGTGGTGAACGGGATGTGGCAGGTGAGCGGCGCGTCGTGGGGCCGCGCGGCGCCGGCGCCGGCCGTGGACGCCATGCTCGCCTACGCCGACGGCGGGCTCGCCACCTTCGACATGGCCGACATCTGTGAGTAGGATCGCCTCCCCTCGCCTCCGCGGTCCGCACGCTCTGGATCACGCTTCCGCGTCCCGCGTGCGCACACGCTCGCGCCTCACGGCCGCTCGTTCCCTCGTAGATGCCTTCGCGATTTTGAGTTGCGGTTTGTGATGAGAGAGAAAGGAAAACCCATGCTTTGCAAATTAATCCGGAATGGCCGTCCCTTTGTTGGCTTTGGCTTAGCATAGAGCTTGCTTCAATTATGTCACGTTGTGCTTAACTTACATTATAATCTACTGCTAGAAAAATATACTCCCTTCGTTCCATTATGTAGTGCCTATAGACTTTTACAAAAGTCAAACATTACAAATTTTGATTATGTTTATAGAGAAAAGTAGGTACATCTAGAATACCAAATGCACATCATTGGATACATCGTATTTTCAGAATGTACATGTTTGGTATTGTAGATGTAGACAATTTTCTCTATACACTTGGTCAAAGTTGGCAAAGTTTGACTTTTACAAAAATCTATATGCACTACGTTGTGGAATGGAGGGAGTATTTAGTAACAAGAGTCTCTCCGTGTGTACACGATGGCAGCGAAATCCGACGATTCAAAATCTTTTAGAGGCACGTGCACAAAAACTTTTCGATTGTCATCGACAAAGTCAAACGTAACTACGGAGCGGCGGCAACGGTGTGTCGGTGGTTCAAAAGCCTCAATGTATTCATGTTTACTTTGCTTTGTACTTTAGGTAAACTTTATTTGTAACACTTTTGGAAAACAAAATCATAACGCTGTCGCTTGTCTTGGAAACTCTAAAGCATGATTTTGTCGATAGCAAAAAGACACGGATCTATTCTAGGTTTTTTCGACTAGGTATTTGTTTTGCTTGTAATGTTAGTCACTAATATAAGTATACAGTCTAAGTAATTTTACCCTTCTAAAAAAAAGAAGTAATTTTACACAAACTAATTTCTCACTTGCACTGAAGCCGCGAGGGCCAAGAGCCCAAGAGCGCCTTATCCCTCTCTCGCGCGCGCCAACGCTCGCCCGTGCCCGTGCCAGCCATGTCGCCGTCGGTACCTCACACCCTCTCGCCGGCGCGGGCGCCGGCGGCGCCGCCCCCTTCGCCGCGCCGCATGCGGCCGGCCAGGTGCGCGGGGTTCGTCGGCCCAGCGGTGGAGTCGGCGTCCCCGGGCGCGAGGGCCGCGACCCTCGCCAGCAGCCGCGGCGGGACCGACTCGTCGCTGGCCATCTGCCGGGTGCTCAACGGCATGTGGCAGACCAGCGGCGGGTGGGGCCGCATCGACCGCGCCGACGCCGTCGACGCCATGCTCGCCTACGCCGACGCCGGCCTCTCCACCTTCGACATGGCCGACCACTGTCCGTGCCCCCCACCCATCTCTCCGTGCAGTCTCTCTTAGGAATTTGCGCGAACACCTCGCGTGCCTGCGCCTCGGGCCTCGTTTCCCACGGATAAATTGCTAGAGTATATCTAACGCTAGCGGGCTTGCTCGATGCCGTCTGATTGCTTCTTGAAAAATTGCTTCATTGTAAGTTGAAGCTGCTCAATTTTTCAAATTGCTAACTGGGTTTTGCTATGGACCTGGATACAATAGCATGAACTAGGCTGGAGCAGATAGAGCACAGTAGAACCGAAGAACAGGGAGAATTACAGTTTCAGTGTCAGGCAGAGTAGTCTGATCAGCATTCTGGTCCATGACAGGTTTGATTGGAGCAGGAGGCTGTGTATATAGTGTGCTCTGTTTCTGTGTTATTACGAGCTGCAGATAATGGTTGTGAAAGCGTTAAATGTTGATACATGAGATGATAGTCTCCATTTTTTTCCTTCACTGGAGCATATTACCGACTTGGTATGAAAACATGATTGTTGTCTTGGCAGATGGACCAGCGGAGGATTTATACGGCATGTTCATCAACAAAGTTCGGCGCGAGCGCCCGCCGGAGATGCTAGAAGAAGTCAGGGGGTGAGCGAACAATTTGTCACGGTCTTGGTGCCACCGAGACGCAGCCTTGGCTGACTTTCCTGCTGCCGCCTTCTGACTGTCGCTGAGCTGTATGTGCAGGCTTACAAAGTGGGTGCCGCCTCCTGTTAAGATGACAAGAAGCTTTGTTGAGGAGAACATCAACAGGTCCCGGAAGAGGATGGACGTCGCTGCCTTGGACATGCTGCAGTTCCATTGGTATGTTTGCTTGGTGCACTGATTAGCTATCGTAAAGTGTGGCTCCATTTCAGCATTTCATCTTCATTGTCAGTGCAACTAGAGGTCCCTGTTGATAGTCAGTAGTGAATCTCCCGTCAAGTATTTTGGACAATAAGTTCATCCTGATCATCTGGAGAGCTTGTTAATATGCTAGAGGGCCGAGTGCTCAGTAAAAACTTTGGTCCTTGTTCCACAATTTTGGAGATCGATGTCGTAGAGCCCTGTGCGCTGTGTGTCTATGTTGCTTTCTTTTCGCTGTCGCTCTTTAGCTGGTCCATCAAACCTCTAGGTATCTTCCTGCTAGCATTGGGAGGAAGACGGGGACATCTTTTTTACTTGTTTTCCTTTTTGAAAAAAATCTGGAATGCTCGTTCACAGACAAAAGCATGCTGTACTGCGATAGAGTTGTGCCATTCTCATTAGTCTTAGATGTGTTGCATGAGAGACCAGTTTAAAGGACTTCAGTCAGCACTGTCGAAACTCCGAAACACGAGAAGTGTCATTCTGTTCAAAACCTGTGAATCGTGTATCGTGCCGAGTACTTTGTTTAGGGGATGCATCATATAACTACTTCCACAGCTGGTAATTTTTGCTGACCCTTTATCAAAAAACAGGTGGGACTATGCAAATCCTGGATATCTAGATGCACTAAAGCACATCACAGACCTGAAGGAGGAAGGTAATATTTTAAACTTGTACCAGATGATAATAGTTCACTTGTGCCCTCATCTCTTACGCTTGTGATTTTTTAGTGTGAATGAATTATCTTACATCATGCCCCCTTTTTTGTTCTAAAAATTCTGAAGGCAAGATAAAGACAGTAGCTCTTACGAACTTCGATACAGAGAGGCTGCAAATAATCCTAGAAAATGGAATACCAATTGTCAGCAACCAGGTATATACTATATCACTGCGTTACTTACCTCATGTATGGTATATTTTCCCTTACTAGTGTCGATGATCATATGGTCCTCGGATAAAATAACGAGAGATGATGTAAAATTACCAGGTTCAACATTCTATTGTGGATATGCGGCCGCAGAAAAAAATGGCAGAGCTCTGCGAGCTTACCGGAGTCAAGCTTATCACGTCTGCTCCCTCCCCTCCACCCCTTTTTCTTCTCCTTCAGTAGAGGATAGCCTGAAGTTTGAATGTATTTTTCGTGGATGCAGGTACGGCACGGTGATGGGCGGCCTCTTGTCCGAGAAATTCCTCGACACCAACATCAACATACCTTTCGCCGGACCTCCTCTGAACACCCCATCCCTGCAGAAGTATAAGAGGGTGAGTAGTTTGTTATCCTTTGGGTTGAACGTGTTGCCCACCTTCCAGTCTTCTCTTTGCTGTTCTCATTGTTGAACGTACGACAGATGATCGACGCTTGGGGTGGCTGGAGCCTGTTCCAGGCCCTGCTCCAGACCTTGAAGAAGGTGTCGCTGAAACACGGCGTCCCCATCTCGACCGTCGCCGTAAGATACATCCTGAACCAGGTAATCCTCCACCCTCCATATCTCCATCATTTTTTTTCTCCCTCTGGAGAAGTAATATCTTCATCTTATTGGCCTCGAGATCTATCATCTCATCTCTGTTTGCTCATGATATTCGCCATAACTCATGACTGCTGACACTGTGATTGTTCTTGGGGTCAGACATCGGTGGCGGGGTCGATGGTGGGCGTGAGGCTGGGTCTCTCGGAGCACATCAGAGACACCAACGCCATCCTGTCGCTGCTGCTGGACGAGGAGGACATGGGCAGCATCACCGAGGCGTCGCAGCGGGGGCGGAACCTGATGGAGGTCATTGGCGACTGCGGCGACGAGTACAGAGCCTAGTGATTTTCACATGGCCGGGGATCGAGTCTCGATCTCCCGGCATGTGCTCCCACGATGATACATATATACCACCTTAACAAATGAGAGTGGCAATCATGGAGAGAAAACTTTGAGAGGCATGGAGACAGATAGACAGAGAGACAGAGACAAGGAGGATCATGTGCTCCACCGAAAGCACCGGCGAATGTGGTGGTGGTGGACAGATCTCCCTGGCCAACAGGGAGCATATCCCGGCCTTGGAGACCGATCTGATCATGGCGTGATAATGTATTTTAATTGTAGTAGTATAAAATTTATGGAATCATCGTGTTGATGGTGATGGTAATGCTTGCCGTGCAAATTGTTATTAGTTGCTCCTCTGCTTGGGAATATATGAGGATCTGGCAATAAGGCATATATGGTCTCAAATACTGCGAAATTTGACCATTGCTCTTTGTTAAAAATGTGCATGTAAAGAAGTATTAAAAGCAAACATGGTGTTTCTAAAGGTACCTGTCATGAATGAAAAAAAGAACTATTTCATCGGTACGTTTTTTGGGCGGGGAATCTTAAAAGGTTATTTAAGAAGGTTTTCGTACAATGATGTTCTATGTCCTTTTGAATATCGCGATAACTTTGCCTTCACCCTACAATGTGTCGCCGATTTCATGAATGATTTGGCAAATACAAAAGATATTTGTTGGGCGTTTCTCACTTAAAGAAGGCAGTTGCATTTACCCGGATCACTTACACAAGGCCCCAGAACGCATGTGCAAGTGCGAAATTGTTGGAACCGCCGCTTTTTCAAGTTGAAAATGTCTAGCTTTCATTTTGCTCAAGGACTCATACGATTGTCATGGTTTAAGCTTACCATGCAACCACTTTTTATTCTTCCTTACCTCGTCACTCCACTAAGTCTCGCCTCCCCTCTTCACCAATGCCCTCTCCCCCCTCTCCATGCCCGCCTGCCCTCCGCCAATTCCATCGATTACTCGACATGCCTGCTTTTATTTTGTTGCGGTTGGGCGAGGCATGGTGTTGTCTTCCCGATTCACCCATCCCTCCCTCAAGACCACGTGTCGTTGTCAAGCTCTTCCCCTTTTACCCTCATCGTGTCCTAGCTTCTCTTTCCTCTCATGCCCATTCAACCAACACACGACACATAGAATGAGGACGCACCAAGCACCCCAACTCTCGTGAGAACCCTGGGTTCAAGTACATGCCCTTCCATGATTGCACCTGGCAACGTTTTACATGTCATGTCCTCGTTGTTCAAGGCTCCGCTTTGGATTCTGCTCAGACGTGCTCTCCGGGTTGAAAACCCAAGATCTAACTTGCAGTGGTTGGATCTCGTGACGGCGGCGCTTGGGCGACGTTACCTTCTTGGAGGCACTGTTTCGAAGAACCTTTCTCGTAGCTCATGTGTTGCCAAGGATGGTGGACGACATTGCTACGGGTTTGGTCCAAGTCATTGGCTGTATGCACCCTCGATGTCCCCGTAGGTCTCGGTATTATGTTGTTTTAGATGCTGGGCGTAACCGGTATCATCTTGGTATTAATATATTGTCATTTGTCGAAAAAAGTACCCCACCTTCACCCCCTATCTTTTTTAAAGAATGAGGAGAACATCATTTATCCTCCATGACCCCAAAGAAAGATTCTAAAAATTTCCAAAAGGGGAAAAGAGGCACCAAGCAAGGTGAAAAAAAGCCCTAATGTAAAAGCTTTTCCAAAACTGGAAAATCAAAAGGATTGGCCGGCCGGCACAGCTTACAATCAACGCGAGTTTATAGGGGGGTCCCGTCCATATCCATCCCCACCCCCACTTCTCCCCACTCCTGTACCCGCCCACCGCGCCGCCGCCGCCGCCGCCGCCGCCGCGAATTCCGCCCGCGTCCACCGCCGCGCGTCGCCCCGGCGGACTCCAGGACCTCCGGATCGGAGCCCCTCGCCTCGCCATGGCGGCCGCCGCGCTCAGGGCGCAGCTGAACGCGCTCCTCACCAACATGTTCGCCACGGTGAGCCCCCTCCCCCCTCTCCCCATCTAGCCGCCGTGCGGCTGTGGGCTGCGACTGCCGATGATTGCCGTGTTCTCGGCGCGGGCGACGGGTTTCGCTTTCGACTGGCTGACTTTGCGTTGCGTGCGATCTAGGGTATGGTGGACGAGCAGTTCCAGCAGCTGCAGTCGCTGCAGGAGGAGGGGGCCAGCGCGTCGGGCTTCGTCGCCGAGGTCGCCACCCTCTTCATCGACGACGCCGACCGGATCATCGCCGACATCGCCGCCCTCCTGTCCGTATCCCCCGCCCCCGTCTCTGCTTTTGTTGACTCGTCTCGGGAGCTGATCCTGTCTGCCTTTGCCTTTGCTGTTCAGGGACCAACCTGTGGTGGATTTCGACAAGGTGGATGCCCACGTGCACCAGCTCAAGGGGAGCAGCTCGAGGTGATGATGGCAAAAGCCTTTCCCCCTCACCCCCTAGTGCTCTTTTTTAACTGTGCACTTGTTTCTCCGCCGCCGCCGTTGATCTTTGTGAGATTCAGATGTGTCGGCACACAGTGTGTCGTGTAGCCGTAATTAGAAGAACTAGTTTATTTCATCGTGCAACGGAATTGGTGTTATTACCGCCAATGGCAATATCCTCGCTCGGCGAGGAAATATCTGTTGTTTTGCGAACATTTCGGGTAATAATGATCCGGTATCCGCGGAACGCCAATGGCTAGTTTGTCCACAGCATTGATGTTGTTTCTATTCGGGTGTGTTGGTGCAGTGTGTGCGTCATGGGCATGCTGCTTGTGTCGTTTGCGGCTGTCGTATAGCCGTAAGTAGAAGATCTGAGTTTAGTTGTGTTCCCTGTAACGGAATTTGCGATGTTTCTATTCAGGTCAGGCGTGTCGTTGCAGTGGGGCGTGCTGCTGTGTCGTTTGCGCTGTCGTGTATCCATAAATAGAAGAGCTGAGTTTAGTCGCAATTTGTACAAAGGATTTGTCGGTGCATGCTGCTGTGTCGTTTGCGCTGCCGTGTAGCCATAAATATAAGAGCTGAGTTTAGTTGCAATTGGTACAAAGGATTTGTCGGTGCATGCCGCTGTGTCGTTTGCGCTGTCGTGTAGCCATAAATAGAAGAGCTGAGTTTAGTCGCAATTGGTACAAAGTATTTGTCGGTATTGCTGCCAATGGCAGTATCCTGGCCTGGCGAGGAAATATCTCTTATTTTGCGAACGTTTCTGGTGTTGATCATCTGCTGTTCTGCCTAACCCAGTGGTGGATTTTCTGGTCTGTCGACAGCATCTATGTTGTTCTATCGGATATGTTGGTGCAGGTGTGTGTACGTCATGGGCATGCAGTTTCTGTCGTTTGCCGCTGTTGTATAGCCATAAGTAGGAGAGCTGAGTTTAGCTGTGTTTCGTGCAATGGAGCTGTCTACTCCTGCCAATGGCAACTTTATGGGCCTGCAAGGGAAACTTTTGTCGGTTTGCAAACAGTTCTGGTGTTAATGATCTGCTATTCTACGTAACACCAATGGTGGTTTTTTTGGTCTGTCAACGGCAACAATGTTGTTTCTATTCAGGTGTGTCGGTGCAGTGGGTATGCCGTTCGTTAGTGTCGTTTTGCAAACATTTCTGGTACTATCGAATCTGCTATTCAGCCAATAGCATTACTGTAGCTTGGCAAGGGAAAAATTGTCGTTTTGCAAAATTTCTTGTATTAATGATCTGCTATTCTTCATAACCCTAATGTCTGTTTTTCTGTTCTGTCCATGGCATTGATGTTTCTATTCGGATGTGTCGGTGCCAGTGGCGGAGCCAGCAGGGCCCCGCCCGCCCCAAGATCTTGCTTTTGCTTATATAATTACAGTGAACAGTCCTTTTTTTTGCCTTCTTCTTTTAGCCGCACCCCCATCAACCTAATTTGTTTGGAGTTCCTGCCTCCGCCACTGGTTGGTGGTGGGTGTCTACGCCATGGGCACGCGGTTCAAGTCGTTTGCCCTGCCCTATATCCATATGTAGAAGAGTCAAGTTTAGTAATGAAATTGTCAGTTTTCCTGCCAATGGTTTATGGCCTGGGAAGGAAAACTTTATTGTTTTGTTGACATTTATTTGTTGACTTGCTTCTGAGGCTCTGAGCATATTTTTTGGCATTGCTTATGTGTATCAATTATCATCATGCACAGAGTTGAATAATTTTAGAAATTTCTAATTTCCTAATTGGTGCTTGTTCTGCATTTTTCAGTGTTGGTGCTCAGAAAGTGAAGCTCGCCTGCATGCACTTCCGCCAGTTCTATGAGGCAAAAAGCAAAGAAGGGTCAGTACTCAGTACATTATTATATATATATGCTACACAGTAATTATTCTCCACTCTGTGTTGTTCAAATTTTTTATGTAAACCTGCGAGCTTATTTTGTCTTGTATGACACTATATATATAGCTCATACTAATAAATATTATTAAGAACGGACCTGCCTGCTGAGTGTTCACTTCATCTGGAATCATCTGATTGGTAGAACTTGGTTCATTATCTGAATACGCCTCTTTGGCGATTCTCTTTTAACTTGTTGGTTCTAGACTTCTGTTTGTAGCATGACTATATTCTGAGATGGCTTTAGTTCTTTTTGTTCCCAAACAGATTAGTTACAATTTCTGAACCATTTCAGTTCAGTTCTCTTAACCTCTCCAGAATTTGACGGTGGGGCATGTTCGCATTATTTCAGGTGCCTTATGGCGTTGGCTCTTGTTAGGAGTGAGTTCTGTGATGTGCGCAACAAGTTCCAGACCATGATGCAGGTAGCTCCTTACGTGCCTATGTTGTTGGCCTTTGGCTTTCAGCTTGTCACTAGTATCATAATCTACAGATTGATATTGTCTTGATCATTGATCTATGATTCTTGTTTTGACGCAGCTGGAGCAGCAGATCGAGGCCTGCAGTCCCAAGTAGAGTAGCAGTAACTGAAGCAAAAGGAGCTCAGCTCCCTCCATGTGACCCCTGACATGATGGGGGGCAGTGTGTATGTATCTCTGAAGCTTGTAGGCAGTGTAATGGGTGTCGGGTGCGGAACCGGACCGACCGATTCCCGCGGCGGAACTCTGGACTCGCGACCCCTTGAAACAGAACTTGCTTGTACTGTGTGTCTGTGTCAATGTACGCGTCAACGCTATACCTGTTTGTGTCGTGCCCGCCCTCAAGCTTGGTGTAAACTCTTACTGGTGACTTGGGTTTTGTTGTTGTATGTTGTTGGGGTCTGTTGAACGTCATTTGAAATGCTGTTGCCGTTTCCCCCTTGGCGCAAGGCGGAAGGCTCGCCGTTTCTCTGAAACTGCACCGGAACTGCTGCTGCTGCTGCCTGGTATCACTGTGTTGTGTGCTGCTGGCTGTCTGGCCTACGCCACCGTTAGAACGTTGCCGCGCCTCCGAAGGCGGAGGTTGAACCGTCGCTCGCCGGAGAGCGAACCCCTCTGCCGCCAGGGGAGAGAGGGAGATATAAGCGGCACCGCACCAGAGTTCGTTGTGGGGCATGGTTGATCACCTGTTGGTTGCTAGAGCGGATAGAGGAGCCCATACGATCGACAATCTCCGAGTGAGCCACCACTCAACTCGTTGACGGTAAACACGTGGACAGACAGAGAGCGTCGCAGTTTTGTTTTATTTTGGAAAGACGCCAGGATCCAACTGCATGCATGCGGCGCACGCCGTCTCCGAGCGCATCAATGGCGCCACGCCCGGACGAGGCAGTAGAGTAAACCCACCACTCGCTGCCAAACCACGCCGTGCCTGCCGTGAGACAACCTCGTGAGCCCAACCATGTACTAAGAGGGCACCATCCACCCCCCCTAACACTCATCCTCCTCTCCTCCTCGCCCACTCCACCGGCCGACTCCGCCGCCACAGCTTCGATCCTTCCCCCCGTATCGCCGGACCTCCTCGCCTCGCCATGCCGCTCGTCTCGCTCCGGGCAAAGCTCAACACACTTCTCGCCGTCATGTACGCCTCGGTGAGTCCCTCATCACCTCCCACTCCCATCTAGCTATAGCCAGTCGCTGAGTGAGGACCAGTGGCTTGACCTATTCCTTTGGCGTGATCGATGGTCGATCTGTTCTAGGGCACGCTGGACGAGCAGTTCAAACAGCTGCGGGCGATGGAGGAGGACGGCAGCGCGCCCCCGGGGTTCGTCGCCGAGGCCGTCAACCTCTTCATCCGCGACGCCGACAGGATCCTCGCCGAACTCGCCGGCCTCATGTCTCTCTCTCCCTACATATGATTTCGTTATTACCTCGTCTCGGCTACTGTTGAGTACTGACTGATCTCGTCTGCTTTGTCACTAATAATTCGCAGGAAGCAGCCCGTGGTGGACGTCGACAAGGCGGACGCCCTGGTGCGTCAGCTCAAGGGGAGTTGCAGCAGGTTGTTGATGATTGATGATATAAAACCCCTTTCTTTTCTTTCTATCCCCATTTTTAAAGGGGAGCTCAAGGGGATCGGCGAGGAAATATGGTAGTTTTTTTTTTGGGTTTGTCCACGTTCTGTTCGGATGTGTCGGCGTGGTGTCGTTTATATGCATAAGTAGAAGAGTTGAGTTTAGTTGTGTTTTGCGCAACGGAAGTACCGGTATCCATGCCAACGACAATATGTGTTATGGCTCAGCGAGGAATACTTTGTCGTCATGCCAGTGTTCCTGGTATTAATTTGTCGTCAAAGTTTTAGAAATTCTTAGTCGTGTTTCATGCAACAGAATATGTCAGTTTTCATGCCAATGCTATGGATCGGCTAGGAGTACTTTGTTTTTCCGTAAACATTTCTGGAACTACTGATCTGCTATTGCATGTAACGCCATTAGTGTTTTTATTTATGGTTTATAGAACAATTTATTTCATTGTGACATTCGATGATAGGAAACGGCTCCTCAAGAATATTATCATGACATCGCAAGTATGCTTATTTGTATCAACATGCCATGGCATTAAGTTTGAGATTTCTTTTTTCTAGTTTCCTGATCTTGCTCACTTTGGCATGTATCAGCATTGGTGCTAAGAAACTGAGCGTCTCCTGCACGTACTTCCGTCGGTTCTATCAGGCAAAATCCAAAGGGTCAGTACTCAATTCGTATTTATACTAGATGATACCCCACACGTTGTTGCCGAATGATTCGCAATATTTTTTTGATGATGTAACGTGAATATTTGGAGTAATAATATGGAAACTAAAACTGAAAATAATACATATAATTTGTTATGACTGATCATTGTATATGTGTAATTTTTTTTATTAATTATCAATAGCATAACATGATGGAAATTCTCCTGCATATTTGCATGTTGAGGTGGGAATTTTTCTATGCATGGTAGCATGTTGAGCTGGATCTTTTCACCATGCATGTTACATGGCGTGGTGACATGCTTGCATGTTGAGGGAAATATATTAGTGGTGGCTAACTATTTAGATATAGAAGATATGTTGCACAATAATTGTTCTACACTCACAGTATTGTTCAAATTTTGTATGTTAAACCTGCCGGCTGATTTTGTCTTTTAAGCACTATATTCAGCTCATACCAATCAAATATTCTTAAGAACTAACCTGCTTGTTCACTTCATATAACACATGATTCGTAGAATTTGGTTCATTATCTGAATAAGCCAATCTTTGATGATTGTATATTAACTTGTTGACTCTAGACTTCTCTTTATAGGACAACTAGATTCTAAGATGGATTGAGTTTTTCTTTCTTTCAAATAGATGGTTACAGTTTTCGAACAATTTTAGTTCAGTTCTCTTAATCTCTCCAAAATTTAAGCGTGTGGTATGTTTTCATTATTTCAGATGCCTCTTTGTGCTGACTCTTTTGAGGAATGAGTTCTATGATGTGCGCAACAAGTTCCAGACCATGATGCATGTAAGCACCTTATGTGCCTATCTTTGCTTTTCACTTACAACTTCACACTACTATATTATGTTGATTGCTCGCTTTTAAGACAAAAAGACTAATCTTGTTCTCATTCCTGTTGGTGTTGAAACTTATCTAGATATACTGTTTGGTTTCTGAGGTCTCTGAAATGTCTTTTGTTTTATAACTTACACTTGCTAGATGTATGTGATAGCTCTAGATTTCCTTCCCAGCTTAAACTTAAGCTTTGCCAAGTACCAGAAAAAGATATCGACCACCTTGCAATATGGATTATTTATGAAACCATTTGACCCGAGCACCATTATGCGCCTTAGACTTTTCTTAATCATTGTTCTATCATTCTTCTTTCGATGTAGCTGGAGCAACAAATCGAGGCCTGCAGTCATAAGTAAAGTGGCAGTTACTGAAGCAAGAGCATAGGTAGAGTGACCCCTGGCATGATGGGGTGTATGCATCTTTGAAGATTGTAGACAATGTTCAACGGTTGTTTGGCTTTGGAGGTCCTTCGCGGGATCCGACTGATTCTCGCGCGGCGGAACTCCGGGCTCACAACCCTCCACACGGAACTTCTTGTCATATGTTAATGTATGTCTCAACACTATACCTGTTTATGTCCAATTAATGGGCCGCTGTTGGAAGGGCGCTCTATGTAAATTCTACCTGATTGGCTAGTTGGTTGCTGGTGACTTGGTTTTGTTTTATGTTGTTGCCTTCCTTGTCTTTCGGAATGCTGGTGCCTCTCCTTGCTGTTCTGTTGGCTGAGGGCACTGGAAAAAAATAGCGTGCTATAGCGCCACTAATAGCACGCTATACCTTGTAGAGAATTGTCTCGCTAAATTGATCAGTATATAATGTCTCGCTAGTAGCACGCTAATAGCATATTTCCAGGGGCGGTGCTATTTTGTATAGTGCGCTATTTTTTCCTTGGCTGAGGGCGAGTATTCACTATTGGAATCTGATTGTTTGTCGAGTACCCTGAGTACTAGATGAAGGCCGAAAAAAACTTGGCAAAAGCTTTGCCGAGTGTCACACACAACAAAGGGTACTCGACAAACCTTTGGTCGAGTGTCAAAACCCGCTACATGGTAAAAAAGTGACCAAACAGAAAAGAGTGGATGGCACCGTTTCCACCTAGCGCAAGTGGTTTGCCGAGTGCATGCACTCAAAAAAGAGAAGGCTTTGCCGAGGGGCTTTGTGTTGAATCATAGATGGGCCTTGGGCCCATATGAACAATGCTTCTTGGTTAATCTTGAGGCCCATGTAGGTGTATGGTAGATGGTGGGAAGTTTAGTACCACCTTGCTAGTTGAGGAGAGTTGAGACCCCTTTATAAGGGTTGCTGTACCACTTGCCATTGGGAGTTTGGGAAGATGAGTGGTACACGTGCGCTCCTCCCCCTCCTCCTCCGCCTGCCACGCCATGCCTTGTCACGATGCGCACACGCTGCGGGAATGGGCTGAGCCGAGCCTTATTTTTGCCGGTTGAGAATGGTTAATTAATCCGAGATTAATTAACGAGTCACTAACAAATGCGCCACTGGCCGAGACGTTTGACCGTGGGCAGTTTGCGTTCCCGGAATACATCGTCTCCCTTCCCGGGGGTGTGACCCTTCTCCGGGAACGACGACTCCCTTCCATGGGGTGCGTCGACTTGGTCGTTGGCCTAAGCCCAGGACCACGACTCCCTACTTGATGGCCTATATAAGGAGGCATTGGCCTGTGGAGTGAAACTTAGCTCACTCACTCCCTCCTTACAAAACCCTAGCTGACATGTACTGTTCCTCTCAGTGTGTTGCTTCCGACGATCCCATCCCGACGACCGCATGCACGGTTGGTTGGGAGAGCAAGTGCCTCCGTAACCCTTTCGTTCAAGATCATGTCTGGGCGAACGACAATAAGGTTTTTGGGAGCCTCTCAGTGCGACTGCTCCCGATCCGTCCTCCTATGCTTCGACTACTTCCCTTGCGTAGACCACATGGCCGCCGCCGCCAAGAAGAAGGCCACAGAGGACGCCGAGGCTGCCGCCACCGCCACGTTGGCCTGGCCAACCAGAGGGTATGATTGTTCATCCCTCATTTACTCGTTCATGTGCTAGCCGTATATGCTGTGTTTATAGATGAGTCAATTCTATGTACTATACATGCTCACATGCTTAGGTATCGGTATGAGTTGCATACTGTGATTGCCATGCTGACTGTTTACTCGTGGATTAGATTAATCGAAAAGGTGCATATTTTCCAACACTTTGCCCATAGAGGCGGAGATAGACTCATACACATACGATCTTGAGGTAGATGAACCTATACTCTGTACCCCATCCACAATCAACACAAACAAAGTAGGACGTAGGATTTTACCTATTCGAGAAGGCCTGAACCTGGGTAAACATCACGTCCCCTCTCTGTCGTGTTACCATCGTGCCAAGGCTAC
Source organism: Thinopyrum elongatum (assembly GCA_011799875.1). Classification (NCBI taxonomy): domain Eukaryota; kingdom Viridiplantae; phylum Streptophyta; class Magnoliopsida; order Poales; family Poaceae; genus Thinopyrum; species Thinopyrum elongatum. The sequence continues at coordinate 10,781,477 of CM022300.1, read as the reverse complement.
CAGCTTGGGACCCCATACTCAAGATCTGTCGGAATTGACTCTATCATTGGTGGCCGATGCAAGTCCCTCTGTGTAGTCGAAGCAGCCTGATGGCATCACCGTCCGACGACCAGATCTGCATCGGAGCACCTTCACTTTGCGTTAACCGAAACATCGAAAAAAATTGAAGCTCCAACCCCCTGTTGAGACATCGATCTCGACAACTCAAATCTCGCGGACATTCCCTCTCCCATGACACTAGATCCGGTCGAGGAGCCGCAGATGATCTCCGCCCATGCGCCGGTTTTGTACCGACCATGGGGGTGAAAATCACACTTCACCGAACCAAGCCTGGAGCTCAGATCCGATGATGCACTACGACGATCAAGTTATCCAGGCCCCACAAGTAGTATTGGGCCCGACGTTAGATCGACCTCAGGAAAATTTGCCCGGGAGGCTGATGTCAGATCGGATCGGAATAAAATTTTCTCTCCCACCCACCCCCATGTTGAGTACTGCGCTAATAACTCAAAGCCGACCGACATCTGGGATCTACACCTTGTCATACAGAAGACAAACGAAATGGTCGGGCAATTTTGGACGCGATTTTTGTTTACGAAATGAAAATTGTGGATTGCACGGACTAGGAGGCCTTAGCAGCATTCCGCCACATTTGGAATTGGGAAGGCTATTACACGGAAATGACTTAGAACGTTTGCCGAGCTGTTCGACATAGTCCAAAAATAATGCGTGGAGGATGCCTGGTCAGCTAATCAATGGCACCATAACCCATTTTCTGATCAACCCGAATCAAGGGAGGATAGCAGGCGCCCTCACCATAATCGGTGTTCAAATCACGCCAGCACCGATAAGCCTGAGGATCAGCCTTCATGGAAGAAAAAATTATCAAGCAAGGGACCCAAGTGGCGGTGTCCCAGATTAGGGGGTACTCACCTCATCGGCCTACCACTCATGGGCCGGGCCGAGGACCCACCTACAACTGAAGAATGGGCCATGTTCGTCATGACCCTCGGCGTACTCAAGATGGAAACTTCCGAAGACTTGGCACACACTTCAAGGCATATTCAAATATTCGACATGTTTATCTCTAGATGCAACTGATGATGTGTAACCCTAGGTACCCCCGGCCCATATATAAGCCGAGGGGTTTAGTTCGTAGAGGTAAGACTTTTAGACTCATATATACGATCTCGAGCTAGATCACCTGTACTTTATACCCCATCACATCAATATAATCAAAGTAGGACGAATAGCCTCCATGCTTAGAATTGCTCATGAATACTGGCTTTTGTCCGAAGACTTTTTGCTTATATCGTAGCGTAGCACTTGTAAGAGCATAGCCGTCCAGTAGCTCCCGAGCCCAAAGCTAGTTTTAAGAATCTGGCTTTGGGGTCGAAGCATATGATCATAAGACATTGATCCAGTAGCCCCCAAGACTCTAGCTGACCTTCAAAAAGGACTGACCAATGGATTGAAGACGGAAACGGGGACTAAGGCGTGAGTGTGTGTTTGCAGGTATCGAACTCGGTGTCGGTGTCAAAACCGGCGGATCTCGGGTAGGGGGTCCCGAGCTGTGGATCTAGGATCAATGAGGAACAAGGGACGAAGAACACAGTGTTTACCCAGGTTTGGGCGCTCTCTGAGAGGTAAAACCCTACGTCCTGCTTGATTGTATTTGATGTGTATGATATGGTTACAGAGTCGATCTACCACGAGATCAGGCAAGCTAAACCCTAGGTTCATGGGGTGATGGATGTTGCTCTAGCCCTAAAGAAAAACCCCTTGGTTTATATAGACACCAGTAGGGTTAGGGTTACATGCGATCGGTTACAATGAAGGAACACTACTGAAGGATGGTGCTAACGCGACACTACGATCAGAGACCCTTCGACGAAACTGTGTGCGATGCAATAATCGCAAACGGTGATGTAAAAAAACCGTCAAAAAAGATGCAAAACGTTTGCGATGACGGATGCATCAAACACGGTTCAGATTTTGGTTGCGTGTGCGATGTAGGGCATACGGTTTAGTTCAATGAACTGTTTGCGATGAGGAAGAAGAACGGAAACGGGTAGCCAGATGAAGACGTGTGCGATATACGGCATACAGTTCACTCGGATTAACTGTTTGTGATGAGACGGAACAACAGAAACGGGTAGCTACATAAAGGTGTGTGCGATTGAGGGCATACGCTTCAGAAGGATTAACTGTTTGCGATTAGGCAACAGAACAGAAACGGTCAGCCAGATCAAAGTGTCTGCGATTGATCGCATACACTTCACACGGATGAACTGTTTGCGATTAGCCACAACAAACAGAAACAGTTAGACAGATCAACGTGTGTGCGCTAGACGGGCACACATTCTAATTAAAAGAAGCGTGCGCGATGGTAATAACGAGCGCGCACCGTTCTTGGAACAAGACGTGTTCTTGGCTTTTTTTAATTATGTTCCTAAATATGTAAGACAATTATTATCCACTGTCATCGTCCTTATATTCATCATGCTTGCTATAAGTCGCAGTCGATGCTATATAGGTCCGTCAGATCTTACATCAAGATCGGTGCAAAACTTTCTTTTTAGATTTTCATTTTTCTCTCTTAAATCTTAGTCCAGTGAGACATAGCCACGCCGTGAAACAGGGGCTCGGGCGCCATTAATGGAGACGTTGGGAGGGAGGTGCACGGCGGATAGAGGTTAAAGGGCTCTCCTCCCGATGAGCACGCGCAAGGGTCTGATCGCACGCCTCCCGTACTCAAATAGCTACCCCGCACGACACCTCCTAGCCAATAAAAAAAGGGACGCGTGGCGGCACGTAATTGGTAAGTAGAACGCCCACGGTTTCAATAATAGTTATGTTTCCGATTTGTAACGTGACAACACTTGTTCCAAAATGACTTTGTTGATTGTTAATTTGTGCGCCTTCGCAAATCGGACAGAAAAATTACCACAGCATGTTGGTGCCATGTCATGACACCATGCCAAGTTTTATGATTTTCAGGCGTGTTTTGGATTTACAGGAATTAAAAAACCAAGTTTCTCAATCTTTCCGGCCGAGCCACGACGCCTAGATGTTTGAATTTCATTCCCATTTCTTGCATGGGACCTAAGCATGCACCCAAGGACACAGATTTGATTTTTCAACCAATTTATATGCACTGGAGCATGTGCATGTATTTCAAATTTGAATTATGCACATAAAATGCCTAGAAAACCCAGTTAATGTATAAAAATGTCCAAACGAACCCCGAAAAATTCCAAAACTTAACACAACACTCCAGTTGTTCTATGTTGACACTAGAAATTTTTTGAAAGCAATAAGAGGCAACGGATATCGTTTCGTCCCCAAAGGTGGCACGTTCCCTACCGAAACCATCAGGCTTGTTGTGAGAAGCTCTGGTTTGTGAGAAGTTTATACCCAAACCTGCCCCAAATGGGACAAAATTTTTACCACGGCATGTTGATGCCGCTCCATGATAGCATGCCAAGTTTCATGAATTTCAGACGAGTTTTGGATTTACTAGAATTTAAAAACCAGGTATCTCAACGTTTTGCCGGCAATCAATAGTGCCCTGGTGTTTGAAATTCATTCCCATTTCTTGCATGGGACCTAAGCATGCACCCAAGGACACAAATTTGATTTTTCAACCAATTTATATGCACTGGAGCATGTGCATGTAGTTCAAATTTGAATTATGCACATAAAATGCCTAGAAAACCCAGTTAATGTATAAAAGTGTCCAAACGAACCCCAAAAAATTCCAAAACATAACACAACACTCCTGTTGTTCTATGTTGACACTAGAAATTTTTTGAAAGCAATAAGAGGCAACGGATATCGTTTCGTCCCCAAAGGTGGCACGTTCCCTACCGAAACCATCAGGCTTGTTGTAAGAAGCTCTGGTTTGTGAGAAGCTTATACCCAAACCTGCCCCAAATGTGACAAAATTTTTACCACGGCATGTTGATGCCGCTCCATGATAGCATGCCAAGTTTCATGAATTTCGGACGACTTTTGAATTTACTAGAATTACAAAAGCAAGTACGTCGACGTTTGCCGGAGAGCCACGGTACCGTGGTGTTCGAAATTCATCCCCATTTCTTGCATATGACCTAAGCATGCAACCAAGGACACAGATTTGAATTTTCAACCAATTTAGATGCATTAGAGCATGTGCATGTAGTTCAAATTTGAATTATGCACATAAATGCATTGAAAACTCAATTAATGTATAAAAATGTCCAAACGAACCCCGAAAAATTCCAAAAATTAACAAAACACTCCTGTTGTTCTATGTTGACACTAGGAAAAAAATTGAAATCAAGAAGAGGCAACGGATATCGTTTCGTCCAGAAAGGTGAAACGTTCCCTACCGAAACCATCACACTTGTTGTGAGAAGCTCTGGTTTGTAAGAAACTTATACCCAAACCTGCCCCAAATGGGAATTTTTCTTTACCACGGCATGTTGATGCCGCTCCATGATAGCATGCCAAGTTTCATGAATTTCGAACGACTTTTGGATTTACTGGAATTACAAAAGCAAGTACGTCGATGTTTGCTGGAGAGCCACGGTGCCGTGGTGTTCGAAATTCATCCCCATTTCTTGCATGGGACATAAGCATAAACCCATGGACGCATATATGATTTTACAACCCATGTTGGTGCACCGGAGCATGTGCATGTAGTTTAATTTTGAATTGTGCACCTGAAATGGCTAGAAAACCAATTTAATGTATAAAATGTCCAAACGAACCCTGAATAATTCCAATTCTTTTACGACACACATATAGTTGCATGTTCATTGCAGATAAAAGGTCTAGCAATTCAAACACAGTCCATTGCCGCTGTGACCCCATTATGTAATTCAAATCAAGATGAAAAATCAAGTAGATCCCACACAGTTTATTATCACCAACCGTGTGAGATGCAGTACAAAATATCCTGGAGCATCGTCGGTGTATAGTATGCCTATGGCTTACGCGAGAAGGTGTGTTGGCTACAGTCCACAGCCGGCGTGTCAAGCACACTAGCTCGCTCCCCAAATATCATTTCACTGTTCAATCGTCGCTGGTGAAAGATAGGGATGTGGACCCGTGTCATGAGGGCAACTTCGGCGGCCCACTCCGGCGAGAGCGTGGCCGCAGCCGCCATGCGCGTGCTAACAAGGTGCATGAGCGCCGCCGCAATCTGCGACCGGGTGACCAAGGCAGCCCAAACGGCCGCTGTTGCTTCTCAGGTGGCGGCAACAACATCTGCCTCGGGGATAGCAACTGGCGAGAGCGGCACAGCAGCTGTCCGTTCCGCAGTGGCGGCCTTAGCCCTGATGGAGGCCGCCCACGACCATGTCGAGGCCGCCCACGCCCAGCTCGTGGCGGTCACCGCACAAATCGAACGAAGCTTCTCCGACAACAATCGGCAACCCACGGCCGAAGAGTTGGCAATCGCCGAGAGCGTTCGAGCAGCCGTCCGTTCCTCCGCCGCATACCTTGCGACGATGGAGCCCGTCCAAGCCCAGATCGCGGCCGCCCACGCCCAGCTTGTGGCAGCCTTTTCCAAAGAGATGGCGGATGCGGATGGCGAGATGCTTGCCGAGTATGGTGCGATGGATGCCATGGAGCCCGTTCCGCAGGAGACCGTCGGGCGTGAGCTGGACATGGAGGAGGCGGCGGAGATCGACGAGCACCAGCCGTAGTAGTACTCTTTGTTTTGTTTAATTAAGAGCGCCGGTCTTTAATTTGTTAGAGTAATGTTTAGGCCAGCTAGCTCTGTTTAATTGCTAAACTTGCTCGATTAAGAAGTCTGGGTGTGCTGTGTACCCAAATTATGCAATGAACCACTGTAACCAGGAAAATTGGAACCAAAATTTTTGACGTTCAAACTCATCACACACGGGTTAAGCTATCTGAATCGTTTGTGATGTTCACATATTGTACACAGTTCTGAATAAGGGACCGTGTCTGATGACACTTTGCGCGCCAGTTTTTTCGCTGAACCGATTCAAATTTTTTGGCTTCCACGGAAATATCTACCTCCCCGCCCCCTCCCCCTTACCAAAAGCCACATTTCCCCTGTTTCCGCCTTCTTTTCCAAGTTGAAACCTTCACTCCTTGCTTGCAGCGCCGCCTCCTAGCCGGTGACCCTCCTCACGCTGCTCGGCCTCGTCTATCCAGGCAGGTAATCCACACCCGACCCCCATCCTTCTCCTCCTTCCACATCCTACATGCCTCGACCGCCGGCGCGACACCTTCCACCCAAATCACCGACCCCTCCACCAAATAAGCGCCGCCCTAAGCCATGGTGCACGTAGTATAGCCAGGAGCTCAAGGAGCATTTGGCAACGGAGAAGAAAATCGCGGCCGCACGCGCGGATGAGGTCGCGATGGCTGCCATTCGTGCCGACCCCCAGATCTTGGAGGAGCACCTTGCCATTTGCTAGCTTCGCCGGTTAAGCATGCTCGGTTTACCCGTTGCGTGTGCTGCTCCTGCCTTTCCTTAATAAATTTTAGTGAATTGTGCTATCTAATTTTACCATGCAATCTATTGCTCTAGTGTATATGTTCTATATGTCGTGCAGTGTGGTGCTCACTTGTTAACTGTTTGGTTAATTAGTTGTCGTCTTCAGTTAACTGTTTGGTTCAATTCTGCAAATGTGATGTTCAATTCTTCAGGCTGCAATTTTGTATTGTCTTCCATGTGAGAAATAAATCGAATTTATCTTTACAAAATACATGAGAAACGAATACAATTGCTATATTTTCAAGTTGTCAAGCATGCTTGGTTTGGTTATACATTGTGCAATGTGGTGCTCAGTTAACGTTTGGTTCATTTGTGTTGTGGTGTTTAGTTAACTGTTTGGTTCAATTCTGCAATGCGATGTTCAATAGTTGTGGGTGCATTCTGTTATTGTATACCATGTGAGAAGTAAATCGAATTTGGCTGTACTAAATACATGAGAAACAAATACAATTGATATATTTTCAAGTTGTTAAGTATGCTTGGTTTGGTTAACTGTCTAATCTTCTATTAGGAGTATGTTATATTGTGCAATGTGGTGCTCAGTTAACGTTTGGTTCATTTGTTGTGGTGTTTAGTTAACTGTTTGGTTCAATTCTGCAATGCGATGTTCAATTATTGTGGGTGCATTCTGTTATTGTATACCATGTGAGGAATAAATTGAATTTGACTGTAGTAAATACATGAGAAACAAATACAATTGCTATATTTCCAAGTTGTTAAGCATGCTTGGTTTGGTTAACTATCTGATCTTCTATTAGGAGTATGTTATATTGTGCAATGTGGTGCTCAGTTAATATTTTGTTCATTTGTTGTGGTGTTTAGTTAACTGCTTGGTTCAATTCTGCAATGCGATGTCCAATTGTCGTGGGTAGAATTTTGTATTGTTGTGCATGTGAGGAATAAATCGAATTTGGCTGCACTTAATACATGAGAAACATATACAAGTGCTATATTTCCTAGTTCTTAATCATGCTTGGTTTGGATAAATGGGTTTTCCATGTGGCTTGAATTAATCTGATGAATCTGCAATGTGCTTATTTTTCATCAACATATTTTACTGATAGCATGTGAACCCTTACTTAACCTGGTGACTAACTACCTTATATGTGTTGCAGGAAAACAATGGGAAGCACTGAGGTTTACAATCGAGGTTAGCACGTGCATGGTCCGTTGTCTAATACCACATTATTGTGCAATTGCAGGAACCATTCTAATATTTAGGTTTTTAACAATTTGGTCTTGCACATGTAGGTCCTGCTGTAAGAGGTTTTGACCCACCGTTCGACCCTTTTTGCATATGGAAAAATGAGTTGTCCATGAATATCAATCAAGTCAAGAAACTCAGAAAGATTGTTAGGATAAAGAAATTAGCGACAAAAAACAACAAGATCTTTGTCTGCACAATGAAGAAGACATCAGTTCACTACAAGATGGTACTAAATATTATACCTTGCCTTTTTTTATTCCTTTGCCCCATTTTCAATATAGAGAAGATATTTATGCATATCCTTGTTTTCAGGCCTTTCCAAAGCAGTTCACTGATGATTACCTCTCAAACCACCTCTATGGTCAGGAGGCGAGGAAGGTTTTCATACAACACCCACGGTTCAATATTGAAGTGTTTCTGAAGAGGACGAAGGACGGACGGTCAATCATCCACAGGCACTGGCCTAAAGTTGCAAAGACCTTCAACATGAATGAAGGCTCAATATTCGCCTTCCGCTTCAACAGTTTTCCAGATGAGATGCATCTGTCTATGTACCGTCTATGATGCTAATTTCGAAAGGTTCTACATGTTGCTTGTGAAACTTGGTGCTGGTGCAGTTGTGTAATGGGGTAGCTGAGTGCTGAAGCTATATCATGTTGTACTCTGATGTATTTCAATTATGAAATCCTGCTTCCTTAATATGGAAATGAAATATATTATGTGCTTAATATGAATGTCAATTAGATTAATAAATGGATTATTAATAATAGGGCAATTAGCCTACTAATGGCGAATTAGTCTGCTAATTGGGTTTTGCTATTGCAAACGGTTATTGAGAAAATACCGTGGGCGATGACCTCAGGCAACGCACACAGTTTTTAGGAATAAACCGTGTTGGATCAATGAACAATCACAAACGACATTCTCTTGAAAACTGTTTGCGTTAGACCACCTTGCGCAAACGTTTACCACATAAAAACTGTGTGTGATGGACAGCCTTTGCCACACAGTTTCTTCTACGCACCGTGTGTGATGCATTCAATAACGCAAACGATAAAATTGTTAATATCGTGTGTGATGTACCTGCGAACGGAAATGTTTTCCTTGGAGCGACTGTGTGGGATGTATATACGAACGAAAACGTTTAGCGGGGACTGACTGTGTGGGATGTACTTACGACCGGAAATGATTTCGCCTGTATAATTGTATTTTTTTAGCACTACTGTATGTATAACCGTATTTGATCGCTCGCCGGTCGCACACGACCTCATTTTGCCCAGCGTGTGTGCCAGGAGGGCATATCCCCGACGGTTTCTGGGTCGTGTGGGAAGGACCCCCTATCGCCCACACTCACTTGGCGACGGTTCCAAATGCCGTCGCGGAAAGGGGTTAAAAGCCGTTTGTATAGCACCTCGCTGTACCAGTGGAAAGATCATGCTAAATCTTCACTTGGAGGGAACACCACGACTCTGAAGATCTCCTGTCCGGTCACGGATCCGCTCTCTAGCTTGGCCCCATAGTAGCCCATCAGTCCGGGCCACATGTAATGGGCCGACGGCCCAAGGACCCCTTAATCCAGGACTCCCTCAGTAGCCCCCGAACTAGCCTCCAATGCCAGGGTTTGTGTCCGGCATCCGTACATCCAACGGTCTTCGGCTTGCGAGGCGAGTTCTCATCCTGTCCTGTGCGTGCTTGGAGTTAAGTGGTGTCCGGAATCCGGAGTATTCAGTTTACTTAGCCTTGAACGCCAGAGTGCTCAAGTGTGAACAGTGCCCACATCTGACAACTTTTAGCGAAGGGTCGTGTCCGGTCATAACAACGAATGGCTGGAAGTTCTTGATACGCGGCTCGAGGCCGCCCCTCCATTAGCACGTCTCATCAAGGCAGAGATCGTGCCCCGTTTTTTAGGGGATATGCTCAATGATCTCCATTCCCCCACCCGTGCATAACGTCGCGAGTGTATCAGGAAGTGGAGAGGCCCGTGGCATGGAAAGGGGGACCCTTGGCTCCTCCGCGGTCTATAAAAAGGGGAACAACTATAGTTATCATCTTACGCCTTCTTCCACCTCCCGCTGTTGCCTTTCCAATCTCCAGAGCTCTAGCGCCTTGCTTTGTTCTTCCGCGGTGAATCCCTTCCCAGCCCTCCCCTTAGCTTCGGCCAAGGCCGGATCTAGCGCCAACGACAAGTGGGACGCTTCCATCGTCACCAACGACAACATTGAGGAGCTGAAGCGGGCCGGCTACTTATCGGCTGATATCGCCCACCGGGCCCCCGAGGAGGGTCAGGTCATTCCCACGCCCAAGCCAGGCGAGAGGGTAGTGTTCCTTCCTGACTTTATCTGGGGGATGGGATTTCCTCTGCATCCCTTCATGAGGGGGTTAATGTTCTTTTACAGGCTGGATTTCCATGATCTAGCCCCAACTCCCTCCTCCACATTTCGGCTTTCATCATCGTCTTTGGGGCCCTTTTGCGAGTTCAGCCGCAATTCGGCTTGTGGCTGAAAGTGTTCAATGTTAAGCCGAAGGTGGTCAGTGGCGCCCAGGCGGACTGCGGCGGAGCGATGATCAGCAAGCTGACCCGAGTCCAATTGCCAAAGGGTAGGTTTATTGACACCGTTAAGGTGTGGCATAAGGAGTGGTTCTACATTACAGAACCAAGGGATGAGGCCTGGACGGCAGCTCCCAAATTCAGATCCGCCCCCCAGCGAGATTGACCTCGTGGACCAAAAAGGGTCCTAACTGGGGGTCAGCCGGTGAGGTAAAGATGCTACAGAAGCGCGTCGTTAGCGTAATGGAGACCAGCGCCAAGCTGACCAATGTGGTCCAGATAATGCTCAAATGACGCCTGCTTCCTTGCCAGCAAAGGGCTAGTCCGATGTGGACTCATAAGTCTGACGACTCGGCCACCGTGCAGTACCTCTTCGGCACGACCCACGACAAGGTGTGGGGTCAGCTGTTCAATTCCCAGAAGGATTGGACGGCCGAGAATGAATACATCGGCCTCGACGCCGCAAATCCCGCGAAGAAGGTAATTGATCTCTTGCCCAGTATATATTCGGGTGGTCATACTGCACAAAATTTGGTCTAAGCTTTTTTTTGTGGCCTTTACAGTGCTGGCTCGAGAAGGCCGAGAAGATCAGCAGTCCGGCTCCACTGCCCAAAGAGCCCCGATCGGCTAAGCTGGAGGAGCTGCTGGTCATGGCGCCTTACAAGGTGCCAGAAAAGAAGGGAAAGAAGAAAAAGGATTTACTGGAGGCCAGGGAAGGCCTCCGCCGAAGAGGTCGTCCAGACACAAAGTCCGGAGACGCTGCAGCCCCGTCATTCCAGGACGGGGAGGAAGGAGAAGACGAGGAGGAAAGCGCCTGCTCCCACTCCAAGAAGAGGACGGCGTCCGACGACATCAAGGGGGAGCAACCCCCTCGAGCCCAGAAGAGGCAGTGCAGGCCCAAGCTGGTCCTGCCCGATAGTTCAGACTCCGATGAGGAGTCTGTGGCGCCTGAAGAGGTTCTGAAGAGGCAAGCCCCCCACCATGAGGTGTGAACCTCGACATTTCTTGCTTACTTTATTTTGCGAGCCTCTTACTGATGGGAACTAATCGTGTGATATTTCATCCCACTGCATGGCCACCCTGCCGAGCAAACCTCGGAGGGGACCTCCCCGCCCGCCGAATTGGCGGACATCGGATCAGCATCGTGCTCCGCGCCTCCCCTGATTCCCGAAGAGGCCGAGGAGGTGCTGTCCCGAAGGACCCCTCCCCGTCCGAACACAGGGGAGGGGGACGACGCAGTCATGGCTGAGGCTGGTGCCTCAGTCACTGAAGACTAGGAGGGTGTATCCTTCCTGACAAACGCGGGAGGAGAGTCCGGACCGTCCGGACCCTCCCCGCCAGCCGCACCTAAGACCCCAAGGCCCTCAAAGGTGCCGGTCCTGCCTTCCAATGGAGGAGGAGTTGAGGTCCCGCCGCCCGCGCCGAACACCAACAACCAGGCAGCGGCAGGCTGGCCAGACGTGATGGAGGAGTTGGTGAACAACTCTGTTATCGTCGACGAGCACCGCGCCCTTATGGGTGCGGTTCTATGGGGTGTTCGGTCCGTCCATACCGGACTGAACGATGCCGGCCAGGGCCTTTTGATAGGCTTCGAGGTGAGTCAAGTAATGTTCTTTCCCCGCAAAGCGGTTTTGACCTTTTTAGCCAAAGTTTGAGTAGGCCTTATGCATAACAGCCCTCGAGACTCTGTAAGGATTGCAAAAAATCCTTACAAAGGGTCGAATATCCGTAGGCTAGTATTTAAAGTGTCATGATTGATTTGATATCGCAGGCATCATCCTTGGCCGCACCTGCTAATGCCGCTGCTCTGGAGGAGATGGATCGAAAGCTTAGACGCTCCGATGAGGAGCTTGACCTTGTCAACAAACGGCTTGATGAGGCGCAAGGTAAGCTCCTATCAAAATGCATAGTTAACACCGCTGGATACTTACGTTCCGGACTGTATGATGAGCACATGGCATTTGGTGACTGCAGCTACTGCTGCGGAGGTCGAGGGCCTCAAGGCTGTGCTGAAGAAGGCCGAGGCCGAGGCGGCCGAAAAGAAAGCGGCTACCGAAAAGGTGGCGGCTGAACTTGAGACGGTGAAGACCGCCGGTGAGAAGCACGAGGCTCGAGTGGCCGAAGTGCAGGTGGAGCTCAAGGATGCCATCACGAAATGTGAGGCCCTTGAGCAGAAGAAGAGCAGTCTTCTGAGCTATCCAAGGCGGACAAAGAGCTCCGGGATGCCAGGACGGAAGTGCGGGGTGTCCAGGAGGAGCTCCGCCAAGTGAAGCAAATCGCAGATGGTAAGAAATATGTACTGCAGAGTGTTTTTGGCGGCAACATGTTTGCCTTGTTGACGAGGGTCTGGTGCTCCGCAGGTGTTTTCACCGAGCTTCTGAAGAGTGCGGCATCTACGGCGGAGCACTATGCTATGCAGGAGGAGGATTCCGAATAGCGGCTTTTCTGGTCGCAGTTCTAGGCGCCCGAGCCCCCTCCCCTCCTCAGCAACCAGATGAAGTAGCGGACAGAGCTGCATCGGATGGCAGAGCCGGCCCTGAAGGATCTTTGCGTCCGGCTATGGCCCTCAGAGCCCATTCTGGACAGCTGTTGGGGAACGTTGCATGGGAAACATACCCTTTTAGATCGGTAAGCGGAAGCGTTAAGAAACATGGTTGATGTAGTCAAACGTCTTCGCGATCCAATCATGATCCGTCCCGCGAACTCCCGATTTAGTGCCGAACGGACGGCACCTCCACGTTCAACACACGTATGGCTTGATGACGCCTTCACCTCCTCGATCCAAAGAGCGATGGTGAAGTAGTAGCTCGAGTCCTCCGGCAGCACGACGGCGTGGTGGCGGTGGTGGTGGAGAAATCTCGATAGAGCTTCGCTAAGCACTACGGAGAGAAGATGGACTACGAGGGAGAGGAAGGGCAGCACCGTGGCATGGAGATGTGCTCAAGGGTGCGGCTGCCCTCTCTCTACCTCTCTATATATAGGGGGAAGGGAGGAGGAGGGGGCGCCCTAGATCCCATCTAGGGGGGCGGCGGCCACAAGGGATGGGAAACCCTAGATGGGTTTTGGCCCTCCCCCTAGGAGATTTGGCCCCCAAGCCAGGTGGAGGCAAAACCCTAGGGAGGCGCCCCCACCTCTTCTGGAAATGTGGGATGGGGTGAGGGGGGCGCACAGCCCCTTAGTGGGCTGGTGTGCCCCCTCCACTTGGCCCATGAGGCCCCCCAACACTTGCCGGCGCCCCCCGAAACCCCTTTCGGTCATGCTGGTCATCACCCGGTACCCCCGAAACAATTTCGGACTCCAATACTCTTCGTCCAATATATAAATCTTCACCTCCGGACCAGTCCAGAGTTCCTCGTCATGTCCGGGATCTCATCCGGGACTTCGAAAAACCTTCGGGAACCACCATAATGACTCAACTACACTTATATCGTCACCAAATGTTAAGTGTGGAGACCCTGCGGGTTCGAGAACTACGCAGACATGACCGAGACACCTCTACAGCCAATAACCAATAGCGGGACCTAGATGCCATATTGGTTCCTACATATTCTACGAAGATCTTATCGGTCGAACCTCGATGTCAAGGATTCAACTAATCCAGTATGTAATTCCCTTTGTCTATCTGTATGTTACTTGCCCGAGATTCGATCGTCGATATCACCATACCTAGTTCAATATCATTATCGGCAAGTCTCTTTACTCGTTCCGTAATACAAGATCCCATGGCTAACCCATTAGTCGCATTGCTTGCAAGCTCATTGTGATGCTGTATTACCGAGAGGGCCCAGAGATACCTCTCCGTCATACGGAGCGACAAATCCCAGTCTTGATCCATGCCAACTCAACAGACACCCTCGAAGATACCTGTAGAGCACCTTTATAGTCACCCAGTTACGTTGCGACGTTTGGTACACACAAGGTAATCCTCCGGTGTTAGTTAGTTGCATGATCTCATGGTCATAGAAACAGATACTTGACATGCAGAAAACGATAGCAATAAACTTGATACGATCACATGCTACATTTATAGTTTGGGTCTTGTCCATCACATCATTCTCCTAATGATGTGATCCCGTTATAAAATGACAACTCATGTCTATGGCTAGGAAACCACAACCATCTTTGATCAATGAGCTAGTCTAGTAGAGGCTCACTAGGGACACGTTGTTGTCTATGTATCCACACATGTATCTGAGTTTCTGATTAATATAATTCTAGCATGGTTAATAAACGATTATCATGAACAGGGAAATATGATAATAACCAATTTATTATTGCCTCTAGGGCATATTTCCAACAACAGCTACTTCGGCCTGGTGCAGAGGCTGCATGATGCGTCGCCCCGGATTGATACCGTGAAGCACTCTGCATGCCTTGAAGGAGCTAGGCTGGCCTTTGTGAAGACCATGGTTCATTGGCGTAAGTTCAAGCCAATGGACATGGCCACTGGTCCCCCGCCGGTTGGAAAGGAGCATCGCCGCCCCGAACTGTATTTCGCACAAGTTATGGATGGTGCTCGGGCGATAGAAGGCCAGTGCTCCAAAGATGTAATCATTGACTGATTGTATGAAGTTGTCAACTGGACCTTGTGCTTTATAATGCGGCCCGTTTCCATGTTTTTAAACTATGATGATTTTATTTTGACTCCTGTGCGGCCGTTTATTATTCTGAAAGTTACCAGTCGTCGGCTTCAGCCCCGAAGTAAATATTACGAGGGGTGTTTCGTCTCCGCACTGTTACCCTTAGACGACGTCTCGGTGCCTGAAGGCGGTAGTGCGTGAGAGAGACTAGGAAATCGGATTATGCGGCTTTATTGCTTTCACTTAGCCATAGGAGCTTGACTGCGGGAGCTAGTGACTAGCCCCAGTGCTTTGTGATGTATGTGGGAGCCGAGGCATGCCTTTGTAATCACATGGTTTGTGCTAGGACGAACCCTGCGTATGAAACGGATAAATCGCCAATGATTTCTTGAGTTTAACACTTGTCATCGGATCGCTGACCAGTTCATGCTTACTATGACACTCAATTTTCCGCTTTCTCCCCTGAGGTGCTTAACTGGACTAGCCAGAAGTACAATCACAGGGGTTCTCCCTTTACCTTCTTAGCCGAATGCGCGGAATGTAAGAAGGCAAGCACAGAAGCTGGGCAACCCAACTATTGACCCAAGACATAGTTCGGAACTATGCATATAGTGCAATATCCGAGACGCCGAACACACAATGGAAAGTTGTGCCGGACATAGTACGTAGAGCTGATGGGAAGATCAAGCCTGTGGTTAATTAAGCGATTTGTATTTGTTACACAATGTGTGCATGCCCAGCTGTTCGAAGAGCAGAAAAAAGAGAAAGAGAAAAAAGAGGGATAGATAATGCGAATGCCCGAACACCGTAAAAGATGTTTTTATTTTCCATGAGCTCTGGACATCTATCCATACAATTCGAACTGCCGAGGTGTTTATGGTATGTAAGAAAATAAAATTTTACAGAGAAAGGTTTACACAGGGCCTTGATGCGTGTGTAGAAGCCTCAACTGTGCCCTGCTGCACGTCTGCACCTTTGCTTTTGCTGGGTAAGGGACTCATCCGTGTAGAAAAATGCATTCCGTCGAGGGGGGCTTGAATAGGAACCCTGATGGGTGGCCGTGTCGACCAGCTTGATGCTGGGTGAGTCCGTAGTTGTCCGATTGTCGTCCGAAGATGTGGCAATGCCATAGTTTGGTTGAGCCGAACACATGGTGCTATTTGCTTGATATAAGCCCCCATGGCCACCCATGATATCTTGAGCGCGAAGTTGTGCTGACGAGGCACGTAGAGCGCCATGATGGTGGGGTGCCGTGGGGGGCGTATCCCTATTTGCGATGTACGCAGGCGGGTTCCCATGATGGTGACCAGGCTCGACCCCGTTTAGTTGAATCTCTGGCCTTTACGGCGGACTGATACACTGGCCTGTTGGCGACGGCTTGGTCTTCGGCCGCTAGGGCCGCGGTATGTTCCTCGGTCCGGAGTGAGCGCTCCGTATTGCCGTTGATTGTTATGACGCCCGAAGGGCCAGGCATTTTCAGCTTGAGGTATGCATAATGCGGGATGGCGTTGAACTTAGCAAACGCCGTTTGTACGAGTAGGGCGTGGTAGCCGCTGCAAAAAGGGGCAATATCGAAGATCAAGTCTTCACTGCGGAAGTTCTCTGGTGAGCCGAATACTACTTCCAGAGTCACCGTGCCTGAGCAGCGGGCCTCTATGCCCGGAATGACCCCCTTGGAGGTGGTGTTACTGGGCTTGATCCTTAACGGTTTGATCCCCATTTTACTCACTTAGTGCATAAATCAGATTAAGGCTACTGCCTCCATCCATGAGGACTCTCGTGAGGTGGTACCCATCGACAATGGGATCGAGTACCAGGGCCGCCGATCCTCCATGACGGATACTGGTCGAATGGTCCATGCGATTTAAGGTGATTGGGCGAGCCGACCACGGGTTGAACTTCGGCGCTACGGGCTCGACGGCGTACACATCCCGCAGCGTGCGCTTCCGCTCCTTCCTTGGCATGTGGGTGGCGTAGATCATGTTCACCGTCTTGACGTCAGAAGAGAAGGGTTTTTGGCCTCCACTGTTCGGCCTGCAGGGCTTCTCATCGTCCTCGCTTCGGGGGCTTTTGCCGGAGTCTTCGACTATGAGCTTGCCGGCCTGCTTTATCACCCAATAGTTACGATTGGTGTGGTTGGCGGGCTTCTCGGGGGTGCCGTGGATCTGGCAGGGCCTGTCCAGGATGCGTCTAACTTGGTTGGGCCATCTTGGTTGCCTTTAGAAGGCTTTTTCCGTGACTCGGACTTTGGATTATGGAATCCGGCATTTATTGCGGTCTTGTCAGCTTCGCCGTTGTTGTGGCGGCATTTGTTCTTGTTCCGTCGAGGCTTCCTGTTCCCGTCCTGGACTTCCGAGGTGCCGGAGGCTTCTGGGTTGGTGCTTCCACGAGCCAACCAACTGTCCTCTCCGACACAGAAGCAGGTCATCAAGGAGGTAAGCACTGCCATCGTCTTCGGCTTGTCCTGGCCGAGCTGTGGTGCTAGCCATTCGTCTCGAATACTATGCCTGAAGGCGGTTATAGCTTCCGTGTCCGGACAATCTACAATCTGATTTTTCTTGGTCAAAAACTGGTTCCAAAATTGCCGGGCTGACTCTCCGGGCTGCTGGATTACGTGACTCAGGTCATCGGCGTCCGGGGGCTGGACATAAGTGCCCTGAAAATTAGCTCGGAAGGTGTCCTCAAGCTCCTCCCAACATCCTATGGAGTCTTCGGGAAGCTATTTAACCAGTGTCTGGCTGGACCCTTGAGTTTTAACGGTAGGTACTTGATGGCATGGAGGTCGTCTGCTCGTGCCATAATAATGTGCAGCAAAAAATCTTCGATCCATACCGCTGGATCTGTTGTCCCGTCATAGGGCTCAATATTTACAGGTTTGAAACCCTCCGGGAATTGATGCTGCATCACTCTATCTATGAAGCAGAGAGGATGAGCAGCGCCACTGAATCGGGCTACGTCGCGCCGGAGATCATTTGTCATCCGGACTCGTTATTGCTCCCGGACTCTGTCATTTCGGTCTAACCAGGCTCGGTATCCGTCCCGTTTAATGGGAGGACTATCGAGCGTCCAGGTCGTGTCATAGGTCGTACTTATAGGCTGGCCGTAATGGCTCCTTGCCTTGACGGTGAGGTGGAGCGGGAGGTGGTTCGGCTTTATCAGCTATCCTGTCCCGTCCTCGAGGGGGGCGGTCCGGCTGTTCTGCCCGAGTATGCCTTGGAGCTATGTGCTCTATGGCCTCGTTGTCAAATTGCAGAAATAGTCTGCGCATTGGGTAGCTCTTGGTTTGCCGTTCATAGCCATACCCTTCTTCAGCAGCCAGGACCTTAGTCCATCTGTCATTGAGGGTATCCTGTTCGGCTTTTATTTTATGAGCTGCTTCTTCAGGCTACGCGCGGTGCCAATTAGCTCCTGTTTGAATCGCTCTTGATCCAGTGGGCCTTTGGGGACGATAAAATCATCGTCACCAAAACTGACCTCCTCTTCAGAAAGGGGGAGGTAGTTACTGTCTTCGGAGTCAGTGAGGTCTTCAAGATTGAGCGGATTGTTGGAGATATGCCCTAGAGGCAATCATGTATGATGATATTTCCTATGTGTTTATCAATAAAGATAGTCCTTGGACATTATCAATGATGTGTATCAGCAAGTACCTGACTTGTTTGTGGGACTATGCATTGTATGATTACTGTCCTAAAAGCTCCCTAGTCGAAAGGGCTGTGTGGACGCGCAGCTGACTAGACTAGCATATGACACGGTTGATGGTTTGGTCTCACTAGCCATGAAGCATTGGACGCTAACCGGATAATATGGACTCGGAAGGATCTGGTCAGATTCGACATAGTCAGATCCGATTTGAGATAAGGTTCGAGTAGGACATACCCAACTATGAGACGCAGCGATATGTCATATGTGAGTCTCTAGTACAACATACGTTCTATGTCCTAAGACCTGAGCTGGCGCATGTACTCGGGATGGTGACAGACCTGCTTTGGGCCGACCAAACACTACCGTGACTGGGTAGTTACAAAGGTAGGTTTCGGGCTTGTCCAGACCCATGCTACAAGACATGGTCGAGCAAGATGGGATTTGAATCTCCGATCAGGAGAGATATACTTTGGGCCCCTCGTGTGATCCGACCAAGATAAGCATGGCCATGCGACAAGGATTATGAGATAATCTGGTTTGTGGTCGGCATCACTGGAACGAGAAAGAGGTCGGGCTAGCACAAGTATGACAGTAATCGCCTTGAGCCCGACAACATATATCGTGTGGCAAAGGGAACATAAGTGTGATGTACAGGTTCGCCTAACCAGCTTCATTGTCTACTTGGTGGTCGGCACACCTTGCTAGAGGCCGCTACCAACTGAGCAGGTCAGAGGTGATCCGACCTGCGACCAAGGTGACTTGAACCTAAGGGGTCGCACGCTTAAGGGAACGAACCTGTGAGGTTGGATCCGACTCCACGAGTCAGGTGTGATCCTACTCGGACTCGGATCCAGGCCGAACAGACATTGGGCTTTAGGGTCCATGCGAGGCCCAAGTGTTGAGCCCGCGACGGATGCCTATATAAAGTGGAGGTGTGGCACACTCTTTTGGTTGATCGCTTCGGCGTTGTCACTAGGGTTTGAATGTGTTGCGAATAGCCACCTCCACTCGCCGCCGACTGTGTGATTGGACCTAGCAGTCCGCCGCATAGGGTTCCTCCTGCACACGCGGATACCGTTAGAGGCGGTGCACTTGCGCCGCTCCGGCATACCTGTACGTGGGATCCGACGACCGACTATTCGAGGGAGATCAGACGAGGAGGAGACGATCCACACGGACAAGCTGCCCCAACTCTTCTTCCGCTGCACGGCACTGCGCATCTAGTGGTAACGATCTATGATCCATCTCCCGTAGCATGTTCTTGGATGTTTTGCGCATAGGAAAATTTTAATTTGCAGTCGACACACCCTATCGTAGATGCCAACAGTGGTATCAGATCCTCTTCTATAGGTTTTGGTCTCAGATCACATGCATATTAGATATGTGGAGGCGGCAGATGCGATCTTTTGTCGTTTATGAGATCGGCTGTGTGCACGGTTGATGAGATCAACTGCACATGGGGATCGTTGAGGCTATGTTTTCTGTCAATCAGAATCGATGAGGTCGTGACACAACCTACCCCTACCGGTCGGTATCCGCCATCGGGGTTAACAGTGAAACGTAAATCCGAATCGGATTCGCGATGATCGATGAAATCAGTCATATCAGAAAATTGGGCGGGACCGCCGTGTGCGTAGCGCCTTGTATTTCGTACACGATCACTCAAACCGGTAGAATGCGAATGCATAACTTTGTTTTGCAGGTTTGATGTGAATAGTATGGATCATGTGTATGTGATGCATGTGTGTAAATTATACATGGTCTGCTTGTCATGTTTTTCAGCCGGCAGGAGACAAAGTGCTGTCATTATAATGTATAACGACCTGTATGTCGACTTGTGACTCTATGTAAAATTCATTACTAGTTGTAGTAGTTGGATAATAGAGATCAGGTTGGTGGCTTGGTGTCCCGGTGTGACAAACAAGATGGAGTTCCTAGATGGTCATCGGAGTCGGAGCCGACCTGGAAGAACATCCATGAAGGAGCCATACTATTTCACAATATGTGTTTATTTGTGATTGTTATGCTTCTTTATTTCTATGCATGTTAGAATGGTAGAAAGATACCCCGTTAATATCAAGCAAATTGCCATCCCCGATGTTGCTCCTTCGCATGTCAAGTACGTCTAGTGGTGGGCTCATAAAATTGGGGTGCTGCTAGGTGTCCTTGAACTGAAGGGTTCGTGTCGGACACGGACATGCACTGCATCTGGTTAACTTGACAAGGCTATCAAAACGGTTTTGGGCCTTGTGGCAAAGAAGGTTGGGAGCCGAGGTATAAGATACCTACCCTACCGACATGAGTCATATAGAGATACGATTAGCAAGGGGTTGCTTACCGGATAGGTATGTTGGCTAGCAGTGATGCTAAAGCTCACTAGTCGCATGCGCTAGTCGGATCCTGAATCACTGAGAGTTTGCGGAGGGATGCCGACTTCAGTGGGAGTATTTCTGTTTAAGGCTAGAATTACTCTACATAAACACATTGCTTAGTGATTGCGTATTTTTCTGTTGTAGATCAATGGCACCACCTGCTCAACCCAACTTTGCATTGAAATCAATTCTGGAAAAGAATAAACTAAATGGAACAAACTTTACCACCTGGTATAGAAATTTGAGAATTGTTCTCAAGCATGATAAAAAGGAACATGTTCTAGAGGATCCACTTCCAAAGGAGCCTGCCGATAATGCTAATGCCACAACTAAGAATGCCTACCAGAAACTCGTTGATGAATCAACGGAGATCAGCTGTCTGATGCTGGCTTGTATGGAGCCCGATTTGCAACAGCATTTCGAAAATGTTGAGGCTTACGATATGATCGAGAGTCTCAAGAGCATGTTTCAGACACTGGCTAGGACCGAAAGGTTCAACGTCTGGTGATCCTTGATGGATTGGAAGATGAAGGAAGGTGATCCACTGAGCCCACATGTGATCAAGATGATCGGATACGTGCAAGCTTTGGATCGGTTGGGCTTCCCGCTGTTGGATGAGCTGGCTACTGATGCAATTCTGGGTTCTCTTCCGCCCAGCTATGGGACGTTCATCTCGAACTATCATATGCTTGGCATGGATAAGAAGCTCACTGAATTGCATGGGATGCCCAAGGTGGCAGAGCAGGATATTAAGAAAGGCACACACCAAGTGTTGATGGTGCAGAAATCGGCTAAGTTCAAGAAGAGTTGGTCCAAGAAAAAGGCTAAGGCAAAGGGCACGGAGACAGTAACCTCCACTGCTGAGCCGAAGTCGGGGACGGACTCGAAGACCATTTGCTACCATTGCAAGGAGACCGGTCACTGGAAGAGGAACTGTAGCAAGTAGCTTGCAGAGCATTGCAAGAAGGCCGGAAATGCTTCTTCAGGCAAAGGTACACTTGTTGCATATGTTATAGACATTTACCTTGCTGACATACCTAGTAGCTCTTGGGTATTTGATACCAGATCGGTTGTTCATATTTGCAACTCGATGCAGGGGCTGGTAAGAACTAGGCATGTGGCACAAGGGGAGATTGATATCAGGGTCAGCAACAAAGCAAGAGTTGTTGCGTTGGAGGTCGGCACGATGAAGTTCCAGCTTCCTTCTGGATTTATTTTGGAATTGAATAATTGTTATTACATTCCTGCACTTAGTCGGAACATTATTTCTGCCTCATGTTTGATGAGTCAGGGTTATGAATTCAATTTAAATGACAATGGTTGTTCATTTTATTTGAATAGAATGTTCCACGGCTATGCACCCATTGTTGATGGGCTTTTTATATTGAATCTGGAACAGGAACCGGTCTATAACGTGAATGTCAAGAGGCATAAGCCTAATGAGATAAATCCGACGTACTTCTGGCATTGCCGACTTGGACACATTAGTCTGAAACGTATGAAGAAGCTCCATGATGATGTGCTCCTAACTTCGACTTTGGGTCGTTCGAAACATGCGAATCATGCTTGCTCGGCAAGATGACTAAGTCTCCTTTTGCAAAGAGTTGCGAGAGGGCGTCCGAGCTGTTGGAGCTTATACACAGTGATGTGTGTGGTCCAATGAGCACAACTGCTAGAGGTGGCTATCAGTACTTCGTGACTTTTACCGACGACTTTAGTAGATATGGGTATATCTATTTGATGAGGCACAAGTCGGAAACTTTTGAAAAGTTCAAATAGTTTCAGAACGAGGTTGAGAATCAGCTCAGCAAGACTATAAAACTTCTACGATCAGATCATGGAGGTGAGTACATAAGCCAGGAGTTTGATGATCATCTGAAAAGCCGAGGTATAGTACCTTAGCTCACACCTCCGGGTACGCCACAGAGAAACGGGGTGTCGGAACGGAGGAATAGGACCTTGTTGGACATGGTCCAGTCAATGATGAGCAAATCGGATTTACCCTTATCATTCTGGGGATACGCTCTAGAAACTGCAGCTTTCACACTTAACAGGGTACCATCAAAATCTGTAGACAAGACAACACATGAGATGTGGACCGGGGAGAGTCCCAGTTTGTCTTTTCTAAAGATTTGGGGTTGTGAAGCATTTGTCAAGCGACTTATGTCGGACAAGCTTACACCCAAGTTGGATAAGTGCATATTCGTGGGATATCCGAGGGAAACCTTGGGATATAGCTTCTACAACCGCGAAGAGAACAAAGTGTTTGTTTCTCGGAAAGGGGTTTTCCTGGAGAAAGAGTTTCTCAGTCGGGAGGCCAGTGTGAGGATGGTCCGACTCGAAGAAATTCGAGACCACTCGGGGATGACTTGGCTGGTGATGGGATCATACCGGAGTCGGTCAGGGAACCCGTAGTGGAAGCAGCACCGGAACCACGGAGGTCGAAAAGATTGCGCAGAGTGCGCGATGTTTTGTTGCTAGTGAGCGACGAGCCGGCTACGTATGCGGAAGCGATGGTGAGCCCAGATTCTGAGGCATGGCTAGAGGCCATGAGATCTGAGTTAAAGTCCATGGATGAGAATCAAGTCTAGGACTTGGTTGATCCGCCGCCTGGCGTAACGGCTATAGGCGGCAAATGGGTCTTTAAGAAGAAAACCGATGTGGATGGAAATGTTCAGATCCACAAAGCTCGGCTTGTCGCTAAAGGTTATTGACAAGTTCAAGGAATTGACTACGACGAGACTTACTCGCCAGTAGCGATGCTGAAGTCGGTAAGGATCGTACTAGCTATAGCTGCATATTTTGATTACAAGATATGGCAGATGGATGTCAAAACGGCTTTCCTTCATGGAAATTTAACCAAGGACGTGTATATGATAAAACCCCGGGGTTTTGTCGATCCGACTAGCACTATTAAGGTATGCAAGCTCAAGAGATCCATTTATGGGTTGAGGCAAGCATCTCGGAGCTGGAATATTCATTTTGATGAGGTCGTCACTGGTCTCGGTTTCATCAAAAGCAAAGAGGACACTTGTTTATACAAGCAGTTAAGTGGGAGCTCGATAGTGTTTTTGATCTTGTATGTGGATGATATATTACTGATCGGAAATGATGTTTCGATGCTGAACTCGGTCAAGGAGTCATTGAATGGCAAGTTTTCGATGAAGGACCTCGGTGAAGTAGTTTACATATTGGGCATTAGGATCTATAGAGATAGACCGAGGAGGCTGCTCGGCTTAAGCCAAAGCACGTACATAGATAAAGTGTTGAAATAGTTCAACATGAGTGAAGAAAGGGTTCTTGCCACTCTCACATGGTATAAGGCTGAGCGAGACTCAGAGTCCTTCGACATCTGATGAGCGAAGCAGGATGAGTAGGATTCCATATGCCTCGGCAATTGGATCCATCATGTATGCCATGATATGTACAAGGCCTAATGTTGCTTTTGCAATAAGCCTAACAAGTAGATACTAGGCCAACCCAGGTGAGAGTCACTGGGTGGCAGTAAAGAATATTCTGAAGTACCTGAAAAGGACTAAGGAAATGTTTCTAGTTTATTGAGGTGAGGAAGAGCTCGTCGTAAAGGGTTACGCTGATGCTAGTTTACAAACCGACAGAGATGATTGTTGATCACTGTCCGGATTCGTGTACGTCATGAATGGAGGAGCGGTGAGCTGGACAAGTTCCAAGCAAGATACGGTGGCCGATTCTACCACAGAAGCCGAATACATTGCGGCTTGTGAAGCTGCAAAGGAAGGTGTTTGGATCTGGAACTTTCTGGATGATCTTGGTATTTTCCCAGCCTCGGTAAAACCTTTGGACCTTTATTGTGATAATTCTGGTGCCATCGCACAAGCCAAGGAGCCAAGGAATCACCACAAGAGCAGACACATAGATCGGAAATATCACCTGATACGAAAGATCGTAAAAGAGTGGTGATGTAGAGTTATGCAAAATTCACACGGATGCAAATGTTGCGGATCCGTTGCCTAAGCCGCTTCCACAACCCAAGCATGAGGGGCATGTTAGAGCTATGGGCATATGATGTCTATTTGATTGACTCTAATGCAAGTGGGAGACTGTTGGAGATATGCCCTAGAGGCAATCATGTATGATGATATTTCCTATGTGTTTATGAATAAAGATAGTCCTTGGACATTATCAATGATGTGTATCAGCAAGTCGTGACTTGTTTGTGGTACTATGCATTGTATGATTACTGTCCTAAAAGCTCCCTAGTCGAAAGGGCTGTGTGGACGCGCAGCTGACTAGACTAGCATATGACACGGTTGATGGTTTGGTCTCACTAGCCATGAAGCATTGGACGCTAACCGGATAATATGGACTCGGAAGGATCTGGTCAAATTTGACAGTCAGATCCGATTTGAGATAAGGTTCGAGTAGGACAGACCCAACTATGAGACGCAGCGATATGTCATATGTGAGTCTCTAGTACAACATACATTCTATGTCCTAAGAACTGAGCTGGCGCATGTACTCGGGATGGTGACAGACCTGCTTTGGGCCGACCAAACACTACTCCGTGACTGGGTAGTTACAAAGGTAGGTTTCGGGCTTGTCCAGACCCATTCTACAAGACATGGTCGAGCAAGATGGGATTTGAATCTCCAATCAGGAGAGATATACTCTGGGCCCCTCTTGTGATCCGACCAAGATAAGCATGGCCATGCGACAAGGATTATGAGATAATCTGGTTTGTGGTCGGCATCACTGGAACGAGAAAGAGGTCGGGCTAGCACAAGTATGACACTAATCGCCTTGAGCCCGACAACATATATCGTGTGGCAAAGGGAACATAAGTGTGATGTCCAGGTTCGCCTAACCAGCTTCATTGTCTACTTGGTGGTCGGCACGCCTTGCTAGAGGCCGCTACCAACCGAGCAGGTCAGAGGTGATCCGACCTGCGACCAAGGTGACTTGAACCTAAGGGGTCGCATGCTTAAGGGAACAAACCTGTGAGGTTCGATCCGACTCCACGAGTCAGGTGTGATCCTACTCGGACTCGGATCCAAGCCGAACAGACATTGGGCTTTAGTGTCCATGCAAGGCCCAAGTGTTGAGCCCGTGACTGATGCCTATATAAAGTGGAGGTGCGGCACACTCATTTGGTTGATCGCTTCGGTGTTGTCACTAGGGTTTGCATGTGTTGCGAATAGCAACCTCCACTCGCCGCCAACAGTGTGATCGGACCTAGCAGTTCGCCGCACAGGGTTCCTCCTGCACGCGTGAATACCGTTAGAGGCGGCGCACTTGCACCGCTCCGGTGAACCTGTACGTGGGATCCGATGACTGGCTGTTCGAGGGAGATCGAACGAGGAGGAGATGATCCACGCGGACGCGCTGCCCCAACTCTTCTTCCGCTGCACGGCACTGCGTGTCTAGTGGAAACGATATGTGATCCATCTCCCTTAGCATGTTCTTGGATGTTCTGTGCGTAGGAAATTTTTAATTTGCAGTCGATGCACCCTACCGTAGATCCCAACACGGATCCTCATGCTCCTCATGATCGTTTTGTGCTTGTTCGTCAGCACCGTGGTCGTCGAGGTTGTCCGCTTTATCTGGTGTACCGTTCTCTCCGGCATCAGTGTTGCTCGCGTGGCTTCGACATGCCTTTGAGCGACGGCGTTGTCTGCGGCGTTTTGGCAGCTTGTCGCTGGGCTTGCCATTATCCTTTCTAGGGGTGCCGTCGTCGTCTTTCGGAGTGGCCACCATGTAGACGTCATAAGTGGCCGTGGCCGTCCAGCCGCCGGTGACGGGGGAAGCGGCGTCGGTGTTGGCCGTGGCTCCACTGTCTTCGTCCATGAAATATGCGTTCTTCGAGGTGTAGTCCAACATGTTGGTTAAGTCCTCGACTGTGGCTACTAGGTGGGTGGAGGGTGGGACATAAAATTCCCTGAAATATGCCTCAAGGGACTGCTGAACGCAGGCCGAGGGCGAGTTATCTTGAATGGCCATCATCCGGATTCGATCGAGCGCCTCGTTTAACAGAGCGAGGCTTGCCAAGCTGGTATGTGGTGGCTGCTCGGGATCGGACTCCATTGTCGTGGGGAGAGGGGTGATGACCCACAAGTATAGGGGATCTATCATAGTCCTTTCGATAAGTAAGAGTGTCGAACCCAACGAGGAGCAGAAGGAAATGACAAGCGGTTTTCAGCAAGGTATTTTCTGCAAGCACTAAAATTATTAGTAACAGATAGTTTTGTGATAAGATAATTCATAACGGCTAACAAGTAACAAGTGTAATAAAGGTGCAGCAAGGTGGCCCAATCCTTTTTGTAGCAAAGGATAAGCCTAGACGAACTCTTATATAAAGCAAAGCGCTCCCGAGGACACATGGGAATTATTATCAAGTTAGTTTTCATCATGCTCATATGATTCGCGTTCGTTACTTTGATAATTTGATATGTGGGTGGACCGGTGCTTGGGTGCTGTCCTTACTTGGACAAGCCTCCCACTTATGATTAACCCCTCTCGCAAGCATCCGCAACTATGAAATAAGAATTAAGATAAATCTAACCATAGCATGAAACATGTGGATCCAAATCAGCCCCTTATGAAGCAACTCATAAACTAGGGTTTAAGCTTCTGTCACTCTAGCAACCCATCATCTACTTATTACTTCCCAATGCTTTCCCCTAGGCCCAAATCATGGCGAAGTGTCATGTAGTCGACGTTCACATAACACCACTAGAGGAAAGATAACATACATCTCATCCAAATATCAAACGAATACCAAATTCACATGATTACTTATAACAAGAATTCTCCCATGTCCTCAGGAACAAACGTAATTACTCACAAAGCATATTCATGTTCAAGATCAGAGGGGTATTGAATATCATTAAGGATCTGAACGTATGATCTTCCACCAAATAAACCAACTAGCATCAACTACAGGGAGTAATCAACACTACTAGCAACCCACAGGCACGAATATGAGGTTTTGAGGCAAAGATTGAATACAAGAGATGAACTAGGGTTTGAGAGGAGATGGTGCTGGTGAAGATGTTGATGGAGATTGACCCCCTCTCGATGAGGGGATCATTGGTGATGACGATGGCTTCGATTTCCCCCTCCCGGAGGGAAGTTTCCCCGGCAGAATAGCTCCACCGGAGCCCTAGATTGCTTCTGCCCAGGTTCCGCCTCGAGACGGCGGCGCTTCGTCCCGAAAGCTTCCTTATGATTTTTTCTAGGTAAAAATCCTTCATATAGCAGAAGATGGACACTGGAGACCTGCCAGGGGGCCCACAAGCCCTAGGGGTGCGCCCTGGGGGGGTAGGGCGCACCCCCCAGGCTTGTGGCCACCTGGTGGGCCCCCTCTGGTATTTTCTTCGGCCAATAATTCTTATATATTCCAAAATAATTCTCCGTAAATTTTCAGGACTTTTGGAGTTGTGCAGAATAGGTCTATTAGATTTTCTCCTTTTCGGTCCAGAATTCCAGCTGCCGGCATTCTCCCTCTTTGTGTAAACCTTGTAAAATAAGAGAGAAAATGCATAAGTATTGTACCATAATGTGAAATAACAGCCCATAATGCAATAAATATCAACATAAAAGCATGATGCAAAATGGACGTATCAAGGGGTGATCCAGGTCCAAACTGAATCCCGGTCGTCCAGGGCCGAGTTAGCCTCAAGGCCTGGGGTCGGGCTTGTGGCCGGACAGACATAAGAGACCGAAGACAAGACATGGTCTTCGGACGCTGTCTCCGTGTTGGGGCTCGAAGCTAAGTTGGTGAGGGGGAGTTTGGCCAGGGATGATTCCTGGCTTCTGAACATCGACCTGTCGCTGGGGCTCAAGGCCGGAGGCGTGTCATGAGGAGAGGGTTCGGCCGAGAATGACTCTTGGCATCCGAACACCGCTTCTATGTTGAGGCCTGAAGATGGGTCTTCGGCAGGCATCACTGGCGTGGTCGAAGGGGATTCCTGGCCTCCATTCAGGGTGGAGCAGTTCGAGCTCGAGGCCGGCTGTGGGGTTAAGGCCGATCTGTAGATCAGATCGAGAGAGAGCTCCGGAGCGGGCACAGCGGGGCCCATAAGGGTATAGGGAGAGGCTGCGAATCCATCAAAGACCAGATCGCCACTTGCGTCCGCGACGTACTCCAAATTGCCGAATCTAATCCGGTGCTCATGGGCGAAATTGATGATTTGGTCTAGGTGACCAGTTGGGTTGGCGTGCAGCACGATGCTGCCGAACTCAAAGAGTTGGCCGGGGACAAAGAGGTCCCTGGAACTGAAGCCATCTCCGATGATCAGGCGAGCCATTGATCCTTCGGCGACCCAACAGCGGAACTCTCAATGAAAGCATCAATGTCGGTGTCAAAACCGGTGGATCTCGGATAGGGGGTCCCGAGCTGTGGATCTATGATCAATGGGGAACAAGGGACGAAGAACACAGTGTTTACCCAGGTCCGGGCCCTCTCTAAGAGGTAAAACCCTACGTCCTGCTTGATTGTATTTGATGTGTATGATATGGTTACAGAGTCGATCTACCACGAGATCGGCGAGCTAAACCCTAGGTTGATGGGGTGATGGATGTTGCTCTAGCCCTAAAGACTAAAACCCCTTGGTTTATATAGACACCAGTAGGGTTAGGGTTACATGCGATCGGTTACAATGAAGGAAAGATCATGCTAAATCTTGACTTGGAGGGCACACCACGACTCCGAAGATCTCCTGTCCGGTCACGGATCCACGCTTTAGCTTGGCCCATTAGTAGCCCATCAGTCCAGGCCACATGTAATGGCCGACGGCCCGAGGACCCCTTAATCCAGGACTCCCTCACTCGGCTCCAAACTCCGCCTCTGAAGAGATAGCGAAGATGAACCGGAAGCTCAAGAGGTCTGAGGAGGACCTCGATCTGATGGAAAAGCAGATTGAGCGATCCCAAGGTAAGCTCAAGAAGCTGCAAGGTTATCAAATTTACTTTGAAAATGCGCTTAAATTTTAATGATGACACCGAGATGTTTTTCATGACAGCGGCTACGACAAAGCTTGAGGTGCTCAAGGCTGAGCTGACGAAAGCTCGGCAGGAGGCCGAGCAGCAGAATACCGTGGCCTCCAAGGCCAATTAGGATCTGGCCGCCGAAAAGGTGGCTAGGGGAAAGGACCAGGCGTGGGTCGTGAAAGTAGAGGAGATCCTGAAGGGTGTGTACCAGGAGCGCGCCGCCCTTCAGAACAAGGAGAAAGGGGCAAGCGTAGAGCTCGAGAAGCTGCGCCTGGCACATGCCGAGGTCCAGACCGAGGCCTGGGTAGACCGCGAAGTGCTCTAGCAAGTGAGGCAGATCGTTGCTGTTAAGGCATTTTTACTTCAGTTTATTTTTGGCCGCAAGGGGTTCGTCGAGCTCACCCAGCTGTGGCGATCCGCAGAGGCCTTCGTGGATCTCCCGAGGAGCACGTCGGATGCTGGCCGCTACTTCAGCATGCGGGAGGGCTACGCCATGGAGAAGGCGTTCTGGCAACAGTTCCAGGCGTCATCGCATCCGGATCTATTGAATCATTAGATGAAGCAGCTGATGGAGCTCCTCCGCATGGCAAAGCGGGTGCTTCAGGACCTTTGCATCAACCATTGGCCCACGGAGGCGTTGCCGACTAGCTTCTTCGGGCTCCTTGCCTAGCTGCAAGGGACCTACCCCCAAGTGGCGCGCTGGAAGCGTTCCGCGTGCCTGGAGGGTGCCCAGTGGGCGCACGCCCATGTGAAGACACACTATCCGCGCGTCAATGCGGCGGTCGTGGCTGCAGGGTCCCCGAAGGGAAGAAACGGACCATGGAGCAGTTCCTTGCCGAGGTGGTGGAAGTAGTATGATCATCGAGGTCGAGTGTCCTAAGGACACTATGTATTTTTAGGTAGTACTTCGGAATGCCAAAGTGTAGTGGAATCTAAAAGACTTCCGTTTGTTTGAAATGAATGCGACTTTATATTCCGACATATGATTGTGTGCTTTATTTTTTGACTCCTGTGTGACCGTGTTAAACTGAAAGTGACCAGTCATCGGCTTCAACCCCTTTGTACAGTTTATAGAGGGTGTTTCATAGGCAATCATGACCCTTAGCCAACATCTCGGAACCCGAAGGTGGCCCATGCACATGGAAACGAGGCAATCAGACTATAGTGGTTTTATAACTTTCACCTAGTCGGAGGAGCTTGACTGTGAGGGCTGATGACGAGCCCCCTGTATTCGAAGTGGTTGGCTGTGTAGCCGGGGTTGATGCCGCTAACCACTTCGGCTGATGCTACTTCTTGAGCTTGCGTTGGTTTTTCCCTTGAAGAGGAAAGGGTGATGCAGCAAAGTAGATATAAGTATTTCCCTCAGTTTGAGAACCAAGGTATCAATCCAGTAGGAGATAACGCACAAATCACCGAATACCTGCACAAACAATCAAACAACTTGCACCCAACGCGATAAAGGGGTTGTCAATCCCTTCACGGTTATTTGCAAAAGTGAGATCTGATAGAGATAGATAAACGATAAAGTAAATATTTTTGGTATTTTCGTTTTATAGATCAGAAAGTAAAAGATTGCAAAATAGTAGATCGGAAACTTGTATGATGAAAAGTAGAAGATTATATGATGGAAAATAGACCCAGAGGCCATAGGTTTCACTAGAGGCTTCTCTCAAGATAGAAAATAATACGGTGGGTGAACAAATTACTGCCGAGCAATTGATAGAAAAGCGCAAAGTTATGACGGTATCTAAGGCAGTGATCATGAATATAGGCATCATGTCCATGTCAAGTAGACCGAAACGATTCTGCATCTACTACTATTACTCCACACATCGACCGCTATCCAGCATGCATCTAGAGTATTAAGTTCATAAAGAACGGAGTAATGCATTAAGTAAGATGACATGATGTAGAGGAATTAACTCAAGCAATATGATGAAAACCCCATCTTTTTATCCTCGATGGCAACAATACAATACGTGCCTTGCTACCCCTACTGTCACTGGGAAAGGACACCGCAAGATTGAACCCAAAGCTAAGCACTTCTCCCATTGCAAGAAAAACCAATCTAGTTGGCCAAACCAAACCGATAGTTCGAAGTGAATTACAAAGATATCAAATCATGCATATAAGAATTTAGAGAAGATTCAAATAATATTCATAGATAAGCTGATCATAAATCCACAATTCATCGGATCTCGGCAAACACACCGCAAAAAAGTATTACATCGAATAGGTCTCCAAGAACATCGAGGAGAACATGGTATTGAGAATCAAAGAGAGAGAAGAAGCCATCTAGCTACTAGCTATGGACCCGTAGGTCTGTGGTAAACTACTCACGCTTCATCGAAAAGGCAATGGTGTTTATGTCGAAGCCCTCCGTGATCGAATCCCCCTCCGGCAGGGTGCCGAAAAAGGTCCCTAGATGGGATCTCACGGGTACAGAAGGTTGCGGCGCTGGAAAAGTCTTTTCGTGGATGCCCCTGTTGGTTTGGGGATATATGGGTATATATAGGCGAAAGAATTAGGTCAGGATCAGGTGCACGAGGGGCCCACAAGGGTGGGGGGCGCGCCCTACCCCCCTGGGCGCACCCTCCGTCCTTGTGGCCGCCTCGTGGCTCCTCCGACTTCATCTCCAAGTCTCCTGGTTTCCTTTTGGTCCAAGAAAAATCATCGCGAAAGTTTTATTCCGTTTGGACTCCGTTTGGTATTCCTTTTCTGCGAAACTCAAAAACAAGGAAAAAATAGAAACTGGCACTAGGCTCTAGGTTAATAGGTTAGTCCCAAAAATAATATAAAATAGCATATTAATGCATATAAAACATCCAAAACAGATAATATAATAGCATGGAACAATAAAAAATTATAGATACGTTGGAGACGTATCAGCTGATTTGATAAAAGGCTCTTCATTTAACACGGATGCATGATCTCGAACGATACATTGCTTTACTCTGTCATCGGACGGTCGACCAGTTTATGCTTACCAAGATAGTCAGTTTTTGGCTTTCTCCACTGAGGCGCTTTGCCATTCGAGTTGGGAGCGCAATCGTAGTGGTTCTCCCTTTACACCCTTAGCCAAATGGATCGGAAACGTAAGGGGTAAGCACAGGATCCGAGCCCAACTATTGACCAAAATTGAGGTTCGAAACTGATTCATAGAACGCAACATCCGAGATGCTGAATAGATACTTCGTACTTATGGTTGAGGCATGAGATTAAAAGCGAAGCCCTTGGTGATGTAAATGACAATTGTATCGTGAAAGTATACTTTTGTCTCAAAGGAAGTAGATATAAAGAAATTCTTAATGACCTCAAGGGGTGCAAATTCTTTATTTCATGTGGTCAAGATGTACCTGCCGAGCTTTGACAAAAGGAACTTGTAAAAGATAAAATGGAAAATGGAAGGAAAGGATTAAAAGCAGGGCGGACATATTGGCGGGTCGATTAGCCGAGTCCTTTCCCGTTGCACGTCTGCCTCTCCGTGCTGTTAACCAGCTTGTGTTCATTGATAGCGAAGTTGGTATGGGCTGTCTGCAACCTTGGCCGGTCGTTCGCTTGATGCTTCCGTCTGTCGAGTCCTTTAAAAAGGTGTGCAATTGCCGTTTGGATGGTTTAAGTCATGTGGACATGCCACTCCGTTTGGGCCTTTTACAGCGCCCTGCGGGTATGCAATTCCGAAGTGCATCACTCTTCGGCCGAGCCGCCAACGACACATCATTTGCTTCGGCTCCTCGGACACCCATGGAATTTTTAGTGCAAAGTTATGCACCCAAGGGACGTAATGCCCTTCCCAGGGGAGGTGAATGAGGAGCTCGTTCCCCTATTTGGGGTGCGTGGATGCTGGACCGAGGTTGGTCTGTGCAGCCCGTGTGCACTTTGATGAGCTGGGCATATGTTTAGTTGCATGAGCTGCCTCCTCGGTTTCCTGTACCTCGGATGCGAAAGCCGCGGTCTGCTCCTTCGTTTGGAGGGAACGTTCGGTGTTACCATTGACTATAATAATACCGTCTAGTCCTGGCATTTTTAGCTTTAAGTATGCGTAATGCGGGACTGTGTTAAAGTGAGCAAATGCGGTGCGCCCTAGCAGCGCGTGGTATCCACTCCGAAAGGGGACGATATCGAAGATTAACTCTTCGCTCCAGAAGTTCTCGGGTGACCCAAAGACTACCTCTGGTGTCACTATTCCAATGCAGCGAGCTTTGACACCTGGTATGACACCCTTAAAGGTATAAGGCCGATCGTCGGCTCTAAGGCTGATCTTGTCATAAACCGAGGTCTGACCATCCGAGATCGATAAGCTCTGGATGGGATCAAGCATCTCGTTTAGGTGAGATAATTCCACGGGGTTCATGGCCTGGCTATAAGCCGGGCCAACTTGAAGTACGATTGGCGAGTCGCTTGACGCGTTCTCAGCCTCGTGAGGGGCCGGGGTTGATTCCGGATCTTGTACCAGAATTGTTTCTGAACCCGATGTAGTATCCGAAGCCGGGTCCGGGCCAACGTTGGGGCTGGACGCTGAGACGAGGTCACTGAGGCGAGGGTGATTGATTCCTCTAATCGGTCTTGTGGTGCCACGGGGCCTGGTCCGATGTCCTCGAGGGAGATCGGTTGCAGAGTCGATCCCTCGATGTATGATAAGCCCTCGATCTGGCCTGGCGTCCAGACTGAAAGGACGAGCTCACCGCGAGAATCTGCTGTGTATTCCAATCCTCCAAAAGTCATGACCTGACGCGGGGCGTAATTCTCGACGGGAAACAGATGGCCTGCAGAGTTGGCGCAAAGGACCATGCTACTGAATACGAAAGGTTGGCCAGGGACGAAGATATCCCCATAGCCGGTGCCGCAGTTAATCTGCAGATGAGCCATCGATCCTTTCATTGATCTCAGAGTAGAACTCTGGATTAAAGAACTAGTGTTGGTGGTAAAACTGGCAGACCTCGGTGTAGGGGGTCCCGAGCTGTGGCTCTCGGGTGTGGTAACAGGGACGAAGGAGACAATATTTACCAAGGTTCAGGCCCTCTCAAAGATCTAATACCCTACGTCCGGCTTTGATTGTACTGATGATGATGTATCGAATATAAGCTTGATCTACCTCGAGATCATAAGGAAAGATCTAACCCTAGAGCTAGGTGATTGTAATTGTGATTGGATCCCCTCTACAGGCAAAACCCTCTAGCTTATATACACGCCAGGTAGGGCATCTAGGGTTACATGGTCGGTATCAGGGGCGTTCATGTAGGTGGCATGAGATGTCTTGGAGTATACGCCAAGTCTTCGGTAGATACAGTCTTGATCACGTCCAGGCGTGTAGCTTCCGGAGTCCACCCGAATGAAAATGATGGCATTCAGGCCTAGCCCGAGGATTATGGGCCGACTAGGTTGGCACCCCCTAGTCCAGGACATCGTCACTAGGTTTCCTAAAGGCCTTCTTCGATAGTGTTGTCTACCACGGATGCCGTCACCTACACCGAGCATGCTCATCTCAAGATCGTCACTACCATAAGAACCTTTTCATTTCATATTTTTGTTAGAGCTCCACAGGATATCAAAGGTCCATGAACTCCATTCACAAATCCAATTTAACATTCGAGTTTGCGCCTGACCACACTTAGTCTAGTGATCAATCAACATAGCACTATATTAGAACATTTATACGCTAACCAACCCATGGTTGGATGGTTAGGAGAACAGTGGTATCCCAAGCCCATCAGGATTCAAGTCCTAAACTTGATGCTGGTGCTCGCATTTTCCTAGATTTATTCCAGACCTTGCGGTGAAGTGCGTTCAGTGGGAGGACACATTCCTGTCGACTACAAAGGTGTTTGTGGTGACATCAGTCTCAAGATGATGTGCCGGCTTAGTCTCTCAAAGGTGCTCATAGGGATAGAGTGTGTGCATGCATTCACATGGGTGAGTGTATGTGCATATGTATGAGCGTCTGCGTTTGTGCTATGTAAAAAAAGGAACATGTATACAAAATTTGTGCCAGACTTGTATTTATATCTGCAACCCTATCAAAAAACACAAGGAATAGTGTATAAAAACTAGTAATGTAAAATACAACTCAAATTTGTTTTTTTGAGCACATTAGCCAATGATGTAAATGTACCGCAAGAAAACCATGCCATTTTCAGTTCAAGAATATATCTGATGATATAAATACATGCTTGGAATTAATGGTACGACAGAGCGAGTCAACCAGTGCTTGGAACTCTACATTCGTTAATTTGTTCACAAATATCAAAAGAAATGGGCTGATTGACTCGCCTTAGCCGAATTCGGGTACAACACCTCATACCACTCCATCCTAAAATCTACACCATTTGAAGCCATCTATGGGCACAACCCTCTCTTCTTTTGAATTAACAACGTCCTTGACGAGGCGGTGACTAATCTAGCGGCTTGGACCATGGAGCTGGTTACAATGGTTGCTACCCTGCCACAATAGCTAAATCAAGCTCGACAACACATGAAGGATAAGGATGTCCTCATTCAGATAGAGTATTTGTTGCTCGAGATTGGGTTTATTTGAAGTTGCAGTTGTATGCCCAGTTATCCTTCGCGTGCTACTTGTGACCTATGTTGGGATTTTCTCGAAGAGGAGAGGATGATGCAGTGCAGTAGAGATAAGTATTTCCCTCAGTTAAGAAGCAAGGTTATCAATCT
Source organism: Thinopyrum elongatum (assembly GCA_011799875.1). Taxonomy (NCBI): domain Eukaryota; kingdom Viridiplantae; phylum Streptophyta; class Magnoliopsida; order Poales; family Poaceae; genus Thinopyrum; species Thinopyrum elongatum. Next base: position 10,744,975 of record CM022300.1, on the reverse strand, counting down.
AGTAGGAGAACCACGCAACACCTCATTAGCAGTACCTACACACAAGTTAACAAATCCTTGCATCCAAAGCGAACAAGGGGTTGTCAATCCCTCAGCGGTTACTTGCAAGATTAAATTGTATGGTGATAGATAGATAGATCGAACAAAAATACAAAATAAAATAAAGAAAGAAAAATTGCAGCAAGGTATTTTTGGTTTTAATATGATAGAAAATAGACCCGGGGGTCATAGTTTTCACTAGAGGCTTCTCTCTTAAAAATAGCATACGGTGGGTAAACAAATTACTGCTGGGCAATTGATAGAAAAGCAAATAATCATGACGATATCCAAGATAATGATCATGTATATAGGCATCACATCCGAGACAAGTAGACCAAAATGATTCTGCATCTACTACTATTACTCCACACATCGACCGCTATCCAGCATGCATCTAGAGTATTAAGTTCATAAGGAACGGAGTAATGCCTTAAGCAAGATGACATGATGTAGATAAAGAAAACTCACGTATGAATAAACCCCATCTTTTTACCCTTAATGGCAACGATACAAATACGTGTCATATCCCCTTATTTCACTGGGATTGAGAACCACAAGATCGAACCCATCACAAAGCACCTCTTCCATTGCAAGAAAAATCAATCTAGTTGGCCAAACCAAATCAATAGATCGGAGAGAAGTACAAAGCTATAACAATCATGCATAAAAGAGTTCAGAGAAAACTCAAATAATATTCATGGATAGATCTGATCATAAACTCACAATTCATCAGATCCCAACAAACACACCACAATAAGTCATTGCATCGAATAGATCTCCAAGAACATCAAGAAGAACATTGTATTGAAGATCAAAGAGAGAGAAGAAGCCATCTAGCTACTAGCTATGGACCCGTAGGTCTGAGGTAAACTACTTGCGCATCATCGGAAGGGCAACAAGGTTGATGTAGCTAGAGCCCCTTCGTGATCGATTCCCACTCCGGCAGATTACCGGAGAAGGCCTCCAGATGGGATCTCGTGGGAACAGAAACTTGTGGCGGCGAAAAAAGTATTTCGGGATGGCTCTCTGATGTTAGGGGAATATTTGAGAATTTATAGAGGCGGAATTAGGTCAAGAGGTGCCACAAAGGGCCCACAAGCCTGGGGGGCGCCCTCCTAGGGCGCTGATGACCCACAAGTATAGGGGATGAATCATAGTCCTTTCAATAAGTAAGAGTGTTGTACCCAATGAGGAGCAGAAGGAAATGACAAGCGGTTTTCAGCTAGGGAATTTCTGCAAGCACTGAAATTGTCGGTAATAGATAGTTTGATAGCAAGATAATTTGTAACAAGTAATAAGTAGCAATAGTAACAATAGGTGCAGCAAGGTAGCCCAATCCTTTTTGTAGCAAAGGACAGGACAAAACAACCTCTTCTAATAAGCAAAGCGTTCTTGAGGACACATGGGAATTTCATCTAGTCACTTTCATCATGTTGGTTTGATTCGCATTCGCTACTTTGATAATTTGATATGTGGGTGGACCGGTGCTTGGGTGCTGTTCTTACTTGAACAAGCCTCCCACTTATGAATAACCCCCCTCGTAAGCATCGGCAACTACGAAAGAAGAATTAAGATAAAATCTGACCATAGCATTAAACATATGGATCCAAATCAGCCCCTTACGGAATAGCGCATAAACTAGGGTTTAAGCTTCTGTCACTCTAGCAACCCATCATCTAATAACTACTCTACAATGCATCCCCTTAGGCCCAAAGATGGTGAAGTGTCATGTAGTCGACGTTCACATAACACCACTAAGGGGATCACAACATACATATCATAAAAATATCAAACGAATATCAAATTCACATGATTACTTATGACAAGACTTCTCCCATGTCCTCAAGAACAAAAGTAACTACTCACACAACATATTCATGCTCAAGATCAGAGGGGTATTGAATATCATAATAGATCTGAACATATAATCTTCCACCAAATAACCGGCTAGCATCAACAACAAGATGTAATCAACACTACTAGTCACCCACAGGTACCAATCTGAGGTTTTGATACAAAGATTGAACGCAAGAGATGAACTAGGGTTTTGAGATGTGATGGTGCTGTTGAAGATGTTGATTAAGATTAGCCCTCCCATGAGGAGAGGGTTGTTGGTGATGACGATAGCTTCAATTCCCCTCTCCTGGAGGGAAGTATCCCCGGTGGAATCGCTCCGCCGGAGAGCAAAAGTGCTCCTACCCAAGTTCTGCCTCGAGACGGCGGCGCTCCGTCCCGAAAGTCCTCCCCTTATTTTTTCTAGGGCAAATGGACTTATGTACCAGAAGATGGGCACCGAAAGTGGGCCAGGGGGCCCACTACCCACCAGGGCGCGCCAGGGGGGGAGGCAGGCGCGCCCTGGTGCCTAGTGGGCACCAGGGTGGCCCCCTCTGGTATTTCTTCTCTAGTATTTTTATATATTCCAAAATAATTCTCTGTAAAATTTCAGCTCATTTGGAGATGTGCAGAATAGGTATCTCAGAAATAGCCTTTTCCGGTCCAGAATTTCAGCTGCCGGCAATCTCCCTCTTTGTGTAAACCTTGCATATTATGAGAGAAAAGGCATCAAAATTGCTCCACAAAGTGTTATATTGCATAAAAACACTATAAATAACAGTAGGAAAACATGGTGCAAAATGGACATATCAAATCCCACAAGCTTAGACCTCGCTTGTCAACATGTTTAGAGAGAGAGAGAGGTGTCGATAAAAAAATACAGACATAGTAGCATCATGATTATTATTAAAACAACAAATAGACTTTATCATAAAACTTCTCATGAGCAAGTAACAATTCATCACAATATCGAAGTATAAAGCATAAACTCTCTTGAAAACTAACAAACTATGTTCTCAGTCAACAAATGCAATTGCAATTCATCATATTTTCAGGAAGGGTCTCATGCCGAAGCTTTTTAGCAATTCATCATATTTAGTCTTCTATGATTGCTAACACTCACAACATATATATGGAGCAAAAAGCTTCAACCAGACAAATAGAAAGATAGGGGCTTATAGTTTTGCCTCCCAACTTATTCACCTTAAGGGTGATGTCAACAAGAATAACTCATGATCACTCATATCCAACTGGATATATGTGCCTAGATCTTTCCCCACCACATGATGCTTGCAAAAGAGAAAAAGATAAAGTCAAAGATAGGCCCTTCGTAAAGGGAAGCAGAGGTTGTCATGTGCTTTTTGGTTTTGGAAAGAACGTCACGTTATATTGAAACTTATGGTAGCAACCTTTATTATGCAGTCCGTCAATTTTATAACTTTGCCATCACAAGTTCGTACAATGCTTATTTTCCCTTACAATAAAAGATCAAACATATTTAGAAGCAATTTTTATTGCCTTATGCACCGATGACAACTTACTTGAAGGATCTTACTCAATCCAGAGGTAGGTATGGTGGACTCTCGAAATATGAATTTGGGTTTAAGGTTTTTGGATGCACAAGTAGTATCTCTACTTAGTGCAGATTTTTTGCTAGAAAAGATATTAGGCAAGCACCACATGTTGGAGGATCTATGACAATATAACTTCTATGTGAATATGAGCAAACATAAATCATTACGTTGTCTTCCTTGTCTAACATCAACAATTTGACATAAAATACTTAATGGGGGCTCACAATCATAAAAGATGTCCAAGTAGTATATTTGCATGTGAATCTTCTCTTCCCTTATTAATTCTTTCATGAATTGCATCATTGACCAATGCTATGTTTGTCAACTTTCAATAAATTTTACTACTTATACTTTTCCTTATGTAATGTCATTACTTTCCATAAGATTAGCATATGGTCCCCTTTTTTATTGTATTCTTTATTTTGATTGAAGCAAGAAAGTAAAGAAGCAAAAACTCAAACTAATCTTTATTATATAACTGTCAACTTGATTACATAGATAGATAGATCACACAACTAGCACTCAAAAATAGATCATACTAAACTTTTATTCAACTAAATCACGAAATAACTAAGGATCGAACTAAGATGGGTAAAGATAATAGAAGCGATGGTGATACGATACCGGGGCATCTCCCCCAAGCTTGGCGAAAGCCAAGGGGAGTGCCCATACCCGTGTGCTCATGTATCCTTCTTTGGTGATGGTGGTGACAAGAGTGGCATTCTTCTTCTCTAGCTTGTGTTTGAGGATAAATTTTTCCTCCCACAAATCATCGTTTTCTTGCTCAAGCTTTAATATCCTTTTGCATAATGCCCCCTTACTCTCCTGCAGAAAACGAGACGGGATAAATTGGATCTTAGATTTGTTTGCTCCAGTCGGGATACCTGACTTCTTGAATTCCACATGCATGTCTCCAGGTTGAGGTAGTGGAACTTCATCTTCATCTGAGGAGGCATCCTCCATCTCCTCCAAATCAGTGTCTGATTGCTTGTATCTGCGTTGGTATTTCCCCAAAGAGGAGAGCATGATGCAGCACAACAACGGTAAGTATTTCCCTCAATTATGAAACCAAGGTTATCAATCCAGTAGGAGAACCAAGCACCACTATGTAAACGGTACCAGCACACAAATAACAAATACTTGCAACCCAACGCGTAAGACGGATTGTCAATACCTCCTCCGTATTGAGATAGATTAAATTATATGAGATTTGATAAATAGATCTGACAAAAACACAAAATAAAATAAATAAACAAAAAAGTGCAGCAAGGTATTTTTGGGTTTTTGGAATAATAGATCTGAAAACAATATGATAGGAAATAGACCCGGGGCCCGTATATTTCACTAGTGGCTTCTCTCAAGAAAATAGCATACGGTGGGTAAACAAATTACTGTTGGGCAATTGATAGAAGAGCACATAATGATGAAGATATCCAAGGCAATGATCATGTATATGGGCATCACGTCCAAGATTAGTAGACCGACTCCTGCCTGCTTCTACTACTATTACTCCACACATCGACTGCTATCCAGCATGCATCTAGTGTAGTAAGTCCATTGAGAAGCGGAGTAATGCAATAAGAATGATGACATGATGTAGACAAGATCTATTCATGTTGGAATAGACCCCATCTTTTTATCCTTAATAGCAACGATACATGCGTGCCTTGCTACCCCTTCTGTCACTGGGCGAGGACACCACAAGATCGAACCCATCACAAAGCAGCTCTTCCCATTGCAAGAAAAATAAATCTAGTTGGCCAAACCAAACCAAAGTTTCGGAGAAGAAATACGAGGCTATAATAATCATGCATATAAGAGATCAAAGAAGACTCAAATAATATTCATAGATAGAATTGATCATAAACTCGCAAATCATCGGATACCAACAAACACACCGCAAAAAGTCATTACATCAAATAGATCTCCAAGAACATCAAGGAGAACATTATATTGAGAACCAAAAAGAGAGAAGAAGCCATCTAGCTACTACCTACGGACCCATAGGTCTGTGGTAAACTACTCACGCATCACCGGAGGAGCACCAATGAGGATGGTGAACCCTCCGTGATCGTGTTCCCCTCCGGCAAGGTGTCGGAATAGGGCTCTAGATTGGATCTCGTGGTTCTGGAACTTGCGGCGGCTGGAATTGTTTTTCGTCGACTCCCCTAGGGTTTCTGGAATATTTGGGTATTTATAGAGCTGAGAGGCGATGGAAAGGACTCCCGTGGGCCCCACTACCCACCTGGGAGCACCAGGGTCCTCTGGCACGCCCTGTTGTTTTGTGGGCCCCACGGGCCTACCCTCTGGTACTTCCTTGGCTCCCAAGTTGTCTTCTGGGCAGAAAAAAATCTCCAAAAAGTTTCGTTGCATTTGGACTTCGTTTGGTACTAATATTCTGCGAAGTAAAAACAAGCAAAAAACAACAACTGGCACTGGACACTATGCCAATAGGTTAGTCCCAAAAAATGATATAAATTTGCTATAAAATATCCAAGAATGATAATATAACAACATGGAACAATAAAAAATTATCGATACGTTGGAGACGTATCAGCATCCCCAAGCTTAATTCCTGCTCGTCCTCGAGTAGGTAAATTATAAAAACAAATTTTTTGATGTGGAATGCTGCCTAACATGTTCATCACATAATCTTTTCTTTTGTAGCATGGACATTTGGACTCTTAGATGATTCAAAGCAATAGTCTATATTTGACATGAAAATTTCAATACTCAAGCATATCAACAAGGAACCATGTCTTTCAAAATATCAACACTAAAGAAACTTATCCCTAGCCCATCATGCTCAATCATTGATCCATTCATCAAACACACTCGAATATTAGCTACATCCAATGCACAAGTATGATCAAAGTGCTCCCTAGTTGGTGCTTTATAAGAGAAGATGGAGACTCAAATAAAAATAAAAATTGCATAAAGTAAATAGATAGGCCCTTCGCAGAGGGAAGCAGTGATTTGTAGAGGTGCCAGAGCTCAAAGCTTAAATTGAGAGATAAAATATTTTGAGAGGCATACTTTTCCCATCAACGAAAACGACCGAGAATTCCCAATACTTTCCATGCTATATACATCATAGGCGGTTCCCAAACATAAAGTAAAGTTTATTCCTTTTTTCACCATTCTTTCACAATCCTTGGCTAGCCGTATCCACGGGTGCTTTCCATACCAACACTTTTCAAGGAATTTATTATTTAAGAACATAAAGTAAATTTCTTTTTTGTTTCGGGACTGGGCATCCCTATTACCGCCACACCCTCGTGCAATGGCAAGTGAATAAACACTCATATTGAGAATAACACATCTAGCATGGAAAAATATTGGCCACCCCCTGCTGCTTCATGAGCGGTACGGACACACAAAAAGGAAATTCATTTTGAAAATTAGAGTTGGCACATACAAATTTACTTGGAACGGCACATAAATACCACATATAGGTAGGTATGGTGGACTCATATGGCACAACTTGGTTTAAGGATTTTGGATGCACAAGTAGTATTCCTTCTTAGTACAAGTAAAGGCTAGCAAATAGATTGAGAAGCAACCAACCAAGAAACGAAAATTCTCATAAACGAGCATTAAGCATAACTAACACCGAATAATGCACCACAAGTAGGATGTAATTTCATTGCATAACTATTGATTTTCATGCTTGCATAGGGAATCACAAACCTTAACACCAATATTCTTACTAAAGCATAATTACTCACCAACATGACTCACATATTACTATCATCATATCTCAAAACTATTACAAAGAATCAAGTTTATAATATCCAATGATCTTCATGAAAGTTTTTATTATATCCCTCTTGAATATCTATCACTTTGGGACTAGTTTCATATATGGCCATTGCTTATGACAAGCTCTCAAACAAATTTAAGTGAAGAACATGAGCATAAAAATTTCCGTCTCTCAAAATAATATAAGTGAAGCATGAGAGAATTTCTTCAAAATTTTACTAACAATCAAATTAATCTATGTGAATCATGAGAGTAGTTCTTCAAAAATTAAAGCACCACCGTGCTAAAAAATATATAAGTGAAGCACTAGAGGAATTTCATAGCTCAAAAAATTTAAGTGAAGCACATAGAGCAATTCTAACAAATCATAGCATAATTATGGCTTTCTCAAATAGGTGTGTCCAGCAAGGATGATTGTGACAAACTAAAAAGCTAAACAAGAAAAGAATCATATAATACAAGACGCTCCAAGCATAACTCATGATATGTGATGAATAAAAATATAGCTCCAAGTAAAATTACCGATGGTTGTTAGAAGAAAGAGGGGATGCCTTCCGGGGCATCCCCAAGCTTAGTTGCTTGGTTCTCCTTGAATATTACCTTGGGGTTCCATGGGAATCCCCAAGATTAAGCTCTTTTCACTCCTTATTCCTTCATCCATCGTGATCTCACCCAAAACTTGAAAACTTCAATCACACAAAACTCAAGAAAAACCTTCGTGAGATCTGTTAGTATAATAAAGCAAATTATCACTTTATGTACTGTTGCAAACCCATTCATATTTTATTATTTAATTATACCTACTGTTTTCTAACTTTACCATGGCTTATACGCCCCGATACAATCCACAGATTCATCAAAATAAGCACACAATGCAACGAAAACAGAATCTGTCAAAAACAGAACAGTCTGTAGTAATCTGGACTCTAACCATACTTTTGTAACTCCAAAAATTCTGAAAAATTAGGAAAACATAGGTAATTTGTATATAAATATTGTGTAAAAAATATTTTTTTGTCCCTTCTGTGATTTTAAAAAATTCTGCTACTGGACGCAAAAGTTTCTGTTTTTCAACAAGAACAAATCAGCTATCACCCAACATGATCCCAAAGGCTTTACTTGGCACAAACACTAATTAAAACATAAAAACACAATAATAACAGTAGCATAATTGTTCAAACATTCAAGAACAGAAATATAAAGGCAAAAATAAATTTTATTCATTGGGTTGCCTCCCAACAAGCGCTATCGTTTTATGCACCTAGCTAGGCATAAAATTTTATGGATGCTCACAAGAAAGATAATAATTGAAACACAAATAGAGCATCATATAGCATGTGAAAATCACATTTAAGTCTAACATACTTCCTATGCATAGGAATTTTATAGGGAAAATATTTATCAAGACAAGCAAAAACTAGCATATGCAAGGAAGAAGAAAGAAACAATAGCAATCTCAACATAACGAGAGGTAATTTGGTGACATGAAAATTTCTACAACCATATTTCCCTCTCTCATAATAATTACATGTGCGATCATATTCAAATTCAAAAATATAGCTATCACATAACATATTCTCTACATGATCCACATGCATGCAAAGTTGACACTCTTCAAAAATGGTGGGATTATCCTCAAATAAAAGCATGACCTCTCCAAACCCACTTTCATAAAAAATTTCATAAGATTGAACACTCTCCAAATATGTGGGATTATTTTTACCTAAAGTTGATGCTCTTCCAAACCCACTTTCAATATTATTGCAAACATTATTATCAATAAAATATTCATCATGAGGCTTAAATAGATTTTCAAGATCATAAGAAGCATTAATTATCGCCCCAATCATGATCTTTGCAATAAGTAGTGGACATAACAAAATCATCATCCCCAAGATTGTGTATTTGCATATCATTAGGACAATTGACATTTATATAATTTATAATAACATCATTGCAATCATGCTTTTGATTCAAAGAACTATCAAGTATGGGTGCAATAGCAATAATTTCATGTTTAACATAAGGAACTATAGCAAGTTCGTCTGCATAGGCATCATTAATATTGGCATCATGGCCATAAGAATAGCAAGCATCATGTTCATCGAGGTGGGATATTTCAATCAAATCAATGAAATCACAATTATCTATAGATTCATGCATATCATTATTTTCTTCCAAAGCAGGAACATTTTCTCAATAAATTCTTTAACATAGGCGTTATGAGCATAGTTTTCATAGCAATATTTGAGTATGTCAAATTTTTCAGATTTGTAGAGAGTAATATCATACTTTTCAATCAAAGAAGCAACTTCATAAGCACCCTTAAAAGCAACAAATTCTTCAATTTGTTTGATATCATAGTAACTATAAACACCCTTTTCATAAGAAGATAAGATTTCATTATCATTAAACTCACATAGGTAGGGGAGGTGTTTTTTAGGGTTCTTAGAGCAACAAGTAAAATCACAAATTTCACAAAGATTCCAAGCATAACAAAGCAAACAATTTATTTGATTCCATAAGAGTCTCCCTTTTTGAGACAAACAGTGACGCACAAAATGAGCATGCTCATCTAATGATTTTCCCTCAACTAAACTAGTTGGGGTTTCAGCACGAGCACATATGGATCCAAGATGGTCCAAGTAGACAACTTTAAGTGGATCCATATCAATAAATTTTTAGCGAGCAAAGATGCAAGCAAACAGAAGACACATGGCATCACAAGCAAACGAAAGATAGAACGAGAAAAAAGGAAAAAAAAAAGAAGGCAAATATTTTTGTGCTTTTCGCAAAAACGTTTTAGAAGTGGGGGAGATGAAAATGAGAGGAAAATGGCAAATAATGTAAATTGCAAGGAGATGTTGATGATGTCTCCCCGGCAATGGCGCCAGAAATTCTTCCTGATTGCTTGTATCTGCGTTGGTATTTCCCCAAAGAGGAGAGGATGATGCAGCACAACAACGGTAAGTATTTCCCTCAGTTATGAAACCAAGTTTATCAATCCAGTAGGAGAACCAAGCAACACTATGTAAACAGTACCTGCACACAAATAACAAATACTTGCAACCCAATGCATAAGAGGGGTTGTCAATCCCTCCTCGGTATTGAGATAGATTAAATTGTATGAGATTTGATAAATAGATTTGACAAAAACACAAAATAAAATCAATAAAGAAAAAGTGCAGCAAGGTATTTTTGGGTTTTTGGAATAATAGATCTGAAGACAATATGACAGGAAATAGACCCGGGGGCCGTAGATTTCACTAGTGGCTCCTCTCGAGAAAATAGCATACAGTGGGTAAACAAATTACTGTTGGGCAATTGATAGAAGAGCAAATAATTATGACGATATCCAAGGCAATGATCATGTATATAGGCATCATGTCCAAGATTAGTAGACCGACTCCTGCCTGCATCTACTACTATTAGTCCACACATTGACCGCTATCCAGCATGGATCTAGTGTATTAAGTTCATGGAGAAACAGAGTAATGCAATAAGAACGATGACATGATGTAGACAAGATCTATTCATGTAGGAATAGACCCCATCTTTTTATCCTTAATAGCAATGATACATGCGTGCCTCGCTACCCCTTCTGTCACTGGGTGAGGACACCGCAAGATCGAACCCATCACAAAGCATCTCCTCCCATTGCAAGAAAAATCAATCTAGTTAGCCACACTAAACCAAAGTTTCGGAGAAGAAATACGAGGCTATAATAATCATGCATATAAGAGGTCAAAGAAGACTCAAATAATATTCATAGATAGAACTGATCATAAACTCACAATTCATCGGATCCCAACAAACACACCGCAAAAAGTCATTACATCAAATAGGTCTCCAAGAACATCGAGTAGAACATTGTATTGAGAATCAAAAAGAGAGAAGAAGCCATCTAGCTACTACCTATGGACCCATAGGTCTGTGGTAAACTACTCACGCATCACCGGAGGAGCACCAATGAGGACGATGAACCCCTCCGTGATCGTGTTTCCCTCCGGCAAGGTGCCGGAATATGGCTCTAGATTGGATCTCGTGGTTCTGGAACTTGCGGCTGCTGGAATTGTTTTTCGTCGACTCCCTTTGGGTTTCTGGAATATTTGGATATTTATAGAGCTGAGAGCCGGTGGAAAGGACTCTCGTGGGCCCCACTACCTGGGCGAACCATGGGCCTCTGGCACACCCTGGTGTCTTGTGGGCCCCATGGGCCTCCCCTCTGGTACTTCCTTGGCTCCCAAGTTGTCTTCTAGGCAGAAAAAAATCTCCAAAAAGTTTTGTGGCATTTGGAATTCGTTTGGTACTGATAGTCTATGAAGTAAAAAACAAGCAAAAAATAGCAACTGGCACTGGGCACTATGTCAATAGGTTGGTCCCAAAAACTGATATAAAGTTGCTATAAATTGAATGTAAAACATCCAAAACTGATAATATAACAGCATGGAACAATAAAAAATTATAGATATGTTGGAGACGTATCATTGTCTTCCTCCTCATCTGTGGCCCATAGGTAGGGATAGGTCTCCCTAAAGATATTTGGATCGGGAACATGGTGGGAAACGTAGCTCTCTCCATCTGAATCTTGAGATGACATATTTTCAGGTTTGCCAGAAAAATAGCACGAAACAAGAACAGAGGATATCTCCACGATGCGGTGGTCAAATCGTCCGGGGGTATATATAAAGAATTTTTATCTTGGGAAACAAGTATATATACCACAGGAAGAAAGAGTCGGGAAGGTTCTTGAGGGCCCACTACCCACCAGGAGTGGTACGCGCGCCCTGGTGCCTAGTGAGCACCTCGGTTGCCTTGTCGGGTGTTTCTTATTTTTGTATTTTTTCTAATATTCCAAACTGACAGAAAATATTTTTGCGGAATTTTTGGAGTCCGTTTACTTACCGTATCATGTACCTTTTCCTTTTCAGGGTTCTAGAGTGTTCTGGAATGTCTCTTTTATGTATTCCTCCGGTGTCATGGTTTGAATAATGTTAGTTTCAACATTAATAGGTGTACCTGAAATATAGTGCTTAATTCTTTGTCCATTGACCACCTTCGGGTAAGTGCCTTCGGCAATATTGATCTTAATAACTCCAGAGCGGTAAACTTCTTCAATGATATATGGTCCTTCCCATTTGGAGAGAAGTTCTCCTGCAAAAAATCTAAAATGAGAATTGTACAATAGGACATACTCACCCACTTTGAATTCCCGCTTTTGGATTCTTTTGTCATGCCATCTTTTAACTTTTTCTTTGAATAGTTTGGCATTTTCATAAGCTTGGGTTCTCCATTCATCTAATGAGCTAATATCAAATAACTCCTTTCTCCAGCAAGTTTGAAGTCATAATTGAGTTCCTTAATTGTCCAATATGCTTTATGTTCTAACTCAAGAGGAAAATGACAAGCTTTTCCATAAACCATTTTATATGGAGACATACCCATAGGATTTTTATAAGCTGTTCTATAGGCCCAAAGTGCATCATCAAGTTTGTTAGACCAATTCTTTCGAGACCTATTGATAGTCTTTTGCAATATTAATTTTACTTCTCTATTGCTAAGTTCAACTTGTCCACTAGATTGAGGGTGATGAGGAGATGCAATTCTATGGTTTGCATCATATTTAGCAAGCAATTTATGGAAAGCACCATGAATAATATGTGAACCACCATCATTCATTAAATATCTAGGGTCTGCAAACCTCGGGAAAATAACTTCTTTCAACATTTTAATGGAGGTGTTATGATCAGCACTGCTAGTTGAAATAGCTTCTACCCACTTAGTGACATAATCAACAGCAACCAAAATATGTGTATGCCCATTAGAGGAAGGAAAATGTCCCATATAATCAAAGCCCCAAACATCAAATGGTTCAATAACAAGTGAATAATTCATAGGCATTTCTTGCAGTCTACCAATATTACCAATTCTTTGACATTCATCACAAGATAAAACAAACTTACGAGCATCCTTGAAAAGAGTAGGCCAATAAAAACCAGATTGTTATCACTTGTGTGCAGTTCTATCTCCCGCATGATGCCCTCCATAGGCTTCAGAGTGACATTTCCATAGGATTTGTTCCTGTTCATGCTCAGGTACACAATGCCTAATAATACAATCTAATCCTTCTTTATAAAGATGTGGGTCATCCCAAAAGTAATGTCTTAAGTCAAAGAAGAATTTTTTCTTTTTTTGATATGTGAAATTAGGTGGTATGAATTTAGCAACAATATAATTAGCATAGTCAGCATACCAAGGAGTATTATGAGAAGCATTTATGACAGCTAGTCATCAATAGGAAGTGGGTCATCAAGAATATTTTCTAACCTAGACAAGTTGGTAGCTACGGGATTCTCAGCTCCCTTCCTATCAGTGATATGCAAGTCAAATTCTTGTAGCAAGAGAACCCACCTAATAAGTCTAGGTTTAGCATCTTTCTTTTCCATAAGGTATTTAATAGCAGCATGATCGGTGTGAACAATTACTTTAGAATCAGCAATGTAAGATCTGAATTTATCACAAGCAAACACAACTGCTAGAAATTCTTTTTCAGTAGTAGCATAATTTCTTTGGGCACTGTCTAGAGTTTTACTAGCATAATGGATCACATTTAATTTTTTATCAACTCTTTGTCCTAGAACAGCACCAACAGCATAGTCACTAGCATCACACATAATTTCAAAAGGTAAGTTCCAATCAGGTGGTTGAACAATGGGTGCAGAAGTTAAGGCTTTCTTAAGTGTTTCGAAGGCTTCTACACAATCATCATAAAAAACAAATGGAACATCCTTTTTCAAGAGATTAGTTAGAGGCCTAGAAATATTAGAGAATTCTTTAATAAACCTCCTATAAAAACCAGCATGATCAAGGAAACTTCGAATACCTTTAATATCTTTGGGACATGGAATTTTCTCAATTGCATCAACTTTAGCTTTGTCCACCTCAATACCTCGCTTAGAAATTTTATGCCCCAAGATAATAGCTTCAATCACCATAAAGTTGCACTTCTCCCAATTCAAGACAAGATTAGTTTGTTCACATGTCTGCAAAACTCGATCAAGGTTGCTTAAGCAATCATCAAAAGAAGTTCCGTAAACGGAAAAATCATCCTTGAAAACCTCAACAATCTTTTCACAAAAGTCAGAGAATATAGCAGTCATACATCTTTGAAAGGTAGCAGGTGCATTGCATAAACCAAAAGGCATACGTCTATAAGCATAAGTTCCAAAAGGGCAAGTAAAGGTGGTTTTCTCTTGATCAGGTTGTGATACAGGTATTTGAGATAAACCGGAATATCCATCAAGAAAGCAAAAGTGTGTGTGCTTTGACAATCTTTCTAACATTTGACAAATAAAAGGCAAAGGATAATGATCTTTTCTAGTGGCTTTATTTAATTTTCTAAAATCAATTACCATTCTATAGCCAGTAACAATTATTTGCGGGATAAGTTCATTTTTATCATTTGGAACAATAGTAATGCCTCCTTTCTTAGGGACACAATGAACAGGACTTACCCATCTACTATCAGCTATGGGATAGATTATACCTGCTTCCAGAAGCTTTAGTATTTCAGTTCTTACCACTTCCTTCATATTAGGATTCAATCATCGCTGGTGATCAACAACGGGTTTAGCATAAGGTTCCATATTAATCTTGTGCTGACAGAGAGTGGGACTAATGCACTTAAGATCATCAAGAGTATATCTAATAGCAACACGGTGCTTCCTCAGAGTTTTTAACAATCTATTTTCTTCATGCTCTGTAAGGTTAGCACTAATAATAACAGGCAATTGCTTTAATTCAAACACAGGATCACCTTTAGGTGGAGGAGGGCCTCCTAGAGTTTCAATAGGCAAATTGTGTTTAAGAATAGATTGTTGCTCAAAGAATATTTTATCTATTTCATTTCTTTCATGCAAGTGCATATCATTTTCATGGTCTAGCAAATATTGTTCTAAAGGATCCATAGGAGGTACGGCAATAGAAGCAAGACCAATTATTTCATCCTTACTAGGCAATTCTTTATCACGAGGATGTCTACGAAAGTTAGAGAAATTAAACTCATGAGACACATCACCAAAATTGACACTGATAGTTTCTTTATGGCAATCTATCTTAGCATTAACATTGTTCAAGAAAGGTCTATCAAATACTATGGGACAAAAATCATCTTGTGGAGAACCGAGAACTAGAAAATCAGTAGGGTATTTTATTTTCCCACACAAGACTTCAACATCTCTAACTATCCCAAGTGGTGTGATGGTGTCTCTGTTTGCAAGTTTAATAGTGACATCAATATCTTATATTTCAGCGAGTGCTATATCATTCATAATTTCTTGATGTAAGGTAAAAGTAATAACACTCACACTACCACCCAAATCACATAAACTATGATAGCAATGATCTCCTATTTTAACCGAATTGAATAGTCTTCTTCATAAAAGAACCAATACAAGAAGTATCGAGCATGGTTTTCTATTGAATTCAGGTGGGCATAATTCAGTGGGTTCTTTTATGAAGAATACTATTCTTAATTTCCTATTGAATTCACAATGGGCTTATTCTTATCTTTAATATCGGGTTTGGCAATTCTAGCAGCTTCATCACAGAAATAAATAATATGCCCATCAATATTATCGACCAAGAGATCTTTAACCATAACGATACTAGGTTCCACTTTAATTTGTTCAGAAGGTTTAGGTGCTCTAATATTACTTTTTTAACCATGGTTGAGACTTTAGCATGTTCCTTTATCCTAACAGGGAAAGGTAGTTTTTCAATGTAAGCGGTAGGCACAACTGGGTCAACATTATATATGATAGTTTCATCTTTTACTATGACTGGCTCCTCAATCTTTTCTTTAATAGGGGGATGATATTTAAACCACTTCTCCTTAGGGAGGTCAACATGAGTAGAAAATGATTCACAAAAAGAGGCTACTATCTCAGAGTGAAGTCCATATTTAGTGCTAAACTTGTGAAAAGCATCGGTATCCATAAAAGATTTAACACAATCAAGCTCAAGCTTTATACCTGACTCTTTACCTTCGCCGAGTTCCCAATCTTCATAGTTGCATCAAATTCTTTCCAAAAGATCCCACCTAAATTCAATAGTCTTCTTCATAAAAGAACTAGTACAAGAAGTATCGAGCATGAATTGATCATCACGAGAAAGCCGCGCATAAAAATTCTGTATAATAATTTCTTTTGAGAGCTCATGATTGGGGCATGAATATAACATTGATTTAAGCCTCCCCCAAGCTTGAGCGATACTTTCTCCTTCACAAGGCCAAAAATTATATATATAATTCCGATCACGATGAACTAGATGCATAGGATAAAACTTTTGGTGAAATTCCAATTTCAATCGATTCCAGTTCCAAGCTCCAATATCATCACATAGCCTATACCATGTCAATGCTTTCCCCCCAAAGATAAAGGGAAAGCCTTCTTCTTAACTTCAACTCCGGGTAAACCTGCAAGCTTAAATAATCCACAAATTTCATCCACATAGATTAGGTGCATATCAGGATGCTTCGTTCCATCTACTGCATAAGGATTAGCTAGCAGTTTCTCAATCATACCCGAAGGAATCTCATAACCAATATTTTAAGTAAGTGCAGTACATTGAGAGGCAACTCTTTGTGTTTCGAGTCGAGCAGGTTAGCTATAGTACTAACGAATCTATTAGTTAGCTAATGGAATATTCTAGGATGGCAATAAAAATTCTGGTTCTGCAAACATTTCTGGTATCCATGATTTGCTATATTCTGCGTAACATCAATGGTCATTTTTCTGGTTGTCCACTATATCGATGTTGTTTCCTTTCCAATGTTATGGCAATTTGGCGTGGGGTGTGTACGTCATGGGCATGTGGCTCATGTCGATCGTGCTGTCATACAGCAATAATTAGAAGAGCCGAATTTAGTTGTGTGCTGTGTAATGGAATTGTTGATATTCGTGCCAACGTGATGGCTTGGCAAGTGAAACTTTGACGTGTTGTAAATATCTCTAGTACTACTGATCTACTATCACATTTAAGGTTAATGGTATTTATTTTCCGTATTTACCAAACAATATATTGTGTTGACAAGCGTTATAGGAAATGGCTCCTTGACAATATTATTATGATATCGCCAGTATGTTTATGTGGATCAACATGCCGCAATAGCGTTTAATAAGCTTGAAAAATTCTTAGTGTCCTGATCTAGCTCTTCTTTGTATGTGTCATTGTTGGTGCTAAGAAAGTGAACCTCTCCTGCATGCAATTCCGTCGGTTCTATGAGCCAAGAAGCAAAGAAAGGTCAGTACTTAGTACCTTAATATATATG
The DNA here is from genome assembly GCA_011799875.1 of Thinopyrum elongatum. NCBI lineage: Eukaryota > Viridiplantae > Streptophyta > Magnoliopsida > Poales > Poaceae > Thinopyrum > Thinopyrum elongatum. The sequence continues at coordinate 10,727,437 of CM022300.1, read as the reverse complement.
TTGCACAGTCATTATTATCAACACCGTGTATTGTTTACATTCTATTGTAAACCTGCCGACTGATTTCCTTTTTTGATGGCACTATATTTAGCTCATAGCACTAACCTGCTCATTCACTTCATTTGCAACCATATGATGATATTACTTGGTTCATTATCTAAATATGCCTCTTCGATTATTCTACTGTAACTTGTTAGTTCTAGACTTATGTTTATAGCATGACTATGTCTGAGATGGCTAGAGTTTTTTTTTTCAAACAGAGGGTTATGCTTTCCGAACCACTGTTAGTTCAGTTCACTTGATTACTCTGTCCAGAATTTGACTGTGTGGTATGATTGCATTATTCCAGATGCCTCATGGCGTTGGCTCTTGCTTGGAATGAGTTCTGTGATGTGCGCAGCAAGTTCGAGACTATGATGCAGGTAGCCCCTTATGTGCGTATGTTGGCTTTGACTTCCAACTTCTTACTAGTATCATAATCTAAAGATCGGACATGGATCCTTTAAGATAAAAAATAAAGAACTTGATCTCATTCTTGTTGCTGTTGATATTTATCTAGATATACTGTTTGGTTTCTGAGGTATCTAAAACGTTTATGTCTTAATTTGTGTCATCACGATTCAGTAGCTGTATGGGGTAGTTCTAAGCAGTATAATTTCTTTGTTTCTCAATGTAAATTAAGCTTAGCCGAATACTGGAATAAGATATCAACCACCTTGTAACATGGATGATTTTGAAACCTTGTGACTTGGTCACCAATATGTACCTTAGAAATGTCGTAATAATTAATCTATTGTTCTTTTGATGAAGCTGGAGGAGCAGATCGCAGCCTGTGGTCCTAAGTAGTAGCTATGGAAGGAAAAAGAGCATAGCTCCGTGTGATCCCTCCCATGATGGGGTGTATGTATCTCTCCAGATGTAGACAATGTTCAATAGGTGTCTGGCTTTGGAGAGCGATTATGAAATAACATGAGGAATCTTGCGTAGGAACTCCAGTCTCGCAAGTCTTCAAACAAAACATTTTGTCATGTGTCAATGTCTGTCAACTCTATACCCGGTTGTGTCCGCTGGGCTGCCGCCCCATACAATATTTAAAATCTCTACCTGGTTCGTTTTTTACTGGTGAATTGGTTTTGTTGTATGTTGTTGGCTCTCCGGTCTCTTTACCGTCTTTTGGAATGCCGACGTCTCTGCTTGAGCAAGGGGAAATGTTTGTGCCGTTTCCCCCTTGGGGGCGTCATTCTTGGAGGTGTGCACCGACTTGAGAGACCATTGGAACGTTTCTGAGGTGGTGTGCGTTCCACGTGACACATCAATGGCGTGGAGTCTCGACGGCGTGGCGTAGCAGGGTCTCGACGAAAGTTGCTTTAGGTTGGATGCGCGCAGGAAGGTGCGATGTCTTGAGTCGTGGCTTCGTTGACGTCAGGCCTGACAAGGTGAATGCGTTCGTGCCTTCTCTAAAGATGAATCGGCAGAAGTCGGTGGTGGCGGCCTTTGCAGCGTGCGCATACGATGCCAGCTGAGACTCCGTTGGACCGGTTTGTGACCCCGATGCGCCGTTTCTCGGCCTCATTGAGGCCTCCGGTTTTAGATGATACGCTGGGATGTGAGGTCTGGGCTTGCGGCCACAGCGATGTGCACCCCCTTCATCAAGTTTATAGGAGTAGCGATAGATGTTGCCAGCAAGGAGGCTTTAGTCTTGTTCATGTATTACTTTGTAAGGCCTTGGTGAATAATTATTAAAATGACTGTATGTGCCGCCCTCATGGAGAGGCCGGGGGTCATCCTCCTTCTCGAAAAAAGGTAAGGGGAGCAAAAAAAAACCATGTTATTTTCAGTTCATGATTATATCCGAAGATTTAAATACGTGTTTGGAACTAATGGTACAATAGAGCGAGTCAACTAGTGCTTGGAACTCTGCATTTGTTGCTTTGTTTACAATTATACAAAGAAATGGGATGATTGACTCACCATGGCCAAATTTGGGTACAACCCCTCATACCACTCCACCCTCAAATCAACAGCATTTGAAGCCATCTACGGGCACAAGCCTCGCTTATTCGGATTTAACAACATCGTTGACAAGGCGGTGACTGATCTAGCGGCTGCACAACATCTGAACCAAGCTCGACAACAGATGAACGGCAAGGCTGACTATCGTCGCTCGGATAGAGTATTTGTCGTTCGAGACCGGGTTTATTTGAAGTTTCAGTTGTATGCCTGGTCATCCGTCGTGGCGCGCGCTAACCAAAAGTTAGCTCTTCGCAATTTTGGTCCCTTTTAGGTATTGCATCACATGGGCGTGTTGGCATATAAAATGGACGTGCCCTGATCGACACACGGTGCAGAGGGGTCATCACTAAGCAGAGCAAGCCCTCCTCTACTGGTCCGGCATCCTGGCATCACTGTCATCCTGGGAAGACATGATTTCTCTGAAGGCATGGCCACCTCGAGCATTGGCTTTGGGTCAAGCCATATCTAAAGGGGAGGGGAATGTCACACGAACTACTGCATCAGGCATTTCAAGAGAAGCCTAAGACTGGCCCATTCATCCCAAGCGACAACGAAGCCCAACTCGAAGTTCACACGAGATAGCTGGGTCCGACATAAGCGTCGTTCCCGTGTAAGTGTAGGCATCAAAGAACATGTGGTCAGCTAAGCCTTTTTTCAAAAGGGGGATTACCCCAGTTCCCCAGCCTCTCCGCTGAGCTTCTACTTCTCCTCCCATCCGCTGGCTCTAATTTCCTGGGATAACTAATTATTGCTGCTACCTAGATGCTTGTTGATTGCTGATGATGCTCCATGACCACCACCACTAACATGTTCATCTGAAACACGTGGCACAGATTCAGGGTTTTAGAGAATGCCGTCATGGCCGGCCAGTGGAGCACCGAACATGTGGTCATAGGCTCATAGCCTTGATCGGACACACATCTGCGCACTTTTTGAACCGGCTAATCCCCTTGCCATTATATATGATAACGAAATACACAGCCGATTCAAGTCAGTTCAGGAGACGGATATAAAAAAGCGAGTCCGAAGCACCACTCCAATCAAGATATCCACCATGGTGCGAAAACCGAGCGGCCACCACACTATCATAACAGAATCTGCTAGCTACCTCACTAGGATTCACTCGGTGTAGATTCAGTGGCGATTCAAGGTACAGATACAACTCAAGGCGTGCTAAAAATCAAACAGCAAGAAAGGGAAAGGAGTTCTGAGCGGAGGTGGAGAACGAGCGGCTGCCGTGCCATTCCGTGGACCGTGATCCTTCTGGATGGCTGATCACCCATGCCTCTCGTGACCTTTTTTTTTTTGAATATCTTCCCGTCACCCACAGATGCAAGGCCGCTTATAGGATCAATCTTAAACCTACAAAACGTACCCACGCAGGGGCCAGCACGCACGAGAACCAGACATCAGTCACACACAAAAGTACTAAAACAAGACCATCACCCGAAGGACACGGCGCATCTCGGACAGAACCATCCAAAGAAGAAGCCTACTCCCATCTGCACATCGCTATTCATCTGGATGCAGCTGGCCTCCTCAACCTGTAGCTGCCATTCATGCACTGCACGCCACGCACGCCGTCTGCAAGCTCCCACCTCCCTCGTTAATGGCCAAGCAAGCAGAGGTAACGTAGCACTTGCCGCCACCGCTTCCTACGGCAGAAGAAACAAAGCGACAACACGCGCGCGTCGATTATTAACGACAACGGCTGGAGACGATACGAGACGGGCGACACAAACACGCATCCTCAGGCGAAGCCTCTCGATCGACCGTTGATGGTTTTCCATACACACTGAACTTGTTCGTAAACCCAACCACATCACGCAGATTTTGTACTTACATTTTTAGAGCGGAGAGAGAGAGAGGTGCCGCCAGGCACGACGAAAACAGACCATCGCACGCGCCGAGACGACGGCACAAGCCTCGCGACAGAACACACCAATGAAGATGCACTAATCCTCTCTCCACATTCATCTGGATGCAGCTGGACTCCTTAACTGTAACTCCATTCATGCACTGCACGCATGCCCGCTCGTTCTGCATGGCCAGCAAGCAGAGGTACGTAAAACTCGCCGCCAAAAGCTCCAAGGAGAGCCCGATCTGGGCTGCATCCCGTGTCGTCCACCTAGTATAGCTAGTTATGGGCTCCCGCCGTGCCTGAGTGTTGATGGTGGCACTCCAGCCAAACGTCTCCGCGGGCAGAGCCTCGTGCTTCCAGATATATAAGGGGCTCCGTCCCAAGCCCAAACCCACCCTCCAACTCTCCCTCGACCACTTCCGCACCCCCCGAAAGTTTGACTACCCCCGGGCGTAAACCTCGAAGAGGGTCTTACACATTCGGAGTCCGCATCCCGCCCCCTGCTGCAGTCCCGCGCCCCGGCTCCCGCTACCCACCCAAAGGGCAATCTACTCTACAAACTTTCTGCCGCGCGACGCTCAGGGGCCTGCTAGACACGACCATGGCACTGTGGTCTAGTTTCACCAGGTGGATCACTCCCCAGCTGGTCCGCGGGTCCTTGTTTTGCTGGCAGACTGCCCGCTGGAGACCTTCTGTGATGTATGTGGATCAGCGTAGCGGGGTACGAGTATTGTCCATAACCACCCGGGATCATCGTTGAACGAGGTGATACAGCTCCTGCCCCGGCTTGGTTCGTCGCGGGTCATCAACCTCTTCATCGGGACACCGATGACATCGCAATCCTCAATGGCATCGCCGCTGCTGCCCCCCTCCCACACCCTCCTCTCTCATCCGCTGTGCTGGGCGCACCACGGTCAGCTTGGGGGGGGCTGCATATTCACCCGCGGGTGGTGCGAATTCGCAGTGTCGCACGCCTGGAGGGGTGACTTCAACAGTCGCTACCGGTGCTCAGCGCAGGGGGGCAGGGAGGACAGGGAGGATGGAATAGAAAAACACATTGTAGTTCGCGAAGTCCCAGGTAAGACTTAGGTGTGTCAGGACGACACAAAAACGCATGTAGGAGGGATGGATGTGATTGGCATGGTATGCGTGACGCGCCAAGGTTAGAAAGGAGGTAAGGATCGGGGCTTCTAGGACGTGGGGACAGGGGAGGCGAAAGTAATGGCAAACTAGGTTGTGGGGGGCACAGGAAGGAGGACCCGGGGGAGAGGACGAAAGGCAATATGGGGCGACTGGGCGAGGGGGGAACGTGGCTTGGAGGAAGGAGTTGGTAGATAGAGGCGTAACGGCGGTGGATTGGCGCGGGGGGTACCATGTTTATGAGGAAGTGTCGGAGCCGGGTGTCGTGTGTGGCTGTCCGGTATACACATAAGGAGAGTCGGTGTTCAGGTCTTGACACATGGAATGAATCAAGTAAGTGTGCGGGGGCGGTGTGCCAAGGAAGATGTCGATAATTGTGCAAGGAAACTTGTGCCGATCTTACGGACTTTCTAGTGCAAAGGACAATTATGGATAGCTGAATGGGCAGTAATTCGAGGGTCTGGCAATACAAATATGTGGATGTTTCTACAAACATTGATTATTTGGTATGAATGATAGGCTATGAAAAATAATGCCATGTCGTTTTTGTCTAGTTTGTCACTATTGGATTGTTTTTATTCTAATGAGCTGGCATGGAGTGTGTACGTCATGGGCATGTGGCTCGTATCGTTCGCTATGATAGCTGTAAATTAGGATCACACTACACTTAAATTTAGTATGTGGGCGGTGGTTTGGTGAATTAAACATGATACTCATGCAAATTCTGCGATAAAAAGCAGGGTAAGGGAAGGGGGGCGCACGGGGGGGACGTGCTTCAATCTCGTCTGGTACTTACTCTTACATCTATAGTTGTATTTAGGCTACCACTATTACTTTTCTGGTTGATCAAACATTTATTGTGTGGACAACCGTTATATAAAATGGCTCCTTGATAATTATTATGACCAGCCGCTTTTAGTAGCTTTAGAACTTTATACTGTCCTTGTCTTGCTGCTTTTTGGCTGTGTATGCAGTGTTGGCGCTAAGAAAAGTGAAACCTCTCCTGCATGCACTCCTCATTCATATGGCAAAGGCAAGAGACCAGAGGGTAGTATACTACGACCGGGTTATATATCAGTGTTGGGGTCACACTAATTATGTATCCCCACTCTGTATTGCTCACATTCTATATGTAAACCTGCCAGCTAATTTCCTCTTTTATACCACTATACTATGTTCATACCTATCTAACATTCTTAAGGAATAGCGTTCTCTTTATTTGCAACCATGTGATGGTAGAACTCGGTTCATTATCTGAATATGCCTCTTTGATTATTCTATTGTAACTTGTTAGTTCTAGACTTATGTTTATAGCATGGCTAAGTCTGAGATGGCTAGAGGTATTTTTTTCAATGCTGAGGCTTACGATTTCTGAACCATGATAGTTCAGTTGGCCTAACTATTCTCTCCAGAGTTTGACAATGTGGTATGTTTGAATTACTCCAGGTGTCTCATGGCGTTGACTCTTGTTAGGAATGAGTTCTGCGATGTGCGCAACAAGTTCCAGACTATGCTGCAGGTAGCCCTTTATGTGCCTGTGTTGGCTTTTGACTTCCAACTTCTGACTAGTGTCATAATCTACAGATCGGTCATGGGTTGTTTAAGATAAAAAGGAAAAACTTGATCTCATTCTTTTTGCTATTGATATTTATCTAGATATACTGTTTGGTTTCTTAGGTATATGAAATGTGTCAGTCTTAATTTTTGTCATCACATTTCAGTAGCTATATCCGGTAGTTTTAAGTCGTATAATTTCTTTGTTTCTCAACGTGGCCAAGGACCGGAATAAGATACTGACCACCTTGTACTAACATTGCTGATTTGTGAATACTTGTGACTTGACAAATATTATTTGCTTTAGGCATGTCGTAATCATTATTCTATTCTTCTTTTGATGCAGCTGGAGCAGCAGATCGCGGCCTATGGTCCTAAATAGTAGCAATCGAAGCAAAAAAAAAAAGCATAGCCCCATGTGATCCCTCCCATGATGGGGTGAATGTATGTCTGAAGATGCAAATAATGTTCAACATGTATCTGGCTTTCGGGCGGTTATAAAATAACATGAGGAATCTTGTGTAAGAACTCTAGTCTCGCAACTCTTCCAAAAAAAATGTTGTCATGTGTCTATGTCTCTGTCAAGTCTATATCAGGTTGTGCCCTCCCGCCCCATGTAATGTGTAAACTCTTTACCTGGTTGGTTGGTTAATGTTGTCTTCGTTTTGTCATACATTATTGGCTCTCTTGTCGGTTTACCATCTATTGGAATGCTGGTGCCTCTTCTTGAGAAAGGGCAAAGGTTTGTTCGTTGTCTAAAACTACACCTGAGTGAGTGCGAAGCCATGTTAGCTAGTACAATATGAGTGTCACTGGTTGGTCTCAACCACCACTAGAACCTTCGAAAAACCATCGCCGGAGAATGAACTAGCTATGCGGGCGGAGGAGAGGACAAGATATTTCTGGGAGGGGGGGGGGGGAGGGGAAGGGTATGTGAATGTTGCCGTTGTAGAACATCGAGGGGGTAATGAATCCAGTGATCTAGTGGTTGGCACGACAGGGTCATGTGAACCATAGGAGAACATAGGCGTCGGTGGTAAAAACCGGCAGACCTCGGGGTGAGGGTCCCGAGCTATGGATGTTGAATCGGTGGTAACAAGGACGAAGGAGACAGATTTTACCCAGGTTCGGGCCTCTCGAAGAGGTAATACCCTATGTCCTGCTTCGATTATGTTGATGACGATGTATCGAATACAGCTTGATCTACCTCGAGATCGTAAGGAAATATCTAACCCTAGAGGTTCAGACCCAGGCCCGTGCAGACCGCGAAGTGCTCCAGCATGTGTGGTGCAGATCGCTCCTGGTACCCGTTCTTACTTCAGTGTGTTTTTGGCCGTAAGGGTTCATCAGCTCCACCAGATGTGCCTTCCCGTATCTCCCGAGCAGCGCGTCGGATGTCGGCCGCTACTTCAACGCGCGGGAGGGCTGCGCCACGGAGAGGGCGTTCTGGCAAAAGTTCCAGGGCCATCACTCCGAAGTTACTGAATCATCAGATGAAGCAGCTGATGGAGCTCCTCCGCATGGCGAAGTCGACGCTTCAGGACCACTGCATCAACCTTTGGCCCACGCAGGCATTGCCGCCAGCTTATTCGGGCTCCTTGCCTGGCTGGAAGAGGCCGGCCCCCAAGTGGCGCGCTGGAAGCATTCCGAGTGCGTGGAGGGTGCCCAGCGGGCGTACGCCCGCGTGAAGAAGCACTATCTACGCGTCGAAGCGGCGGCCGTGGCCGCAGGGCCCCCCGAAGGGAAGAAATGGACCGTGGAGCAGTTCCTTGCCGAGGTGGTGGAAGGAGCCCGGTCACCGAGGCCGAGTGTCCTAAAGACACTATGTATTTTTAGGTAGTACTTCGGAATGCCGAACTGTAATGGAATGTAAAGACTTCCTTTTGTTTGAAATGAATGTAGATTTATATTCCGACATATGATTGTGTGCTTTATTTTTTGACTCCTATGTGACCGTGTCAAATACTTCTCCGCAACTACAAGCTGATATGCCGCCATCCACTACCATGCAGCCGGAGCTGCCAATTCTCGACGTGTCCTCCTTCGGTTCCAGCTATCAGCAGCCATCCCTGATCGACGCACGGTCCAGAGGGGTCATCACTAAGTAGAGCAAGCCCTCATCTACTGGTCCGGCATCCTGGCATCACTGGCATCCTGGGAAGACGTGATTGCTCTAAAGGCATGGCCCCCTCGAGCATTGGCTTGGGGTCAAGCCAAATCTAAAGGGGAGCGAAATGTCACACGAACTACTGCATCAGGCATTTCAAGAGAAGTATAAGACTAGCCCATTCATCCCAAGCGACAACGAATCCCAACTCGAAGTTCGTAGGAGACAGCTGGGTCCGACATAAGCGTCGTTCTCGTGTAACTGTAGGCATCGAAAAACTAGGCTATTGGCTGGGCGCCGTTGAGCCTTTTTTTGAAGGGGGGTTACTCCAGCCTCTCCTCTGAGCTTCTACTTCTCCTCCCATCCGCTGGCTCTAATTTTCTTGGATAACTAATTATTGAGAGTGGGTTTTCAGCTCCCGGATTGCAAGCGGTGCATCAGTCTCGCTTCTTTCATATCCATCTCCTGAACTTGGCGGATTCGGCAAAGGCCACCCGACGTACACCTCTCAGGAAAACAGGAATTTGCCGAGAGCCAGGACACGGACACTCGGCAAAGAGTATGCCTATAGCCAAATAGTGCCTCTCGACAAAATAAAGTGACTTCACGGCCGCTGGTTCCGTCAGCTCTTTGCCGAGAGCGCGTGCTCGGCAAAACTGCCACAGCCAACTGCCAGCTGCTGCTAGCGCATGCCGCTTTGCCGAGAGCGGCACTTGGTAAATATCCATTCTCATTCCTGTTTCTCCTGCTTTTCCCTCGGATCCCTGCAGCAAAAATAGATATACAATACACAAAGATGCATTTGAAGTCTCAAAGTCTAACAACAAACTCACATAAGCATTATATAAAATAGTTCACACAAACTTCATTTGAAATCACAAGGTAGCTCTTTGGTATAAGTGCCTAGTTACTAAACAATAAAGTGGTCAATGTATGTCTACATGCGACCATATGAAAAAAGCAACACCACAATTATCACGATCTGAAGGAGAATTATCAAGCTCTTCCATCCACTGAACCCGATAAGCCGTTTCTGGCTAGCACATCCACTGAATCCATCCACTGAACCCACTAATTTAGATTTTCTCTTCTGGTTAAGCACACACTGATTGTAATGATACTCTACCTTCTCTTTGCTATTGAACGAGTCATGGGAGTTGCCTTCGTAGCGAAGCACTTGTTCATTGCATTCAGACCATGAATCGTAGACTCCTGGACACCTACCTCTGTACACTGCATACCACTTCATCTACAAAGAAAGAGAAAAAAAGGCAGAGAAGGAATGCAAGGTTAAAATATCACATCATACATAATCCATGTAAGCGTTCATCACTCATACAATCAAAAGCATCACAAGTGGCAATCTAAGTCCATATCAGCAGCTACGTGACTATATCACTAAATCAATGCCAAACTATCTAGGTGGACTACTCCGAGGAGTAGTCCGTGAAACCAGTGATCGTGGAGTCAGAGCACGTGGTGGCATCCCCCACAGTGGAGGACCAAGCGTCGTCGGGAATGTAGGACGGTGGACTCAATGGCATCGAGTCGTCACACTCCTTATGTGGTGGGGCCTTCTTCTCCTTAGCTGGCGGATTCTTCTTGCCCAGATCCTCAAAATACTTTATTAGGATCAGCTGCAGGTTCTTCTCAATGAGCGCCGCCAAGCGGTCCACGACGCGCTTCTCCTTAACCGCTGAGTCGACCCTAATGGAAGCTGCGGCATCGGAGGAAGCCATAGCCGCGAAATCGATCAGTGCTAACACCTTTCATCACACAATAAAAAATAGCATAAGAATCAAACATCAAAGATTAGTTCTAATCAAATTAATCATGATGGACACTATCTCACGGATATTTCAAATTTCGGTGATAGTCGAGCTGGGCGAGTCCATCGTGCGTGAAAAATGTATATCACAGGAAGAACTCGTACAGATCGACCGCCATCGGCAAAAGATGATTTTCTTTCTCCAAGAACAACTCTCATCTCTCTCACGTATATATGGTAAAACTCTCTCTAGTGGTGGTATATATGGTGGACACTCTCTCACAGGTATTTCGACTTTCGGTGATGGTCGAGCTGGGTGAGCCCGTCGTGCATTATCAAGATAACATGAAGAGCCCACGCAGATCGACCGTCATCGTCAAAAGTCGATTTTCTTCCTCCAAGGACAACTCTCATTGACACTCTCTCACGTATATATGGTGGACACTCTCTCACGGATATTTCGACTATCGGTGATCGTCGAGCTGGGTGAGCCCATCGTGCATTATCAAGATAACATGAAGAGCTCACCCAGATCGACCGTCATCGTCAAAAGTCGATTTTCTTCCTCCAAGAACAACTCTCATCAACTGTCTGTGATGGTCGCTCTTGCTCTGTTCCTCCTACTTTGTAAATATCATAGAGGAGGAACAAAGGAAGCGCGACCCCCTACGACAAAATCAGCACATTCCTTCGAAAACAACTCGCATCTGTCAAATATGATCTTCACTCGCTCCATAGCATCCATACAAACAACAAAAACTAATAGATGCAAACAACAAAAAACTACAAAAAAAATCAACAATTATCTATGCATTATAAACAATTATCTATACAACATTATGGACAATTATCTATATTATCCACAAATTATCTACATTCATCCATCCTTCTATGCATTCATACATCCATGTATTGATACATACGAAAAACTACAAAAAAAACTACTAAAAAAATCCATGCAATTCATGCATCAATCCATGCATTAAGACATACATATATACATTCATACATCCATGCATCCATACAAGATCGTGGGAGGGGGGAGATGAACCTCACCGTAGGGGGGAGGCAGCTCGAGGGAGGGGGCGCCGCCGGGCTATGAGGCGCCGGCCAAGGCGGGAGGGTGGGGGCGCTAGTGGGGTGGGGGTTGCCGGCCGAGGCGGGGGGGGGGGGGTGGTGGTGCGGGGTGGGCGGGGGGAAGAAGAGAGAGAGAAGTGAGAGAGAGAGAAGAAGACACCACGAGGAGAGTTTAAGTGTCCCACGACCTTTACCGAGCATCTGTCGATGCGGCTCTCGAAAAGGTACGAACCCTAGATCTAGGGTTTATACCTTTTACGAGAGTTACGCGTGTAAAGGATAATACCTTAGATCTAAGTTCCCTTTTCCTGAGAGCAGCTCTCGGAAAAATCACAAATACCGATAAGTCTAGGTTTAGCATCTTTCTTTTCCATAAGGTATTTAATAGCAGCAGGATCTGTGTGAACAATTACTTTGAATCAACAATGTAAGATCTGAATTTATCACAAGCAAACACATCTGCTAGAAATTCTTTTTCAGTAGTAGCATAATTTCTTTGGGCACTGTCTAGAGTTCTACTAGCATAATGGATCACATTTAATTTTTTTTATCAACTCTTTGTCCTAGAACATCACCAAAGCATAGTCACTATCATCACACATAATTTCAAAAGGTAAGTTCAAATCAGATGTTGAACAATGGGTGCAGAAGTTAAGGCTTTCTTAAGTGTTTCGAAGGCTTCTACACAATCATCATAAAAATAAATGGAACATCCTTTTGCAAGAAATTAGTAAGAGGCCTAGAAATTTTAGAGAAGTCGTTAATAAACCTCCTATAAAAACCAGCATGACCAAGGAAACTTCGAATACCTTTAATATCTTTGGGACATGGCATTTTCTCAATTGCATTAACTTTAGCTTTGTCCATCTCAATACCTCGCTCAGAAATTTATGCCCCAAGACAATAGCTTCATCACCATAAAGTGGCACTTCTCCCAATTCAAGACAAGATAGTTTGTTCACATGTCTGCAAAACTCGAAAAGGTTGCTTAAGCAATCATCAAAAGAAGTTCCAAAACGGAAAAATCATCCATGAAAACCTCACAATCTTTTCAAAAAGTCAGAGAATATAGCAGTCATACATCTTTGAAAGGAGCAGGTGCATTGCATAAACCAAACTCATACGTCTATAAGCATAAGTTCCAAAAGGACAAGTAAAGGTGGTCTTCTCTTGATCAGGTTGTGATACATGTATTTGAGAGAAACCAGAATATCCATCAAGAAAGCAAAATGTGTGTGTGCTTTGACAATCTTTCTAACATTTGACAAATAAAAGGAAAAGGGTAATGATCTTTTCTAGCGGCTTTATTTAATTTTCTAAAATCAATTACCATTCTATAGCCAGTAACAATTCTTTGCGGGATAAGTTCATTTTTATCATTAGGAACAATAGTAATGCCTCCTTTCTTGGGACACAATGAACAGGATTACCCATCTACTATCAGCTATGGGATAGATTATACCTGCTTCCAGAAGCTTCAGTATTTCAGTTCTTACCACTTCATATTAGGATTCAATCGTCGCTGGTGATCAACAACGGGTTTAGCATCTTGTTCCATATTAATCTTGTGCTGACAGAGAGTGGGACTAATGCCCTTAAGATCATCAAGAGTATATCTAATAGCAGCACGGTGCTTCCTCAGAGTTTTTAACAATCTATTTTCTTCATGCTCGTGTAACGTTAGCATTATAATAACAGGCAATTGCTTTAATTCAAACACAGGATCACCTTTAGGTGGAGGAGGGCCTCCCAGAGTTTCAACATGCAAATTGTGTTTAAGAATAGGTTGTTGCTCAAAGAATATTTTATACTATTTCATTTCTTTCATGCAAGTGCATATCATTATCATGGTCTAGCAAATATTGTTCTAAAGGATCATAGGAGGGTACGGCAATAGAAGCAAGACAATTATTTCATCCTTACTAGGCAATTCTTTATCACGAGGATGTCTACGAAACTTAGAGAAATTAAACTCATGAGACACATCACCAAAATTGACACTGATAGTTTCTTTATGGCAATCTATCAGTAGGGTATTTTATTTTCCCACACAAGACTTCAACATCTCTAACTATCCCAAGTGTGGTGTGATGGTGTCTCTGTTTGCAAGTTTAATAGTGACATCAATATCTTATATTTCAGCGAGTGCTATATCATTCATAATTTATTGATGTAAGGTAAAAGTAATAGCACTCACACTAGCACCCAAATCACATAAACTATGATAGCAATGATCTCCTATTTTAACCGAATGAATAGTCTTCTTCATAAAACAACCAATACAAGAAGTGTCGACCAGGTTTCCTATTGAATTCAGGTGGGCATATTCAGCGGGTTCTTTTATGAAGAAGAACTATTCATAATTTCCTATTGAATTCACAACGGGCTTATTCTTATCTTTAATATCGGGTTGGAATTCTAGCAGCTTTTTCACAGAAATAAATAACATGCCCATCAATATTATCGACCAAGGATCTTTAACCATAACGATACTAGGTTCCACTTTAACATGCCCATCAACTGTTACTGTTACTATCATCAGCTATCAAAACTATCATATATTGTGCTACTGATCATATTGCTGCAGATAATTAATCTCCAGGTGCTGTTGAATTGACAACTCAGCTGCTAATACTTATAAGTATTCTTTGGCTCCCCTTGTGTCGAATCTATAATTTGGGTTGAATACTCTACCCTCGAAAACTGTTGCGATCCCCCTATACTACTTGTGGGGTATCGAGACCCTTTTCTGGCGCCGTTTTGGGGAGCATAGATATATTTGTTGAGCTCACTTGGAATTATTTCAATTTATACTATGAAGAATCTGAAGGAACAAGACTAAGATTTTTCTATCTAGATGAGGGGAGGTAAGGAACTGCCATCATACTCTGCACTTATTCACCTCTATTTTGAGTAGACTTGCAACACCACCACATGCTATTAATTCTGATATGTCCCAAGTTATTGATGATACTACCTCTGCTATGAATACTACTCATGATGATGCTAGTACCTTGCTTGATAATATGCCACTAGGTGAATTTCTTGATGAACAAATTGCTAGAGCTAAAGATACTGAGAATGCTGAAACTGATGAAGTACTTGAAACTGAAAATCTTGAAACACTTATTAGGACGAACTCTCCTAGATATGAATTGCCTAAGATACCTGAAGGTTATGTTATGGATGAGGAGACAGCTAGAGATTTTCTTGCTTGCAATTATAGAGATGATCTTAAGAAATTACTATGCAAACTAAAAGAAAAATCTTTGAATGCTAGAATGAAATGTGATCCTAAGTTTGCTACTTCACCTATCTTTGTTGATGATAAGGATTATGAATTCTCTGTCGACCCAGAGTTAATTACTTTGGTTGAATCTGATCCTTTCCATGGCTATGAAACTGAAACTGTTGTGGCACACCTTACTAAATTGAATGATATAGCCACCCTTTTTGCTCATGAGGATAAAATTCACTATTACTATATTCTCAAATTATTTCCGTTCTCATTAAAGGGTGATGCTAAGATATGGTACAATACTCTTGCTCCTGGTTGTGTGTGTAGTCCCCAGGATATGATTTATTACTTCTCTGAAAAATATTTTCCTGCTCATAAGAAACAAGCTGCCTTACAGGAAATATTTAACTATGTGCAAATTAAAGAAGAGAGTCTACCACAAGCTTGGGGGAGGCTTCTCCAATTGCTTAATGCTTTGCCGGATCATCCTCTTAAGAAAAATGAAATACTTGATATCTTCTATAATGGACTAACCGATGATTCTGGGAACTTCCTAGATAGTTGTGTTGGTTGTGTTTTCAGGAAACGAACTGTGGAACAAGCTGAGGAATTATTGAATAATATATTGAAAAATTATGATGATTGGACTCTTCCTGAACCACCTCCTAAACCCACTACAAAGAAGAGGGGTATCTTATATCTCAGTCCTGAAGATATGCAAGAGGCAAAGAAAAGTATTAAGGAAAAAGGTATTAAAGCCGAGGATGTTAAAAATTTACCTCCTATTGAAGAAATACATGGACTTGACACACCACCACCGAAGGTGGTAGAGGTAAACTCTTTGATGAAATATGATGAAAGTGACATCCCTTACAATAAACATCCTAGTCAATGCCTTTATGAGTTTGATAACTACATTAGAAAACAAGATCACTTCAATGAAAATGTTATGAAACAATTGAAATACAACTCCAATATGATTGCTCACTTGAGTGACTTTTTTTGACAATTAAAACAGCAGGAGAGGCTCCTACTGTTGCATTTTTATATATAGTTAACTGAAGGTTAACAAAACAGGGGGGGGGGTTACATACCAGATTACATGTTTACAAGTTCACTCCACACCCAAGGGTATCCCCTGTAGTACAAACACTCTAGTCTTATTTCTTATGGGTATAAGCTAGATTACAAGTGAGTCACTTAAACTTACTAGAAATTCCACCTTTTGAGGTGGAAGTCTAAACCCTAGAATTACCAAGTCTCCTTGGAGCTTCCTTAGCCAGTCAGCATGAATGGCTGGTTCTCCGTCGAACACCATTATGTTTCTTTGTTTCCAAATATTCCATGCTACCAAGATGGTCATCTCTTTAAACAAAGGCTTTTGCTAGGCTGAGTTAGCTTGATCATATTTGGCTTGCATATCCAAATGATTATTCCAGCTGATACCAATAGTGTCCCAACATCTGGAGGCAAAAGGGCATTCAAAAAAGAGGTGGGAGTTGGTTTCAAGCATACCAGAGTTGCACAAGGGGCAAGAATGGTCCTCCCCAATGTTGAAATGTCTTCTTAACATCATGTCTCTGGTGTTAACTCTGTCTAGCGGCATTAGCCATGTGGACGTAATGAATTGTGGTGAGGTGAGGTTCCTGAACATGAATTTGTAAAACTTTTTTGGTTTGAATGTTGTATCTCCCCAACATAGGATCCATTCGTCAGTGCCCATTGGTTCCAAAGCGATGCTTGTCATTGCAGTCTGCAGGTCATCCAGTTCTGCCCTTGTTTCCAAAGACAACAGTAGTTCAAAAGTTTCCGAGGGTGCATTGTTGTTGTGGAATTGTGGCAGTGAAATGTCTTCATCTTTAGCGTAGGAGAACAAGTGCTTGTGTGTTTCCATTAAGGGCCTCTCTCCACGCCACACATCCTTCCAAAGGAGCACCGAGTCTCCCACCGCCGGCACACAAGATGTGATCCCTCAGTAAATATCCATCAAGGAAAAATCATCCCTCCACCAAAAGGAGACACATCTAGGTTTTGCATGGGGTGGGGTATCATCATATTACGCGTTCCAAATTATTATCACCCAAGGTGTATCATGCTTGTGAATAAACTTGTGTATATATTTGAGCAGGAGAGCCTTGTTTTGTACCTGTAAATTTAGAACTCCTAGACCTCCTTTTTTTGGACGGCACACTAGATCCCAGGCTGCGAGGGAGTGGGTTTTGGCATCTCTGTCTATTTCCTTTCTCTAAAGGCAATGTCTTCTAGCTCGGTCAAAGATTTCAATCAACTTCAAAGGGAGCTTAAGCACACACATGGCAAAGGAAAGGAGAGAGGATAGGGCCGAGTTGATCAGCTGGACACGTTCACATACAATCACCAGATTGCTGTTCCAGTAAGTCTTCTCTCAATTCTATCAACCAGTGCATCAGTTCCCTAACCGTGGGACGAGTTGTTCCAAGAGGAAGCCCCAGGTAAATAAACGGCATCACCCCAACTTGGCAGCCCAAAAGACCCGCTAGCTCATTTGTTTTTTCCTCCGTCACATTAATCGGCATAAGTTGAGATTTTGCATAGTTGATTTTCAAACCTGTGGCTTTAGCATAGGAGTCCAAGATTGCTTTGATTGTTTGAAATTCATCACCATAAGCTGGGAGCACAATTATCGTGTCATCCGCATATTGGATCACCGGGAAGTTTTCCGAGGCGTGCTGTTCCATTGGCAGATTAATGTGTCCTTCCATCCAAGCCTTGTTTATTAATGATTGCAATAAATCCACTGCCAAAACAAAAAGCAACGTGGAAATCAGGTCCCCCTATCTTACCCCGCAATTGCACTTGAATTCCGTGCCAGGAATCCCATTAAGAAGGACCGAAGAGGATCCAGATTCTAATAACATTTTGATCCACATGCACCAATGGTCATCGAACCCTTTGCACTTGAGGATGTTTAAAATAAACAAATGCTCCTATCGAAATGCATAGTTAACACCGCTGGATACTTACGTTCCGGACTGTATGATGAGCACATGGCATTTGGTGACTGCAGCTACCGCTGTGGAGGTCGAGGGCCTCAAGGCTGCGCTGAAGAAGGCCGAGGCCGAGGCAGCCGAAAAGAATGCGGCTACCGAAAAGGTGGCGGCCGAACTTGAGACGGTGAAGACCGCCGGTGAGAAGCACGAGGCTCGAGTGGCCGAAGTGCAGGTGGAGCTCAAGGATGCCATCACGAAATGTGAGGCCCTTGAGCAGAAGAAGAGCAGTTTTCTGAGCTATCCAAGGCGGACAAAGAGCTCCGGGATGCCAGGACGGAAGTGCGGGGTGTCCAGGAGGAGCTCCGCCAAGTGAAGCAAATCGCAGATGGTAAGAAATACGTACTGCAGAGTGTTTTTGGCGGCAACATGTTTGCCTTGTTGACGAGGGTCTAGTGCTCCGCAGGTGTTTTCACCGAGCTTCTGAAGAGTGCGGCGTCTACGGCGGAGCACTATGCTATGCAGGAGGAGGATTCCGAATAGCGGCTTTTCTGATCGCAGTTCTAGGCGCCCGAGCCCCCTCCCCTCCTCAGCAACTAGATGAAGTAGCGGACAGAGCTGCATCGGATGGCAGAGCCGGCCCTGAAGGATCTTTGCGTCCGGCTATGGCCCTCAGAGCCCATTCTGGACAGCTGTTGGGGAACGTTGCATGGGAAACAAAATTTTTCCTACGCTCACCAAGATCAATCTGGGAGATGAACATCTATGAGAGGAGAGATTGGATCTACATACCCTTTTAGATCGCTAAGCGGAAGCGTTAAGAAACATGGTTGATGTAGTCAAACGTCTTCGCGATCCAATCATGATCCGTCCCGCGAACTCCCGATTTAGTGCCGAACGGACGGCACCTCCGCGTTCAACACACATACGGCTTGATGACACCTTCACCTCCTTGATCCAACGAGCGATGGTGAAGTAGTAGCTCGAGTCCTCCGGCAGCACGACGGCGTGGTGGCGGTGGTGGTGGAGAAATCTCGATAGAGCTTCGCTAAGCACTACGGAGAGAAGATGGACTACGAGGGAGAGGAAGGGCAGCACCGTGGCATGGAGATGTGCTCAAGGGTGCGGCTGTCCTCTCTCTACCTCTCTATATATAGGGGGAAGGGAGGAGGAGGGGGCGCCCTAGATCCCATCTAGGGGGGCGGCAGCCACAAGGGATGGGAAACCCTAGATGGGTTTGGCCCTCCCCCTAGGAGACTTGGCCCCCAAGCCAGGTGGAGGCAAAACCCTAGGGAGGCACCCCCACCTCTTCTGGAAACGTGGGATGGGGTGAGGGGGGCGCACAGCCCCTTAGTGGGCTGGTGTGCCCCCTCCACTTGGCCCATGAGGCCCCCCAACACTTGCCGGCGCCCCCCGAAACCCCTTTCGGTCATGCTGGTCATCACCCGGTACCCCCGGAACAATTTTGGACTCCAATACTCTTCATCCAATATATAAATCTTCACCTCCGGACCAGTCCAGAGTTCCTCGTCATGTCCGGGATCTCATCCGGGACTTCGAAAAACCTTCGGGAACCACCATAATGACTCAACTACACTTATATCGTCACCAAATGTTAAGTGTGGAGACCCTGCGGGTTCGAGAACTACGCAGACATGACCGAGACACCTCTACAGCCAATAACCAATAGCGGGACCTGGATGCCATATTGGTTCCTACATATTCTACGAAGATCTTATCGGTCGAACCTCGATGTCAAGGATTCAACTAATCCAGTATATAATTCCCTTTGTCTATCTGTATGTTACTTGCCCGAGATTCGATCGTTGGTATCACCATACCTAGTTCAATATCATTATCGGCAAGTCTCTTTACTCGTTTCGTAATACAAGATCACATGGCTAACCCATTAGTCACATTGCTTGCAAGCTCATTGTGATGCTGTATTACCGAGAGGGCCCAGAGATACCTCTCCGTCATACGGAGTGACAAATCCCAGTCTTGATCCATGCCAACTCAACAGACACCCTCGAAGATACCTGTAGAGCACCTTTATAGTCACCCAGTTACGTTGCTACATTTGGTACACACAAGGTAATCCTCCGGTGTTAGTTAGTTGCATGATCTCATGGTCATAGAAACAGATACTTGACATGCAGAAAACGATAGCAATAAACTTGATACGATCACATGCTACGTTTATAGTTTGGGTCTTGTCCATCACATCATTCTCCTAATGATGTGATCCCGTTATCAAATGACAACTCATGTCTATGGCTAGGAAACCACAGCCATCTTTGATCAATGAGCTAGTCTAGTAGAGGCTCACTAGGGACACGTTGTTGTCTATGTATCCACACATGTATCTGAGTTTCTGATTAATATAATTCTAGCATGGTTAATAAACGATTATCATGAACAGGGAAATATGATAATAACCAATTTATTATTGCCTCTAGGGCATATTTCCAACAACAGCTACTTCGGCCTGGTGCAGAGGCTGCGTGATGCGTCGCCCCGGATTGATACCGTGAAGCACTCTGCATGCCTTGAAGGAGCTAGGATGGCCTTTGCGAACACCATGGTTCATTGGCGTAAGTTCAAGCCAATGGACATGGCCACTGGTCCCCCGCCGGTTGGAAAGGTGCATCGCCGCCCCGAACTGTATTTCACACAAGTTATGGATTGTGCTCGGGCGATAGAAGGCCAGTGCTCCAAAGATGTAATCATTGACTGATTGTATGAAGTTGTCAACTAGACCTTGTGCTTTATAATGCGGCCTGTTTCCATGTTTTTAAAGTATGATGATTTTAGTTTAACTCCTGTGCGGCCGTTTATTATTCTGAAAGTTACCAGTCGTCGGCTCCAGCCCCCAAGTAAATATTACGAGGGGTGTTTCGTCTCCGCACTGTTACCCTTAGACGACGTCTCGGTGCCTGAAGGCGGTAGTGCGTGAGAGAGACTAGGAAATCGGATTATGCGGCTTTATTGCTTTCACTTAGCGATAGGAGCTTGACTGCGGGAGCTACTGACTAGCCCCAGTGCTTTGTGATGTATGTGGGAGCCGAGGCATGCCTTTGTAATCACATGGTTTGTGCTAGGACGAACCCTGTGTATGAAACGGATAAATCGCCAATGATTTCTTGAGTTTAACACTTGTCGTCGGATCGCTGACCAGTTCATGCTTACTATGACACTCAATTTTCCGCTTTCTCCCCTGAGGTGCTTAACTGGACTAGCCAGAAGTACAATCACAGGGGTTCTCCCTTTACCTTCTTAGCCGAACGCGCGAAACGTAAGAAGGCAAGCACAGAAGCTGGGCAACCCAACTATTGACCCAAGACATAGTTCGGAACTATGCATATAGTGCAATATCCCAGACGCCGAACACACAATGGAAAGTGGTGCCGGACTTAGTATGTAGAGCTGATGGGAAGATCAAGCCTGT
Source organism: Thinopyrum elongatum (assembly GCA_011799875.1). Classification (NCBI taxonomy): domain Eukaryota; kingdom Viridiplantae; phylum Streptophyta; class Magnoliopsida; order Poales; family Poaceae; genus Thinopyrum; species Thinopyrum elongatum. The sequence goes on along the minus strand of CM022300.1, from coordinate 10,706,265 downwards.
GGTTAATTAAGCGATTTGTATTTGTTACACAATGTGTGCATGCCCAGCTGTTCGAAGAGCAGAAAAAAGAGAAAGAGAAAAAAGAGGGATAGATAATGCGAATGCCCGAACACCGTAAAAGATGTTTTTATTTTCCATGAGCTCTGGACATCTATCCATACAATTTGAACTGCCGAGGTGTTTATGGTATGTAAGAAAATAAAATTTTACAGAGAAAGGTTTACACAGGGCCTTGATGCGTGTGTAGAAGCCTCAACTGTGCCCTGCTGCACGTCTGCACCTTTGCTTTTGCTGGGTAAGGGACTCATCCGTGTAGAAAAATGCATTCCGTCGAGGGGGGCTTGAATAGGAACCCTGATGGGTGGCCGTGTCGACCAGCTTGATGCTGGGTGAGTCCATAGTCGTCCGATTGTCGTCCGAAGATGTGGCAATGCCATAGTTTGGTTGAGCCGAACACATGGTGCTATTTGCTTGATATAAGCCCCCACGGTCACCCATGATATCTTGAGCACGAAGTTGTGCTGACGAGGCACGTAGAGCGCCATGATGGTGGGGTGTCGTGGGGGGCGTATCCCTATTTGCGATGTACGCAGGCGGGTTCCCATGACGGTGACCAGGCTCGAGCCTGTTTAGTTGTATCTCTGGCCTTTACGGCGGACTGATACACTGGCCTATTGGCGACGGCTTGGTCTTCGGCCGCTAGGGCCGCGGTATGTTCCTCGGTCCGGAGTGAGCGCTCCGTATTGCCGTTGATTGTTATGACGCCCGAAGGGCCAGGCATTTTCAGCTTGAGGTATGCATAATGCGGGATGGCGTTGAACTTAGCAAACGCCGTTCGTACGAGTAGGGCATGGTAGCCGCTGCAAAAAGGGGCAATATCGAAGATCAAGTCTTCACTGCGGAAGTTCTCTGGTGAGCCGAATACTACTTCCAGAGTCACCGTGCCTGAGCAGCGGGCCTCTACGCCCGGAATGACCCCCTTGGAGGTGGTGTTACTGGGCTTGATCCTTAACGGTTTGATCCCCATTTTACTCACTGTGTGCGTAAATCAGATTAAGGCTACTGCCTCCATCCATGAGGACTCTCATGAGGTGGTACCCGTCGACAATGGGATCAAGTACCAGGGCCGCCAATCCTCCATGATGGATACTGGTCGAATGGTCCATGCGATCAAAGGTGATTGGGTGAGCCGACCACGGGTTGAACTTCGGCGCTACGGGCTCGACGGCGTACACATCCTGTAGCGCGCGCTTCCGCTCCTTCCTTGGCATGTGGGTGGCGTAGATCATGTTCAGCGTCTTGACGTCAGAAGAGAAGCGTTTTTGGCCTCCACTGTTCGGCCTGCGGGGCTCCTCATCGTCCTCGCTTCAGGGGCTTTTGCCGGAGTCTTCGGCTGTGAGCTTGCCGGCCTGCTTTATCACCCAATAGTTATGGTTGGTGTGGTTGGCGGGCTTCTCGGGGGTGCCGTGGATCTGGCAGGGCCTGTCCAGGATTGCGTCTAACTTGGTTGGGCCATCTTGGTTGCCTTTAGAAGGCTTTTTCCGTGACTCGGACTTTGGATTATGGAATCCGGCATTTATTGCCGTCTTGTCAGCTTCGCCGTTGTTGTGGCGGCGTTTGTTCTTGTTCCGTCGAGGCTTCCTGTTCCCGTCCTGGACTTTCGAGGTGCCGGAGGCTTCTGGGTTGGTGCTTCTACGAGACAACCAACTGTCCTCTCCGACACAGAAGCAGGTCATCAAGGAGGTAAGCACTGCCATCGTCTTCGGCTTGTCCTGGCCGAGCTGTGGTGCTAGCAATTCGTCTCGAATACTATGCCTGAAGGCGGTTATAGCTTCCGTGTCCGGACAATCTACAATCTGATTTTTCTTGGTCAAAAACTGGTTCCAAAATTCCCAGGCTGACTCTCCGGGCTGCTGGATTACGTGACTCAGGTCATCGGCGTTCGGGGGCCAGACATAAGTGCCCTGAAAATTAGCTCGGAAGGTGTCCTAAAGCTCCTCCCAACATCCTATGGAGTCTTCGGGAAGCTATTTAGCCAGTGTCTGGCTGGACCCTTGAGTTTTAACGGTAGGTACTTGATGGCATGGAGGTCGTCTGCTCGTGCCATAATAATGTGCAGCAAAAAATCTTTGATCCATACCGCTGGATCTGTTGTCCCGTCATAGGACTCAATATTTACAGGTTTGAAACCCTCCGGGAATTGATGCTGCATCACTCTATCTATGAAGCAGAGAGGATGAGCAGCGCCACTGAATCGGGCTACGTCGCGCCGGAGATCATTTGTCATCCGGACTTGTTATTGCTCCCGGACTCTGTCATTTTGGTGTAACCAGGCGTGGTATCCGTCCCGTTTAATGGGAGGACTATCGAGCGTCCAGGTCGCGTCATAGGTCGTACTTATAGGCTGGCCGTAATGGCTCCTTGCCTTGACGGTGAGGTGGAGCGGGAGGTGGTTCGGCTTTATCAGCTATCCTGTCCCGTCCTCGAGGGGGGTGGTCCGGCTGTTCTGCCCGAGTATGCCTTGGAGGTATGTGCTCTATGGCCTCGTTGTCAAATTGCAGAAATAGTCTGCGCATTGGGTAGCTCTTGGTTTGCCGTTCATAGCCATACCCTTCTTCAGCAGCCAGGACCTTAGTCCATCTGTCATTGAGGGTATCCTGTTCGGCTTTTATTTTTTGAGCTGCTTCTTCAGGCTACGCGCGGTGGCAATTAGCTCCTGTTTGAATCGCTCTTGATCCAGTGGGCCTTTGGGGATGATAAAATCTTCGTCACCAAAACTGACCTCCTCTTCAGAAAGGGGGAGGTAGTTACTGTCTTCGGAGTTAGTGAGGTCTTCAAGATTGAGCGGATTGTTGGAGATATGCCCTAGATGCAATCATGTATGATGATATTTCCTATGTGTTTATGAATAAAGATAGTCCCTGGACATTATCAATGATGTGTATCAGCAAGTACCTGACTTGTTTGTGGGACTATGCATTGTATGATTACTGTCCTAAAAGCTCCCTAGTCGAAAGGGCTGTGTGGACGCGCAGCTGACTAGACTAGCATATGACACGGTTGATGGTTTGGTCTCACTAGCCATGAAGCATTGGACGCTAACCGGATAATATGGACTCGGAAGGATCTGGTCAAATTTGACAGTCAGATCCGATTTGAGATAAGGTTCGAGTAGGACATACCGAACTATGAGACGCAGCGATATGTCATATGTGAGTCTCTAGTACAACATACATTCTATGTCCTAAGAACTGAGCTGGCGCATGTACTCGGGATGGTGACAGACCTGCTTTGGGCCGACCAAACACTACTCCGTGACTGGGTAGTTACAAAGGTAGGTTTCGGGCTTGTCCAGACCCATGCTACAAGACATGGTCGAGCAAGATGGGATTTGAATCTCCAATCAGGAGAGATATACTTTGGGCCCCTCTTGTGATCCGACCAAGATAAGCATGGCCATGCGACAAGGATTATGAGATAATCTGGTTTGTGGTCGGCATCACTGGAACGAGAAAGAGGTCGGGCTAGCACAAGTATGACACTAATCGCCTTGAGCCCGACAACATATATCGTGTGGCAAAGGGAACATAAGTGTGATGTCCAGGTTCGCCTAACCCGCTTCATTGTCTACTTGGTGGTCGGCACGCCTTGCTAGAGGCCGCTACCAACCGAGCAGGTCAGAGGTGATCCGACCTGCGACCAAGGTGACTTGAACCTAAGGGGTCGCACGCTTAAGGGAACGAACCTGTGAGGTTCGATCCGACTCCACGAGTCAGGTGTGATCCTACTCGGACTCGGATCCAAGCCGAACAGACATTGGGCTTTAGTGTCCATGCGAGGCCCAAGTGTTGAGCCCGTGACTGATGCCTATATAAAGTGGAGGTGCGGCACACTCATTTGGTTGATCGCTTCGGTGTTGTCACTAGGGTTTGCATGTGTTGCGAATAGCAACCTCCACTCGCCGCCAACAGTGTGATCGGACCTAGCAGTTCGCCGCACAGGGTTCCTCCTGCACGCGTGAATACCGTTAGAGGCGGCGCACTTGCACCGCTCCGGTGAACCTGTACGTGGGATCCGATGACTGGCTGTTCGAGGGAGATCGAACGAGGAGGAGATGATCCACGCGGACGCGCTGCCCCAACTCTTCTTCCGCTGCACGGCACTGTGTGTCTAGTGGAAACGATATGTGATCCATCTCCCTTAGCATGTTCTTGGATGTTCTGTGCGTAGGAAATTTTTAATTTGCAGTCGATGCACCCTACCGTAGATCCCAACACGGATCCTCATGCTCCTCGTGATCATTTTGTGCTTGTTCGTCAGCACCATGGTCTTCGAGGTTGTCCGCTTTATTTGGTGTACCGTTCTCTCCAGCATCAGTGTTGCTCGCGTGGCTTTGACATGCCTTTGAGCGACGGCGTTGTCTGCGGCGTTTTGGCAGCTTGTCGCTGGGCTTGCCATTATCCTTTCTAGGGGTGCCGTCGTCGTCTTTCGGAGTGGCCACCATGTAGACGTCATAAGTGGATGTGGCCGTCCAGCCGCCGGTGACGGGGTAAGTGGCGTCGGCGTTGGACGTGGCTCCACTGTCTTCGTCCATGAAATATGCGTTCTCCGAGGTGTAGTTCAACATGTCGGTTAAGTCCTCGACTGTGGCTACTAGGTGGGTGGAGGGTGGGACATAAAATTCCCTGAAATATGCCTCAAGGGACTGCTGAACGCAGGCCGAGGGCGAGTTATCTTGAATGGCCATCATCCGAATTCGATCGAGCGCCTCGTTTAACAGAGCGAGGCTTGACAAGCTGGTATGTGGTGGCTGCTCGGGATCGGACTCCATTGTGGTGGGGAGAGGGGCGATGACCCACAAGTATAGGGGATCTATCATAGTCCTTTCGATAAGTATGAGTGTCGAACCCAACGAGGAGCAGAAGGAAATGACAAGCGGTTTTCAACAAGGTATTTTCTACAAGCACTGAAATTATTAGTAACAGATAGTTTTGTGATAAGATAATTCATAACGGCTAACAATTAACAAGTGTAATAAAGGTGCAGCAAGGTGGCCCAATCCTTTTTGTAGCAAAGGATAAGCCTGGACGAACTCTTATATAAAGCAAAGCGCTCCCGAGGACACATGGGAATTATTGTCAAGTTAATTTTCATCATGCTCATATGATTCGCGTTCGTTACTTTGATAATTTGATATGTGGGTGGACCGGTGCTTGGGTGCTGTCCTTACTTGGACAAGCCTCCCACCTATGATTAACCCCTCTCGCAAGCATCCGCAACTATGAAATAAGAATTAAGATAAATCTAACCATAGCATGAAACATGTGGATCCAAATCAGCCCCTTATGAAGCAACGCATAAACTAGGGTTTAAGCTTCTGTCACTCTAGCAACCCATCATCTACTTATTACTTCCCAATGCTTTCCCCTAGGCCCAAATCATGGCGAAGTGTCATGTAGTCGACGTTCACATAACACCACTAGAGGAAAGATAACATACATCTCATCCAAATATTGAACGAATACCAAATTCACATGATTACTTATAACAAGAATTCTCCCATGTCCTCAGGAACAAACGTAATTACTCACAAAGCATATTCATGTTCAAGATCAGAGGGGTATTGAATATCATTAAGGATCTGAACGTACGATCTTCCACCAAATAAACCAACTAGCATCAACTACAGGGAGTAATCAACACTACTAGCAACCCACAGGCACGAATCTGAGGTTTTGAGGCAAAGATTGAATACAAGAGATGAACTAGGGTTTGAGAGGAGATGGTGCTGGTGAAGATGTTGATGGAGATTGACCCCCTCTCGATGAGGGGATCGTTGGTGATGACGATGGCTTCGATTTCCCCCTCCCGGAGGGAAGTTTCCCCGGCAGAATAGCTCCACCGGAGCCCTAGATTGCTTCTGCCCACGTTCCGCCTCGAGACGGCGGCGCTTCGTCCCGAAAGCTTCCTTATGATTTTTTCTAGGTAAAAACCCTTCATATAGCAGAAGATGGACGCTGGAGACCTGCCAGGGGGCCCACAAGCCCTAGGGGTGCACCCTGGGGGGTAGGGCGCACCCCCCAGGCTTGTGGCCACCTGGTGGGCCCCCTCTGGTATTTTCTTCGGCCAATAATTATTATATATTCCAAAATAATTCTCCGTAAATTTTCAGGACTTTTGGAGTTGTGCAAAATTGGTCTATTAGATTTTCTCCTTTTCGGTCCAGAATTCCAGCTGCCGGCATTCTCCCTCTTTGTGTAAACCTTGTAAAATAAGAGAGAAAATGCATAAGTATTGTACCATAATGTGAAATAACAGCCCATAATGCAATAAATATCAACATAAAAGCATGATGCAAAATGGACGTATCAAGGGGTGATCCAGGTCCAAACTGAATCCCGGTCGTCCAGGGCCGAGTTAGCCTCAAGGCCTGGGGTCGGGCTTGTGGCCGGACAGACATAAGAGACCGAAGACAAGACATGGTCTTCGGACGCTGTCTCCGTGTTGGGGCTCGAAGCTAAGTTGGTGAGGGCGAGTTTGGCCAGGGATGATTCCTGGCTTCTGAACATCGACCCGTCGCTGGGGCTCAAGGCCGGAGGCGTGTCATGAGGAGAGGGTTCGGCCGAGAAAGACTCTTGGCATCCGAACACCGCTTCTGCGTTGTGGCCTGAAGATGGGTCTTCGGCAGGCATCACTGGCGTGGTCGAAGGGGATTCCTGGCCTCCATTCAGGGTGGAGCAGTCCAAGATCGAGGCCGGCTGAGGGGTTAAGGCCGATCTGTAGATCAGATCAAGAGAGAGCTCCGGAGCGGGCACAGCGGGGCCCATAAGGGTATAGGGAGAGGCTGCGAATCCATCAAAGACCAGATCGCCACTTGCGTCCGCGACGTACTCCAAATTGCCGAATCTAATCTGGTGCTCATAGGCGAAATTGATGATTTGGTCTAGGTGACCAGTTGGGTTGGCGTGCAGCATGATGCTACCGAACTCGAAGAGTTGGCCAGGGACAAAGAGGTCCCTGGAACTGAAGCCATCTCCGATGATCAGGCGAGCCATTGATCCTTCGGCGACCCAGCAGCGGAACTCTCAATGAAAGCACCAATGTCGGTGTCAAAACCGGTGGATCTCGGATAGGGGGTCCCGAGCTGTGGATCTATGATCAATGGGGAACAAGGGACGAAGAACACAGTGTTTACCCAGGTCCGGGCCCTCTCTAAGAGGTAAAACCCTACGTCCTGCTTGATTGTATTTGATGTGTATGATATGGTTACAGAGTCGATCTACCACGAGATCGGCGAGCTAAACCCTAGGTTGATGGGGTGATGGATGTTGCTCTAGCCCTAAAGACTAAAACCCCTTGGTTTATATAGACACCAGTAGGGTTAGGGTTACATGCGATCGGTTACAATGAAGGAAAGATCATGCTAAATCTTGACTTGGAGGGCACACCACGACTCCGAAGATCTCCTGTCCGATCACGGATCCACGCTTTAGCTTGGCCCATTAGTAGCCCATCAGTCCGGGCCACATGTAATGGCCGACGGCCCGAGGACCCCTTAATCCAGGACTCCCTCACTCGGCTCCAAACTCCGCCTCTGAAGAGATAGCGAAGATGAACCGGAAGCTCAAGAGGTCTGAGGAGGACCTCGATCTGATGCAAAAGCAGATTGAGCGATCCAAAGGTAAGCTCAAGAAGCTGCAAGGTTATCAAATTTACTTTGAAAATGCGCTTAAATTTTAATGATGACGCCGAGATGTTTTTCATGACAGCGGCTACGACAAAGCTTGAGGCGCTCAAGGCTGAGCTGACGAAAGCTCGACAGGAGGCCGAGCAGCAGAATGCCGCGGCCTCCAAGGCCAATTAGGATCTGGCCGCCGAAAAGGTGGCTAGGGGCAAGGACCAGGGGTGGGTCGTGAAAGTAGAGGAGACCCTGAAGGGCGTGTACCAGGAGCGCGACGCCCTTCAGAACAAGGAGAAAGGGGCGAGCGTAGAGCTCGAGAAGCTGCGCCTGGCACATGCCGAGGTCCAGACCGAGGCCTGGGTAGACCGCGAAGTGCTCTAGCAAGTGAGGCAGATCGTTGCTGTTAAGGCATTTTTACTTCAGTTTATTTTTGGCCGCAAGGGGTTCGTCGAGCTCACCCAACTGTGGCGTTCCGCAGAGGCCTTCGTGGATCTCCCGAGGAGCACGTCGGATGCTGGCCGCTACTTCAGCGTGCGGGAGGGCTACGCCATGGAGAAGGCGTTCTGGCAACAGTTCCAGGCGTCATCGCATCCGGAGCTGTTGAATCATTAGATGAAGCAGCTGATGGAGCTCCTCCGCATGGCAAAGCGGGTGCTTCAGGACCTTTGCATCAACCATTGGCCCACGGAGGCGTTGCCGACTAGCTTCTTCGGGCTCCTTGCCCAGCTGCAAGAGGCCTACCCCCAAGTGGCGCGCTGGAAGCGTTCCGCGTGCCTGGAGGGTGCCCAGTGGGCGCACGCCCATGTGAAGACACACTATCCGCGCGTCAATGTGGCGGTCGTGGCTGCAGGGTCCCCGAAGGGAAGAAACGGACCATGGAGCAGTTCCTTGCCGAGGTGGTGGAAGTAGTATGATCATCGAGGCCGAGTGTCCTAAGGACACTATGTATTTTTAGGTAGTACTTCGGAATGCCAAAGTGTAGTGGAATCTAAAAGACTTCCTTTTGTTTGAAATGAATGCGACTTTATTTTCCGACATATGATTGTGTGCTTTATTTTTTGACTCCTGTGTGACCGTGTTAAACTGAAAGTGACCAGTCATCGGCTTCAACCCCTTTGTACAGTTTATAGAGGGTGTTTAATAGGCAATCATGACCCTTAGCCAACATCTCGGAACCCGAAGGTGGCCCATGCACATGGAAACGAGGCAATCAGACTATAGTGGTTTTATAACTTTCACCTAGTCGGAGGAGCTTGACTGTGAGGGCTGATGACGAGCCCCCTGTATTCGAAGTGGTTGGCTGTGTAGCCGGGGTTGATGCCGCTAACCACTTCGGCTGATGCTACTTCTTGAGCTTGCGTTGGTTTTTCCCTTGAAGAGGAAAGGGTGATGCAGCAAAGTAGAGATAAGTATTTCCCTCAGTTTGAGAACCAAGGTATCAATCCAGTAGGAGACAACGCACAAATCACCGAATACCTGCACAAACAATCAAACAACTTGCACCCAACGCGATAAAGGGGTTGTCAATCCCTTCACGGTTATTTGCAAAAGTGAGATCTGATAGAGATAGATAAACGATAAAGTAAATATTTTTGGTATTTTCATTTTGTAGATCAGAAAGTAAAAGATTGCAAAATAGTAGATTGGAAACTTGTATGATGAAAAGTAGAAGATTATATGATGGAAAATAGACCCAGAGGCCATAGGTTTCACTAGAGGCTTCTCTCAAGATAGAAAATAATACGGTGGGTGAACAAATTACTGCCGAGCAATTGATAGAAAAGCGCAAAGTTATGACGATATCTAAGGCAATGATCATGAATATAGGCATCATGTCCATGTCAAGTAGACCGAAACGATTCTGCATCTACTACTATTACTCCACACATCGACCGCTATCCAGCATGCATCTAGAGTATTAAGTTCATAAAGAACGGAGTAATGCATTAAGTAAGATGACATGATGTAGAGGAATTAACTCAAGCAATATGATGAAAACCCCATCTTTTTATCCTCGATGGCAATAATACAATACGTGCCTTGCTGCCCCTACTGTCACTGGGAAAGGACACCGCAAGATTGAACCCAAAGCTAAGCACTTCTCCCATTGCAAGAAAAACCAATCTAGTTGGCCAAACCAAACCGATAGTTCGAAGAGAATTACAAAGATATCAAATCATGCATATAAGAATTTAGAGAAGATTCAAATAATATTCATAGATAAGCTGATCATAAATCCACAATTCATCGGATCTCGGCAAACACACCGCAAAAAAGTATTACATCGAATAGATCTCCAAGAACATCGAGGAGAACGTGGTATTGAGAATCAAAGAGAGAGAAGAAGCCATCTAGCTACTAGCTATGGACCCGTATGTCTATGGTAAACTACTCACGCTTCATCGGAAAGGCAATGGTGTTTATGTAGAAGCCCTCCGTGATCGAATCCCCCTCCGGCAGGGTGCCGGAAAAGGTCCCTAGATGGGATCTCACGGGTACAGAAGGTTGTGGCGCTGGAAAAGTCTTTTCGTGGATGCCCCTGTTGGTTTGGGGATATATGGGTATATATAGGCGAAAGAATTAGGTCAGGATCAGGTGCACGAGGGGCCCAGAAGGGTGGGGGGCGCGCCCTACCCCCCTGGGCGCACCCTCCGTCCTTGTGGCCGCCTCGTGGCTCCTCCGACTTCATCTCCAAGTCTCCTGGTTTCCTTTTGGTCCAAGAAAAATCATCGCGAAAGTTTTATTCCGTTTGGACTCCGTTTGGTATTCCTTTTCTGTGAAACTCAAAAACAAGGAAAAAACAGAAACTGGCACTAGGCTCTAGGTTAATAGGTTAGTCCCAAAAATAATATAAAATAGCATATTAATGCTTATAAAACATCCAAAACAGATAATATAATAGCACGGAACAATCAAAAATTATAGATACATTGGAGACGTATCAACTGATTTGATAAAAGGCTCTTCATTTAACACGGATGCATGATCTCGAACGATACATTGCTTTACTCTGTCATCGGACGGTCGACCAGTTTATGCTTACCAAGACAGTCAGTTTTTGGCTTTCTCCACTAAGGCGCTTTGCCATTCGAGTTGGGAGCGCAATCATAGTGGTTCTCCCTTTACACCCTTAGCCAAATGGATCGGAAACGTAAGGGGTAAGCACAGGATCCGAGCCCAACTATTGACCAAAATTGAGGTTCGAAACTGATTCATAGAACGCAACATCCGAGATGCTGAATAGATACTTCGTACTTATGGTTGAGGCATGAGATTAAAAGCGAAGCCGTTGGTGATGTAAATGACAATTGTATCGTCAAAGTATACTTTTGGCTCAAAGGTAGTAGATATAAAGAAATTCTTAATGACCTCAAGGGGTGCTAATTCTTTATTTCATGTGGTCAAGATGTACCTGCCGAGCTTTGACAAAAGGAACTTGTAAAAGATAAAATGGAAAAAGGAAGGAAAGGAGTAAAAGCAGGGCGGACATATTGGCGGGTCGATTAGCCGAGTCCTTTCCCGTCGCACGTCTGCCTCTCCGTGCTGTTAACCAGCTTGTGTTCATTGATAGCGAAGTTGGTATGGGCTGTCTGCAACCTCGGCCGTTCGTTCGCTTGATGCTTTCGTCTGTCGAGTCCTTTAAAAAGGTGTGCAATTGCCGTTTGGATGGTCTAAGTCATGTGGACATGCCACTCCGTTTGGGCCTTTTACAGCGCCCTGCGGGTATGCAATTCCGAAGTGCATCACTCTTCGGTCGAGCCGCCAACGACACATCATTTGCTTCGGCTCCTCGGACACCCATGGAATTTTTAGTGCAAAGTTATGCACCCAAGGGACGTAATGCCCTTCCCAGGGGAGGTGAATGAGGAGCTCGTTCCCCTATTTGGGGTGCGTGGATGCTGGACCGAGGTTGGTCTGTGCAGCCCGTGTGCACTTTGATGAGCTGGGCATATGTTTAGTTGCATGAGCTGCCTCCTCGGTTTCCTGTACCTCGGATGTGAGAGCCGCGGTCTGCTCCTTCATTTGGAGGGAACGTTCAGTGTTACCATTGACTGTAATAATACCGTCTAGTCCTGGCATTTTTAGCTTTAAGTATGCGTAATGCGGGACTGTGTTAAAGTGAGCAAATGCGGTGCGCCCTAGCAGCGCGTGGTATCCACTCCGAAAGGGGACGATATCGAAGATTAACTCTTCGCTCCAGAAGTTCTCGGGTGACCCGAAGACTACCTCTAGTGTCACTATTCCCATGCAGCGAGCTTCGACACCTGGTATGACACCCTTAAAGGTATAACGCCGATCGTCGGCTCTAAGGCTGATCTTGTCATAAACCAAGGTCTGACCATCCGAGATCGATAAGCTCTGGATGGGATCAAGCATCTCGTTTAGGTGAGATAATTCCACGGGGTTCATGGCCTAGCTATAAGCCGGGCCAACTTGAAGTACGATTGGCGAGTCGCTTGACGCGTTCTCAGCCTCGTGAGGGGCCGGGGTTGATTCCGGATCTTGTAACAGAATTGGTTCTGAACCCGATGTAGTATCCGAAGCCGGGTCCGGACCAACGTTGGGGCTGGACGCTAAGACGAGGTCACTGAGGCGAGGGTGATTGATTCCTCTAATCGGTCTTGTGGTGCCACGGGGCCTGGTCCGATGTCCTCGAGGGAGATCTGTTCCAGAGTCGATCCCCCGATGTATGATAAGCCCTCGATCCGGCCTGGCGTCCAAACTGAAAGGACGAGCTCACCGCGAGAATCTGCTGTGTATTCCAATCCTCCGAAAGTCATGACCTGACGCGGGGCGTAATTCTCGACGGGAAACAGATGGCCTGCAGAGTTGGCGCAAAGGACCATGCTACCGAATACGAAAGGTTGGCCAGGGACGAAGATATCCCCATAGCCGGTGCCGCAGTTAATCTGCAGATGAGCCATCGATCCTTTCATTGATCTCATAGTAGAACTCTGGATTAAAGAACCAGTGTTGGTGGTAAAACTGGCAGACCTCGGTGTAGGGGGTCCCGAGCTGTGGATCTCGGGTCGGTGGTAACAGGGACGAAGGAGACAATATTTACCAAGGTTCAGGCCCTCTCGAAGATCTAATACCCTACGTCCTGCTTTGATTGTACTGATGATGATGTATCGAATATAAGCTTGATCTACCTCGAGATCATAAGGAAAGATCTAACCCTAGAGCTAGGTGAATGTAATTGTGATTGGATCCCCTCTACAGGCTAAACCCTCTAGCTTATATACACGCCAGGTAGGGCATCTAGGGTTACATGGTCGGTATCAGGGGCGTTCATGTAGGTGGCATGAGATGTCTTGGGGTATACGCCAAGTCTTCGGTAGATACAGTCTTGATCACGTCCAGGCGTGTAGCTTCCGAGTCACCCGAATATGGCATTCAGGCCTAGCCCGAGGATTATGGGCCGACTAGGTTGGCACCCCCTAGTCCAGGACATCGTCACTAGGTTTCCTAAAGGCCTTCTTCGATAGTGTTGTCTGCCACGGATGCCGTCACCTACACCGAGCATGCTCATCTCAAGATCATCACTACCATAAGAACCTTTTCATTTCATATTTTTGTTAGAGCTCCACAGGATATCAAAGGTCCATGAACTCCATTCACAAATCCAATTTAACATTCGAGTTTGCACCTGACCACACTTAGTCTAGTGATCAATCAACATAGCACTATATTAGAACATTTATACGCTAACCAACCCATGGTTGGATGGTTAGGAGAACAGTGGTATCCCAAGCCCATCAGGATTCAAGTCCTAAACTTGATGCTGGTGCTTGCATTTTCCTAGATTTATTCTAGACCTTCCGGTGAAGTGCGTTCAGTGGGAGGACACGTTCCTGTCGACTACAAAGGTGTTTGTGGTGACATCAGTCTCAAGATGATGTGCCGGCTTAGTCTCTCCGAGGTGCTCATAGGGATAGAGTGTGTGCATGCGTTCACATGGGTGAGTGTATGTGCATATGTATGAGCGTCTGCGTTTGTGCTATGTAAAAAATGGAACTTGTATACAAAATTTGTGCCAGACTTGTATTTATATCTGCAACCCTATCAGAAAACACAAGGAATAGTGTATAAAAACTAGTAATGTAAAATACAACTCAAATTTGTTTTTTCGAGCACATTAGCCAATGATGTAAATGTACCGCAAGAAAACCATGCCATTTTCAGTTCAAGAATATATCTGATGATATAAATACATGCTTGGAATTAATGGTACGACAGAGCGAGTCAACTAGTGCTTGGAACTCTACATTCGTTAATTTGTTCACAAATATCAAAAGAAATGGGCTGATTGACTCGCCTTAGCCGAATTCGGGTACAACACCTCATACCACTCCATCCTAAAATCTACACCATTTGAAGCCATCTACGGGCACAACCCTCTCTTCTTTCGAATTAACAACGTCCTTGACGAGGCGGTGACTGATCTAGCGGCTTGGACCATGGAGCTGGTTACAATGGTTGCTACCCTGCCACAATATCTAAATCAAGCTCGACAACACCTGAAGGATAAGGATGTCCTCATTCAGATAGAGTATTTGTTGTTCGAGATTGGGTTTATTTGAAGTTGCAGTTGTATGCCCAGTTATCCTTCGCGTGCTACTTGTGACCTATGTTGGGATTTTCTCGAAGAGGAGAGGATGATGCAGTGCAGTAGAGATAAGTATTTCCCTCAGTTAAGAACCAAGGTTATCAATCCAGTAGGAGAACCACGCAACACCTCATTAGCAGTACCTACACACAAGTTAACAAATACTTGCATCCAAAGCGAACAAGGGGTTGCCAATCCCTCAGCGGTTACTTGCAAGATTAAATTGTATGGTGATAGATAGATAGATCGAACAAAAATACAAAATAAAATAAAGAAAGAAAAATTGCAGCAAGGTATTTTTGGTTTTAATATGATAGAAAATAGACCCGGGGGTCATAGTTTTCACTAGAGGCTTCTCTCTTAAAAATAGCATATGGTGGGTAAACAAATTACTGCTGGGCAATTGATAGAAAAGCAAATAATCATGACGATATCCAAGATAATGATCAGGTATATAGGCATCACATCCGAGACAAGTAGACCGAAATGATTCTGCATCTACTACTATTACTCCACACATCGACCGCTATCCAGCATGCATCTAGAGTATTAAGTTCATAAGGAACGGAGTAATGCCTTAAGCAAGATGACATGATGTAGATAAAGAAAACTCACGTATGAATAAACCCCATCTTTTTACCCTTAATGGCAACGATACAAATACGTGTCATATCCCCTTATTTCACTGGGATTGAGCACCACAAGATCGAACCCATCACAAAGCACCTCTTCCATTGCAAGAAAAATCAATCTAGTTGGCCAAACCAAATCAATAGATCGGAGAGAAGTACAAAGCTATAACAATCATGCATAAAAGAGTTCAGAGAAAACTCAAATAATATTCATGGATAGATCTGATCATAAACTCACAATTCATCAGATCCCAACAAACACACCACAATAAGTCATTGCATCGAATAGATCTCCAAGAACATCAAGAAGAACATTGTATTGAAGATCAAAGAGAGAGAAGAAGCCATCTAGCTACTAGCTATGGACCCGTAGGTCTGAGGTAAACTACTTGCGCATCATCGAAAGGGCAACAAGGTTGATGTAGCAAGAGCCCCTCCGTGATTGATTCCCCCTCCAGCAGAGTACCGGAGAAGGCCTCCAGATGGGATCTCGTGGGAACAGAAACTTGTGGCGGCGAAAAAAGTATTTCGGGTGGCTCTCTGATGTTAGGGGAATATTTGAGAATTTATAGAGGCGGAATTAGGTCAAGAGGTGCCACAAGGGGCCGACAAGCCTGGGGGGCGCCCTCCTGGGGCGCTGATGACCCACAAGTATAGGGGATGAATCATAGTCCTTTCAATAAGTAAGAGTGTTGTACCCAATGAGGAGCAGAAGGAAATGACAAGCGGTTTTCAGCTAGGGAATTTCTGCAAGCACTGAAATTGTCGGTAATAGATAGTTTGATAGCAAGATAATTTGTAACAAGTAATAAGTAGCAATAGTAACAATAGGTGCAGCAAGGTAGCCCAATCCTTTTTGTAGCAAAGGACAGGACAAAACAACCTCTTCTAATAAGCAAAGCGTTCTTGAGGACACATGGGAATTTCATCTAGTCACTTTCATCATGTTGGTTTGATTCGCATTCGCTACTTTGATAATTTGATATGTGGGTGGACCGGTGCTTGGGTGCTGTTCTTACTTGAACAAGCCTCCCACTTATGATTAACCCCCCTCGCAAGCATCGGCAACTACGAAAGAAGAATTAAGATAAAATCTGACCATAGCATTAAACATATGGATCCAAATCAGCCCCTTACGGAATAGCGCATAAACTAGGGTTTAAGCTTCTGTCACTCTAGCAACCCATCATCTAATAACTACTCTACAATGCATCCCCTTAGGCCCAAAGATGGTGAAGTGTCATGTAGTCGACGTTCACATAACACCACTAAGGGGATCACAACATACATATCATAAAAATATCAAACGAATATCAAATTCACATGATTACTTATGACAAGACTTCTCCCATGTCCTCAAGAACAAAAGTAACTACTCACACAACATATTCATGCTCAAGATCAGAGGGGTATTGAATATCATAATAGATCTGAACATATAATCTTCCACCAAATAACCGGCTAGCATCAACAACAAGATGTAATCAACACTACTAGTCACCCACAGGTACCAATCTGAGGTTTTGATACAAAGATTGAACGCAAGAGATGAACTAGGGTTTTGAGATGTGATGGTGCTGTTGCAGATGTTGATTAAGATTAGCCCTCCCATGAGGAGAGGGTTGTTGGTGATGACGATAGCTTCAATTCCCCTCTCCTGGAGGGAAGTATCCCCGGTGGAATCGCTCCGCCGGAGAGCAAAAGTGCTCCTACCCAAGTTCTGCCTCGAGATGGCGGCGCTCCGTCCCGAAAGTCCTCCCCTTATTTTTTCTAGGGCAAATGGCCTTATGTACTAGAAGATGGGCACCGAAAGTGGGCCAGGGGCCCACTACCCACCAGGGCGCGCCAGGGGGGGAGGCAGGTTCGCCCTGGTGCCTAGTGGGCACCAGGGTGGCCCCCTCTGGTATTTCTTCTCTAGTATTTTTTATATATTCCAAAATAATTCTCTGTAAAATTTCAGCTCATTTGGAGATGTGCAGAATAGGTATCTCTGAAATAGCCTTTTCCGGTCCAGAATTTCAGCTGCCGGCAATCTCCCTCTTTGTGTAAACCTTGCATATTATGAGAGAAAAGGCATTAAAATTGCTCCACAAAGTGTTATATTGCATAAAAACACTATAAATAACAGTAGGAAAACATGGTGCAAAATGGACATATCAAATCCCACAAGCTTAGACCTCGCTTGTCAACATGTTTAGAGAGAGAGAGAGGTGTCGATAAAAAAACACAGACATAGTAGCATCATGATTATTATTAAAACAACAAATAGACTTTATCATAAAACTTCTCATGAGCAAGTAACAATTCATCACAATATCGAAGTATAAAGCATAAACTCTCTTGAAAACTAACAAACTATGTTCTCAGTCAACAAATGCAATTGCAATTCATCATATTTTCAGGAAGGGTCTCATGCCGAAGCTTTTTAGCAATTCATCATATTTAGTCTTCTATGATTGCTAACACTCACAACATATATATGGAGAAAAAAGCTTCAACCAGACAAATAGAAAGATAGGGGCTTATAGTTTTGCCTCCCAACTTATTCACCTTAAGGGTGATGTCAACAAGAATAACTCATGATCACTCATATCCAACTGGATATATGTGCCTAGATCTTTCCCCACCACATGATGCTTGCAAAAGAGAAAAAGATAAAGTCAAAGATAGGCCCTTCATAAAGGGAAGCAGAGGTTGTCATGTGCTTTTTGGTTTTGGAAAGAACGTCACGTTATATTGAAACTTATGGTAGCAACCTTTATTATGCAGTCCGTCAATTTTATAACTTCGCCATCACAAGTTCGTACAATGCTTATTTTCCCTTACAATAAAAGATCAAACATATTTAGAAGCAATTTTTATTGCCTTATGCACCGATGACAACATACTTGAAGGATCTTACTCAATCCAGAGGTAGGTATGGTGGACTCTCAAAATATGAATTTGGGTTTAAGGTTTTTGGATGCAAAAGTAGTATCTCTACTTAGTGCAGATTTTTTGCTAGAAAAGATATTAGGCAAGCACCACATGTTGGAGGATCTATGACAATATAACTTCTATGTGAATATGAACAAACATAAATCATTACGTTGTCTTCCTTGTCTAACATCAACAATTTGACATAAAATACTTAATGGGGGCTCACAATCATAAAAGATGTCCAAGATAGTATATTTGCATGTGAATCTTCTCTTCCCTTATTAATTCTTTCATGAATTGCATCATTGACCAATGCTATGTTTGTCAACTTTCAATAAATTTTACTACTTATACTTTTCCTTATGTAATGTCATTACTTTCCATAAGATTAGCATATGGTCCCCTTTTTTATTGTATTCTTTATTTTGATTGAAGCAAGAAAGTAAAGAAGCAAATACTCAAACTAATCTTTATTATATAACTGTCAAGTTGATTACATAGATAGATAGATCACACAACTAGCACTCGAAAATAGATCATTCTAAACTTTTATTCAACTAAATCACGAAATAACTAAGGATCGAACTAAGATGGGTAAAGATAATAGAAGCGATGGTGATACGATACCGGGGCATGTCCCCCAAGCTTGGCGAAAGCCAAGGGGAGTGCCCATACCCGTGTGCTCATGTATCCTTCTTTGGTGATGGTGGTGACAAGAGTGGCATTCTTCTTCTCCAGCTTGTGTTTGAGGATAAATTTTTCCTCCCACAAATCATCACTTTCTTGCTCAAGCTTTAATATCCTTTTGCATAATGCCCCCTTACTCTCCTGCAGAAAATGAGACGGGATAAATTGGATCTTAGATTTGTTTGCTCCAGTCGGGATACTTGACTTCTTGAATTCCAAGTGCATGTCTCCAGGTTGAGGTAGTGGAACTTCATCTTCATCTGAGGAGGCATCCTCCATCTCCTCCAAATCAGTGTCTGATTGCTTGTATCTGCGTTGGTATTTCCCCAAAGAGGAGAGCATGATGCAGCACAACAACGGTAAGTATTTCCCTCAATTATGAAACCAAGGTTATCAATCCAGTAGGAGAACCAAGCAACACTATGTAAACGGTACCAGCACACAAATAATAAATACTTGCAACCCAACGCGTAAGAGGGATTGTCAATACCTCCTCGGTATTGAGATAGATTAAATTATATGAGATTTGATAAATAGATCTGACAAAAACACAAAATAAAATAAATAAACAAAAAAGTGCAGCAAGGTATTTTTGGGTTTTTGGAATAATAGATCTGAAAACAATATGATAGGAAATAGACCCGGGGCCCGTATATTTCACTAGTGGCTTCTCTCGAGAAAATAGCATACGGTGGGTAAACAAATTACTGTTGGGCAATTGATAGAAGAGCACATAATGATGACGATATCCAAGGCAATGATCATGTATATGGGCATCACGTCCAAGATTAGTAGACCTACTCCTGCCTGCTTCTACTACTATTACTCCACACATCGACTGCTATCCAGCATGCATCTAGTGTAGTAATTCCATTGAGAAGCGGAGTAATGCAATAAGAACGATGACATGATGTAGACAAGATCTATTCATGTTGGAATAGACCCCATATTTTTATCCTTAATAGCAACGATACATGCGTGCCTTGCTACCCCTTCTGTCACTGGGCGAGGACACCACAAGATCGAACCCATCACAAAGCACCTCTTCCCATTGCAAGAAAAATAAATCTAGTTGGCCAAACCAAACCAAAGTTTCGGAGAAGAAATACGAGGCTATAATAATCATGCATATAAGAGATCAAAGAAGACTCAAATAATATTCATAGATAGAATTGATCATAAACTCGCAAATCATCGGATACCAACAAACACACCGCAAAAAGTCATTACATCAAATAGATCTCCAAGAACATCGAGGAGAACATTGTATTGAGAATCAAAAAGAGAGAAGAAGCCATCTAGCTACTACCTACGGACCCATAGGTCTGTGGTAAACTACTCACGCATCACCGGAGGAGCACCAATGAGGATGGTGAACCCTCCGTGATCGTGTTCCCCTCCGGCAAGGTGTCGGAATAGGGCTCTAGATTGGATCTCGTGGTTCTGGAACTTGCGGCGGCTGGAATTGTTTTTCGTCAACTCCCCTAGGGTTTCTGGAATATTTGGGTATTTATAGAGCTGAGAGGCGATGGAAAGGACTCCCGTGGGCCCCACTACCCACCTGGGAGCACCAGGGGCCTCTGGCACGCCCTGTTGTTTTGTGGGCCCCACGGGCCTACCCTCTGGTACTACCTTGGCTCCCAAGTTGTCTTCTGGGCAGAAAAAAATCTCCAAAAAGTTTCGCTGCATTTGGACTTCGTTTGGTACTAATATTCTGCGAAGTAAAAACAAGCAAAAAACAAAAACTGGCACTGGACACTATGCCAATAGGTTAGTCCCAAAAAATGATATAAATTTGCTATAAAATATCCAAGAATGATAATATAACAACATGGAACAATAAAAAATTATAGATACGTTGGAGACGTATCAGCATCCCCAAGCTTAATTCCTGCTCGTCCTCGAGTAGGTAAATTATAAAAACAAAATTTTTGATGTGGAATGCTGCCTAACATGTTCATCACATAATCTTTTCTTTTGTGGCATGGACATTTGGACTCTTAGATGATTCAAAGCAATAGTCTATATTTGACATGAAAATTTCAATACTCAAGCATATCAACAAGCAACCATGTTTTTCAAAATATCAACACTAAAGAAACTTATCCCGAGCCCATCATGCTCAATCATTGATCCATTCGTCAAACACACTCGAATATTAGCTACATCCAATGCACAAGTATGATCAAAGTGCTCCCTAGTTGGTGCTTTATAAGAGAAGATGGAGACTCAAATAAAAATAAAAATTGCATAAAGTAAATAGATAGGCCCTTCGCAGAGGGAAGCAGTGGTTTGTAGAGGTGCCAGAGCTCAAAGCTTAAATTGAGAGATAAAATATTTTGAGAGGCATACTTTTCCCGTCAACGAAAACGACCGAGAATTCCCAATACTTTCCATGCTATATACATCATAGGCGGTTCCCAAACATAAAGTAAAGTTTATTCCTTTTTTCACCATTCTTTCACAATCCATGGCTAGCCGTATCCACAGGTGCTTTCCATACCAACACTTTTCAAGGAATTTATTATTTAAGAACATAAAGTAAATTTCTTTTTTGTTTCGGGACTGGGCATCCCTATTACCGCCACACCCTTGTGCACTGGCAAGTGAATAAACACTCATCTTGAGAATAACACATCTAGCATGGAAAAATATTGGCCACCCCCTGCTGCTTCATGAGCGGTACGGACACACAAAAAGGAAATTCATTTTGAAAATTATAGTTGGCACATACAAATTTACTTGGAACGGCACATAAATACCACATATAGGTAGGTATGGTGGACTCATATGGCACAACTTGGTTTAAGGATTTTGGATGCACAAGTAGTATTCCTTCTTAGTACAAGTAAAGGCTAGCAAATAGATTGAGAAGCAACCAACCAAGAAACGAAAATTCTCATAAACGAGCATTAAGCATAACTAACACCGAATAATGCACCACAAGTAGGATGTAATTTCATTGCATAACTATTGACTTTCGTGCTTGCATAGGGAATCACAAACCTTAACACCAATATTCTTACTAAAGCATAATTACTCACCAACATGACTCACATATTACTATCATCATATCTCAAAACTATTACAAAGAATCAAGTTTATAATATCCAATGATCTTCATGAAAGTTTTTATTATATCCCTCTTGAATATCTATCACTTTGGGACTAGTTTCATATATGGCCATTGCTTATGACAAGCTCTCAAACAAATTTAAGTGAAGAACATGAGCATAAAAATTTCCGTCTCTCAAAATAATATAAGTGAAGCATGAGAGAATTTCTTCAAAATATTACTAACAATCAAATTAATCTATGTGAATCATGAGTAGTTCTTCAAAAATTAAAGCACCACCGTGCTAAAAAAGATATAAGTGAAGCACTAGAGCAATTCCATAGCTCAAAAAATTTAAGTGAAGCACATAGAGCAATTCTAACAAATCATAGCATAATTATGGCTTTCTCAAATAGGTGTGTCCAGCAAGGATGATTGTGACAAACTAAAAAGCTAAACAAGAAAAGAATCTTATAATACAAGACGCTCCAAGCATAACTCATGATATGTGATGAATAAAAATATAGCTCCAAGTAAAATTACCGATGGTTGTTAGAAGAAAGAGGGGATGCCTTCCGAGGCATCCCCAAGCTTAGTTGCTTGGTTCTCCTTGAATATTACCTTGGGGTTCCATGGGCATCCCCAAGATTAAGCTCTTTTCACTCCTTATTCCTTCATCCATCGTGATCTCACCCAAAACTTGAAAACTTCAATCACACAAAACTCAAGAAAAACCTTCGTGAGATCCGTTATTATAATAAAGCAAATTATCACTTTATGTACTATTGCAAAGCCATTCATATTTTATTATTTCATTATACCTACTGTTTTCTAACTTTACCATGGCTTATATGCCCCGATACAATCCACAGATTCATCAAAATAAGCACACAATGCAACAAAAACAGAATCTATCAAAAACAGAACAGTCTGTAGTAATCTGGACTCTAACCATACTTTTGTAACTCCAAAAATTCTGAAAAATTAGGAAAACATAGGCAATTTGTATATAAATACTGTGTAAAAAAATATTTTTTTGTCCCTTCTGTGATTTTAAAAAATTCTGCTACTGGACGCAAAAGTTTCTGTTTTTCAACAAGAACAAATCAGCTATCACCCAACATGATCCCAAAGGCTTTACTTGGCACAAACACTAATTAAAACATAAAAACACAATAATAACAGTAGCATAATTGTTCAAACATTCAAGAACAGAAATATAAAGGCAAAAATAAATTTTATTCATTGGGTTGCCTCCCAACAAGCGCTATCGTTTTATGCACCTAGCTAGGCATAAAATTTTATGGATGCTAGCAAGAAAGATAATAATTGAAACACAAATAGAGCATCATATAGCATGTGAAAATCACATTTAAGTCTAACATACTTCCTATGCATAGGAATTTTATAGGGAAAATATTTATCAAGACAAGCAAAAACTAGCATATGCAAGGAAGAAGAAAGAAACAATAGCAATCTCAACATAACGAGAGGTAATTTGGTGACATGAAAATTTCTACAACCATATTTCCCTCTCTCATAATAATTACATGTGCGATCATATTCAAATTCAAAAATATAGCTATCACATAACATATTCTCTACATGATCCACATGCATGCCAAGTTGACACTCTTCAAAAATGGTGGGATTATCCTCAAATAAAAGCATGACCTCTCCAAACCCACTTTCATAAAAAATTTCATAAGATTGAACACTCTCCAAATATGTGGGATTATTTTTACCTAAAGTTGATGCTCTTCCAAACCCACTTTCCATATTATTGCAAACATTATTATCAATAAAATATTCATCATGAGGCTTAAATAGATTTTCAAGATCATAAGAAGCATTAATTATCGCCCCAATCATGATGTTTGCAATAAGTAGTGGACATAACAAAATCATCATCCCCAAGATTGTGTATTTGCATATCATTAGGACAATCGACATTTATATAATTTATAATAACATCATTGCAATCATGCTTTTGATTCAAAGAACTATCATGTATGGGTGCAATAGCAATAATTTCATGTTTAACATAAGGAACTATAGCAAGTTCGTCTGCATAGGCATCATTAATATTGGCATCATGGCCATAAGAATAGCAAGCGTCATGTTCATCGAGGTGGGATATTTCAATCAAATCAACGGAGTCACAATTATCTATAGATTCATGCATATCATTATTTTCTTCCAAAGCAGGAACATTTTCTCAATAAATTCTTTAACATAGGTGTTATGAGCATAGTTTTCATAGCAATATTTGAGTATGTCAAAATTTTCAGATTTGTAGAGAGTAATATCATACTTTTCAATCAAAGAAGCAACTTCATAAGCACCCTTAAAAGGAACAAATTCCTCAATTTGTTTGATATCATAGTAACTATAAACACCCTTTTCATAAGAAGATAAGATTTCATTATCATTAAACTCACATAGGTAGGGGAGGTGTTTTTTAGGGTTCTTAGAGCAACAAGTAAAATCACAAATTTCACAAAGATTCCAAGCATAACAAAGCAAACAATTTATTTGATTCCATAAGAGTCTCCCTTTTTGAGACAAACAGTGACGCACAAAATGAGCATGCTCATCTAATGATTTTCCCTCAACTAAACTAGTTGGGGTTTCAGCACGAGCACATATGGATCCAAGATGATCCAAGTAGAAAACTTTAAGTGGATCCATATCAATAAATTTTTAGCAAGCAAAGATGCAAGCAAACAGAAGACACATGGCATCACAAGCAAACGAAAGATAGAACGAGAAAAAAGGAAAAAAAGAAGGCAAATATTTTTGTGCTTTTCGCAAAAACGTTTTAGAAGTGAGGGAGATGAAAACGAGAGGAAAATGGCAAATAATGTAAATTACAAGGAGATGTTGATGATGTCTCCCCGGCAATGGCGCCAGAAATTCTTCCTGATTGCTTGTATCTGCGTTGGTATTTCCCCAAAGAGGAGAGGATGATGCAGCACAACAACGGTAAATATTTCCCTCAGTTATGAAACCAAGTTTATCAATCCAGTAGGAGAACCAAGCAACACTATGTAAACAGTACCTGCACACAAATAACAAATACTTGCAACCCAATGCGTAAGAGGGGTTGTCAATCCCTCCTCGGTATTGAGATAGATTAAATTGTATGAGATTTGATAAATAGATTTGACAAAAACACAAAATAAAATCAATAAAGAAAAAGTGCAGCAAGGTATTTTTGGGTTTTTGGAATAATAGATCTGAAGACAATATGATAGGAAATAGACCTGGGGGCCGTAGATTTCACTAGTGGCTTCTCTCGAGAAAATAGCATACAGTGGGTAAACAAATTACTGTTGGGCAATTGATAGAAGAGCATATAATTATGACGATATCCAAGGCAATGATCATGTATATAGGCATCATGTCCAAGATTAGTAGACCGACTCCTGCCTGTATCTACTACTATTAGTCCACACATTGACCGCTATCCAGCATGGATCTAGTGTATTAAGTTCATGGAGAAACAGAGTAATGCAATAAGAATGATGACATGATGTAGACAAGATCTATTCATGTAGGAATAGACCCCATCTTTTTATCCTTAATAGCAATGATACATGCGTGCCTCGCTACCCCTTCTGTCACTGGGTGAGGACACCGCAAGATCGAACCCATCACAAAGCACCTCCTCCCATTGCAAGAAAAATCAATCTAGTTAGCCACACTAAACCAAAGTTTTGGAGAAGAAATACGAGGCTATAATAATCTTGCATATAAGAGGTCAAAGAAGACTCAAATAATATTCATAGATAGAACTGATCATAAACTCACAATTCATCGGATCCCAACAAACACACCGCAAAAAGTCATTACATCAAATAGGTCTCCAAGAACATCGAGTAGAACATTGTATTGAGAATCAAAAAGAGAGAAGAAGCCATCTAGCTACTACCTATGGACCCATAGGTCTGTGGTAAACTACTCACGCATCACCGGAGGAGCACCAATGAGGATGATGAACCCCTCCGTGATCGTGTTTCCCTCCGGCAAGGTGCCGAAATATGGATCTAGATTGGATCTCATGGTTCTAGAACTTGCGGCTGCTGGAATTGTTTTTCATCGACTCCCTTCGGGTTTCTGGAATATTTGGGTATTTATAGAGCTGAGAGCCGGTGGAAAGGACTCTCGTGGGCCCCACTACCTGGGTGAACCACGGGCCTCTGGCACACCCTGGTGTCTTGTGGGCCCCATGGGCCTCCCCTCTGGTACTTCCTTGGCTCCCAAGTTGTCTTCTAGGCAGAAAAAAATCTCCAAAAAGTTTCGTGGCATTTGGAATTCGTTTGGTACTGATAGTCTATGAAGTAAAAAACAAGCAAAAAATAGCAACTGGCACAGGGCACTATGTCAATAGGTTGGTCCCAAAAACTGATATAAAGTTGCTATAAATTGAATGTAAAACATCCAAAACTGATAATATAACAGCATGGAACAATAAAAAATTATAGATATGTTGGAGACGTATCATTGTCTTCCTCCTCATCTGTGGCCCATAGGTAGGGATTGGTCTCCCTAAAGATATTTGGATCGGGAACATGGTGGGAAACGTAGCTCTCTCCATCTGAATCTTGAGATGACATATTTTCAGGTTTGCCAGAAAAATAGCACGAAACAAGAACAGAGGATATCTCCATGATGCGGTGGTCAAATCGTCCGGGGGTATATATAAAGAATTTTTATCTTGGGAAACAAGTATATATACCACAGGAAAAAAGAGTCGGGAAGGTTCCTGAGGACCCACTACCCACCAGGAGTGGTAGGCGCGCCCTGGTGCCTAGTGAGCACCTCGGTTGCCTTCTCGGGTGTTTCTTATTTTTGTATTTTTTCTAATATTCCAAACTGATAGAAAATATTTTTGCGGAATTTTTGGAGTCCGTTTACTTACTGTATCATGTACCTTTTCCTTTTCAGGGTTCTAGAGTATTCTGGAAAGTCTCTTTTATGTATTCCTCTGGTGTCATGGTTTGAATAATGTTAGTTTCAACATTAATAGGTGTACCTGAAATATAGTGCTTAATTCTTTGTCCATTGACCACCTTCGGGTAAGTGCCTTCGGCAATATTGATCTTAATAACTCCAGAGCGATAAACTTCTTCAATGATATATGGTCCTTCCCATTTGGAGAGAAGTTTTCCTGCAAAAAATCTAAAATGAGAATTGTACAATAGGACATACCCACTTTGAATTCCCGCTTTTGGATTCTTTTGTCATGCCATCTTTTAACTTTTTCTTTGAATAGTTTGGCATTTTCATAAGCTTGGGTTCTCCATTCATCTAATGAGCTAATATCAAATAACTCCTTTCTCCAGCAAGTTTGAAGTCATAATTGAGTTCCTTAATTGTCCAATATGCTTTATGTTCTAACTCAAGAGGAAAATGACAAGCTTTTCCATAAACCATTTTATATGGAGACATACCCATAGGATTTTTATAAGCTGTTCTATAGGCCCAAAGTGCATCATCAAGTTTGTTAGACCAATTCTTTCGAGACCTATTGATAGTCTTTTGCAATATTAATTTTACTTCTCTATTGCTAAGTTCAACTTGTCCACTAGATTGAGGGTGATGAGGAGATGCAATTCTATGGTTTGCATCATATTTAGCAAGCAATTTATGGAAAGCACCATGAATAATATGTGAACCACCATCATTCATTAAATATCTAGGGTCTGCAAACCTCGGGAAAATAACTTCTTTCAACATTTCAATGGAGGTGTTATGATCAGCACTGCTAGTTGAAATAGCTTCTACCCACTTAGTGACATAATCAACAGCAACCAAAATATGTGTATGCCCATTAGAGGAAGGAAAAGGTCCCATATAATCAAAGCCCCAAACATCAAATGGTTCAATAACAAGTGAATAATTCATAGGCATTTCTTGCAGTCTACCAATATTACCAATTCTTTGACATTCATCACAAGATAAAACAAACTTACAAGCATCCTTGAAAAGAGTAGGCCAATAAAAACTAGATTGTTATAACTTGTGTGCAGTTCTATCTCCCGCATGATGCCCTCCATAGGCTTCAGAGTGACATTTCCATAGGATTTGTTCCTGTTCATGCTCAGGTATACAATGCCTAATAATACAATCTACTCCTTCTTTATAAAGATGTGGGTCATCCCAAAAGTAATGTCTTAAGTCAAAGAAGAATTTTTTCTTTTTTTGATATGTGAAATTAGGTGGTATGAATTTAGCAACAATATAATTAGCATAGTCAGCATACCAAGGAGTATTATGAGAAGCATTTATGACAGCTAGTCATCAATAGGAAGTGGGTCATCAAGAATATTTTCTAACCTAGACAAGTTGGTAGCTACGGGATTCTCAGCTCCCTTCCTATCAGTGATATGCAAGTCAAATTCTTGTAGCAAGAGAACCCACCTAATAAGTCTAGGTTTAGCATCTTTCTTTTCCAAAAGGTATTTAATAGCAGCATGATCGGTGTGAACAATTACTTTAGAATCAACAATGTAAGATCTGAATTTAACACAAGCAAACACAACTGCTAGAAATTCTTTTTCAGTAGTAGCATAATTTCTTTGGGCACTGTCTAGAGTTTTACTAGCATAATGTATCACATTTAATTTTTTATCAACTCTTTGTCCTAGAACAGCACCAACAGCATAGTCACTAGCATCACACATAATTTCAAAAGGTAAGTTCCAATCAGGTGGTTGAACAATGGGTGCAGAAGTTAAGGCTTTCTTAAGTGTTTCGAAGGCTTCTACACAATCATCATAAAAAACAAATGGAACATCCTTTTTCAAGAGATTAGTAAGAGGCCTAGAAATATTAGAGAATTCTTTAATAAACCTCCTATAAAAACCAGCATGACCAAGGAAACTTCGAATACCTTTAATATCTTTGGGACATGGCATTTTCTCAATTGCATCAACTTTAGCTTTGTCCACCTCAATACCTCGCTTAGAAATTTTATGCCCCAAGATAATAGCTTCAGTCACCATAAAGTGGCACTTCTCCAAATTCAAGACAAGATTAGTTTGTTCACATGTCTGCAAAACTCGATCAAGGTTGCTTAAGCAATCATCAAAAGAAGTTCCGTAAATGGAAAAATCATCCATGAAAACCTCAACAATCTTTTCACAAAAGTCAGAGAATATAGCAGTCATACATCTTTGAAAGGTAGCAGGTGCATTGCATAAACCAAAAGGCATACGTCTATAAGCATAAGTTCCAAAAGGGCAAGTAAAGGTGGTTTTCTCTTGATCAGGTTGTGATACAGGTATTTGAGATAAACCGGAATATCCATCAAGAAAGCAAAAGTGTGTGTGCTTTGACAATCTTTCTAACATTTGACAAATAAAAGGCAAAGGATAATGATCTTTTCTAGTGGCTTTATTTAATTTTCTAAAATCAATTACCATTCTATAGCCAGTAACAATTATTTGTGGGATAAGTTCATTTTTATCATTTGGAACAATAGTAATGCCTCCTTTCTTAGGGACACAATGAACAGGACTTACCCATCTACTATCAGCTATGGGATAGATTATACCTGCTGCCAGACGCTTTAGTATTTCAGTTCTTACCACTTCCTTCATATTAGGATTCAATCATCGCTCGTGATCAACAACGGGTTTAGCATAAGGTTCCATATTAATCTTGTGCTGACAGAGAGTGGGACTAATGCACTTAAGATCATCAAGAGTATATCTAATAGCAACACGGTGCTTCCTCAGAGTTTTTAACAATCTATTTTCTTCATGCTCTGTAAGGTTAGCACTAATAATAACAGGCAATTGCTTTAATTCAAACACAGCATCACCTTTAGGTGGAGGAGGGCCTCCTAGAGTTTCAACAGGCAAATTGTGTTTAAGAATAGATTGTTGCTCAAAGAATATTTTATCTATTTCATTTCTTTCATGCAAGTGCATATCATTTTCATGGTCTAGCAAATATTGTTCTAAAGGATCCATAGGAGGTACGACAATAGAAGCAAGACCAATTATTTCATCCTTACTAGGCAATTCTTTATCACGAGGATGTCTACGAAAGTTAGAGAAATTAAACTCATGAGACACATCACCAAAATTGACACTGATAGTTTCTTTATGGCAATCTATCTTAGCATTAACATTGTTCAAGAAAGGTCTATCAAATATTATGGGACAAAAATCATCTTGTGGAGAACCGAGAACTAGAAAATCAGTAGGGTATTTTATTTTCCCACACAAGACTTCAACATCTCTAACTATCCCAAGTGGTGTGATGGTGTCTCTGTTTGCAAGTTTAATAGTGACATCAATATCTTATATTTCAGCGAGTGCTATATCATTCATAATTTCTTGATGTAAGGTAAAAGTAATAACACTCACACTAGCACCCAAATCACATAAACTATGATAGCAATGATCTCCTATTTTAACCGAATTGAATAGTCTTCTTCATAAAAGAACCAATACAAGAAGTATCGAGCATGGTTTTCTATTGAATTCAGGTGGGCATAATTCAGTGGGTTCTTTTATGAAGAATACTATTCATAATTTCCTATTGAATTCACAACGGGCTTATTCTTATCTTTAATATCGGGTTTGGCAATTCTAGCAGCTTCATCACAGAAATAAATAACATGCCCATCAATATTATCGACCAAGAGATCTTTAACCATAACGATACTAGGTTCCACTTTAATTTGTTTAGAAGGTTTAGGTGCTCTAATATTACTTTTTTAACCATGGTTGAGACTTTAGCATGTTCCTTTATCCTAACAGGGAAAGGTAGTTTTTCAATGTAAGCGGTAGGCACAACTGGGTCAACATTATATATGATAGTTTCATCTTTTACTATGAGTGGCTCCTCAATATTTTCTTTAATAGGGGGATGATATTTAAACCAATTCTCCTTAGGGAGGTCAACATGAGTAGAAAATGATTCACAAAAAGAGGCTACTATCTCAGAGTGAAGTCCATATTTAGTGCTAAACTTGTGAAAAGCATCGGTATCCATAAAAGATTTAACACAATCAAGCTCAAGCTTTATACCTGACTCTTTACCTTCGCCGAGTTCCCAATCTTCATAGTTGCATCAAATTCTTTCCAAAAGATCCCACCTAAATTCAATAGTCTTCTTCATAAAAGAACTAGTACAAGAAGTATCGAGCATGGATTGATCATCACGAGAAAGCCGAGCATAAAAATTATGTATAATAATTTCTTTTGAGAGCTCATGATTGGGGCATGAATATAACATTGATTTAAGCCTCCCTCAAGCTTGAGCGATACTTTCTCCTTCACAAGGCCAAAAATTATATATATAATTCCGATCACGATGAACTAGATGCATAGGATAAAACTTTTGGTGAAATTCCAATTTCAATCGATTCCAGTTCCAAGCTCCAATATCATCACATAGCCTATACCATGCCAATGCTTTCCCCCAAAGATAAAGGGAAAGCCTTCTTCTTAACTTCAACTCCGGGTAAACCTGCAAGCTTAAATAATCCACAAATTTCATCCACATAGATTAGGTGCATATCAGGATGCTTCGTTCCATCTACTGTATATGGATTAGCTAGCAGTTTCTCAATCATACCTGAAGGAATCTCATAACCAATATTTTAAGTAAGTGCAGTACATTGAGAGGCAACTCTTTGTGTTTCGAGTCGAGATGAAGATACCCCAAACAAACCCCTTAAAGGATTGTTTTCCATAGTAACAACTAACAGTAAATTTCAGCACGTTATATAAATTTTTCCTTACCGATTTCCACTTACCAAGAGCGCTTCAGTCCCCAGCAATGGTGCCAGAAAAGAGTCTTGATGACCCACAAGTATAGGGGATGAATCATAGTTCTTTCAATAAGTAAGAGCGTCGAACCCAACGAGGAGCAGAAGGAAATGACAAGCGGTTTTCAGCAAGGTAATTTCTGCAAGCACTGAAATTGTCGGTAACAGATAGTTTGATAACAAGATAATTTGTAACAAGTAATAAGTAGCAATAGTAAAAATAGGTGCAGCAAGGTTCCCCAATCCTTTTTGTAACAAAGGACAGGCCAAAACAACCTCTTATAATAAGCAAAGTGTTCTTGAGGACACACAGGAATTTCATCTAGTCACTTTCACCATGTTGGTTTGATTCGCGTTCGCTACTTTGAGAATTTGATATGTGGGTGGACCGGTGCTTGGGTGCTGTTCTTACTTGAACAAGCCTGCCACTTATGATTAACCCCCCTCGCAAGCATCTGCAACTACGAAAGAAGAATTAAGATAAAATCTAACCATAGCATTAAACATATGGATCCAAATCAGCCCCTTACGGAATAGCGCATAAAATAGGGTTTAAGCTTCTGTCACTCTAGCAACCCATCATCTAAGAACTACTCCACAATGCATTCCCTTAGGCCTAAATATGATGAAGTGTCATGTAGTCGACGTTCACATAACACCACTAAGGGAATCACAACATACATATCATAAAAATATCGAACGAATATCAAATTCACATGATTATTTATGACAAGACTTCTCCCATGTCCTCAAGAACAAAAGTAACTACTCACACAACATATTCATGCTCAAGATCAGAGGGGTATTGAATATCATAATAGATTTGAACATATAATCTTCCACCAAATAACCCGCTAGCATCAACTACAAGATGTAATCAACACTACTAGTCACCCCCAGGTACCAATCTGATGTTTTGATACAAAGATTAAACGCAAGAAATGAACTAGGGTTTTGAGATGACATGGTGCTGTTGAAGATGTTGATGAAGATTGACCCTCCCATGATGAGAGGGTTGTTGGTGATGATGATAGCTTCGATTCCCCCTCCCCCCGAAGGGAAGTATCCCTGGCGGAATCGCTCCGTCGGAGAGCAAAAGTGCTCCTTCCCAAGTTCCGCCTCGAGACGGCGGCCCTCCGTCCCGAAAGTCCTCTCCTTATTTTTTCTAGGGCAAATGACCTTATGTACTGGAAGATGGGCACCGGAAGTGGGCCAGGGGGCCCACTACCCACTAGGGCGCGCCAGGGGCAGGCGCGCCCTGGTGCCTAGTGGTTACCTGGGTGGCCCCCTCTGGTATTTCTTTTTTCCAGTATTTTTTATATATTCTAAAATAATTCTCCGTAAAATTTCAGCTCATTTGGAGATGTGCAGAATAGGTATCTCTGACATAGCTTTTTCACGTCCAGAATTCCAGCTGCCGGCAATCTTCCTCTTTGTGTATACCTTGCATATTATGATAGGAAAGGCATTAGAATTGCTCCACAAAGTGTTATATTGCATAAAAACACTATAAATAACAGTAGAAAAACATGATACAAAATGGACGTACCAGGCGTGCCTCCCGAGCTTGTCGCTCCCTCGTGGCTCTTCAAGTCTTCTCCCGAATCTTCTAGGGTCTCTTCCGGTCCAGAAAAAACTAATCTAAAGTTTTTTCTTCATTTGGACTCTGTTTGATATTGACTTCCTGAAAAGCGAAAAACAGGCAAAAAACGGCAACTGGCACTGGGCACTAGGTTAATAGGTTAGTCCCAATAAATGATATATTATTGCATATCAAACATCCAAGATTGATACTATAATAGCGTGAAACAATAAAAAATTATAGATATGTTGGAGAAGTATCATCACGGCACGCACTAACCACAAATTAGCTTTTCACAATTTTGGTCCCTTTCAGGTATTGTAGTGCATGTGTGTGGTGGCATATAAAATGGACTTGCCCGAGCAAGCTCATATCCACCCCGTCAAATATGTCTCTACAACTGCAAGCTATTATGCCGCCATCCACTACTGTGTAGCCGGAGCTGCCGATTCTCGATGTCGTCCACCTTCAGTTCCAAGCATCAGCAGCCATCCCTGATCGACACACGGTGGAGAGGGGTCATCAGTAAGTTGAGCAAGCCCTCAACCATTGTCCCAGCTTTCCCGCATCACCGGCGTCTTTGGAAGATGTGATTCCTAGGAAGGCATGGTACCCTCGAGCTTTGGCTTGGGGTCAAGTTAAATCTAGGGGAGGGGGGATGTCACACGAACAATTCCATCATGCATTTCAATAGAAGTCCAAGACTAGCCCACTCGGCCCAAGCGACAAGCGAAGCCTAACTCAAAGTTCACATGAGAAAATTTGGTCCGACATAAGCATCGTTCTCGTGTAAGTGTAGGCATCGAAGAACTAGGCTATTGGCTGGCCGCCACTGAGCTTGTTTTTTTTTTCTTCAAAAAAGGGGATTACCTCGGCCTCTGCATCACAAGGCACTGAGCTTGTACTATCCCCTCCCATCCGCTGGCTCTAATTTCCTGGCTAACCAATTTATGCTGCTAACTAATCTAGTTGATTGCTGATGATGCACCATAAGCCACCACTAAACCTGTTCATCGGAGTCTTTTTCTCCACCCTCCTGTGCCGCTCCCGCGAGCGATGGGGAGGAAACCATAGCAGTCGGCGCTCCTTCCCCTCATCTCGCCCCTCCGTCACCACCGCCTCGAGCAGGCGCTGAGGGGCACAGCCCGGTCGGCGCTGGCGGTAGCGGGACCTCCCCTCCACCTCGCCCGTGGGTGGCCGGCGTAGGATGGATGTTTCGGGTGGCGGCGCCGAGGTCACACGGGGTTCAGCGGCGGGCACTCCCGGTGGCAGGCGCGTGTGGTGGTGGCACGGCGGTGGCATGGTGGCATCCGTTCGGCGTGCAGCAGTGTGATTCGCACAGATTTAGCGCCTGGCGAGGCTGCGGCGGAGCTAGGTCACCGGGAATTCGCTGGTAGCCGGGGTGGTTGGGTCTGGTCGACCCCACGGCCATGTGGTGCTGTCCTCTACGTCACTCGGGGCAGTTCCATTGGGGCGGCCCTAGCTTGGCGGCGACGAAGGCATGACGGTGCAGGGGGTCCGGCGGCTAGCATTTTGGATATGTTGGGATTTCGGGTTAGGGGTGGCGGGCATCAGGGCGTGCCCTTAGCCTGATCTGGATGGCCAGATGTGGCCTGTGGAGGTTCATTGCCATGTCTGCACAACGTCTTCCAATGCGGCACTGGCAGTGCGGGCTGTTGGCCCATAGCCGTCGGGATACCCTTTCCCAGGCTCCTTCACTGGTGTGGGGTTGGATGCAGTTGGGATGCGGGTGGGTTGGCTAGCAGCACCGACGATCTTCCTGGAGACCAGGGATCAATCCTTGCATCTCCCATTTTCCTACTCTTTTTAAAACTGTTCGTGCGCGAATGTGCCGACCCAAAATTACTCTAGAACCTTCAGTGAGACTTCCTACCGCCTCGCTTAATGCAAGATATAGTCGCCTTGATCAATTGAAGCCTCTCGTGAGTTAGAGCATCTCTAGCAGATACCCTATTCCACCGCCCGCCCGTATATTTTTGGCCGATTTAGCGTTTCTGGGCTTTTTCGGGCTGGAACAGAACCGGTATATTTGCACCGGCCTGTAAAAAATATACGGGCGGCCGCCAAACTGCCGCTTTGGCTGCTATATGTGTGGGGAGGGGGGCATTTGAGGGTTCCCGTGCTGGATAGATCCGCCCCCTCAACCGCAATCCACTTCCACTTTGCCATCTTCTTTTCTTAGCTCCGGCGAGCGCATCTGGACAGTTTTCCCTCTCAGGCGTGGATCATGTCGGGAGAAGGTCGCGGATGTGGGGGCCGCCGCCACCGCACAAACTCGGCCGACACGATGCGGAGGCTGGCAGCTCTAGTCGTCCTGTCGTCGAGCTGGGCGCTCGGCACAGGCACGAAACCACGGCGCCCTCTCCCGCAGCAGCGGCAACTGCGTGTGGCAGCACTTCAATGAGCTCCGAGGCACTCTGGCCGGTGAGGAAGAAGCTCCACGAGGCAGAGATCGCGCACCACGCCGTGAAGGAGGCGCTGGAGGCTTGCAAAGAGGGCACCGCCGAACTCTTCGAGGCGGCGAAGGCGGACCACGAGTTCGCCTACACCCTCTACCTCTCGGCATGTGAGTTCCTTCTCGACGTGAAGCCGTGGGCTGCCGCCATTCCTCAGTCGATTTAAATTTTTAATTTTAGTTTGTCAGTGTGTGTGATGAACTCCGGTGAGGTCTGGACTATCTATGTAGCAAGAACATGTTTTAAGTTTAAGTTTTAAAATTTAAGGTACTATTTGTGGTATCTATTCTGCGCCGGGGATGAACTGCCCGCAAAATTGTCTTAGGGCGAACCGTGAAACGATTTTGCGGATAGAAAATTTAACAAGTTTTGCGGTATCTGTTCTCCTAGAGATGCTCTTACAGTGCGGTATTGTGAGCTAGGACAAGCCCGTGACCTACAGCCCAAGTACCGGCCTGGTGGCACCTTTGGCAAGGCCACTGACAGAATCTTAAACCCAACAAAACCCACGCAGAAAGCATTTTTGTTCTCAAAAGAAAAGAAAAACCACGCAGGGGCTAGGCACGACAACCAGACAGTTCACACACACAAAAGTAAAACAAGAGTATCGCAGACGAACGACAGAACCATCCAAAGAAGACGCCCTACACTCCATCTCCACACCATCTGACTGCAGCTGGCCGTCCTCAACCTGTAGCTGCATTCATGCACTGCACGCACGCCGTCTCCAAGGCTCCAAGCTCGCCCGTTAATGGACAAGCAAGTAGAGGTAACGTAGCACTCGCCGCCAAACGCTTCAGTGGGAGAGTCTCGTGCGTCCAGCCACATAAAGGTTTCCATCCACTGGCTACTCCGCCACCACCACTACATCTTCGGATCAGCAGGTGATCCGCCCCCAGATCCACTCCAGCAAATCCTCAACAATGGCAGCTGCCGCGCTCAGGGCCCGGCTAGACAACCTTGTCACATCCATGTTCGCCACGGTGAGTCCATCCCGTCATCGTCCCATCCCATGTACACCTCGGCCGTGTGGTTGTTCCGGCGGCTGGCTGACTCTCCTAGTTTATCTTTGCCTTTGATCTCGTCATGTTATTCAACTAGGGCATGCTGGACGAGAATTTCCAGCAACTGCAGTCGATGGAAGAGAATGGCACTGCAGCCCCGGGCTACGTCGCCGAGATGATCAACCTCTTCATCAAAGACACCAAGAGGATCCTCAACGACATCGCCGGCCTGCTGTCCGCCCCCAATCCCTCCTTTCATCCTCTGCTTCTGTTATCTCGGCTCGCTCGGGTACTCATCCATATTGTCTTCTCTGCTTTGCGATTCGCAGGAACCAACCTGTGGTGGACTACGACATTGTGGACGTCCTCGTGCGTCAGCTCAAGGGGTGCAGCTACAGGTATAATGATGATAAACCCTTTCTTTCCCTGCTCAGTATTAATTGTACATATGATTGTTTCTGTGTTGCATCCATATCGTGTGATTAAGACGTGTTTGTCATGGGCATGCCGTTCGTGGTGTCTGCGTTGTCGTGTAGCCATAATTAAAGTAGCCGAATTTAGCTGTGCTCCGTGTAACGGATGTACCCGTATTAATCATTTGCTATTATGCGTAACACCCATGGTAGTTTTTCTGGTTTGTTGGCGCGGTGTCATTTGCGGCTGTTGTATACATTCAAGTATAAGAGCTGAGTTTAGTTGTGTTACACGCGCAATTTTGGTTATTCCTGCCAATGGCAATGCTATTGCTCTCCAGGGAACACTTTGTCGTCTTGCGGACATTTCTGCTATAGTACTAACGAATCTATTAGTTAGCTAATGGAATATTCTAGGATGGCAATAAAAATTCTGGTTCTGCAAACATTTCTGGTATCCATGATTTGCTATATTCTGCGTAACATCAATGGTCATTTTTCTGGTTGTCCACTATATCGATGTTGTTTCCTTTCCAATGTTATGGCAATTTGGCGTGGGGTGTGTACGTCATGGGCATGTGGCTCATGTCGATCGTGCTGTCATACAGCAATAATTAGAAGAGCCGAATTTAGTTGTGTGCTGTGTAATGGAATTGTTGATATTCGTGCCAACGTGATGGCTTGGCAAGTGAAACTTTGACGTGTTGTAAATATCTCTAGTACTACTGATCTACTATCACATTTAAGGTTAATGGTATTTATTTTCCGTATTTACCAAACAATATATTGTGTTGACAAGCGTTATAGGAAATGGCTCCTTGACAATATTATTATGATATCGCCAGTATGTTTATGTGGATCAACATGCCGCAATAGCGTTTAATAAGCTTGAAAAATTCTTAGTGTCCTGATCTAGCTCTTCTTTGTATGTGTCAGTGTTGGTGCTAAGAAAGTGAACCTCTCCTGCATGCAATTCCGTCGGTTCTATGAGCCAAGAAGCAAAGAAAGGTCAGTACTTAGTACCTTAATATATATGTTGCACAGTCATTATTATCAACACCGTGTATTGTTTACATTCTATTGTAAACCTGCCGACTGATTTCCTTTTTTGATGGCACTATATTTAGCTCATAGCACTAACCTGCTCATTCACTTCATTTGCAACCATATGATGATATTACTTGGTTCATTATCTAAATATGCCTCTTCGATTATTCTACTGTAACTTGTTAGTTCTAGACTTATGTTTATAGCATGACTATGTCTGAGATGGCTAGAGTTTTTTTTTTCAAACAGAGGGTTATGCTTTCCGAACCACTGTTAGTTCAGTTCACTTGATTACTCTGTCCAGAATTTGACTGTGTGGTATGATTGCATTATTCCAGATGCCTCATGGCGTTGGCTCTTGCTT
Organism: Thinopyrum elongatum; assembly: GCA_011799875.1. Taxonomy (NCBI): domain Eukaryota; kingdom Viridiplantae; phylum Streptophyta; class Magnoliopsida; order Poales; family Poaceae; genus Thinopyrum; species Thinopyrum elongatum. The sequence continues at coordinate 10,668,004 of CM022300.1, read as the reverse complement.
GGAATGAGTTCTGTGATGTGCGCAGCAAGTTCGAGACTATGATGCAGGTAGCCCCTTATGTGCGTATGTTGGCTTTGACTTCCAACTTCTTACTAGTATCATAATCTAAAGATCGGACATGGATCCTTTAAGATAAAAAATAAAGAACTTGATCTCATTCTTGTTGCTGTTGATATTTATCTAGATATACTGTTTGGTTTCTGAGGTATCTAAAACGTTTATGTCTTAATTTGTGTCATCACGATTCAGTAGCTGTATGGGGTAGTTCTAAGCAGTATAATTTCTTTGTTTCTCAATGTAAATTAAGCTTAGCCGAATACTGGAATAAGATATCAACCACCTTGTAACATGGATGATTTTGAAACCTTGTGACTTGGTCACCAATATGTACCTTAGAAATGTCGTAATAATTAATCTATTGTTCTTTTGATGAAGCTGGAGGAGCAGATCGCAGCCTGTGGTCCTATGTAGTAGCTATGGAAGGAAAAAGAGCATAGCTCCGTGTGATCCCTCCCATGATGGGGTGTATGTATCTCTCCAGATGTAGACAATGTTCAATAGGTGTCTGGCTTTGGAGAGCGATTATGAAATAACATGAGGAATCTTGCGTAGGAACTCCAGTCTCGCAAGTCTTCAAACAAAACATTTTGTCATGTGTCAATGTCTGTGTCAACTCTATACCCGGTTGTGTCCGCTGGGCTGCCGCCCCATACAATATTTAAAATCTCTACCTGGTTCGTTTTTTACTGGTGAATTGGTTTTGTTGTATGTTGTTGGCTCTCCGGTCTCTTTACCGTCTTTTGGAATGCCGACGTCTCTGCTTGAGCAAGGGGAAATGTTTGTGCCGTTTCCCCCTTGGGGGCGTCATTCTTGGAGGTGTGCACCGACTTGAGAGACCATTGGAACGTTTCTGAGGTGGTGTGCGTTCCACGTGACACATCAATGGCGTGGAGTCTCGACGGCGTGGCGTAGCAGGGTCTCGACGAAAGTTGCTTTAGGTTGGATGCGCGCAGGAAGGTGCGATGTCTTGAGTCGTGCCTTCGTTGACGTCAGGCCTGGCAAGGTGAATGCGTTCGTGCCTTCTCTAAAGATGAATCGGCAGAAGTCGGTGGTGGCGGCCTTTGCAGCGTGCGCATACGATGCCAGCTGAGACTCCGTTGGACCGGTTTGTGACCCCGATGCGCCGTTTCTCGGCCTCATTGAGGCCTCCTGTTTTAGATGATACGCTGGGATGTGAGGTCTGGGCTTGCGGCCACAGCGATGTGCACCCCCTTCATCAAGTTTATAGGAGTAGCGATAGATGTTGCCAGCAAGGAGGCTTTAGTCTTGTTCATGTATTACTTTGTAAGGCCTTGGTGAATAATTATTAAAATGACTGTATGTGCCGCCCTCATGGAGAGGCCGGGGGTCATCCTCCTTCTCGAAAAAAGGTAAGGGGAGCAAAAAAAAACCATGTTATTTTCAGTTCATGATTATATCCGAAGATTTAAATACGTGTTTGGAACTAATGGTACAATAGAGCGAGTCAACTAGTGCTTGGAACTCTGCATTTGTTGCTTTGTTTACAATTATACAAAGAAATGGGATGATTGACTCACCATGGCCAAATTTGGGTACAACCCCTCATACCACTCCACCCTCAAATCAACAGCATTTGAAGCCATCTACGGGCACAAGCCTCGCTTATTCGGATTTAACAACATCGTTGACAAGGCGGTGACTGATCTAGCGGCTGCACAACATCTGAACCAAGCTCGACAACAGATGAACGGCAAGGCTGACTATCGTCGCTCGGATAGAGTATTTGTCGTTCGAGACCGGGTTTATTTGAAGTTTCAGTTGTATGCCTGGTCATCCGTCGTGGCGCGCGCTAACCAAAAGTTAGGTCTTCGCAATTTTGGTCCCTTTTAGGTATTGCATCACATGGGCGTGTTGGCATATAAAATGGACGTGCCCTGATCGACACACGGTGCAGAGGGGTCATCACTAAGCAGAGCAAGCCCTCCTCTACTGGTCCGGCATCCTGGCATCACTGTCATCCTGGGAAGACATGATTTCTCTGAAGGCATGGCCACCTCGAGCATTGGCTTTGGGTCAAGCCATATCTAAAGGGGAGGGGAATGTCACACGAACTACTGCATCAGGCATTTCAAGAGAAGCCTAAGACTGGCCCATTCATCCCAAGCGACAACGAAGCCCAACTCGAAGTTCACACGAGATAGCTGGGTCCGACATAAGCGTCGTTCCCGTGTAAGTGTAGGCATCAAAGAACATGTGGTCAGCTAAGCCTTTTTTTAAAAGGGGGATTACCCCAGTCCCCAGCCTCTCCGCTGAGCTTCTACTTCTCCTCCCATCCGCTGGCTCTAATTTCCTGGGATAACTAATTATTGCTGCTACCTAGACTTGTTGATTGCTGATGATGCTCCATGAGCCACCACTAAACATGTTCATCTGAAACACGTGGCACAGATCTCAGGGTTTTAGAGAGATGCCGTCATGGCCGGCCAGTGGAGCACCGAACATGTGGTCATAGGCTCATAGCCTTGATCGGACACACATCCTGCTGCAGCTTTTTGAACCGGGCTAATCCCCTTGCCATTATATATGATAACGAAAATACACAGCCGATTCAAGTCAGTTCAGGAGACAGGATATAAAAAAAGCGAGTCCGAAGCACCACTCGCAATCAAGATATCCACCATGGTGCGAAAACCGAGCGGCACCACACTATCATAACAGAATCTGCTAGCTACCTCACTAGGATTCACTCGGTGTAGATTCAGTGGCGGATTCAAGGTACAGATACAAGCTCAAGCGTGCTAAAAATCAAACAGCAAGAAAGGGAAAGGAGTTCTGAGCCGGAGGTGGAGAACGAGCCGCTGCCGTGCCATTCCGTGGACCGTGATCCTTCTGGATGGCTGATCAATCCATGCCTCTCGTGACCTTTTTTTTTTTTGAGATATCTTCCCGTCACCCACAGATGCAAGGCCGCTTATAGGATCAATCTTAAACCTAACAAAACGTACCCACGCAGGGGCCAGGCACGCACGAGAACCAGACATCAGTTCACACACAAAAGTACGTAAAAACAAGACCATCACAGCCGAAGGACACGGCGCAGGCTCGGGACAGAACCATCCAAAGAAGAAGCCTACTCCATCTGCACATCGCTATGATCATCTGGATGCAGCTGGCCTCCTCAACCTGTAGCTGCATTCATGCACTGCACGCACGCACGCCGTCTTCCCGTCTCCAAGGCTCCCATCCCACCTCCCTCGTTAATGGCCAAGCAAGCAGAGGTAACGTAGCAGCACTTGCGCCAAACGCTTCTACGGCAAAGAAACCAAGTCGACAACCACGCCGCGTCGATTATTACGACAACGGCTGGAGACGATACGAGACGGCGACACACACACGCATCCTCGAGCGAACCTCTGCGACCGTTGATGGTTTTCCATACACACTGAACTTGTTCGTAAACACACACACTCACGCAGATTTGTACTTACTTTTAGAGAGAGAGAGAGAGAGAGTGCCGGCCAGGCACGCACAAACAGACCATCGCAGCCGAAGGACACGGCACAGCCTCGCACAGAACCAATCCAATGAAGATGCACTATCTCCATCTCCACACGATCATCTGGTGCAGCTGGACTCCTCACCTGTAACTCCATTCATGCACTGCACGCATGCCCGCTCGTTCATGCATGGCCAGCAAGCAGAGGTACGTAGAACTCGCCGCCAAAGGCTTCCACAGGAAAGCCGAACTGGCTGCATCCCGTGTAGTCCACCTAGTTATAGCTAGTAATGGCTCCCAGCATCTACGATCCAGTAGTGTTGGATGGTGGCACTCCCAGAACAACGGTTCTTGCTCGGGTCCTCTGGGCTCTCTAAACTCTCTCCTGTCGACGCCCCTGGGACTAGGGTATGAAAAGTATAGAAGGGGATCCGTCCCAAACCCAAAACCAATCCAACTCTCCCTCAGACGACACTATCTCCGCCACCGGCATTTGTTCAAGGGTCCCACTAGCTTCCATCGGTATCCCTCACCACCACGGTTATAAGCCTCCTCCCCCGCCCCCTCCCCCCCCCCCCCCTATCCCTCTCGCCATGGTCGGCCCACGCTCGCTGGTGCCTCGATCTGAACGCCATTGTCACTTCGTAGGGTGGTTCGGGCTAGGGGCGTCGAGCTGGAGGGTGATGTTTCCTCCCCTCTCTTACTCGTCCCTTGGTGTTTGCGGGCAGATGAGAAGAGAAGATCTCCTTCTGCGTGCCTTCTGTGATGTGATTTGAGTCAGTTTGGGCAGGAGTCATGTCGGGTTGACGAGTGATTTCCATGTACCCTCCAGTCCTGTGGACGAGGATGACACTCCAGACCCAGCTTGGTCAGCCGAGGTCATCAACCCTGTGTTTAGCACGTTCCGGAGTTCATCGACCGTATGCACGCACACAAAAAACACTCAGTTGGCGTCTGCAACAGTGAGTGCACTCGGCGTTGCCGTTGCCTGCTGTCTCCTCCGCAACCTCCTCCTCTCTCATGCTGCTTTCTCCATCATCACTTGGGTACGGATTTCATCCGCTCTGTTTTTGCGATTTTCCCAGGAAACCAGCGTGTAGTGACTTCACAAGTGTCTGCGACCTGGTGCAAGTCAGCTCAATGGTGTTGTGAGAGACTATCGTGCGTAAAGGAGGATGATGAGGTACATGACCCAGTTTCTTTCTCAACCCATTTATACTGGTGTGTTTTGTTCTCCGCCGCACTGATGTCGGTGTGATTTGGATTTTTTTGTCTTGCGCAAGCAGTTTATGCTTTTGTTTACTTGTCGTGTAGTCATAGGTAGGCACACAGTGTCACAGTTTTATTTTTGTTTCATGTAATGGAACGCTTTCGACCGGATTTGTCGGATTGCTAACGGCAATTAGGTGGTTATGGCTACTTGTTCGAGTTGTTAACTGTTTCGTGTATTATTATTTGGTTATATATATGTCGTAACGCCGATGGTAGTTTTGTTCTGTGTGTCCTGTTTTTATGTTCGGATTGGTGTTCGGCGTCGTGGGTTTCGATGTTTTGTGGTGCTGCCGGTATACCATATCGTAAGGGATCTGTTTCAAGGTGGGTTCGAGTTGAGTTACACAAGGGAAGATCAGTATTCGTGGCCAAGGTAAGATGCTATCATGTCTTTGCAATGCACACTTTGCCGGCTACGGACTTCTATGCAACAACCAATCTATTGTTATAAGGCGACTGGCTAGTATTCTACCACAGTCTCGTCTTAGTCATACGGGCTACACGCCTTGGAATTTTTGGAGGCTATGGTTTCTACCAACATGTTTATCCTATCATCAGTCACCAGCCCAGATGTTGTGTATAGTGCTCCCCGCAAACTAAAAACTGGTGGTCATAGGGGCTCCTGTTCTTCTTGCCCACTCCTAATGTGGCTTTCTAAATGGGGGGGGGTGGCGGTTTTTTCTAGTTTGGTCCCACTATTGATGTTTTTTTATTCTAATGAAGCTGGCATTGTTGAGTTTTTGTAACTTCCTGGGCATTTGGCTCGGTCGTTCGCATTATCGGTAAAGCTGTAATTAGAAAAGAGAAGTTTAGTGTGCGTCGTTTTTGTAATGTGTATGGGGTAGGATAGGATCGGAAGGGCCGAGAGAGGGAGGTCTAATAGTGGGGGTGGTAAGGGGGGGGGTGGGTTGGGGGGTAGACCATCAGCGAGAAGTCAGTCCCATGTTATGAAACATTGGGCGTGCTGTAATATCGCGGTAACTACTACATCGATAGTTGTTTATTTAAGCTACCACGATTGAGTTTTCTGTTGATCAAACATTGTATTGTGGTTGACAACCGTTTTAGATGTAAACGGTCTCCTTGAGAAAATTGCATTATGAGGCCAGCGAGTCGTTTATAAGTTGAGAACTTAGAGTGTCCAGCTTGCCTTATATTGGTGTGCGGGTTCAGGGTTTGGCGCTAAGAACGGAACCTCTCCTGCATGCACTTCCTCAGTTCATCTGCGGCAGAAGGCAAGAAGGGCCAGTAATACTATACCTTATTATATATGGTGCACAAGACTTCTTATCCACGGACTCTGTAGTCGCATCACAGTCGA